>CM063440.1:18922500-20172500 GCA_032191425.1 Lymantria dispar
AGCAACTGAGCGACCTATTTACTTTGGTAGATTACTAGACGTATTACCCTATCGAGTAACTATGCAAACCCTTAGCTGGGTCGCCATTCTAGTACACACGAAGTACACCTATGCGCCCCATATGCCGGTAGTGGAGCAAATCTACCCCGTTGTTGTCCTTCATGAGCAATGTGAACGAAAGGAAATAAGGAGAAATATGTATATAATTGAAGTGAAAGACGTATTGTAAGGATTTGGAGTGTTTCCTAATAACTTTTTCTATTATTTAACAAGGCATTAGTAAACAAACTCTAGTCTCTGTTGACTTTTTCTTCGACCTTATCCTCCGTTTTCATTATTTTTTCATTTTTTTTTTTGTAGGCAAACGAGCAGTTAGTACAGTAGATAGTAAGTGTTGCTGCCGTTCATGGACCTTTGCTAGGCCGCTGCCTACCGTAAATAAAGGGAAGGGAGTGGAAATGCGTGCAATGAGGTTCGGTGAAACTAAAAGCATCACCAAAACCGCAAACACCCTCAGAAAGTTAGGCTGACGGCTCCCTCGCTCACCGAACGAAACGCAGTAACAAATTGCTACTACTTAGGCCCTTTTCTGATTTGTCGGCCTGGCATCGGTGCGTCTACAGCACGCTCGGTATACGCGGTACCGATAGCGTTCCTGATTAGCGCGGTAAGCGCGGTAGCGGCGCGTCGCACATTCGCCTTACCGCGTATCTGCATGCATGCCCAATAACCGCTCTGCTTTTTACCGAGTTGGACTCGTTCGCCCCTTGCAAAATGGCGAATATTCATGTTATCTTAGTACTGGAAGTAGAAAAGTACCCCGAATTGTACAACTATAAATTAGCTGAATATTCCAGAAAGGATGTGACAGAAACGGCCTGGGCTAAAGTAGCAAGTTATTTAGCGGCAACAAATACACGACAGTTAATATTATTTTCGATATAAGGATGACGCCAAAACTTTTTTTTTTACGTAAACAACTATAAATGTAATAATCTAAAATATCATCATTACACGAACTCGATGATGACATTATTTCACGATGACACAAGTGGCTCTGCAGAAATATTTGCAGACATGTGCGAAAGCAGAAGCGGTGCGGTATGCATTCGGCATACCGACGAGTTGATGTCGCACCGATGCCGCGCCGACAAATCAGAAAAGGGTCTTAGACGTCGATTTTCTGCGAGAGTGTGATACTACTCCGGACGGACAGGCCCGCGGCTGTAGACAGACAACTGTTAACAGTGTGGTCCTACCACTAATAAATTTTAGATCATTATATGTTTTATCTTCAACAGAGCTAGCAGCCACGTAATTTATTTCTTGCAAAAAACCTTTACATATAGTCTGATTAAGATCATAACTTCAAGAAACTGAATGATTAATGCTTACATTTTGCACGCGCTATTGGTTATTAATGTGTACATATCTTCTGAGATTTTTATCGTTTGTGCAGTACATTCAATATCAAATAAAGCTTTGACCAATATTTGACTCACACTAAGTATATTTTTAAATATTTAGTAAGCTAATTTAAGTAGGCTAATAAATAAGTACTACAGTAATTTTGATCCGATGTTGAGCATGTTACATTGATGTCAATTTTAAGTTAATAAATTATCATAGTATATTTTGATGTGAAACATCTATAGGCAGGGGTGATCCCGATCATCGCGTGGCGTTAACGCCACGCTTCGCGGCACCCTTTTAATTATCGAAAAATATTTTTTTTTTTTTGTGTGTGACTTAGTTGTTAGCCTCAGATGGCTGTGATAACTTTACCCGGACTGGTGGGTGAGCGCTGAGGGCTCTCAACCCGTTTAGAGTTAAGCGACCCATCCCGAGGGCACCCCCTGTGGGGTACGGACCTCGGCTCGGGCGGTCGCTGGCAAAGTGGGCACTCCCACGTTTATGATTTTAACGCGACACGTCTTCCTTCCCCGTCGGCGGGGGCGGTAACGTGGATATTTATTACTATTTGTCAAGGCCGCGAGGGCTGTGTATGCCTCAGTCTGGGCGAGCGTAATAATGTCGTCGGGTTCGTCGAGTATTAGTCGCGGTTGTTTAATCGCGGACATTTTAGAGGGGATGTAAGAAGGCGCCCTTACCACTAATGGGTTCGGGTGTGTCGCGGCAGAGTCGAAGTAGCGGCGGGAGCACTGTTTCATGAATTGCCTGATGGTCGGCAAGCCAAGATCTATGTGAAGATCCACATTGCGCATGTACCACGGTACTCCCGTCGCTTGGCGCATGAACCTATTCTGTAATGTTTGTAGCCGATGTAGCCTGCGTGGCTTTGCTTGTGTGAACACTACACTTGGATACGTCATGATAGGACGTATACAAGCGGTGTATAATCTAACTTTATTGCGGAGAGATAGCTTAGACTTTGCGTGTACTAAGCTGTGTAACCATCCTAGCACTAGGGCTACGCGCGCGCGGACTCGCCCTATGTGAGGACCGAAGGTCAGTCGTCTGTCCAAGGTCACACCCAGATATTTGACCTCCCTTGTCCAGGGGATGGGTTGGTCGAACATCTTTATCTGTGGGTATTCAGCCATTGGGTAGCGGCGATCTATTCCCTTATGGAATATGATCGCCTGGCTTTTGGTGGGGTTTATACCGATTCTCCATTTCCTAGTCCATTTCGCTAGGACGGTAGCCGCAGTTTGGAGAGCGGTTATGTCAGCGAATAATGCTGTTTGTATTTTACTATGTTGGGGTATGTCGCTGGTGAACAGCGAGAAGAGAATTGGAGAGAGCACCGATCCCTGGGGGACGCCGGCTTCTAGTGGGTGCGGTGCTGATAGAGTACCTTCCACTCTGTAGCGAAAGCTACGCTCGAGTAGGAAGTCCCTAACTATCATAACTAAGTAGTGGGGGATTTTAAGCTTTATTAACTTGAAAATAAGGCCGTTATGCCAGACTTTGTCAAACGCTTTTTCTACATCAAATAGAAGCATACCCGTATATAAACCGCGTTGCAGTTTATAACTTGTATACTCGACTATTCGATGTACTTGCTGAACGCAAGAGTGTTGCGTGCGAAAGCCGAACTGAATCAGCGGGATGAGGTTGTTTTCCTCAGCGCACTTTCTTAGCCTACTAAGTAGTACGCGCTCATAAATTTTACCTAAACTGTTTAATAAACTAATCGGGCGATATGATGACGGTTCGGTACGTCGCTTGCCGGGTTTAGGTATACCTATTACCACGGCTTTTTTCCATTGTTTAGGAAATATGTAATTAACTAATGCGGCGTTAATAATTGCTGTTAATATTAATAATAATGAATGAGAGAGGAGTTTAATAACTCTGTTAGAAATACCGTCCGAACCGGGGGATTTCCTAGGGTGGAGACCTCTAACAATCGACTGAACCTCCTCCACTGTCGCTGTTGGTATAGGCTCTTGTGGCTCAGCGTCTGCGGTACGCGTACGCGATGTACATCGTTCCACTTCGCTGTTAACGGTGTCGGTGTGTCGCGCGTCTGTGTGTTGTGTACTCGACGTACATTGCTGCTCAAGGTCGGCCGCCAGACATTCAGACTTTTCATCGTCATCGAACGCCGGCGGTTGATTGGGGCGGTTTAAGGGTGGCATGATGGACACCGTATCCTTTTTGAAAGAACGGGCTAACCGCCAGTAAGCCTGGTGCGAAGGCTCCAGTTCGCTTAAGGTGGCGTCCCATTCGTTTTGTCTAAACTCATTTATAGCCGTTTTAACCGCCCTCTGCATTGATCGCATATGATAGCGGTTATCTTCGCAGGGGAAGCGGTCGTATGCTCTTATGGCTGCGTTCTTACGCCTCAGTAGGTCGCGGACGTCAGCGGGTAAGCGCCTTCTACGATTACTCGGGTCAGGCACTCTCCGTGAACAATCGTTAACTAACGATTGTACGTGACCGGTGAGGGCGTCGATCGCGGATTCGATGTCCTCTTTGTTTTTTAATGTATTACATACACTGTCAAGATGAGCCGACGAGGAGGGAGACTGGAGTTTAGCCTTCAGTCGCTCCCAGTCTGTGCACACTTTCTCAGTGGGGGGGTGAGATCTGAGGGGCCGTATCGGGGGGCGAAGTCAATGACCACCGGGCGGTGATCCGAGTTAAGCTCGTGAATTACCTCTATTAAACATAAACGAAGGTTTATGTTTTTTAATAGGGCTATATCTAATACGTCGGGCCTGTGCCCGACTGTGTGAGGGAAGTGAGTCGGCTCCATTGGGGCTATGATGTCGAACCCGAGCCGATCTGCGTAAGTCTCGAGGGCCAGTCCCCTGCGGTTGTTGGTGTGGCTATTCCACGACTTACTTTTGGCGTTTAGATCGCCTGCGATAATGACGGCGTCGCCGAGGTTTAAGAGAGCTTGGAGGTCACTCTCAAGCAACTCTTTTGGTGTGTCCCCATTAGGAGGGGAAGGGTATACTGATGCTATGATCAGTGGCTGGTGACCGGTGAGGGCCAGCCGACAGACCGAGGCTTCAATGTACGTCATGGCGGGGAGATCTAGGGGTGTGCAATGCAGTGACCTTTTGTAATAAATGAGAGTCCCACCTAGGGGAGAGCCGACCCTATCGTTGCGCACTAAATTGTAGTTTGCAATTTTAGGGTCTCTTTGATAGGGTTTAAGGAATGTCTCTTGGACTAGTAAAAGGTCAAGCTGTTGATCTTGTAGAAATGTACCTATTTCGTCTCTCTGACGAGAGAGACCGTTCGCGTTAAAAAACCCTACGCGGGGTGATCGTGTTTTGACTCTGCCTGATGTGTACGTACGTATCCATCATTTAGGCTCTGAAGGAACCGAGGCTCTCTAGGACGGATGAGAACCTCATGGCGACGTTTAATTGTGCGAGGCTGTTGCCTTCGTTTTTGCGCAGTTCCGCTGCGATTACGCGAATCTGAGAAATATCTATTATTGACGTGAATCTGGCCACTAGGTCTAGATCCGGGTCTAGACCGCTAGCGGCTGGCGCGTGTGTGTTAATAGGTTTGCCTTGAGGAGGCTTTGGGAGGCCCGCGGGTGGCTGTTTTTGCCCAACGGTTGGCGGTTTATAAATATTATTATTAGCGGCCTTTGCCGACGGTGTCGCGTTCGCGGGTGCCGGCGGGGTGGCTAATTTGGTTGTTATTCCGCCCTGCTTTGAGAATTAACCCACGGGTTGCGTGTGGGTTTAGGTGCCGGAAGGTACCTTTGTGGTGGTGGCCTCCTCATAACCGGCCGTGGTGCGCGTGGGCAGCCACGGTAGTTTGCGGGGTGCCCCACTTGCCCGCATAGTACACACGATGGTGGTGTGGTACTTTTAATCGGGTCGTTGGCCTTGGGCCTGGCACAATCCGCCGTTACGTGGTCCTCTAGGCACTTAACGCACCTAGGCCTCGCTTGGCAGTTACGCGCCGAGTGGCCGTAAAGTTGGCACCGGTGGCATTGCGAGAGCATGCCCTTACGGTGTCGTGGTTCGACCACGATGCTGGAGAGTCCGCACACCGTGGTGGTGTTGAAGATATCCTTTCTAGAGATGGGTGTTATATACTGGTACGGTGAATAAGTCACAGCGACAAGCCGTCTAAAAGTATCACTGTGACATGCCACGAAGGAACAACGTTACAAAGTCACTTCGATTCCCGGAACGTTGGTCCTTTACGTCACGTTGTAATCGTGAGTCGCGAACGTAGTTCGGTTAACATCGGCACTAATCGGGTTGATTCGGGTACGGCTCGCTCGGCCGCGGCAGCGGTATAGAGCATTTAGTTGCTATAAAGGGCATAATTATTATTGTTTGTATCACTACAGTACTGTGGTTTTGTTGATATTAATAACTTATTAAAAATTTACAAGATTTCCAAACATTAAAAAACAGAACTGAGTTATTGATGTGAAACATCTATAGGCGAGAGTGACCGTGATCGTCGCGAGGCTTTTAACGCCATGCCTCGCGGTCCCCCAATAATTACATATTAAATAAATATTTGGATGCATATACCTACATTTTTGTAACGAAACCATGGTGCGATTTAAAATTTTGTGCAACGCCATCTAGTGAACTCAAAGTAAATTGTTACTTATAATGTATATTAATGAAAATAAATGGTTATTGAATAAAAATCATAATTTTTTGGAAAAAAATCGCGATATTTTATTAATACTTTATGCCTTAGTTTTTTCGTATTAGTTCCTGTCGTAATCTAATGTTCTTTTATGCATATATACTTGTTTTATAAATTAATGTAAAATTCTCTAACTTAGTAATATAAATATACCAGTAGGTATGGTATTTAGTTTACTTTCAGCTACGAAAACTGGAGAACCGTTTTTATAGGCTTTTATTAGTTTCAGGTGTATATATATTTATTTCTTTGTATATTACCGACTTCATAGGAATTGGATTTTGACTCACTTTAAACAGTCAAATTTCATTTAAAAGTTGAAAATTTAAGGAGGACCAATGCCTTTAAAATTATTTAGATAGCTTGTCTTATTATCATTACAGGATTAAAAATTTCTTTATTAAATATATTGAAGCTGAGAGTTGGTCGTTAGCTCGATAAATGCCGCCATTTCTGTTTCCTAAATCACACTCTTCGTGCGAAAAGAAGGTCTGTGAACGGATGAAAGCATTTAATTTTTTATAGGCTTTTATTAGTTTCAGCTGTGTATTTATTTTAACTCCTTAAGAATTGGATTTTGACTCACTTTAAACAGCTTGTCTTATTATCATTACAGGATTAGAGAGTTCTTTATAAAATATATTGTAGCTCAGAGTTGGTCGTTTGCTCGATAGATGCCGCTATTTCTGGTTTATAAATCGCAAATTATTTCAAGCGTATGAGTCGTAAAGTCAATTTTAAAATGGATAATTTATTCGATACGATACCTACCAAAAAGTACTTATTGACTAAAATATCGAATACAAAAGCATCGGTATCGGAAGAAAAGTACTCGATACCTAAAGATAAAGTAAATAAAAGTACTCGATACTTTAAACAGTACATTACTTATCTTTCGATACTATTCATGAGTTCAGTATCGATACTTTATATTCGATACCGTGTCTCTACTCGTACAAAATAGTTTCGATGTTTCACATCTGTCAGGCGTCCTGAGCGACGGCTCTTTTTTTTTATTTTTATAGAATGAACAAATTAATTTAGCAATATGTAATTAATTATTTAACTACTAGTAATAACTAATTACATATTATTTAATTAGCAGATATTTTATATATGATCAATGACAAAGACAGACATTCTTGTTAGTCAATTACGTAAAAATATTATATTTTTGATACACAACAGGTATATATAAATACATAGGCACCCTATGTATTTTAAGTTGTCATTGTTTACAGGATTATGAAACAGCGCCAAATATTCATAATTATCTTATTCAAATATGTTTATAATTATTTTCTTTTTCAATAAATAATCACAATATGAAGTACATAATTGTATTATACCTAACACCTTTTATTTTTCCATAACTGTCTATTCTCATAATCGTTCTATGGATCGATTTAACCTTGAACTACACATAACAATTTTGAGTCACTGTGACAAGTGCTCGCTAATTTGAAAGTTATTGCACATTGTATTTCTTCTAGTATTCTTAATACCAAATCCATAAAAGTAGATTTATTTTTTTAGATATAAGATTATTAGCCAAACCTACAATATAAATATGTATAGGGTTCATCATTGCATTGTAAAAAATTGTGCGACAGTCCTAAGCCTGTAAAAGTGTGAAGGTTATTTTAGATCAACTACCTAATTATCATCGAGTAAGTAAATCACCACATACGTTATTCAATAACATTTGTTGTAAATTAAAAACGTCTACTGGAATAACAGTGTTATTTTACACCGATACCGGATACTACATTCTGATGTAAGTGACTGTCGTGACAAAGTCACGATGATTTGTCGCTGTGACTTTTTTGTAACTGGAATGTCAGTCACGGCTACTGAAAAGTAACGATTTTCCTCACGTCTATTGCACCCTAAGACCTTCGGCCGTTGAACGGGCCGTACGGTATAGTACTCGGTTGGTGTTACACCAAGCCGAGACGGGCATCCACTTCTCCTTGTAGAATGACAAGAGGAGGCGGGGTGGGGATTTGTAGACCTTAGCCGGGGGCTGCTGTACAGCGGCGGGTAACGAAAACTATTTTTTTTTGTGTGACTTGGTTGTTAGCCTCAGATGGCTGTGACAACTTTACCCGGACTGGTGGGTGAGCGACGAGGGCTCTCAACCCGCTAGCGAAAACTTTTTTTTTTTTTTTTTTTTTGTGTGACTTAGTTGTTAGCCTCAGATGGCTGTGACAACTTTACCCGGACTGGTGGGTGAGCGCTGAGGGCTCTCAACCCGCTGAGCCAAGCGAAAACTAAAAATCCGAATACATATGTGTACATTTTTGTAACGAAACCATAGTGCGATTTAAAATTTGTACAACGCCATCTAGTGCGCTTAAAGTAAATTGTTATAGATAATGTATACTAATGAAAATAAATGTTTATTGAATAAAAATCATCATTTTCTTGGAAAAAAAAATCGTAATATTATTTTTATTAATGTGCTATTTTATTGCCTGTCGTAATCTGTTCTTTTATGCATATATACTTAATCTATAAAATAATGTATAATTTTCTAACTTGCCAATATAAGTTTACCATACCTACTTACAGTACTTTCACGTACGAAAACTGGACAATCGCCTTTTATAGGTGTTTTATTAGTTTCAGATGTATATGTATTTGTTTGTATGTTACAGACTCCTAGGAATTGGATCTTGACCCACTTTCAACATTCAGATTTCATTTAAAATTTGTTAATTTAACAAGAACCAATGACGATAAAATAATTTAAATAGCTTGTCTCATTATCATCATCATCATTACAGGATTAGAGATTTCTTAATAAAATATATTTTGTAGCTGTGATTTTGCCTTAGCTCGATAGATGTCGTTATTTTTGTTTGCTAAATCACACTTTCTTAACCGATCCTTTTGATTTGAACTACGCAGAAGTGTGTGAGGGAGACGTAGCGACGCTATGTTAGGTCGTAAGCGGCCGAGTGGTGAATTAATATAATTTCTTTGTAAGATCTTGGATAATAGTAGAAATCGTATTATTCTATTCAATACTTTACATATTAGTTCCTGTCGTAATCTATGCTTTAATTCATATATACTAGGGATGTCGGAAGTGAAAAAATATCGATATTTATAAAAATATCAATATCGACGTCGATATATCGAAAAAGAAATATCGATATATCGGTCTTTAAAAAAATGCGTTTATTAAATAGTACAGTATTTAGTAGGGATGTCGGAAATGAAAAAACATATCAATATATAGATATATCTATATTTATCAAAATATCAATATCGACGTCGATATAATAAGGAAAAAAACTTCGATATATCGGTCAAATTTTTAAAAGATTTTGTGTTTTTAAAATAATAATGTATTTAGTTCAATCAAAATTCATTTTTATTAAGCAATAATTACAAAAATATCAAAAACAAAAAAGCTATTTTCGAACCAATATTTTTCAACTTATTATATATTATATATTTATTCATATCCCATATTATATATTTATACCTATATTATATATTTATACCTATATTATATATTTATACATATCCCAGGAGAGAGCTACTGCCCACTCTCCTGGTAAACCCTTATACGATTTTTACGACTCGAAATTGTCACCACCCCACAATTATATTCTTAACCCGACGCCATACGTAACTTAGTTAAGATCAAATTACAAAAAACGAAATCACTTTAAATGCCGGGGAATTGTGTCTATTTTTTTTTTAATAACAAGTCAATTGTATAGAAAAAAATAAGTGATATAAAACTATTCACGATTTATGATTTGAATTCTAAGCGACAGTTGGATATATGTATTGGAATAATTCGATTATCATGTGTGTCAATAACAATAATCGTCCTTAATAAAAAGTGACAATCAAATGGCAATCAAAACCTACTACTAATCACAGAGTATGTATACAGTTAATGCTATACTTTTATATTTCCTATCTTTTACTGTTCTAGATTCTAGACTTGATTTACACAAAAAAAAATATCGTTTTTGATTCGATTTCGATATTGGATATTTAATATCGATATATCGGCTCAAAATATATCGGTTAAAAATATCGATATTTCTAACAAAAAAGTGAGCCGCCGCTCAGGACGCCTGCCAGATGTGAAACATCGAAACTATTTTGTACGAGTAGAGACACGGTATCGAATATAAAGTATCGATACTGAACTCATGAATAGTATCGAAAGATAAGTAACGTACTGTTTAAAGTATCGAGTACTTTTATTTACTTTATCTTTAGGTATCGAGTACTTTTCTTTCGATATCGATACTATTGTATTCGATATTTTAGTCAATAAGTACTTTTTGGTAGACATCGTATCGAATAAATTATCCATTTTAAAATTGACTTTACGACTCATATTTATGGTAACGTCATTTAGTACAAACGAAATGAACCTTCTAAAACGTAGCTTGAAATAATTTGCGATTTATAAACCAGAAATAGCGGCATCTATCGAGCAAACGACCAACTCTAAGCTACAATATATTTTATAAAGAACTCTCTAATCCTGTAATGATAATAAGACAAGCTGTTTAAAGTGAGTCAAAATCCAATTCGTAAGGAGTTAGTAACATACAAACAAATAAATACACAGCTGAAACTAATAAAAGCCTATAAAAATGAAATGCTTTCATCCGTTCACAGACATTCTTTCCGCACGAAGAGTGTGATTTAGGAAACAGAAATGGCGGCATTTATCGAGCTAACGACCAACTCTCACCTTCAATATATTTAATAAAGAAATTTTTAATCCTGTAATGATAATAAGACAAGCTATCTAAATAATTTTAACGTCATTGGGCCTCCTTAAATTTTCAACTTTTAAATGAAATTTGACTGTTTAAAGTGAGTCAAAATCCAATTCCTATGAAGTCGGTAATATACAAAGAAATAAATATATATATACACCTGAAACTAATAAAAGCCTATAAAAAAAAAAAAAAACGGTTTTCCAGTTTTCGTAGCTGAAAGTAAACTAAATATGTCCATACCAGTAGGTATGGACCTACTGGTATATTTATATTACTAAGTTAGAGAATTTTACATTAATTTATAAAACAAGTATATATGCATGAAAGAACATTAGATTACGACAGGAACTAATACGAAAAAACTAAGGCATAAAGTATTAATAAAATATCGCGATTTTTTTCCAAAAAATTATGATGTTTATTCAATAAACATTTATTTTCATTAATATACATTATAAGTAACAATTTACTTTGAGTTCACTAGATGGCGTTGTACAAAATTTTAAATCGCACTATGGCTTCGTTACAAAAATGTAGGTATATGCATCCAAATATTTATTTAATAGATATCGCCCGATTAGTTTACTCAACAGTTTAGGTAAAATATATGAGCGCGTACTACTTAGTAGGCTAAGAAAGTACGCTGAGGAAAACAACCTCATCCCGCCGATTCAGTTCGGCTTTCGCACGCAACACTCTTGCGTTCAGCAAGTACATCGAATAGTCGAGTATACAAGTTATAAACTGCAACGCGGTTTATATACGGGTATGCTTCTATTTGATGTAGAAAAAGCGTTTGACAAAGTCTGGCATAACGGCCTTATTTTCAAGTTAATAAAGTTCAAAATCCCCCACTATTTAGTTATGATAGTTAGAGACTTCCTACTCGAGCGTAGCTTTCGCTACAGAGTGGAAGGTACTTTATCAGCACCGCACAAACTAGAAGCCGGCGTCCCCCAGGGATCGGTGCTCTCTCCAATTCTCTTCTCGCTGTTCACCAGCGACATACCCCAACATAGTAAAATACAAACAGCATTATTCGCTGACGACACTGCCATCTTCTATGCAGGTCGATCTCCCGCAACAGTGACAACCGTTCTCCAAACTGCGGCTACCGCCCTAGCCAAATGGACTAGGAAATGGAGAATCGGTATAAACCCCACCAAAAGCCAGGCGATCATATTTCATAAGGGGATTGATCGCCGCTACCCAATGGCTGAATATCCACAGATAAAGATGTTCGACCAACCCATCCCCTGGACAAGGGAGGTCAAATATCTGGGTGTGACCTTGGACAGACGACTGACCTTCGGTCCTCACATAGGGCGAGTCCGCGCGCGCGCAGCCCTAGTGCTAGGATGGTTACACAGCTTAGTACACGCAAAGTCTAAGCTATCTCTCCGTAATAAAGTTAGATTATACACCGCTTGTATACGTCCTATCATGACGTATGCAAGTGTAGTGTTTACACAAGCGAAGCCACGCAGGCTACATCGGCTACAGGCATTACAGAATAGGTTCATGCGCCGAGCGACGGGAGCACCGTGGTACATGCGCAATGTGGATCTTCACATAGATCTTGGCTTGCCGACCATCAGGCAATACATGAAACAGTGCTCCCGCCGCTACTTCGACTCTGCCGCGACACACCCGAACCCATTAGTGGTAAGGGCGGCTTCTTACATCCCCTCTAAAATGTCCGCGATTAAACAACCGCGACTAATACTCGACGAACCCGACGACACTATTACTCTCGCCCAGACTGAGGCATACACAGCCCGCGCGGCCTTGACAAATAGTAGTAAATATCCACGTTACCGCCCCCGCCGACGGGGAAGGAAGACGTGTCGCGTTAAAATCATAAACGTGGGAGTGCCCACTTTGCCAGCGACCGCCCGAGCCGAGGTCCGTACCCCACAGGGGGTGCCCTCGGGATGGGTCGCTTAACTCTAAGCGGGTTGAGAGCCCTCAGCGCTCACCCACCAGTCCGGGTAAAGTTGTCACAGCCATCTGAGGCTAACAACTAAGTCACAAAAAAAAAAAAAAAAAAAAAAAAAAAAAAAAAAAAAAAAAAAAATAATAGATGCGGGTTGAGAGCCCTCAGCGCTCACCCACCAGTCCGGGTAAAGTTGTCACAGCCATCTGAGGCTAACAACTATGTCACAAAAAAAAAAAATTAATATATACGGGTTGAGAGCCCTCAGCGCTCACCCACCAGTCCGGGTAAAGTTGTCACAGCCATCTGAGGCTAACAACTAAGTCACACAAAAAACAAAATAATATTTACGGGTTGAGAGCCCTCAGCGCTCATCCACCAGTCCGGGTAAAGTTGTCACAGCCATCTGAGGCTAACAACTAAGTCACACAAAAAAAAAAATTAATATTTAATTATTAGGGAGGCGCGAGGCGTGGCGTTAAACGCCACGCGACGATCACGGTCACCCTCACCTATAGATGTTTCACATCAAAAAATATCCATATATCGATATTTTTTCAACAAGCCTAATATATACACAAGTATTTCGAAATTATTTTGTACAAACAAAATAATTTCGAAGTTTCACATCTGCCAGGCGTCCTGAGCGACGGCTCACTTTTTTTTGTATATTCGTCTGTTTATTTCGGGTTTTCTTCAACAGCTGGACCGATTGTGATAATATTTTACTATCACGTAACTGTATATATAAGGAGTAACTTAGGCTATTGTTCTTCTCGAAAAGCGCTATAAAATTTTGCTCGGTCCAGGATTTGAACCTAAGGCCAATCTTTAGAATAGATTTAAAATGTGGGGGCAAAGCGGCTGGAACCGAAGCGCAGCGAGGACGAGTCGCTAGTCTAAATTAAATTAGATTTGTCGTCTTATTTTTTTAACCATGAATACACTACGTTTACATTCTATTTTTATCTTACTAAGGGGCATCTTGAGTAATGGAGCTGGAGTTGACAGGATACGAGGACCTTGATAATTTAAATAGACTAAAAATATGAACGTATATATTCATGATTATATGTATGTACTGTAAAGATATAAGGTAGGGGACTTGCTGATTACAAATGGCCCACTCTAATGCTACAGAATAATCTACAAACTCGCGACCTAGAAAAACAATCGACCATGTACGAGTCAGAGTCTTTTACGAAGGGACCGTACTTGTCAAATTTTTTTTTTTATTTGTTATTCTAAGTCAATGGCGCTTCTATTGGGGAATCAACTGAAGAATTTACACCATGAACGAAATAAAATTTCATCACTCATTCCTTTCCTGCGGGTGACGTTAGAGACGACTCAAGGATTAAACAAATAATATACCCGTAAGTGGCAAACTCAAAAAAAAACCTATATCAAATCGTCTATAGTATACCCTTTTTTCCCTTTTCGAGGCGGACTGAAGGAGCAATAATGAAATATGTATTTATGAATTAAAGAATTATTAGAGTAAAGAAGAAACTAATTTAGGTACTAATATCTTTAATTATATATATCTAACAAACGTTATACAGCCTATTTACATTTTCCAAAACACTAAAATGTTACTGCGGTAATTTAATAGAGCATTTGTACAGCGTTTGTATAGTAGTGAATACCACTTCATCATTATCATCATCATCACAGCTCATATCCGTCCCACTGTTGGGCTCGAGCCTGCTCCACAATGGGAGCGAAATTGACCGACTATAACACGCTGGTCAGAGGTGTTGGTATGGGGTTTTATTTTGAGTTTTCTTTCTCTTGCAGAGATATTATATGCATTTTATATTCCTTAGTCGTCTTTTAGGATGAAAAGGGGATGGTGAATGAATTGTATTCTTACTCCAATACCACACGGCATTTTAAAATCTTCAATAAACCTTGTTAGTTCTCTGTTTTAATCATCGTCAAAAGATTTATTCATATAATAATTATGTTAATATGATAAAAATCTCTTATGTTGCAAGTTCTTTTGTGAACTTAATTACACACGCGACTCATTCAGGGAACCATTGTATGTAAATAACACAGCACCATTCCAAGTATTAACCTCGCGGGGGAGGTTATGTCCGGAAGTGGATGTCTACGGGTTAAATCTATACTAATATATAAATCTGAAGAGTTTGTTTGTTTGAACGTGCTAATCTCAGAAAATACTGGTCCGATTTGAAAAATTCTGTCAGTGTTAGATAGCCCATTAATCGAGAAAGGCCATAGGCTATATATCATCACGCTAAGACCAATAAGAGCGGAGCACCAATGAAGAAGGTTTCAAAATGTTTTTTTTTTCCTTTTGAGAGCTTCCGCTACGTAAACGGCTAAATCGCAAAAATCATGTGTCACAGAATTGAATTATTAAAAAAAAATTCACCTTCTAAGTAAACAAAGTCTTAGGTTAAAGTTAGCGTTAGCCCAAAGTATCTATACCTTGCAGACGAAGTCGCGAGCAGGAGCTAGTATTTAATAAAAAGGCTATGTAAAAGATTATCTTCAAACTAGAAGACCCGGCCACGCGTTGCTGTGGCTAATATTTTTGTTATATTACATTTTATTAAACTATTTAAGTGGAACTGTAGGAGAACATCTGTCGTGGAGGTCGTCATATTTTTTTACAAATGGCATCTATGTAAAAAAGTTCAAATTCTATGTAAAATGTTTGTAGGTTTGACATAGCAGCGCCATCTCGCCATCTGTTAAAATCGTTTGGAGTTAACAGATAATTGTGAATGTCAAATAATAGGTAATACAAATAATTTGCAATAAAATGATATTGCGACTATAAATTAAGATGTAAGCTATCCTATCTTTCAAATTGGATCACACTGCACACGGTGTGCAAATTTGATTAAAATCGGTTAAGTAGTTTAGGAGTCCATCGCGGACAAACAACGTGACACGTAATTTATATATATTAAGATTATAGTAATTCTACGTGTGACTGAGTAATTCACCATCCTAATTCTTGCCAGTGGGTATTGTGAAAGACGGCCAAAATAATAGAATATGCAATTATCTTCTATGCAAGAAAATTTAAATAAAACTTTACAACAAGCCATTTAATCAGCGTCACACGATAACTACTAGGTCAATTGCCCTCCTACTCCGGAGTAAGCTAGGCAGGATATATAATAACTGAGATGATTGCCTTACAAACAGTCATCTGTAATTAAATTTTCATGCAACCTGCATATATTATTTCAAAATAAATCTCACCTATTTATTTCAATAATAAATAAAATCTAATTATATATATCCTTAGGTAATATATGAAACTTTGTCACTATTTCCGTCCATAAATGTTCACAATTAATTTACTATGTTCTCAATTATCTATAAACTCAGATTAGAACTACGATCAAAGAATTGTTTTCACTAAAACACGAAACGTGTACATATATTGTTATATTAGCTCTAATGCGAGCAAAATGACTCTACCGCGAGCAACCCACAGGCCAAACTTTTGACCGCAGGGATTGATAATCTTTTATGTGAATCATAAGTATATTATTTTCTGTGTATCAACGAGGTTATCCGTATAGTGACGGAATAAAAATACAATTCACCACTCCTTATCTTGCCTGTGGATGTCGTAAAATACGACTGAAGGATATAATACGCATCTATGCAGGCGAAGGAAAATTCGAAATAAAACTCTATACCGACCTGTCTGACCAGCATGTTATGTTAAGGTCAATACCCTCCTATTATGGAAGAGGCTCAAGCCCAGCAGTGGGACGTATAAGAGTCGAAATGCGAAATGACTAACGGGGTATGTATGCAATACCAGCAAACGAGCGCAGTTTCATCCGCGCAGTTCCTGTTCCCGTTGCAATAGATTATTTTCCGATTATAGACGGTTTAGATAATCACATTTCTATTTATAATATTAGTTAAGGTCTGACTATCAATGCATGCATCCATTACGTTCATTATGAAGGTGATATATAGGTATAGAAGGTGAATATGTAATGTCATAATCACTAAAATAGTTAAGTGGGTTGGTAATCGTATTCGGTCATATACGTTTTCTGGAAAAACTCTGCTGGTCACTGATCCGTTGTTTCACTAGCTGGGTTTGTGATTCCCACGAGAAAGTAATAAGTAACGACACACTGTGGTCTTAATGATTTGACATGCAACCTGTACGGAGAAGACACATGTCTTCTCCATACTTTATAGCGGTATAACACACACAAATAGGCTGAATAAAGAAGACCCTTTATATCTACATAACTTCAAGAGAACCAAGTGTTATCGTTAATTAAATAGGTGTTATAATTGTATTTATTAGATATAAACAAATTTATGCAATAAAATATGTCAATTGGATGTCCCTACTCGTGCAGTAAGAAAAAAAAATGTTTCTAACCACTGTATTCCTGCAAAGTGCGAGTGAAGTCGAGACCTCAACGAATAAGTATCAATCAGTCCGCAGCCGACAGTCACTAATCAAGTCAACCATTTGACAACGTGATGTTTGCACGTGTATGCGTCATCTTAAATCTCTCAATGAAATCACATAAAAATATATTTAAACTAGCTGACCCAACAGACGTTGTTCTTTTCAAATAAAATAATAGGAATTCTCCTTGAAATCGAGAGCAGCGCCACCTACCGGGTCTAATTATTAATCTTAACCATTCTGGAATCCACTGGCATATATATAAAAAATTCATCAAAATCGGTGCAGCCGTTTAGGAGTTCAGTGACATACACACGTACACAAGAAACATATATATAATATTTATGTTAATATTCACCACTGCGGTTCACCACCCCCTATATTACCCGTGGATGTCGTAAAATACGACTAAGGGATATAATCTAGATATAATACTTATGTAAGAGAAGGAAAACTTGAAGTCAAATCCTATACTAACACATCTGACCGTCGTGGTATAGTAGGTCAATTTTCCTTCCATTACAGAGGAAGCTTGAGCCCAGCAGTGGGACATATATGAGCTGCAATGATGATGATTCATGTGAATTTCATTTGTGTGATGAGCGAGAAAGAATGCGACATGATAATATTTCCTCCTTTTTACGCGGGTGTCAAATGTGACCATTCTATATGTCCTAAGCAGCAATAGAATAAACGCTATATACTCATTATAATGTTTAAATTGATAGATAACTAGCTGACCCGGCGAACTTCGTAACGCCATATTTTTTTTTTTCGTTAATAGATTTTCTAAATTTCCGAATATATATTCTCTAATGGAGGAACCATTACGGCTTTGTCGGGAAAGATTCGATCGTCTTGGTCTCGCCATTGTTAATGATGATTCAAAGAGAATACAAATTACTGATGATTGATTTCTGAGAAAATTATAATTATCAAATTTTAAACCATACTTAACTATAAACAAAATTATGTTTTATCAAAATTATGTTGTATCATTTGCATTTTCTTATTACCTACATATCAAATGCGTTTTGACGACTTGACTTACTGATGGACATGACTATAAATAAGCTATTCTATATAAAGAAATGTTAAATAATAGGAAGAAAATTGTATCAGACTTGGCTGTATGGTTTTTGATTCCTTTGCCCGTCCGAATGAACAAACAGAAACAAAATAAAATCTATTTGAAATTTTATGCCATGTCACACGGGAACGCGATCGAACGCGATAAAAAGTAGCTCATTGCCATTAAGAAGAAGAAGAACGGGATAAAAAGTATCCTATGTCCGTCTCCTGGTTATAAGCTACCACCCCACCAATTTTCAAGCAAATCTGTATAGCCGTTCTTGAGTTATAAACATAGTAACTAACACGACTCTCTTTTATATATATAGGTACTAGCTGACACGGCGAACTTCGTACCGGCATAATTTTTTCGTAAATATATTTTCTAACTTTCCGAAAATATAGTATCTAATATAAGAACCATTACAGCTTTGTCGGGAAAGATGACCCGGCAAACTTCGTACCGCTATAATTTTTTCGTAATTATATTTTCTAAATTTCCGATGATCCGGCGAACTTCGTACCACCATAATTTTTTCGTAAATATATTTTCTAAATTGCCCAAAATAGTCCCTAATGGAAGAACCATTACAGCTTTGTCGGGAATGATTCGATCGTCTTGGTCGCAGTATTGTTAATGAGGATTCAAAGAGAATACAAATTAATGATTTTATTGATTTCTGACAAAATTATAATTATCAAATTTTCAACCATACTATAGACAAAATTATTCTTAGCTGTCATTTGCGTTTTTTTTTATTACTCATACTCATACATTATATATCAAATGCGTTTTTTTATACTACGTTTTTTTTTTTTTTTTTTTTTTTTCTTTTGCTTTTGGGCCACTCGGTTTGAGTATTTGCCAAATACTACGTTTCATAGTGACTTGTATTCTCTTTGACATTTTGTCACGTCACACGGAAACGCGATCGAACGGGATAAAAGAGTTATTGGCGAAATCTTGTAAACTCCATAAAAAAACGGGATAAAAAGTATCCTATGTCCGTCTCCTGGTTCTAAGCTACTTCCTCACCAATTTCGTACAAATCTGTACAGCTGTTCTTGAGTTATAAATGTAGTAACTAACACGACTTTCTTTCATATATATATATAGATATGCCAGATTACCTATATTATATATATATAACATTAGCTGACCCAACAGATGTTGTTCTGTTCAAATTAAATAAAAGAAGGAATTCTCCTTGAAATCGACAGCAGCGCCAAATACTGAATCCAATTGTGATAGGAGGAGTTCAGTGACATACACACGTATACAAGAATATATATATATATATATATATATATATCTTTTAAAAATGGCGTACAACAAAAAAATGGCCCCCAGTCACGGCGGCTCCGGTACCCTACGGGCTCATTTTGGTGGCGGGCCCAGTAGTGGTGGAGCGGGGGGTGCGAGGAATCTCCGGCAGCGATCCGGCTACCAACAAAAACGACCCTTGGCCCTGGTAACACACAACATTCGGACACTCAGGACTGACGAGAGGGTCATCGAGCTGGAAGAGGAATTGAGCAAAATCCGCTGGGACATTGTAGGATTATCAGAAGTGCGAAGAGAGGGCGAGGGCACGATAATCCTCCAGTCTGGAAACTTGCTCTTCTACCGGGAGGGCGATCACCCGTCCCAAGGTGGTATAGGGTTTATCGTTCGTAAGTCTCTCATAGACAACGTGGAGAGGATCGAGAGTGTGTCGACAAGGGTAGCGTACCTTATACTCAGAATTACCAAGAGGTATTCGCTGAAGGTTATACAGGTATACGCACCGACCTCGACATACTCCGACGACGAAGTGGAGGCATTTTACGAGGACATCTCGAAAGCCATACACGTGTCCAAAACCCACTTCACGGTGGTTATGGGAGACTTTAACGCGAAAATAGGTAAAGGGAGTGATGATGAGTTGAGAGTGGGGAAACATGGATATGGACAGAGAAACCAGAGGGGCCAGAAACTGGCTGATTTTCTGGAGAAGGAAAGCCTCTTTATGATGAATTCTTTCTTCGGGAAGCAGCCACAAAGGAAATGGACCTGGATTAGCCCCGATGGTTCAACAAAAAATGAGATAGACTTCATCTTGTCAGACAAACGACAGATATTCAATGATGTCTCAGTGATCAGCAGAATTAAAACTGGGAGCGATCACCGGATGGTACGAGGCACATTGAATATCCATACAAAAGTCGAGCGGTCACGCTTGATGAAGTCTACACTCCGACCTACATCTGTCCAATACCAGAACCTCGAAAACTTTCAACTCGAACTACATAATCGCTTCCAATGTCTGGACGAGTGCGAATCTCCGAACGATATGAACAACAGGTTCGTGGAAACTGTCCACGCGGTTGGGTCGAAATTTTTCAAGGCTCACCGCGTTAATAGACCTAAAAAACTTTCTGACCAGACTCTCGAGCTCATGGAGCGGAGAAAAGAGATGACGGTGCAGTCTGCAGCCGATTGGTCCAAACATAGGCAGCTAAATAGACAGATCTCCAGGTCTGTGCGTCGCGATATTCGCCGATTTAATACGTTCCGTATTAAAGAAGCGATAGAGCGGAATCGTGGCTCGAAAGTGTTCGCACAAGATCTGTCTATTGGGAAAAGCCAAATGACTAAGCTGAAGACCGATGACGGCACTGTCATTTCATCCCAAAGTGAGATCTTGGGAGAGGTCGTAAGGTTCTATGGACAGTTATACAAATCATCCCGAAATCCTGTTGTCGGCTTGGTCCAAGATCCCAGATCCAAGCTAACTCGGCACTATACCGAAGAAATCCCGGACATCAGCTTGTACGAGATCAGAATGGCTCTCAAACAACTACGTAACGGTAAGGCACCGGGAGATGACGGAATTACGGCAGAGCTTTTGAAGGCGGGCGGCAAGCCGGTATTAATAGCCCTTCAGAAGCTATTTAATTCCGTTATCCTCGGGGGCGACGTTCCAGAGTCGTGGACCAGGAGTGTGGTGGTGCTGTTCTTCAAGAAGGGTGACAAAGCTCTTTTAAAGAACTACAGACCCATCTCACTCCTGAGCCATGTTTATAAGTTGTTTTCGAGGGTCATTACCAATCGACTCACGCGCAAGCTCGATGACTTCCAGCCGCCCGAACAAGCCGGCTTCCGAAAAGGCTATAGCACCATAGACCATATCCTCACGCTTCGGCAGATTATACAAAAGACCGAGGAGTATAATCGGCCCCTGTGCTTAGCGTTTGTGGACTATGAGAAAGCCTTTGATTCAGTCGAAACTTGGGCGGTGCTGCAGTCCCTTCAGCGGTGCCAAATCGACCATCGCTATATCGAAGTGCTGAAGTGTTTGTATAGGAACGCCACAATGTCAGTCCGTATCCGGGATAAGAGTACGAAACCGATCCAGTTGCAGAAAGGCGTGAGACAGGGAGAT
Organism: Lymantria dispar; assembly: GCA_032191425.1. Classification (NCBI taxonomy): domain Eukaryota; kingdom Metazoa; phylum Arthropoda; class Insecta; order Lepidoptera; family Erebidae; genus Lymantria; species Lymantria dispar. The sequence goes on from CM063440.1 coordinate 18,944,242, forward strand.
GTCATCTCTCCGAAACTGTTCACCACTGCACTGGAAGATGTCTTCAAGCTCTTAGACTGGACTGGACTCGGCATCAACATTAACGGCGAATACATCACTCACCTTCGATTCGCAGACGATATCGTCGTTATGGCAGAATCCATGGAGGACCTTGGCACTATGCTCAATGATCTCAGCAGGGTATCCCAACTAGTGGGTCTACGAATGAACATGGACAAGACGAAAGTCATGTCAAATACCCATGTCATTCCTGTACCGGTCCTAGTTGGCAATGCGATTCTCGAAGTTGTCAATCACTATGTTTACCTAGGACAAACAGTCCAGTTAGGTAGATCCAATTTCGAGAAAGAGATCAGCCGACGAATCCAACTCGGTTGGGCAGCGTTCGGGAAACTTAAGAGGATCTTCTCGTCCAACATACCTCAGTGTCTGAAAACACAGGTCTACGACCAGTGTGTGTTACCAGTGATGACTTACGGCACGGAAACGTGGTCCCTAAATGTAGGCCTCATATCAAGGCTCAAAGTCGCTCAGCGTGCTATGGAACGGGCTATGCTCGGGATTTCTCTGCGAGATAGAATCCGGAATACAGAAATCCGCAGAAGAACGGGTGTAACCGACATAGCACGAAGAATTAGCACGCTGAAGTGGCAATGGGCAGGCCACATCGCTCGACGAACCGACAACCGCTGGGGAAGAAAGGTTCTCGAGTGGCGACCACGCATCGGACGACGCAGTGTAGGACGCCCCCCCACTAGGTGGACCGACGACCTAGTGAAAGTTGCTGGGCGTCGTTGGATGCAGGCGGCACAGGACCGCACATTGTGGCGCAATATGAGGGAGGCCTACGTCCAGCAGTGGACGGCAATAGGCTGAAATGATGATGATAATATAGCTTATCTTGTCTTTATATATAAATTTTTTGTGTACGTGTGTATGTCACTGAACTCCTCCTAAACGGCTGGACCGATGTTGAGACTCGAGGGCGAACGGTTGTAGTTGTTGCCATGTTGCGTCGAAATCACCGCGTTTCCTTAACTTGTGGTTTATCCGCCGGCATCCGCGTAATTACTGGTTATAATAGAACATTGTTAACACTAATTGTAGAATACGGCTTAAAAGCCATCCGAAGTATTATTTCGATTCCATCGCGACGTATGACCCATCCGATGGTGATGCAATACGAGACACCCCGTCGAAATATATATATATATATATATATATTTCGACGGGGTGTCTATAATATATATATATATATATATATATATATATTAACTTATCTTATATTAACATCTATGATATAATAAACGAGGAAATATGATGCTATATCTGTATCCAGGGTTCTACAAATTGAAGACATCAATTGAAAAAATTGTTACTTAGTATTATATATACAGTATGACTGGTAAAAGATATATATATATATATATATATATATATATATATATATATATATATATATATATATATATATATATATATATATATATATATATATATATATATATATTGTGCCCATAACTTAATATTTTTATAAGAATATTAGTTCAAAATTTAAGTACCAAGTTTTTTTTATATATTCGCTATCATAGTCGAGTACTGAATACTCAATATGTACATCATCATCATCTCATCATCTCAGCCCACATACGTCCCACTGTTGGGCTCGGGCCTCCTCCATAACGGAAGGGTAATTGACCTACTATACCACGCTGGTCAGACGTGTTGGTATAGGGTTTTATTTCGAGTTTTCCTTCTCTCGCATAGATGTTATATGCGTTTTATATCCCTTAGTCGTCTCGTACGATTACCCACGGGTAAGCTACGGGCGGGTTGCTAGTATAAATTAAAGCTACACATGACATATTTTTGATAGATCGTAAGAGATAGACACTTATTTTTATAAAATTTTGAAGGTGGCAATGTTCCTTAATGAATAAAGTTCTCTTAATTTAGCTTATTTATAACATAAATGAGTAGATTTATTTATACAAATTTAAATTAAAATTCACTGTAAATGCGTTTTGAATATTTTCAAGCAAGTTTGAGAAAGATTACTCATTTTAAATAAGCCAAACTAAAGCAGCAATAATTAATAGAACATTCGAGATTGTGCTGCAAATTGAAAGATAATATTAGCGTAATTACTTTTACTTCCATTATGCAACCAGTAAAGTTTGCATCATAAAAATATTTGTAACGTATTGTATGATATCTAATAAATATTTGGATATTATACATAAATTAAAACTAAACGCTATTAGAGAATACCTGAATAGAATTTTATATCTTTCTTTATCTTTATACTAGCTTCGTCCGCGAAGAAATCATGTGTGGCAGAGGCAATCACAGATAACTGTGTAGTGCGTTCAGGGTTCTACAGGCTCACTGTTGCTCTTGATGATTTAATGCCAATCTGGTATTTAAGGGAGGAGCTGTGATCAGGGGGTGCTTCTATAGCTAAGGCGGTTGACTCCAAACTAATTGAAGCGGTGCAGTGGCCTCTACGTGAAGCGCGCAGGAGACTTTGTACTAACACCTATGTTGTACTGCTCCCAGCTGAGCTCGTACTTGCGGTTGATTGTATGGTACATTAGCTGAGGCTGGACCCTCTATGCCCTGGGCTTAATTTAAATAAGCGAGACGTTTGGCCCCACTCGGTATCGAGGTGGTGATTCGATGAGTCACGATGCCGCCTGGAGTAGCCCTATATAAAAAGAATGATTTGATGTTTCATAGACCCCGTAACTATACACCGGTCGGCACAGCAATCACCGTTCATTCGGTTCCACTCGGTCGAGGACCAGATAAAATTTTTGGATTTAGTACTCGACGGTCAACGGTATTTCAGGAGCATTTTTATCAAATTACTCCCCGGCTCGTTAAAGATGTGTTAAATGGTGACGTTTGAACGGGAGACTGGTTCGATCAATGGCCCTGTATGGTACACTTGTGTAAGCAAATTTTGATATTAAAACTTTCTTCTCGCACTCGCAGAAAGCCATGGTGTTTAGAACTACACGCAGATACCGCGCCATGTAACATAGTTGTGTTCCCAGCTAGGACACAGCAGACGTACTTATGAGGTCTGTGTTGCCTGAGTAGAGCAGCGGCGTGAATTTATCGCAAGCATCACTGCCGAAGCTGCCGACCATCACTTAGATCATAGTCGCTAGGTCAGGAACTGGTATGAGGTCGCCATCTTCTGCTTGGCAGTTATCTCGCGTAAGAACTCAGCGGCGCCAGTCAGGAAGAAAATCTTCCAAGCTGACTCGTTCCATCGCTGTGGTGTCGGGTGGTGGCTAGCTCAAGGCCTTGCGCTTTACTATCTTTACGTGATAGAATCATACTTTCGTCAATCGTCCATCTAAAGTCGCGGGCCGGTCCATCCAAAGCGAGAGAGGCCGAAGCCCAACTTTCTGAGGGTCTTTTTGCCTGTGGTGTGTTTTGGTGATGCCTTTAGTATAACCAAACCTCATTGGACGCATTCACACTCCCTTCATTTTCTTCACGGTAGGCAGCGACCTGGCAAAACTCCATGAGTAGTATCACTTACCATTAGGTGTGCTGTTTGCTCGTTTGTAACAGTAATAAAAAACCCAACCTAGTCATAGACACGGATGACTGAAACGGGAATTAGTCCTCCACTCGTAGAGAGACTGAACGCTGCAATGCTGAACTGAAAAGATTGTCCGGCGTTGGAATTGAATCCGTGACACTGGCACGGTAGGTTGGTATCTTAACTACCATGTTATCAGTGCAGTTAGTAATCATTGGTGTTGGCGTTCATTCCCTATTTTACACCCTTACAAAAGAATATATCCTATGAGGGTTGATTTTCAGAATAATTTTCTTTTATAATAAGTATTTTTGTATCGATTTACATTGAAGAAAGTTATGGACTAAGCTGTGTAAGTTACTATAGTTTTTTAACTATCCCACGGGAGCTCTTTTTATTTTCCGTGATTAAAAGTATCCTAAATGTTGACCGGGAATGTAAGGACCATCGTGCAAAATTTCATTTAAATCTGTAGAATAGCTTCGAAATCCGTTTAATTAGCCCGTATAAACAGATAATCGAAAAGACGTCTGCCTGCCTTCGGATTGCCCACAATATGTCGACTACGTACGTCCCGTCCCCCTACTTTAAACGCCGAGTACTCTGGTATCGACAATAATACAGTAACTGTGGTATCGCCAATAATAATTATTAAGAACTAATAACATAAATACAAAATTTCATTGAAATAATGTAGGTTGCTGACGTAGGTTACTGAATTTGCACCCCTCTTTTACCATCTTGGGGATTGAATTCACAAAAAGGAATATCGGCAATAATTATTATTACGAACTTGTAACCCAAATACAATATTTCATTGAAATAACTTTAAAAATCAGACAACTTTCATACTAATTTTGGACCTCCCTTTTAATCTCTTAAGGGATAATTTTTGTAAAAATACGAGTATTTTACACGTGTTTCATGATTTTCAATGAAGAACCTTCGTACTAAATTTCATTTGAATAACTTCAAAAACGGCAAAGTTTCATACAAATTTTGCAGCCCCATTTGACCCCTTTAGGGGAAGAATTTTCAAAAATCCTTTCTTAGTGCTCCTCTACGTTATAAAAGAAACCCCTGTGCAAAATTTCACGTTTCATTTCTAACCCTTATAGTTTAGGCCCTGCGTTGATATGTCAGTCAGCTTCTCCTTTTATATATCTATACCAATAAATAAAATTGGAGTGTCTGTTTGTAATGTCAAAATAATAGGCTTTTTTCATGCTCACACGGTTATTTGCACGACACCTATGCCTAAAATACAGATTAAAAAAATTTTGTCTGTCTGTCTGTTTGTTCCGGGTAATCTTCAAAACGGCTGGACCGATTTCAAAAATTCTTTCACCAATGGAAAGCTATAATATCAGGGCGTAAACTAGGCTATATTTTATCCCGGTATTCCGCCGGGAACGGGAACTACGCGGGTAAAACGACTAAAACCGAAGCGAAGCGGGGGCGGGTTGCTAGTATAGATATAAGTATATTTCTTGTGTACGTGTGTATGTCACTGAACTCCTCCTAAACGGCTGGATCGATGTTGGGGAAATTTTTTGTGTGTGTTTAATGAGATTCGAGAATGGTTTAGATTCACAAAATTGGATACGGTAGGTGGCGCTTTATTTAAACAGAACAACGCCTATTGGGTCAGCTAGTATGCAAATAAATCTTGTGTACGTGTGTATGTCACTAAACTCCTTCTAAAGGGCTGAACCGATGTTGATGAAATTTTTTATGTGTGTTCAAGGGGATTCGAGAATGGTTCAGATTAATAATTAAACCCAATAGGTGGCGCTGCTGTCGATTTCAAGGAGAATTACTTTTATTTCATTTAAACAGTATGGCGTCTGTTGGGTCAGCTAGTATAAAATAAAATGCTTGAATAGGTGATTAAGTGATTTAGATATAAGTATTTCTAGATACTGGTTATTGTCAGGGCGATAGGGATAAAAGTCATTCGCTGATTTTATTTTAGACTAGCACACCGCCCTCGTTTCGCTTTAGTTTCAGTTGCCTTACCCGCGTAGTTCCCATTCCTGTGGGAATCCTGGGATAAAATATAGCCTGTGTTACTCCCTGATATTATAGCTTGCCACTGGTGAAAAATTTTTAAAACCGGTTCGGTGGTTTAAGCGTGAAAGCATAACATGTGCATTATTTGTTTATTTTTATTCAATATGGATCTAAAATACTTTAGAAAGAATATCCACGAGGTCACGCACGAGACTACTCCTTTAGCTTTCTATGTAAACTATATAAAATATGTATAATATTAACAGTAAACATATAGATTATAGATAATAAAACCAGAAAAACTGATCGGACAAGTGGTCCTTAAAATCATCGCTTAAATCTATATATAAATACGTGAAGCAAAAACTTTGTACCCCTTTTTACGAAAATTACGTGGATGGACAAGTATGAAATTTGGCACAGTTGAAGTATATAATGAGGAGAAGTACATAAAATTGAAATTTCACATAATAATGGATTAGGAACACATTAAGTTCATTAAAAAAGCATTACGCACACTACAACATAATCACTACACACACATACACACGTTTGTGTGAGTGTGTTGCGTAGCAACGCTTATACCCTATTGTTTACAGTTAAAATCTCTGGTCAAACTGAATGTCAAACAATCATAATTATGATCACAATGTCAAATAGAGATTTGTGCTTATATATTAGTTGTTAGTGAAATACAGCTTGCTCAATTTACAATTATTCATAAATAAAATTGAAGGCAATTTTGTAGCAGAAAAATTAATTAAAATGAATTATGGCCGAATTTCGACCACACGGCGACCACTAGTATTATTAAATAGATTATTATTAAATACCAACTGATAAAATTCTATATTTTAGTATTTAATTATTTCAATCCGGTTTTAAAAATACTAATGAATTCCTGCAGTTTCACTCGCGTAGTGCCCGTTGATGTACGGCGATAAAATAGTCTTTTTTTTTGGGGGTGCGCTGCGGTCGGCCCGCTCCTCGCACCACTCCGTCCGGGGCGACAGGGGGGCGTAAGCACGCACACACGCAACCCACCCACGATGCACGTCGCCTTCGTCGTTGGGCCGACTACCGGAGCAGGGTTACTTGTCATCAGTGGCCGGCCCGACGGAATACCCCCTATTTGGGGTACCCTCCCATCGACCGATGTCCCCCCCTCGGGGAGGACGTCGGTCTTTCCTCACGCGGTCGGCCTCTCGGCGGGTGACGGACTAATTCCCCGGTCACGTCAACCGCGGCCTCGGCTAGGGCGGCATGAGGTGTGGGTATTCGCGCCTACACCGCCCCAGTCGCTGGCGGCGGATCGCCTCATCGAGACTGCACTCCTCGCGCAGGCGATCCGCCGCCTCCTTCTGCGAGATCACTGCCTCGCAGAAGGCTGCGACCGCGTCCCAATTCCTGACGTTGCCGACCATCGCCCTGGTGATAGTCGGCAGCGTCAGGTCGGCACCAATGATTGCGACGAGTTCACGGTGCTGCGCTGCCCAAGCGGCACAGGGTCAGAGACGACAAAGGCCACGACGTGGAGGCGACGATTGCTACGGAGCCATCGGTGCTACCGAGCCAGTTAGGCCGGTCAGGCACCACGTACGGCTCCACGGCTACGGCTACTCCTATCAACCACTCCGCTATGCCTTGCAGGATCACGTTCTGCGCACCGGGGGAGTGGTTGAGGTTGGCCTGGAGGAGACGAATGGATTCGAGGTCCATTAACGGTTTCTATCCATCGTTACCTCTTCCGGACGATCGGGTCGCGCTCGGAGCGGGGGCTGGCCCGGTCAATGGGCAGCCCCGCCCCTTTGGGGCCGATGCCGAGGGTCTGCAGTCCCCAGAGCCCATGCGGTGTTTGGCAAGCCTATTGCCCGCCGCACACGTGGGGCAGTAGGGCACCACAGAGCAGGATGCCGCCTGGTGTCCAGCCTGACCGCAACGGAAACATAGCCAGCTGCAGTCAAAGCAGTTGCGACACGTCGGTCGGGTATGCCCGACCGCCATGCACTTATAACACCTCGCGGGCCGGGGCTCCAGCACTGTTACCCGCGCCGAACTCCAGCCCACGAGAAGCCTGCCTGAGTCGGCCAATTGCTTGACCGACTCCACCGGGCACCCGTGGGAATACCGGGATAAAATATAGCCTATGTTACTCCTAGATATTATAACTTTTCATTGGCAAAAGAATTTTTGAAATCGGTTCGGCGATTTAAGCGTGAAAGCGTAACAAACAAACCAATAAATTTACTTTCGCATTTATAATATTAGTATGGATGTTACACGCTGATAATGCTGCTATTCGTGAAAGAATTTTTAAAATCTGTTTAGTGTTTTAGGCTTGAAAGCGTAACAGGCAAACAAATCATATTCGCATTTATAATATTATACACGGATATATTTTCCGTCATTTATCCGTGTGGTAACGGAGTAAGTATACAATTCACCACTCCCTATCATGCTCGTGGATGTGGTAAAAGACGATTAAGGGATACAATATGCGCATAACATGTGCATGAGAAGGAAAACTCGAAATGAAACCATGTACCAAGCCGTCCGACCAGCGTGGTATAGTAAATTAATTTCACTCTTATTGTGTATTACACTCGAACCCAGCAGTGGGACGTTAGTGAGCTGTGATGATGAGGATGATGATGCTAACACATATAAATAATTTTTTTGTGGGCTACGGTAAGCGCACACGCATTGCATTGCATCCATTCCGTCCGGGGCGACGAAAGGATGACTCAGGTGCCTATAACCGATCGTAATGCCTCTTCTTCATCATTAGGCCGACCACCAGTGCCGAGTTTCTTGTCCTTAGTGGGCGGCCCGACGGAATATCTCCACAGGGTACCCTCTCCGCACGACGTCCCCCTTCTGGGACGTCGGACGCCGTCCCGCGGTGACTGACTAAAATACCCGGTCCGGTCACCCGTGGCCTCGGCTAGAGCGGCATCAGGCGCAGGTACACGCGCTTGCGCCGCCCGAGCCGCCGGCGGCTGTGTCGCTGTAGAGGAGTTATGCTAATATAAATGATGAAAAAGATAGTATTTCACGGTTACAGTCAACGTTGGTATTCGATAGACAACTGATTGCAAATCATTACAAAACTATTACATTACCTAAACTTTATTTTTCTCTTGCATATGTACAGTCTAAACAATAAAAAATATTGCACCTACTTTACATAATTATGTATATAAATAAAAATTGGGGTATTGCCCATTTATTGAATTCGACTGTAATGCATTTGTTTTTTTACTATTACATTACCTAGGCTTTGCTTTCTTCTTTATATACAAGCTGTATCAGGTTATGGGGCAACTGGTCAAATAGGAGTTAGGCAATGGTGGCAGGAACCCATGAAAAAATTTTAAGGTAAAATATTGATTCGTTAATGAAGTAGAGACATGTAAATTTTTCAATTTCGTCATCGCTTTTTCGTGTAAATCTAATTGAAATGTATAAATTCAGTGATACTTAATCTGCAACATATTCGTACTCTGTTAAATGTTAATTAAAAATTGGATAAATCAATGATAATTTCACTTCGCGCAAATGATACCTATTTATACTGTCGAAGTTTTACGTGCCTACATGTATCCTGTCTGTACATACCTACATAATACGTAACATTCAAGGCATAGACTCTTATAATAAGTTAATAATTGCGTATAATGAAACAGTTACGTCCTAAGGCATGTGTCAAAAGTAAAATAAATGGTTGGAACGAGTATAGATACATATTTTTGAAATCACTATAACTTTTATGTTATATTGTTTTTTGTGTAATGTACATTCTAGTTACGATCTATGACCGTTAAACTACAACATACTCGAACAGTTGCCCCATAACCTGATACACTCTGTATATATTTCTTGTGTACGTATATATATCACTAAACTCCTCCTAAACGGCTGGGCCGAAGGTGATGACATTTTTTGTGTGTGTTGAAGGGGATTCGAGATTGGTTTAAATCCACAATTGAACCCGGTAGGTGGCGCTGCTATCGATTTCAAGGAGAATTCCTTGTGTTTTATTTGAACAGAACAACGTCTGTTCAGGGTCAGCTAGTATATTATAATAAGTAAATAGAGTTTATTATTTTTTATTAACGTATGTAAAGACTTTTTAGTTATAGAATTTTGACTGTTATGCATTTATTTTTTAAGTTTGAAAATTATTTTGCAAATTATATAAAACTTAAATAAAAATTTAATCCTAAAGATGAAAAGTGAAATAATAGCCCATTATCGGTACAAAGTAAACAATACATATTTTATTTCACTTATGATTGTGACTGCTACACTGTGACAAATATCATGTAACGATTTTCCATATTTATGTAATTTAACGGTTCTTGTAAATTTATTCATTATTCATACGTATTCTTATTTATTATATAATACATTATAATTAATTATTCCCAGTTGTATATTACTAACTCATATTTAATGAAAACATTAAGGTTTCTTCCATTCCTTCATATACATAAACTGTTTAGTATGTCAAAGTTCAAGGTTGTGTAACTTTTACACGATTACAGTGAAATCTAATGGTGATTTATGAGTTTATAAGTATATAATAGGTATGTATGTAGGTTCATCTGTTCCCCATAGCTTATTAAGTATCATCAAGTACTCTAGTCCAAATGAAGTATCATTAGAACAACCCTGTTCGTCAACTGGCTACATCGTACTACATTCGATATCTAGAGAGTGCCTCTAGATTTGAAGCCGTCAAATTGAGATTTGATATTTGAACATACATGGTATGGAGACCATCTTTCATCATCATCATTAAGCCCATCGCCTTCCATTGCTGGAGGTACGCCTCCCTCATAAAAGCCGGAATCTACATCTACAATAATATTATAAAGAGGAAAAATTTGTATTTTTGTGTGTATGTTTGTAATGAGTAAACTCAAAAACTACTGTGCCGATTTCAAAAAATCTTTCACCACTGCAAAGCTACATTATTCCTGAGTAATATAGGCTATGTTTTATCCCGGTATTGCTACGAGAACGGGAACTACGCGGGTAAGGCGACTGTAACCGAAGTGAAGCGAGGGCGGGTTGCTAGTCGCTTATAAAAGCCGTGATCGCCACGCTTTACGCTTTACTTTGCGGGGCGGCAATCGCAGTAATATGTTATACATTTGGCAGGAGAGAGCTGCTGCCCACTCTCCTGGTGACCTTTAACCGATTCTTACGACTTAAACCGAGTAAGAATACTATTCACCACTCCTTATCCTACCCGTGGATGTCGTAAAAGACGACTATGGGATATAATATGCATATAACATATGTGCAATAGAAGGAAAATTCGAAATGAAACCCTATACCAACAAAAAAAAAAAAAAAAAAAATACCAACATGTCTGATCAGCATGGTATGATAGGTCAAATTCCCTCCTATTGTGGAGGAGGCCCGAGCCCAACAGTGGGACGTATGCGGTCTGCGATGGTGATGATGATAAGTTTCAAAGACATCATCTAATTGAAGAGTAAGTTTGTAATGTCAACTAATAAGTTTTTTTTCATGCTCACACAGGTATTTGCATGATACCTATGCTAAAGTAACTAAGGCTATTTTACCTCACACGAAAACCCTACAAAAATTTTGCTCGATCCGGTACTCGAGCCCGAGGCCATGTGTTTGACGTTAAATAACACCGGCACACAAAAAAAAAGTGGAATGTACTTTGGACCGGACCTACTTACCGACATGTTTTTCGACCCGCTGAATCTGAATTTCAAGTCCGTTTGGCCCGGCCACTCTCCAATTTTGAGTAAAATGCAAAAAACCTCAAAAAAAGGCCAAAAATTGCAAAGAACAGGGAGAACGATTCCATCAAGACATAAGTGAAATGGAGACTGGATATCAAGGAAACTGGACACTTAAAAGGGATACACTAAGAGATAATAACAAACAGAAGAAAAATCCACTGCGTAGATCGTTCCACTGCGAAAGAGTTCGATACCAACGAAGAACAGTTTGAAATTCGAGAAAATCGTTCTCTTTATACTAGTTATACGTCATTTTTTATAGATATTAAAATTTTTTATATTTTCAATTTCTTAACTTGTATTTTATGCGTAAAAAAATTTTTTTTTTTTCATTCTTTTTTCATATTTTTAATTGCAAATTTCCCGATTTTTTGGTTTTATGAGATTTTTTTAATTTTAAAACGTTAACGGGACAAGAAAACTTCAGATTTAAACTCAGCGGCACAAAATACATGAAAATCATACTCAACCTGAGTCCAAAAAAATTTTATTTCGAAAATTCTATTTTTCATGATTTATTACCATTTTTTTGGGTTTTTCGTATTTTTGCAAATTTGGACGGCTCACCGGGCTAATTAACTTTTAGATTTAGATTAGTTATTTGAAATACACAAAAATCATACGTGATCCGGATGCATAAAAATTTTTTCATTGCTGTGACTGCAATTTTTGGCCTTTTTTTGAGGTTTTTTGCATTTTACTCAAAACTGGAGGGTGACCGGGCCAAACGGACTTGAAATTCAGATTCAGCGGGTCGAAAAACATGTCGGTAGGTAGGTCCGGTCCAAAGTACATTCCACTTTTTTTTTGTGTGCCGGTTCGAAAATGGCTTGAATTGGTTCGAGGAAAGTGTTATGCTGCCATGTTGCGGTTTTGCTCGACTTTACGGCCCCCCGATCAAATACAAATGCCATAAAATCCTTTAATTTTATTAGTAATACTCACATAAACATCAGAAATCATTACGTAACGTGAATTTTCTCCACCTTACACGGAGAAATGTGATCAAAATGTCATCCATCTTTCTAAACTTTGCGATTTTGTACGGGTTGTCGTTTTTCATGTTAAGCAAAATTTGTTTATGTAATTACAATTAAAAGATCAAATAATATCCACATACCGTTTAAATACCAAATAAACATTCGACAACAGAAAACATTTCGAAACGTAACTCGCTTACTTGTCTTCGTTAGCCTCTTGACCCTCTAACCTAGAACTCAAGACTTAAGATGGCACCTGTTGTAAGGATCGGTTGTTTTTAATAATCCACCCGTCACTTCAGGTCTTTTATTCATCATCTCATCTTCCACGTCTCACTGGTGGACTCTTTCATTTTGGGAGGATAACTTACCTACTAGTGTTCCTTTTTTTGTATAGAATTTACATGCAATTCATATCCCTTAGTTATCGTTTACGACACTTACGGCCACGATAGAGGGTGGGAATTTTATTCTTACTCCATCACCACACGGAAAACGGTTTATTTAAACTACTTCAATTATCATCTAAGATCTTCTTCTAATCAGGGCCGGATTAAATCTGTCATGGGCCCCTAGGCAATGCAATTCACGAGGCCCCTAGGCAATTCAATGCTCAGGGCCTCTTTCCTATGCCCTTTTCTTACGTTTTAAAATATATATTTTCTATTATGATAGTCCAGTTGATCAGATCGACTTCTTTAGTATTCTGTTACCTCAATAGCTTATGGCAAAAACAAACCTTATCACCTTGACTCATCACTTCACATGCCTGACTCATTTCTATTTACTTTTATTGCAATTATCTTAATGAATAGGTTATAGTTGTAGTTAAATGATGATCCAGGTCTCATGATGGAGTATGCAAGAGAAATGAGACTTTTCAAAATAAAAAGTGTTTAATGAAATGAATTTAATTTTTTTCTTGATGCTTGCTCGGGGCTACAGCTTCATATGTTACCTAATAGAGCATCTGATTAAAGAATAGGGTAATTTAACATTTGAAATTTATGATATCAAGTAAAAGCAAAAATGGAACCTATTTTGCATTTCTTCCTTTTCTTTTTCTTCAATATATAAACATGGCTTGTACAACAGATTAATTATGCAACGTACCACAACTCCTTTCTTCCCAGTTATTCATAAAAGACAATTAAGGGACGCAACAGATTACGTCCCTGGAAAATTGATTGTAATAAAAAATTCAAGAAAACCGTCTGACCTGCTTATTGCAGGTCAATTGCAGCAGTAATTTCTCTGACAAATTACATTATAAGAAATAGCTTGGGCTACTTCTATTAAAAAAAAGGAGTTAGAGTGCCAAATGATACGTAAACATACAATTACATGTAACTGTAATACGACGACGCAAGAGAAGCTTTGGGTAAATCTATAATCATTAATATAATCCTATTAAATTTAAAATCTATTATCTTAGCCCACATAAGTGCTGTTTGGGCTTGGCACTTCGATCAGGTTTTAGGTCTAGTTTACTTCTCTTGAACAGATGTTATCTGCAGTGGCGTAACTATAGGGTGGCAGGGCTGGCAAAATGCCACGGGTCCCCGACCTGAGAGGGCCCAGGCCCAAAACGCCTAGGCCTCAATCAGTATCGATTGAAAAGTTTTTATACTCACTGGTATCGGTATCAAACCAATTGTGAATAGAGCCTATAGTTTTTTGGCGGGATTGTTTCCGCGAGTTTTTGTTTTAGGGAAACTGATTGACTAAAACTTATATAAAATTAATTTTACCTAAGTACAAGGTGATGATTTTTACTAATAGGCCTCATCAAAAGAATTTGCCGCGGGCCCCATATGGTATAGTTACGCCACTGGTTATCTGTATATTGTGTCCTTTAATCGACTTTTACGACACCCACGGACAAAATAGGTGATGAATTTTATTCTTAATCCGTGTCCTCACAGATGAACTCCGTCTATACCTTTTTCTATTTACGACACTATAATGACAGAACTTGATCAATTTGTGCCAACTAGTCACATTACCAGAATTAAAGAAGGAAAGTTTCACTTTAAGTTTGACTTTTTTTTAGTTAAGAAGACGCTCTTCACTTGGGATTAATTATTGTATTGTGGAGGACTTTACAAACATTTAATTCAACGGACACCAATTACACCCACACTTAACAACAATTTGTGGATCGCATAAGTGTTGTCCTGGATGGGATTCAAACCCACGACACTGGATGGACTTTTGAGATCCGCGCGCAAAATTTCTGAAACGCACCGCATTGGTTGGAGTACTATGATGTCACGTTTTGAACACGTGACATCCGAGTTTTCTAGTTAGGGCTGTCTATATTAAAAAAAAATAGTTTTTCGATATATCGATATTTTTAAATATATCAATATCGGAGTTCGATATAACGAAAAAATATTGATATTTCGATATTTTCCCCATGACCACTCTTTAACTTCGTTCATTGCGGGGTTACCGTGCCGAGCTTTTTTTTATCAAATTCTAGGAGTAAGTGATAGCTGATCATCAGTTTCACGCCAGCGCTTCTACAGTAGATTAAGTTTACGGTGATTTTGTAGAATAAATACTTTAGAAGAAAAGATAAAACACCAAAATTATTCAAATAAATATCGACCCTCGATACGTACTTTTTACTATCGTCCAAAATAAGTTCAGTATTAAGTATTGATATTTTTAAATAATAATATCTATATTTTGACATATCGATATTTTATGAACAGCCCCTCCTTGAACCTTGGATAGGAGGTTCTCTCCTTGTGATATCAAGTTGCTGTTTGTATGTTTCTAGTGATTATTTTTAGGGATGTGAAAAAAGAATCGATTTTTATAAAAATCGATTTTTACAAAAAATAGTCGATTAATAATTGATTTTTACAATCAATTATCAAAATAATAAAAGACGATTATTAATCGATTTTTTATTTGAAATTCGATCAAAATGCATCATACTATGTTAGAAAATAAAGCTCACATTTCCTAAAAAAAAGCCATCATAATCCTATTGGGAGAAAAATCGATTATTTTAGAATCGATTTTTTTTAATTAATCGATTATTTTATAATCGATTATTTTTAATTAATCGATTATTTTATCATCGATTTATTTTAAAGAACAAAAAATCTATTATTTTAAAATCGTTTTTTTTTAATTAACCGGTTATTTTACAATCGATTTTTTTTAATTAATCGATTATTTTATAATCGATTTATTTTAAAGAACAAAAAATCGATAATTACAAAATCGATTTTTCCCTCTAAGTCACATCCCTAATTATATTGTATTGTCACCCAGTTATTTTATAATAAGTTATTAGTTTTCTGTGTTCAAGTATTAATCTTGTGAATAAGTCTTATTACAATGACTGAAACCGGTTTCGTCAAAGTAGGTATAGTCAGATAATCTTCCTAAAATAGACGTGTATATGATGACAACATATTTCGCGTCTAATTCAGATTTAATGTCTGTTAAACTCGGAGGAATAAAAGCTGCAAGGTAAATAAGATATAATATATTTAATAATCGTAATAATAGGTGTCGTAAAAGACGACTAAGAGCCCTAGATTGACCCGGACCAATTCCATCTGGTACCATTTGGGTCAACGATTACATTCCCAAGGAGGGTTGACGTCAGGCAGGCGGCCGGTCATAAAAGTCATTGCCGAAACTTTTTGCAATATGTCAAAACAGATGACATATTGCGTCGACCCCAAGTAATTGGGATAAGAGCAAGATGATGATGAATCGTAATAATAATAAAAAAATCGATACTTTTATCGATATATCGATATTTTTCCGATATAGCGAACCTCGATATTGATACATTGTAAAATATCGATATGTCGAAAAACGATATTTATAAAAATATCAACAGCCCTAGTTGGCAGCCCTTGCAACTTGTACGAGTGTCGAGTACTCTGACGTCACAGAATACGCGCGCCGAAGTAGTCGCGTTTACATCGCCCATAAATAATGGCGATTTTTAAAAATTTTTTTTAGCGTAATGGTTTATATTTTGGATGTGTTATATTTATTTCTAGTAATGTAATAACTAGTAGAAACGTTTAAAAAAATAAAAAAATATCATGCATATTCCCTATTATATATATATATATATATATACAAGATGTATACAAGTATATATATACAAGATGTATATATACAGTATATAGGGTGTCCCTAAATTAAACGTCCAACGGTAAATGGGTGGTAGATGACTTTATGACAGCTATGAAAAAAATAATAAAAAAATCCATGTCACTTTTCTTTTTGATATGAGCATATTGCTGAAAACAGTGAAAAATCAGACCTTGTACGATATTTTCAAGTACTATAACGACAAATAGCCTAGTTTTGGCATCGGATATATCTTGTTGGAAGCGCAGATAACTGCACTATCGACCACAGGTACAATTAAATCTAGACATGTTACAATAACATAAAAAAATATACATTAAAAATAAATACTAGGTCAAATATAAACTAGGTCGATGTTATGGTCTTACTCGTATTTTACGACACAATGAGCAGTGTAAGGGTTGAAAGTACTCGTAGCTACCACACAGCAACATAAATATCTATTTATAGGCATGTTCCGTGTGGTGACGGAGTAAGAATACAATTCATCATTCCCTCTCCGCAGATGTCATAAAAGACGACTAGGGGATATAACATGCATATAATATCTGTGCAAGAGAAGGAAAACTCGAAATAAAACCCTAGCCAACAAGTCTTACCAGCGTGATCAATTTTCCTCCCATAGTGGAGGAGGCCCGAGCCTAACAGTAAGACGTGTATGGGCTGTAATTATGATGATAATGATGATAAAGGTACATTCAAGTACATTCATATCTCATTATTATTCCCAGAAAGGAGAAACGGGTAAAAGTAACAATGTAATCATGTAATTTATATTATTTGTAGGCTGTTTGCGTGACAATACGCCTGGCTTCAACGTCGTCTTCCAACGAAGATGTAGCTAAAGATTTCATTGAACATATACTACGGATTCCAAATCCTGATAAAGTTCTTAACTCAGTATTAGGAAGACTCGAGAGGAATAGGCAGCAAGGACTAAGCAGACAGCAAGTATCTGATGAAGACTGTGAAGAGTCACCAGAGGTGAGAAAATTTAAATTAACGTTTTTTTCAGCTGGAATTCAAGAGTTTTCTCTGCTGTTAAACACAAAACGGATTAAAAAATCACACAAGGTTTTTCTACACATATAATGAAGATGTAAGGAAATCAAAAACTTGCATTTAAGATAAGAAAAAGTAATTATTTACTTTATTCAGACGTAATCACAGTGGTAAATATGGTTTCTAAATTTTTGACTGTTAATTTACCTGTTTGTCTGTTATTTTATGTATTTTATAGGTATGTTCGAATTACATAAAAACTACTAAATGGATAATCTTAAAGTTTTTGTATGTATAATCAACAAGAACCAAAAACTATAAATTACTGGCTGACCCGGCGAACTTCGCACCGCCTTTTTCATAATTATTTTGTTTTAGTATTTATCAGTTTCGTTTTAGTATTATCCGTGTGCTGACGGAGTAAGAATTTAATTCACCACCCCCCGTGAGTGTCGTAAAAGACGACTAAGAAATATATCGCCTTTTCTTATCGATTCCAAAACCTTTTTAATTTAGATCTATCTGTAATTATGCTAAAAATGGATGTGTATAGCTACAGGGTCTATGAAACAGCAAATCTTTCATTTTATATAGGGCTACTCTTGGTGGCATCGTGACTCATCGAATTACCACCTCGATACTGATTGTGGACAAATGTATCGCTTATTTAAATTAAGCTCAGCCCGTAGAGGATCCAGCCAGCTAATGTACCATACCATCACCGGCAAGTACGAGCTCAGATGGGAGCAATACAACATAAGTGTTAGCACAAAGTCTTCTGCGCGCTTCACGTAGTGGACACTGCGCCGCTTCAATTAGTCTATAGAACCCTGAACGCACTACACAGTTATTCAGTCTGTGTTTGCCTCCGCCACTTATGATTTCTACGCCAACGAAGTCGCGGGCAAAAGCTAGTATATATATATATATATATAAGAATTACTCATTTAAAGATTAGACTATTAGACTTCATAAAAGAATATAAGAATAATTTGCGTCAACTTGATAATCATCATCATTATCGCAGCCTACATACATCCCACTGTTGGGCTTGGGGCTCCTCCACAATGGTGGGGCATTTTACCTACTATGCTATGCTAGTCAGACATATTGGTATAGGGTTTCATTTCGAGCTTTCCTTCTCTTGTATAACTCTTGCATATCTTATGTGCATATTATATCTATATCCACATAAGATCTGTGATCATACTATATCTTTAAAGACGTCCACGGGCAAGATAGGGAGTGGTGAACTGATCAACGTAGACTAAATTGTAACGCCAAATGATATACTATAATATTAGTGGCAATATATCCATTTTTCGTGTGATAACTCAGTAATAACACAATTCACCACCCCCTCTCTTACCCGTGGGTGTCGTAAAAGACGACTAAGGAATATGATATGCAGATATTACATTACAAGAGAAGGAAAACTCGACATAAAACCTTATGCCAACATGTCTGACCAACGCGGTATAGTAGGTCAATTTCCTTTATATTGTGGAGGAGCCCCGAGCTCAACAGTGGGACATATGTATATGGGCTGAAATGATGATAATGATGATGATGATTTAATACAATTGTTATTCTTGTGTTCTAAATAGAGACATGAAATTGTAACGTTTGACAGATCAGCTAGTAAAAAACTAATATAAGTTAAGTATTAGTAAGTTAATTAAATGCGTCTGTTTAATGTAAGTAAACATGTAACGAGTGGCCACAGGCCTAAGGGTGGCAACTTTTTATGACAAAAAAGTATATAATGATTTGGATTGGAATAAAATAAAGTATTGGAGAAAAAAAAAATCAAATTGTATGTTTTTATTACCTTAAAAACGTATTTTTGTGTGCTTTTAGCACTATAAAGTCTGACTCACACCACATCTGACATAATATTTCATTCAGTAATTATGAATCGTTTCCATTGTCCGTTTTCACTTATATATACCGTTAAATAGCTAAGTACCCATAATGAGTGTTTTGTTTTACGCATTACAGTAAAGGTCGAAAAATAAAGTATTTTCACATATTTTATTGGTATGCAAAAGTATAAACCATAATGACCAAATATAAAGTAGGAGTATACTACTTTATTATAAAGTATGGTTGCCAACCTTACATAGGCCTCCCCACCAGAAGGCCACCTGAAACGGTTCTGTGTCACTTGTATCCAACGGTTCCCTACAACTTTTAAGATATTGTCAATTCACCTAGTTTGGGGTCGTCCTACGCTGCGTCATCCGATTCGCATTCTTGAATATATATTTACTTTATTTATTTATTTTTATTTGTCAGATGCTACCGGAATACACGGAAACTCTACAAGGTTCACGAGAACGAGAATTACGACAACTAGGCTTACAAGGACAGGTAATGTATTTATTTAAGCACACCTAAAAAAGTGTTTCTTTTTAAGATATATCTGAAATTTAAAAAAGGAGAAAGATTAATAGTTCAGGACCAAAATATAGTTTTCTTTCCATCTTGATACAAATAGACTGTCTGGGAGAGGATAGTACTAATATAGGTTAAAAATTTAAAGGCTTTGACCACACATTTACCACATTACTTAGTCTTGAGTAAGAACGCTCCTCAGACAAAAACATTTCGTATATACCAAGCACTCTTTTTTCTAAAATGTACTTATACTTGAATGCATTTCGTGGTTTTTCTTTCGTGGCTTTATAATTTATGATTGTTATCTAACCAGTTATTGGCTTTCGATAATGATGTAAAAGAGAAATTTGTGAAAAAGTGGATTATTTAGGTTGTTAGTTTAGGGAAAAGAATAAAAGATGATCCATATAATACAAAGTCGGTTAATTTATTCAGTCCCTACTTAAGGGACCATAAAGTCCCTTAAGTAGACGTCCCTTACGTAGTAACTTAAGACATAAGTCTTAAGTTATTACGTAATTAACTAACCTAACAATTTCTTATAGTGACCATATTAATATTAAAGATCTTTTATTTATTAAATAAATAAATTGAATTTCAAACTTGAATCATGTGTATACGATGCCTGCTGGGTTACTAAAAATTCATGTTTCTAGTTTTATTTACCACGAAATTACAGGGCGTCGAAAATGGCTTGAGTTGCTTCGAGAAATGTATGTTACGGCAGTGTTACGTTTTTGCTCGACTTAGCGGGGGCCCTGCCGTGCCCCCAGAAAAGTATTTATATAAATAAATAAAACTGAAGTGTCTGATTATAATGTCTACATAGCTGGTGTTTTTCATACCACGCGGTAATTTATACGATGCCTATACCTAAAAAATAGTTTACTTTTTTTGTTCCGAGTAAGTCTTGAAAACGATATGATCCATATTGATAATATTTTAATACAAGGTAGCTGTCTATATAAGGAATAACTTAGGATATCTTTGATTTACATCGTAAAATAAATTGATACAAAGAGGTACCCATCCACCACCTCAGGACTTACCATCTCATGCTTATCCATCTCTTACTCCATCTCCCATCTCTTACTTTACCATCTCCACGTGCTAATTTTTCGAGTTTCCTGCCGATTACCCTGGTTCTTCTAGGGATTTTATATGGCAGTTATGAGACCTAGAGATAGGTCAAACACACCGCTCTTCATAGCACTTTGAGCAAGTTTGAGCCCTCTTATGAGACCAACATTCAGAGATCACAGAAGTAGTATTTACCAAAATATAAAAAAAACAACACAAAATCTTTAAGTAAGCAGGTTAACTGCTCGTATATGTAGGAAATGACTGACCAATTAATACTATGACTAACACTGCTCACACATCTGATGATCTTAACCACCAATTTGTCTAAATACCTGAGGATAGAGAATTGCTTAGAAGGAACTAGAATTGTTTAATCCTTATTATAAACACTTAATAATAAATCTGAAAATATTATTATTAAAATAGACATGAAGAACCAGCGAGCCGCACTGTGTATAAGTTTACATAAACCATTTCGAGCCAATTTTGACACCTTCTTGAGTTGAGAACAATTTAATGTAAATGCACCAAATTTGACTGACATATTCAAGTCCCCTAGAAAACTGTATCCTAAACTTTATATACACAGATTAAACGGTTCTATATACTAGCGTACCCGACAGACTCAATTTTTAAAAAGGGAAAAACGATACAGACTGATTATATTTTTTTTAACACTCTAATATGCGCATAATCCATAACTCTTATTCCATTTGTTTGTTTATCGATACCCTACTTATGGATCCTACCGATGTTCAGTGTGGTGACGGAGTAAGAATACAATTCACCACTCCCTATCTTGCCCGTGGATGTCGTAAAAGACGACTAAGGGATATAATATGCATATAACATCTGTGTAAAAGGAGGAAAACTCGAAATGAAACCCTATACCAACATGTCTGACCAGCATGGTATAGTAGGTCAAATTCCCTTCCATCGTGGAGGAGGCCCGAGCCCAACAGAGGGACGTATATGGGCTGGGACGACAACCTATGGATTTGGGTTTTATGCTTCATAATTGTAGTTAATAGATATGAGTTACGATTGAAGTAGTCTATATTCAACAAACTGTCACAAAATAGTAAAAAGCACTTGAATTAAAAACCTATACTAACCCGTCTAACCAGTGAGGTATATATAGTGGGTCAATTTCCCTCCTATTTTGGAGAAGGCTCGAGCCTGATAGTGGGACCTATACAAGTTTAAATGATGATGATAATGGTACTCGGCTCATTAGGTGAATTGAGGTAAGTCATATCGGAGTCGTTGGATGTGGGTAGCATGGGACCAACGACACGAATTCTATGGTAGATGCCTATATCCACCATGTATGGTAAAAGGCTAAATAAAGATAATTATTATAAAGAAAAGGATACAAGTTATTTTTAGTTTTTTGGAATTTAAATCGTCTTTATTTCGTATTGTGTAACAGTTACGAGTATATTAAGGTCATTTCGGTTTACATGCATTTTATTTATAGTTTCTAATATAATAAACAAATATTATTAGTGTTGTAGCAAGATATTGACACATCATATTATTCGTTAATGTGTTGTACAACTGATCCTCGTCACTTACAAAAATCAATTACAAAAAAAAAAACGTTTAAAAGAGTTCCGTTTTAAAAGTTTTTATTTACTTTATTTATCATACCATTGAATTCTTGACTTTACAAATAGATAATCTTTATAATAACAACGATTGCTATTATAATAGTATATTTTTATTATTAAAATTTTGTATGGAGTATAAGACATACAAATACAAATTAATATGTCTTGAATATACAAAGTCATTGTAAGAACATAAATAATATCCTATATTTAAAAAAAAAATGCAATGTGCTCCCACATTTTTTACACTCTTTCCGACAAAATTCTTAGCTCTAGTATTACAAACGCATTTAATACGAACATTTTTTGTTTGTTTCATCATAAAATACTAATTATTCTCACTTGCAAAATTAAATCTGTTTTGTAATTGTATTAAACTACGACAAAGTAAAATATAATATTACATGTACAAAGGATTGCATGATGTATCTATAGAATGCAAATTTAACTTTTAATCGTGAAATTATTAATAACAATGTAATAGATTTCGGTGGGAACATATGGCAGTTATATTTTTTCAAACAACATTGCAACTTTATGTAAAAATAATTCCATTAATCGAATAGACTACTTACAATGGTCACAGATTAGAGATACAATGTATCCTAGTCCCTTAAATACCCCTGGGGGTCGTAAAAGCCCGTTAAAGGATCATTAGAAAAAGACCTATAACAACCGCTATGACCGCCAAACTGCCTGCTAAGAGTGGTAATAGTATTATAGGTGTTAGAATCGCAGTTGACAGTGGTCTATCTAAAGTCGCGAGCCAGTCGGTCCCACGTTCTCTCAGAAAATCGACATTCGAGAAGTAACAATTTAGCGAGAGAGCTGGAAGCCCAATTTTCTGAGGATGATTGAGTGTGGTGAGTTTTGGTGATGCCTTCAGTATCATCGAACTTCCGTGCACTTATTCACATTCCCTTGACTTTCTTAACGGTTGGCAGCGGCCTGGCAAAGGTCCATGAAAGCCATCATCATTTACCATAAGGTGTAGGTACTTTTTGCTCGTTTGCAATCAAAAAAGTATTTTATTTTGGGCGATGATGGATGGCAAATCTTACAGAAAATTGTAAAGCCCTTTTTTGGGGTTGCGCTACGGTCAGCGCACCCGCCGTCCGGCTCCGTCCGGAGCGACAGAGGGGCGTCGCGCACAGACCCGTAACCCACCCGTGACCTATCGCCTTCATCGTTGGACCGACCACCGGTGCAGGGTGACTTGTCGTCAGTGGTCGGCCCGACGGAATACCTCTTGAGGAGTACCCTATCCTCGACGCCCTCGGGGAGGACGTCGGTCTTCGTCATACGGTCGGCCTCTCGGCGAGTGACGGACTAACTCCCCGGTCCAGTCACCCACGGCCTCGGCTAGGGAGACATCAGGCACAGGTAGCCGCGCCTGCGTCGCCCAAGTCGCCGGCAGCAGGCCGCGTCGTCGAGGAGACGTACCCGCGCGCGCGCTCCGCCACCTCTTTCAGCGAGATTACTGCCTCGCAGAAGGCTGCGACCGCGTCCCAGTTGCTGATGCTGCCAAGCATCGCCCTGGCGATAGTCGGCAGCGTCAGGTCGGCACTGATGATTGCGACGAGTTCACGACGCTGCTCTGCCCACGCGGCACAAACTTCGAGCGTGTGGTGCGCCGTGCCCTCGTCGCAATCGCAGTGGTGGCAGGACGGTATACTCTCCCTCCTTACGACCGTGTATTTACCGAAGCTACCATGCCCCATCAACACCTGCACCAGTCGGGAGGAGAGCACCCCGTGCCGCCGCTCTAACCACTACATCAGCACCGGCCGGAAGGCCTCGTCGGTGTGGACACCGAACCGAGGCTTCTCCAGCCAGACTGACCAATGGACAATGACGTCTCGGCGGGCATCGACGCGCCAGGCGGTAAGCTCCCTCAACGAGACCATACCACCCCCAGTTCGCATCCCCGCCACCCGCCGATACAAACCGGTGAGCATTTCTGCCTTCAGGTCCCACGAGGGGTCCCGACCAACAGACACGCTGCCTCTGTCGCCACCGTGCGGTACCTGCGTATAGCCCTAACCACCATAGCCCTCTGTGGTCGCCACACGAGACAAGAGCCCTGAGTCGGACGGTCAGGGGGTCCCAGCCCACACCGGTGCACCGTACAGGGCCATCGACCAGATGACCCCCGCGTACAGCCGTCGACAAGAAATTTGTAAAGCCTACAGATTAATCGATTCGAATTACCGGTAGAGAGCGTTAAGAAGAGAACCAAGTGCTTTGATCAAAATTTATAAACACTATTTTAAAACATTCAAAGTTCGGGCAACTTAAGATGATCGTCTCGTCCAACATACCTGAATGTCTGAAAACACAGGTCTACGACCAGTGTGTATTACCAGTGATGTCTTACGGCATGGAAACGTGGTCCTTAAATGTAGACCTCATAACAAGGCTCAAAGTCGCTCAGCGTGCCATGGAGCGTACTATGCTCGGCATTTTTTCTGCGAGATAGAATTGAGTGTAACCGACATAGCACGAAGAATTAGCACGCTGAAGTGGCAATGGGCAGGCGACATCGCTCGACGAACCGACAACCGCCAGGGAAGAAAGGTTCTCGAGTGGCGACCACGTTTCGGACGACGCAGTGCAGGCCACCAGGTGGACCGACGACCTGGTGAAAGTTGCTGGCTGTGGTTTGGATGCAGGTGGATGCAGGCAGGTGCCACCTGACACAGGACCGCACTTTGTGGCGTAACATAAGGGAGGCCTACGTTCAGCAGTGGACGGCAATAGGCTTAAATGATGTTGATGATGATTTTAAAACATGCTCTAAATGATTAGAGAAACCATATGCCACCCGATGATTTCTCGTACGAGAAT
The DNA here is from genome assembly GCA_032191425.1 of Lymantria dispar. Classification (NCBI taxonomy): domain Eukaryota; kingdom Metazoa; phylum Arthropoda; class Insecta; order Lepidoptera; family Erebidae; genus Lymantria; species Lymantria dispar. Next base: position 18,969,662 of record CM063440.1, read on the forward strand.
TACATAATTTGGCTCCCCACATTCGATCTTCATCTTTTGAACGGATAACTGGCACATTGTATAATCAACTTTAGTAATTCGCCCCAAAGTATGTTATAATGAGCACTTTGACCTTGAGTAAAGTCGATGTACTTTTAGACATTACACATGCTTGCTAGGAATTAACACGAGTACCCAGACCGATGACCTTCGGTATCAGCTGGATAGATAGTTGCAATAGATGCATATTCGCGTGTGCACATCTTTAGACATTTAGGACGCTAGAGACAGCAGTATAGTTCATCATTAAAGAGTTAGACCTTTCTAGACAGATAAAAAATAGTTTGCCCTGATCCTGAAGGAACGCTTTTGGAGAAAGTTGCTTAAGCTTTTTTTTTTGGGGTGGGCTGCGGTCGGCGTGCTCCTCGCACCACTCCATCCGGGGCGACAGAGGAGCGTAAGCACGCAACACCCGCAACCCACCCGAACACCACGTCGCCTTCGTCGTTGGGCCGACCACTGGAGCAGGGTTACTTGTCATCAGTGGTCGGCCCGACGGAGTACCTCCTATTTGGGGTACCCTCCCATCGACCGACGTCCCCCCCTCGGGGAGGACGTCGGTCTTTTCTCACGCGGTCAGCCTCTCGGCGGGTGACGGACTAATCCCCGGTCACGTCACCCGCGGCCACGGCTAGGGCGGCATGGCACGCAGGTAATCGCGCCTGCGCCGCCCCAGTCGCTGGCAGCGGGTCGCTTCATCGAGGCTGTGCTCCTTGCGCGCGCGACCCGCCGCCTCCTTCTGCGAGATCACTGCCTCGCAGAAGGCTGCGACCGCAAGTTGCTTAAGCTTAGCCTAACAGACAACGCGGAATGAAATTGCATTGTAAGAGGATTTGTATGCTCTGAGAATATTACTTTGCTTTAGACTAATATCACGTCATCATTATTATCATCATCAAAAGCAGCCCGTATACGTCCCACTGCTGGAATGGGGCATTCTCCAAAATAAGATGCAAATTGACCTACAATACCTAACTGTTCAGACCTATTGGTGTAAGATTTAGTTTCTTTCTTCTCTTGCATAGATGTTATATGAATATTGTATCCCTCAGTTTTTTTCACAACACCCACGGGTAAGAAAGAGGGTAGTGAATAATATTCTTACTCGTCACCGCACGAATAACTGCATACAAAAAAATCCCGGAATTTACAAACGTACCAGTAAGGAAATAAAATCGTTCGCAATCTTAGAACAATAATTTAGTGATCACAATAAACATATCTATTATCTACTGTATTACAGATTATAAATACAATTCAAAGACGATTAAGGGATTAAATATGCATATAAAATCTATACAAGAGAAGAAAAACGTGAAAAGAAACCCTATACCAACACGTCTGACCAGCATAGGTAGTCAGTAAGTTAATTTCCCTCCTATTGGAAGGGAGGCTCGAGTCTAACTATGTGATGTGACGTATATGAACTGAAATAATGGATGATGATTACTGAGTCGTTTTTCATTTTCATTCACACCTTGTCCCATATCCTACATCTTTTAGTTTCTCTTTATATCCCTAGAGGTTGCGCAGATTTAACAGTGGTTCTGTGGATAAATGTTATTTTATCGAACCGAATTAAGATAGAAAACGGATTCCAAGAAGAAGAAAAAATTTTAATCATAATATTCATCTCATCATCATCTCGTCTCACATAAGTCCCACTGTTGGGCTTGAGCCTCATCTACAATAGATGGGAAATTGATACAGCGCTGGTCAGCCATATTGACATAGGGTTTTTCGTCGTGTTTTCCTTTATGCATAGATAATATATGCTTTTATTTATATCTAGTAAGGAGAAAAAAAAATGAAAATTATAGACAAGCCCGCTGAATTTCTTGCAGGATCTTCTCAGTAGCAGTCGCGTTCCGATCCGGTGGTAGTATATTTTTTTTTGGAAATTGTAAACCTAACAATATGTAAGTGCCCTCTCGGGGTTTATACATAATAAATGATTTGAATTTCAATACTTTAATCGCCTTCTAAGACAACCACAGGCGAGAGAGGGGGCTGTGAAATGTATTTTTACTCCATTACCACACTTAATTTATATAATTTTATTCATAGTCTTTAATCCTTTTCAATAAAAATACATAAAGAAATATTTTGACTAGTCGTACTCATTGCTTCGATTGCTACAATAATAGAATGTTAGATACGATTCTTTCGAAAGAATCTTGCTCAAGATGGACTTTCAAACTGAACACACGTGAGTTACTGCACCTTCATTCATTACTAAACCTTTGAATATTATTAGTATTAATAATTAGATTATTTAATCCATAATTTGTTACGGTTGATGCCTGACCGAATGCCAGAAAAGATTCGTCATTCACTTGTATCTATTTTTCTCATACATCCGCGAGCACCTAGATAGAGTATGGCTGCAGATCACCTATTGCACAGATGGCGAGTCTGGATGTAGTTTGTGTCCATTAAATTATGTTTGTAAAGTTCCCCGCAGTACAAGGATTGATATTAAGTGTAGCTAACTTAGAAAGAGTAGTTTAAAAAAAATTTAGTCCCATTAACATGCTCTCGCAGAAAATCGACGTCTGAGTAGTAGCAATTTGTTACTGCGCTTCGTTCGGTGAGCGAGAGAGCCGGAAGCCCAACTTTCTGAGGGTGATTGCGTGTGGAGGGTTTTGGTGGTGCCCTTGGTATCACCGAGCCTCAATGCACGCATTCACACTCCCTTCGCTTTCTTCGCGGTAGGCAACGGCCTTGTAAAGGTCCATGAGCGGCAGCAACACTTACCACCAGGTGTACTGTTTGCTCGTTTGCCACCGATTGCAATAAAAAAAAAATAACTGACCATAATGGTAACAGTGGAAGTAAATTATTTTCTTTCAATCGCTTACACACATCATTATGCAAATGTTATACTTTTGACCGGGAGTATGAATCATTAGATCATGACATCAACACAACTTATTTATGACCTTATGTTAGATAGTTTGCAAGTCATGTCTAGAGTAATAATACTATACGGACCTTGTAGAAACTTGACAATACTTCCTTGGGTTCAAGCTTTTTTGCCATATGCCATATAGTGATAGGACAGATTTTAAATATATACTAGGTATTTTCCTAGATATCTCGGGTGCTTTTGACAACGTATGGTGGCTGATGTTACTTCTTAAGCTGAAGGCTCGTGTATGCTTCAGGAACATCTACCAACTCGTACAGTCATACTTTCTACAAGGTTCAACCACACTGAAACTCGGTCACCATGCCGTGTCTAAATCACTAACTTTGGGCTGTCCTCAAGGATCAGTGTTAAGCCCATACTTGTGGAACCTAGGGTTTGATGACCTTCTTGAAGTACCTCTACCGCAAAACTGCTCATTGATTGGCTATGTTGACGACGGTCTCCTACTTATACAGTCAAACACTGGAGACGGACTGGAGAAATTGGCGGATATCTGTCTCAACTCAATTCTAAAATGGGGCATACAAAAGCGACTTACTTCGCCCCCCACAAAACGTATCATCTTTTACTGAAAGGTAATTTGCAGTCAAAACCCCGTATAAAATTTAACAACGCAATAGTTAAAAGGACTACTAGCTTATTAGCCAACTTTGCTTCATGTCTCCCGCTTTGCATAGGAAGGAAGTGGAATCTTTCCAACTCCTCCTGTTCTTCTTTTCTAATTAAATTTGTTGCGGGTCCCAAGACAATTAAAAGCGTTTCCCGGGACTTCCTGAGGGCTAAACCTCAGTGTCTTATACGGAAACCATTGTGGATGCAGGCTTACAGGAGTTACAGTGGTGGGAATGTGTGGTGGTATTACAATTATAAAAATAAGTTATAACTTTTGTTAATCCAACTATGCCACTTACGCAAAAAGAAAAATATACGGACTAGCTAGTTATGTATATATGCTAAAATATGACACGAATATTTATATTCATGAGATTAATAGTTAGAAAATTATTGAAGCACGATAGTATAGAATTAGTTGCGCTATAAACTTACGATTGGTCAATCATATTATGATTTCCGAAACCTTTGGCCTAAAAACATATATTGTATGTCGATTAATTAATCATTTCTGATGTTTACGCCAGTATTACACATTGTAAATAAAACTATTTTACGGATTTTATAGCGTTTGTAATAATGTTACTTTTTAGGTTGCCGTACCCAAAGGGTAAAAACGGGACTTCATCACTAAGACTTCGATGTCTGTCCATCCGTCTGTCCGTCCGTCTGTCCGTCTGTCCGTCCGTCCCTCTGTCCGTCCGTCTGTTTGTCACCAAGCTGTATCTTAAGAACCACGATAGCTAAACAGTTGAAATCTTGAAAATATATGTATTTCTGTTGCCGCTATAACAGCAAATACTAAAACCAAAATAAAATAAATATTTAAGGGGGCTCCCATACAACAAACTCGTTTTTCACTCTTTTCTTTTTGCTCGATATCGATAATGACACCAGGTAGGCACTTGTTTACCTAGTCAAAGGTACGGAACCCTTCGTGCGCGAGTCCGACCCGCACTTGGTCGATTTTTTACCGATTTTATCCGCCCGTGACAATAAAAATTTGAATACAAACGCCATGAAATCTGCAAAATAATTTTATTTATAATTTCGATTAATTATTAAGTAAATTTAGAAAAGAAAACTATTTAATTTTACAATATCTGTTTTATAAATGTTATTTCTTATTATATTGTCAAGTCGAAACGGACTACTTTGATGTTATAATTACACTTAGTAGTGACAAATAGGTGATAAACTTTCGATTTTTCTGCAAGTAAAATTCAATTTCAAATCATTTATTATGCATAAACCCCGAGAGAGCACTTACATATTGTCAGGTTTACAATTTCCAAAAAAAAATATACTCCCACCGGATCGGAACGCGACCGCTACTGACAAGATCCGGCAAGAGACTCAGCGGGCATGTCTATTATTTTTAATTATTTTTTTCTTTCTTTTTTCGCTTTTTTTCTCCCATTTTTCTTTTTTTTTCAAATGTCAGTTCAGATGATAGAGCGACGGAGCGACGGACGGCTTATATGGTGATGATGTTATATCATCACCACCTTCTAAACCTGTCGTATTGTTGGGGCCGAGCCTCATCCACTGTAGAAGGGAAATTAACCTTCCACACTAGTTCGCTCGACCTTCAGCGCCATCAGATCAATTCACTATCACAGCTCATATATGTCCCCATTGCTGGCTCGAGCCTCCTCTACAGTGGTAAGGAAATTTACCTACTACTACGTTAGTCAAACGTATTAGTATAGGGTTTTCATTCTCTTGTATAGATTTTATCTACCTATATATTATAATCCTTTAGACGTCTTTTACGTCACCCACGAGCTGAAATGGGGTGTGATGTATTTGTACAATGAATAAGTATTAATATTTTTGCATTCTAAACTTATCGCCCAAAAATTGTTACAATTAAGTGTCATTATTTAGTCTTAAAATCAATATTTATATATTACTAGCAACCCGCCCTCGCTTCGCTTCGGTTTCAGTCACTTAAACCCGCGTAGTTCCTGTTCCCGTGGGAATACCGGGATAAAATGTAGCCTATGTTACTCCCTGATATTATAGCTTTCCATTGGTGAAAGAATTTTTGAAATCGGTTCTGTGGTTTAAGCGTGAAAGCGTTACAAAGAAACAAACAAACAAACAAACAAACATCCTTACTTTCGCATTTATAATATTAGTATGGACTAGCTTGGCCAAACAACGCTGTTCTGTTCAAATAAAATAAAAGGAATTCTCGTTGAAATCAACAGTGGCACCACCTACCGGATCCAATTGTAAATCCAAATTATCCTCGAATCTCTCTGAACACACACAAAAAATTTCATCAACAGCGGTCCAGCCGTTTAGGAGTTCAGTGAGTCCATACACACGTACGCTTTATTATTTACTAGCGACCCGCCCTCGCTTCGCTTCGGTTTCAGTCGCCTTACCCGCGGCGTAGTTCCCGTTCCCGTGGGAATGCCGGGATAAAATATAGCCTATGTTACTCCCTGATATTATATCTTTCCATTGGTGAAAGAATTTTTAAAATCGGTTGGGTAGTTTAAGCGTGAAAGCGTTACAAACAAACAAACAAACATCCTTACTATCGCATTTATAATATTAGTATGGATATATAAAGACTAGCAACCCGTCCTCGCTTCGTTTCGGTTTCAGTCGTCATATCCGTGTAGTTTCTGTTCCCGTGGGACTACCGGGATAAAATGCCTATGTTACTCCCTGATATTATAACTTGCCATTGGTGAAAGAATTTTTGAAATCGGTTTGGTGGTTTAAGCGTGCAAGTGTAACAAACAAACAAACTTACTTTCGCATTTATAATATTAGTAAGGATTTTTTTTTTGTGGGTGGGCTGCGGTCGGCGCGCCTCCGATATTAGTAAGGATAAGGATGTTACTCCCTGATATTATAGCTTTCCTTTGGTGAAAGAATGTTTGTAATCGGTTTGGTGGTTTAAGCGTGAAAGAGTAACAAACAAACTTACTTTCGCATTTATAATATTAAGTAAGGATTTCTGGAAATTGTTTTTGAATTGAAATTATATTTACAAAATGTCTTCCATAATACTAACGTCGATGCAATGATAATGATTTGCCGACATTATCATTAAGTATCTTTCATATATCTTATTTCCGTATTTAAATTTAACTTTATTGAATTTAATAAGAATTAATACATATTATAAATATAATTTATTTTGTTTATATATTAAATATATAAATAATTAATACACATATAATTTAATTTTTAATTAATGTTGTCGTCTTAGAATAATAACGTATAGAAGGTAAGTTCACGCACAAAAAGTGAGTCATTTCAATTGGAGCCTAATGGAGCTTACGCCGGAACCGTTCCGTAATGTACAAGTCGTTGTACTGCACGTACGTATGCAACTCTTAAAAATAAATAGGTAACTATGACGGTTTGTGCATTCAAATGGTGTCATAACACATTTGAAAAACTTAAAAAGGTTTTTAACATTACTTTTAAAAGTATTTCGACGATTTATGTTAATAAAGACAAAATTTGATTTCATAATTTGTATAGTGTTTTGCGTGTGTGCGTGTGTAATCGTCTGCGCGCCATTAGTATTTTTAGATTCAAATTTCAAACGTTCGAAGTATTGACACTATCCTTCTATACGTTATTATTCTAAGGTTGTCGTTAATAAATTCCAATTTAAAAATTATATTGCAACACGATACCTACTTGGTGATAAATAATACACAACAAACTTACGTTAGTAAAAATATTTCAAAGTAATATACGGCAATAATAAATGTCGTAATCTGTAGCTAATCTTAATAAATATAATGATTTTCACAAAAAAGAAACTAAAATGTTGTAATTTCAGCAAATAGTTTCAAGTTGCGACATAAAAATTATAACAGTTCGAAGTAGTGTTTGTTGCCCAAATGCAAGATCAAGACGAGACTTGGACCAGTCTTGGTCTTGGTCTTGCAACAGCACACCTGGTCTCGTCTTGGTCTTGGTATTGCACACTCGAGTCTTGGTCTTGGTTTTGGTATTGCAGCAAGAGTCTCGCAAAGTCTTGCAAGTCTTGCAGTTGGAATAACGTAACAGTAATTTATCATAGCAATGAAAAATCCAACTAAATTAATCAAATATCATCCTATCCTATCTATCCATCTGCTAGCCTATAGTCCACTATTGAATATAACCTTTACCACTGGGGAAAATTACTCTCCTATTCCCCTGGTGTTACATTAGACAGAGTTACTACTCCTATGACAAAGGAAGGAATTTCGACCCTGTTTTCTTAAGACGTCACCACACGGGGCAGTTGGTACAATAAATTTTATGTCATTTAATATTCCACCTTTCCAACAAAAAAGATTTTTTCAATTTGATTGGCAAGCGACGGAGTTATTTGACCACTGACGACAAGTCACCCTTTTTTTTTGTTTTCGCTGTGGAAATGCAATTTATGCACTATCCCCCGCCGGTGTCAGACGAGGGGGAGTGTGGGACTCGCCGGCTATCCGGAATACCCACTAAAACCACAGCGGTCCCTGCCGCGCTTATACGGGGTGCCGGAAAGGTCGTCTTATGACATTCGATCCCCGACACCCCTACGCAAGGCTGTCTGGCCACGTCCTGTCGTCAATCAAAGCGGAGGGAGGAGATGCGCATATCGGCGCCTCCTCCTCCCTACTCGCCGCCGGCGGAGCGAGTCAGCGGACGCAAGTGCTTCGCGTTCCCGCTCCGCGGCCTCCTTCCTTGTGATGACCTCCTCGCAGAAAAAGGCCATCAACGTCCAGCACCTGTCGCTGTCCAGCATCTCTGAAATGATGGTCGACAGCGACAAGTCTATTCCTATGACCGCCGACAGGTCGTGGCGCTGAGGCCCCATGGCGGGACATACTTCCAGTGTATGGCGCGCATCATCATTTGGCGCGCCACACTCATGGCATCCAGGGGCCTCTTCTCGTCCAATTCTGTGCAGGTACTTACCGAAGACCCCGTGTCCGGTAAGTAACTGCGTCATCCTGAAGGTCAGGTTGCCGTGCCTTCGGTTCATCCAGCGGTGAAGGTGGGGCGCAATCGCCTCGACAGTCCCCCGCCCTGCTACGGGGGACTCCAATTCCTCTCTTCACCGCCGAATTACTGTCCTTTAGGCAGTTTCTCTTGCCCTTCTCATACCCTCGTGGCGTTAGGTTCGCCACTGGCGTGCGCCACTGCGCGGAATCGGTAGACTTCCGCAAGCGCCCCAGCCTGAAGTGGCCAGGGTGGATCGCCCGCCAACAGTGTGGCTGCGGCCCAAGACACCGTACGATATGCTCTTATAGTTCTCACCGTCATGGCTTTTTGCGCCTTTCGCAGAAAAGCCTTATTGGAGGCGGTTAGAGAGTCCGCCCAGACGACAAGTCACCCTGCTCTGGTGGTCGGCCCAACAATGAGGCGACGTGGGTACGGGTGGGTTATGGGCCCGCGCGCCGTCCTTTCATCGCCCCGGACGGAATGGACCGCGCGTGTGCTTACCATAGCCCACACATAAAAAAAAATAATGGCTTCCTAACACCATTGGCTCGGTCCGATTTGATACGACATCCACGGGTAAGAGAGTGGTGAATTGTATTCGTACTCTGTCCCTACACGGACATTTATTTAGATGTGTCCAACAGTGAATGTTGTTGGGCTAATGAATAAACGGATATATAAATATGTATAATGGGCAAGAACACTCTCGTGATTACGGTATTTTTGGCCTTAAGCCTTTCCGAAGAGTAATTCTGAAAAGCCAACACCAATAGATGGATATCTCAAGACTGATTTGACTGGCCGTGTAGTGACGGAGTAAGAATACAAATCATCACCCTCTATTTTACCCACGACTAAGGGCTATAATATATAACATCGGTGCAAGAGAAGGAAAACTTGACATGAAACCCTGCAACAACACGGCCGATCACCGTGGCGATTCCCCTCCGGCCACGGCCGATTTCCCTCCTATTATGTAGAAGACACGAGCTCCACCGTATATAAACTGAAATGGTGATTTGAATTAAATGCAAGACCGCGAGACTTTTGCAGGTTCAGTCTTGGTCTTGCTCAAGTCTTGCAGGGCCAGTCTTGGTCTTGGTCTTGCAAACATTAAGCGGTCTTGGTCTTGGTCTCGGTCTCGCATTTCTCGCAAGACCAAGACCAAGACCGCAAGACCAAGACTTTTTTGGGCAACACTAGTTCGAAGTATTCCCGCGACTATTCTTGTCTTATTCTTAATTCAAATTGTGATTGATTACAGAAACATTACCCAATCTGTCATCTGGAAAGAAAAATTAAAAAGTTAAACACGAATGAATATGAATATAGGCCAGCTTATTACGAAGAAGTTCGATGCACTATCACTCCCAGCGAAGAGATTGGTGTCACTAATGAGGTAAATTATAACTTTATATAACATGTAAGATTGGAACTTGACTTCTCATTGTTGGGCCGCCATTAAAATGGGAGAGATATTGACCTTATTATACGACACTGGTTAGACCGGTAATTTTTTTTTATGGGTGGGCTATGGTAAACACACACGCTGTCCATTCCGACCTGGGCGACAAAAGGATGGCGCGCGAACCCATAACCCACTTGTACCCAGGTCGCCTTCGTCGTTGGGCCGGCCACCAGTGCCGAGTTCTTTGTCCTCAGTGGTCGGCCCGACGGAATGTTGTTTCGGGTATCCTCACCTCTCGACACCCCTGTCCCGGGACGTCGGCCGCCGTCGCGCGGTCATCCTCTCTGCGGGTGACGGACTAAAGTCTTCGGTCCGATCACCCGCCGCCTCGGCTAGGGCGGTATCAGGTGCAGGTACTCGCACCTGCGCCGCCCGAGTCGCCGACGACGGAGAGTGTCACCAAAGAGGAGTTCCTCTCGCGCACGATCCGCCGCCTCCTTCCACCAGGCGGCAATCTCCTTGATGGAGACTATGCCGCCTACGGCTCGCGTCTCTGACACCCACCGGTACAACTCGGCGAGCATCTCCACCTCCAGGTCCCACGGGGAGTTCTGGCCAAGAGGCACGCTGCCTCCATTGCCACCGTGCAGTAGCCGCGTATAGTCCTGATCGCCATGGCTCTCTGTGGACGCCACAAGCCCTCAGACGGACAGTCAGGGACCCCACCCACACCTGTGCACCATACAGGACCATCGACCGGATCACCCCCGCGTACAGCCGTCGGCACGTAGCGCTGGATCCGCCCACATTCTGCATCTGCCAAGAAAAGGCGGACGCCGCGCTGACAAGCCGCGGAACGAGTCGATGGCAAAGCTCCCGGAACCAAACTAGCTGATATAGGATTTTGTTTCGAATTTTCCTTCTTTTGTCTATGCAACTAAAGGATACAATATGCTGATAAAATCTATATATTATCAGCGTATTGTATGCCTTAGTCGACTTTTACCACACCACTTACGGGCAAGAAACGGGGTGATGAACTGTATTCTTATTCTGTCTCCGCACGGAAAATAATACCACTATAAATAATGTCTAAGAGAATAATAAAAGACTTCCCGTTGTTACGAAATTTGAATTATTAACATTTACAGTCAATATACCGCACCTTATTACAAATACTAGCAAACCGCCCTCGCTTCGCTTCGGTTTCAGTCGCTTTACCCGCGCCGTAGTTCCCGTTCCTGTGGGAATACCGGGATAAAATATAGCCTATGTTACTCCCTGATATTATAGCTTTCCATTGGTGAAAGAATTTTCGAAATCGGTTCAATGGTTTAAGCGTGAAAGCGTTACAAACAAACAAACAAACATCCTTACTTTCGCATTTATAATATTAGTATGGATATGTTTTATAACCAGATTTGGATATACAGTCTAATACATTTGTTATTATCATTATCATCATTTTCATTTCACCTCATATATGTCCCACTGTTGGGCCCGGACCTTCTCCTTTACGAGAGGGAATATGACCTACTATACCATGCTGATCAAAGGTGTATGGTTTTATTTCGAGTTTTCCTTTTCATACATTGATGTTATCTGCATATTAAGTCCCTTTTTTTTTTGTTTTTTTTTTTGTGTGTGGGCTGCGGTCAGTGTGCCTCCGCACCACTCCGTCCGGGGCGACAGAGAGGCTTAAGCACGCAACTCCCGCAACCCACCCGAAAACCACGTCGCCTTCGTCGTCGGGCCGACCGGAGCAGGGTTAACTTGTCAGCAGTGGTCGGCCTGACGGAATACCCCCTACTTGGATATTACGTCCCTTAGTCGTCTTTTATGATAGCCACTGGCAAGATAGGCGGTGTATTGTATTCTTACTCCGTCATAATACTAAAAATACGTTAGTTTTTATTTAAAACTGTCAGTTCCTCAGTAAGCAAAGCAACTTGCAGAACAAAATAAACTAAAGATAAACGTTAATTTCCGTGTGGTGACGGAAATAGAATCCAATTCACCACTCCCTATCTTGCCCGTGGATGTCGTAAAAGACGACTAAGAGATATAATGGAGATATAACATATACGCAAGAGAAAGAAAATTCGAAACAAAACCCTATATCAACCTGTCTGACCAGCATGCTACAATAAGTTCAATTTCCCTCCTATTGTAAACGAGACTCGAGCACATCAGTAGGAAATATATGTGCCGAGATGATGATTATAAAAAAATCTCGAAATGTCTAAATAATATGAATGATCTTATGATTATTTTTCAGATTTGTTCAAGTCTTGGATTCGCTTGTGTTCAATGGAATAAAACGATTCATTTGACGAGGCGTCGTTATTCTAGGTATTGTATTTTTCTATTATCGCAAATAATAAAAGACAAGTCAGAGAACTAATCGATCATAAGCAATAACCGTTTCTCATTACGGTGTGGTTCCTGAGGGCTAACGACCATTAGGAATGCCTTCACCTTGTGCTTAGAACAATAGTGTAATGATACCGTCAACTGCTCTTCTTCTTCTTCTCTGCTCCTCTCGCTTATCTTCTCCATTTCATCATGATGAAATATATTACTAGCAACTTGCTTCGCTTCCACTTTGTTAAAGGGTGCAATTATATAATGATTTAAAAAAAACATATATTAAAAAATAGGCTTTATAAGGATTGTCTCAATGTGCATTGGGTCAGCGTGGTGAAATTATAACTTCTATATCTATTTTTTTTAATTTGCATAAAACAGCGTCTAGGACTACTTGGTATGTACATATTAATACGTGAGTCGAAAACATTGTCCCCTTTGTAAAAAAAAATTCGCAAACCGATGAACGTGAAATTTTATAAGTTTACTAGCTCACTCAACAGATGTTGTTCTGTTCAAATATAAAAAAGGAATTCTTGAAATCTATCGCAGCGTCACCTACCGGGTCTAATTATGAAACTAAACCATTCATAAATCTCCTTGTACACACACAAAAAATGTCATCAACATCGGACCAGCCGTTTAGGAGGAGTTCAGTGACATACACAAGTACATAAGAAATCTATATATAAAGATATGGAGAAGAAGTGCACAGAGCTATTTTTTATACAAAATATTAAATTGGAACGTTAGAATTAGCACGTTGAAATAGCAATGGCCAGGCCACATCGCTCGTCGAAACGACAACTGTTGGGGATGAAAGGTTCTTGAGTCGAACGACGAATCGGATGGCGCAGCGTAGACGACCCCCCCACTAAGTGGACTGACGACATTCTCAAAGTCGCAGGGAACCGTTGGATGCAAGTGGCGCAGGACCTTTCCGAGTGGCATTCTCGTGGGTAGGCATATGACCAGCAGTAGACGTTTGTAGGCTGATGGATGGATGGATTATATTAAAAATACACGAAATAAATTAAAACATTACTCACACTACTGCTTGAATGACATACAACATACATGCACATATATACTAATCATACTATGTTATCTCTTTCGTTCATCTATGGATTGTCACATATATGGTCGTATGACATTTTGTAAGTAAATCTATTTTTTAATACGAAAACTAAAATTTGGTATCCCTTTTTACGAAAATTACTCGGATAGACAAGTAAGAAATTTGGTGCAGTTCAAGACTTCTGTTTATGATTAAAGTCTCTGGTGGACCTGAATGTCAAATAATCATAATAATGATAACAATGTCTAATAGATATTTGTACTTATATATTAGTTACTAGCAGCCCTCGCTTCGTTTCGGTTTCAGTGGCTTTACCCGCGTTGTTTCCATTCCCGTGGGAATACCGGGATAAAATATAGCCTATGTTACTCCCCGATATTATAGCTTCCATTGGTGTGAATTTTTGAAATCGGTTCCGTAGTTTAAGCGGTAAAAGCGTAACAAACAAGAAGGCGAAGGCGATGTACTACATGGGTGGAAAAGAAAATTGTTCATGTAATGACTGCATATATTCTCCTAAGTGTATTTCAATTGCATAGGCCTTAGATATTTATTACCATAGAGTATACAGGCTACCTTATATTTGTGTTTGTCTATCCATCTATCTATTTTAATTTATCTAGATTGAGCTAATTTAGCGCAGGTACTTAATTAAGAATAAATGCAAAAATTTATTTAGGTGGCAATAACTAAAAAATGTATAGGATCAGGTAGAGTTTTACGATATAGAGTTTATACTATAGTATAAATTTATACTATAATATAGGCGGTTATATTAATATCATTCACTTTTCTTTTTTTTTGTCGGACCATGGTCAGCACGCACGCTGTCCATTCCATCCAGGGTGACGAAACGGCGCAGCCCCATAACCCATCCTTCTCCATAACTCCCTTCCCTTCGCCATTGAGCCGGCTACTGGTACCGAATCTTCAATGTCCGTGGCTGGCCAGGCAATATCATGTACTGCAGAATTATAAATTTTGTCCTTGCTATAGAGAACTATTTCGCTATCGCATCATAACTTTTTACCTGAGGCAAGATAGAGGCATAAAAATCAGTATTATCATTATGATGCGTTATCATTATGCGTGATCAGAACAATGAATATCTAGGCACTGTTACGTACATCTTCTATTTTTATAGATTAATGTTGTGTTGAAAATTAGATACGGTTTTTTTATAGCCACAAGTATTTTGAGAACAGCAAAGAGTAATATTCCGTGGAATACGTAATACGTTGAAATGCACAACACAATGTTGTAATTTCTATGCAAAGTATCATAACAAATTTGAATAGGATTGTCGTTCAACTTTCACTATCTATTAATAGCCATGGTTTTAATTTAAAAGTTAACGCGGCCCATAGAGTTTAAATCAATTCAACCTAGTAATATTTATACAATGCTTGTCCTAAAGTACTAATACGCATTATTCAAGGCATTAAGTTTAAGCTAGGAGATTATATTTAGAATCACAAAATAAATGAAAATATAGGTTTAATAAAATTCTTAATATTTCATAATAATAGTAGTATTATTTATTAGAGTAACTAAGACTAAAAAGGTTAGTAAGACTTACATCTATGTTAGTAATAGAATTAAATACTGAATAATAACATTTTCTTTTTTCTTAAAACCGCCATATAAATTTATGTAATTATTTAATGGGTATTGGAACTATGAAATTTGTATGTCTATTATTATTATTTTTCTTTTTAAAACCTTCTTCGAATTATTATAATTTGCCCCAATGCTTAATTATCAAAATAAAAACTATTAATAATAATAATACCCTCTGGGCCAGTCGTTATCTCGCTATGAGACTAACGCAAACCTCGGAGGAACATTATATGGCTCTCTAAGTTCTTTTGATATAAAAGAAAAAATGTATCACAAGATTTATAGGAAAGCCAATAAACCGCAGGGCAGCTTGTGGCGTGCTGAATGTGAGTGGCGACACTGCGGTCCTGAGTGCCCCAGAGAGTCGGCCAGGGCCTCGTATCCAGCTCGCCTTTACTGGCTGACTGGAGTGGAAACCGAAGAGTGCCCGCAGGATTCTCAACTCTGGCTTGCCTTAAACGGCTGGTCAGAGAGGGGTTGCCAGAGCTATATGCTCGGGGGTGGAAGTGTCATTTTCAAGGGCATAACTACAGGGAAACCACTGCGATGGTGAAACCGGCGCCGCACCGCTCGACACCCCAAGCCACTTGCATCAATGTTGCCCCCCCTGTTGCCCGTATGGCCTGCGTGTCTGTGGCGACCGTTTGAGGGGGCCCATTCAGTGAGTTGGCGAGTCACCGTCTGCCAAAGTTCAAAACGATTATGGTATTGAAGGCAGACGACAGTTTTAAATCAATAGTTTTCGGTTTGCAGTCCATCTAACCTCCAACCCCATAATCATGTATTAGATACCATCATCACACAATAGTTTTACACCTACCGTTGGCAGTCCACGTGTGTTATGTGCAGATGTGGAGTGTCATCGGTAGACGTCCCATCCCATATTTAGATTAAATTTCTCCAAAGGCCTCTGCGTGTTGGATCCATATCCCCATGTAAGCCTTTCAAAGGACCGGGTATCTTCCCTTGGAAGATAGCCGTGAAACTAGGGGATATAGTAATATAATAACAATGTTACACCAATGTTGTCCCCTGTTGCTCGTTTGGCTTGTATGTCCGTAGCGACCATTAAGGGTTCAATAATTTAGCGAGTCACCGTCTGCCACCGTTCAGTACTATGCAAGGGATTGAAAGCAGATGACAGATTAAAAATTAATACTTTTAAGTTAACAATTCATCAACCTCGCAACCCCATAAACATTTTAGATATCAACATTACACAATAGTTTTACACCTACCGTTGGCAGTCCACGATTGTTATATGCAGACGTAGAGTGTCATCGGTAGACGTCCGATCACATTTTTAGATTAAATTTCACCAAAGGCCTCTGCGTGTTGGATCCATATACCTATGTAAACCTTTCAAATGACCGCGCATCTTCCCTTGAAAGATCCCGTGAATACGGAGATACAATATAATAATTATTAATTAAACCCTCACATGATGCGAACTACTACCGCAACATCACATCAGAGATGGGGCAGCAGCGGCCTACATGCGTACATATATCTCGATATCATATTCACAACGAGCAAGTATCTACTTGCTCAATACATATTTAGGATATTGTTAGCGCTTCCTCAAACCCTGCGCACCAGGGATCCGAATCACTTATGCACTATTAAATAAAGCAATCAGCATCCGCAAACATCCCTTATGCGCTACAGTAGCGAGGCAGCCCCATCAGCACCCTGGATGACTTATCATTTAGAACGCGGACTGCATTATATGATCTTTGCGTATACCTCGTCCATATATACGAATCACCATCATTTAAGAATAATGATACCCCTAGCCAAATCAAATTCATCGATTGATGGTGAAAGTCGCTTACTAAATTGGCATTTGCATCATATTAAACTGTGATGATTATCAATCTATTATATAAAAATTGATGTATTTTATTTATTCTGTAGGCTTGCTTGATAATTTTCTTAATATATTCTCAATAACAATCACAAAGTTCTGAATCGTGTTCCACTAATAAATGCAGATTCTTTATTACGTAGCAAGAAATTACGTGATGAAATATAGCTGTTATATAATAATACTTTGCACCTTATTTTAAGGTAAAGAGTTGATATGAAAACATATTTTCATAATAGAAGATCTCAAAGGATTTCCTAAAATAAATTATTAAATGTGCATAAATTATTAGATTTCCATTGTTATACAAAACCCATGTTAAAAATAAATCGCGGTCATGACGTTTCTAATGAAAATAAAATCGAAGTTTGCTGAGTTCACCCAATAAGTCATTCGAAAACTTTCGTTCCACAAAATTATCGACCTGTTCATATTCATTTCAGCGCGTCAATTGTTACGGCAAAGATGACTGATTTATGGCAGTTTGGGGTTTGAACGATGTTTCACATCAAAAAATGGGGAGAGGGAAGTTTCTAATGGGGGGTAGGGGTAGTCCGGGCGGCAATGTTGGGTGCAAGGGCGGTCAAAATCTCTATCAAAAATGGTCTAGCACTTATAGTTTTTGAGATACGGCAGTCAAAACAATTGTAGGTTGAACGATGTTTCACATCAAAAGAAGGGGGGGAGGGAAGTTTCTAATGGGGGATAGGGGTAGTCCAGGCGGCAATGTGGCGTGCATGGGGGGTCAAAATTTCTATCAAAAATGGTCTAGCACTTATAGTTTTTGAGATACGGCGGTCAAAACAATTGTAGGTTGAACGATGTTTCACATCAAAATACTATCACATTTTTCTTCGTACTTCGTCTCATTTAACGGTTTTATTCCACGCACTTTTTCTTACGGCTAATTTTCTTACGGTTTTACTATCACATTTTTTTCAGTTCGGTCGCGCAGCAAAATCCCTATTTCCTCCAAGCCTGCCGTAAGGAACTTCGTTCCAAAAATAACTTTTATAAGAAAATAAATGTACGAAATAAAAACCAGCATATTTTTCAAGTGAAAATCAAACAAATTGAAGTGATTCCAAAATGCATGCATGTTAAAATTAACAGACTCTTAGCTTATATGGCTATCTATGTAGGCTTGCTAAGATAAGTAGAGAATTAGGTGTAATCAGCCGTTAAGTTTAGCGTGCATTGGAATATAGTAAGAGAGATGAATCACGGTTAAGTCAAGTACCTCCGGAACTATGTAGTCCAACTTCTTTGTATAAATTCAAAATAGTGCGAAACCTTGATTATCGTACATAAAACTATAGCAATTAAAGTGTTTAATAACCTATACAGGTAATAAATACGTCGTAATATAAAATCACACGCTTTGACGGCGACATAAGAAAAACGAAAACAATTTTATTTCAGTATGGTACTTTGGAAACAAGAAAATATCTTTTGTTCTATTACTTCAAAATACTATACTGACATAAATTACTTATTTGTGATTGACTGGTTTAACTACACATATACTGAGTTATCATCGGTCGCAAAGAATAATACTTAAAAAAATATATATAAAAGCAGTGAATTAATTCGCCCATATGTGCAAGTATCCCAGACTTCCTTAATTATTTTTAATAATATTAAATTATGAAATTCCTCCTTTCATAAATTACATTAAACGATCAAATTTCACCAGTATTATTATGTTTTAGTTAAGTTTTGTGGTTAAATTTTCTAATTTAATGTGGGATTTATGTTTCTAAACTTTTTTCTTTAACTTATATAGTCAGTTTTGATCTCATGTATGGTATATACCAAGCCGGAACAGTTAGCCAACTGTGTTGTTGATCAGAAGCACAAAGATTTATTTTAAATAAGTCCACAATAATTCAAAAGCTATTATTTTTTTATTATGCTTTTTATTTATACTTTGTGACACATGAAAATAACAAATTACATTTTTAATCCCTTTTAACACGAATATTACGACTAAACACCAATTTGACTAGTTAATATTGAATGTGCGTGACTGAAATTTCTATAAAATTAGTGATTGCATGTGTCTAATGGACATCCGGTTTTAACCGCCGACGGAAAAAGTGTGTGTGTATGTGTGTCAATCTGTGGTATCGTAGCTCTCAAACGGATGGACCGATTTCGATGCCGTTTTTCCTTTGGAAAGCCAATCTCCTTGCGATAGTTCTTAGCGATGTTTGGCGAATATCAGTCCAGTAGCGTAAAAGTGTCAGCTCTTTTCCAAAGTGATGTAATGGCGTATGATTATTCGATTAGGTGCTTCACGCGTGCTAATATATTCGTTAAATGATAATTAATTAATAATTCCTGTTGAATAGAAAGAAAGAAAGAACGAAAGAAAATCTATTTATTATAATGAACAAATTTACAGTTGATTTAAATACAAGAATAAAATAATAAATGAAGTTGTTGCTCATCATAAAACGTCTCAATCTCAGCATATTGCAGGTTAAAAGAACCTGCACTGATCTTTCGTGGAGGCGCTTTAACGCGAATAGAACGTAATACCTTTTTTATTTATTATTTAAGTTTATTTCGGGGTTTATTCAAAATTTTAAAGGAGAATGCCCATTTTGTTCGAGAGTTAATTTCAATATGAAAGTCGATGGGCCTTCATGATTTCTTTTCTATTTTGTAGGATAATTATTCTAGTTTTATATTTAGTAATTAGTTTTTATTTTCGTACCCAGGTTTAAGCGAAATCTTATTTTTAGTGAACTGTTTTTGAGGTTAGAAAGTACGTCGAATAAAAATAAATATGAGTATTATGTTTGTAAAGTAATAATGTAATGCGATTATCATAAGCTTAAGATATGATCCAGTATGATAATAATAGGCGTGACCTATCAACTGATGTAATTTAAGTATGTGGTCACAGAAAGTTATAATTCTGGAGAATGGTTCGCCTTTGGCAACAACTGCAATATATTGCTAATTGAATACCAGGAATAGGTAAATCCACTTCCATGTCATCACTTATTCCTATACAGTAAATATAAATTACCCTTAATATGCTCCCCATAATAAGATATCGCCTGTTTTAATTGGTAAGATCCAAATGCTAACCATCGTAAATCACTCAGATTCAATCTAAAAAAGATGCTTACTGTCTATACTTAGAAAAATATTACGTCGCTTTTTAATATTTTCCCTTTGTATAAAAACTGACAAATAATTAGCTGTATTTAAATTGTATAAAAGTATTTAAATGTAATAACACTACTTGTCTACAATAGGTGGATTGAATTTATTTAATAGAAACTGTAAAAAATAGACTAAAATAAAGCATAAGATAAAATCCTAAATTCAAACAGAACATGTTGAAGTTTATTAAAACGTTCTTGCCCGGATAGTTTTGTCTCTTTTTATCCTTTCATTCAACTCAACGTATATCGGAAATACGAAATCGTAAACGTCACGGCGCCATAGTGCCCATAGTGTTTTGTGTTACCAGAACTAAATGTCTTTAATTATTTATTTTCTTGAATCGATTAATCGATAATCGATTTAAAAAAATAAAATATATTATGTTTTGATGTCATGTTATTATCGGTTTATTGCTTGTAATATAAGAAATAAACATTACTTTTGCGAATTACATAACTGCAAAATTCGAATTAACATGACAATAAACAAAAAAACACATTTTGCAGCTATTCTTTATATTATTTTTATTCAATAAATCTTAGCTCAACGATCTCAGCAGGGTAACCCAAGCAAAAGTGTAAGACGAAAGTGATAAGACGAAAGTCATGTCAATTGCCCAGTCATTCTAGTACCAGTCCTAGTTGGCAATGAGACTCTCGAAGTTGTCGATCATTATTTTTACCTAGGACAAACATGTGATCCTATATCAAGAAAGAGTTTCGACGAAAAATCGATTTATGATTTTTAAAAACTAAAAAAATAAAGTTGAGATACAGAGATAATTAAATATGTTAGTCTTTTAAGTAATGATTCATGTAATAACTTCTGATGGCTGGTTCACGATGATGATCGATAAGAACGTATCGATATATTTTGATAAAATATTTTGCTCGACCTGGCAACACACACGCTCCACTCCGCTCTTTACAAATCACAAATACCTAAATTCAGTTGTATGATTATTTATTATTATATTTAATGCTAGGGTATAAGTTACCCTAAAATTAATTCTGAGAAAGTATGAAAATAAGATGGGAATTTAGGATAGTATTTGGTTTAGGCCCATTGGCAGATGAAAAGGGCCTGGTTTTGGGCATTCTCCTTTACTTGTTACCTACAACTTCTTCAGGGCAGTGCTAAATTCTCGATAAAAATTTAATTTGCACAACATACATTTAAAATTTAAAGGTGTAACATATTTTATTTTTATTATTAGTGAGGATAAATAAATAACGATAACCGTTATTTATTTTCAACTTATCTGGCCACATCTTGAATTTTATCTACTTATATTCTTTGTATCTACATATATAATCTATACAATAATTACTTTTATTTTATCTATGTAGTTTAAAACATTAAATTAAAGCAATGTTTTAAAACATTAAATTGAATTTTAAAATACATTATTCAAATATTAACTGACCGTTCCATTAAATGCAGCAATAGTTACAAAATTAAAAATTACTGTACAGTATTTTTATCGTCTGTTTTTATTGGCCGTAATTACCTACCTCTATGTAATTACCATATTGTACAAATATAAATACCAAAGGACAGTTTAAATATTGCTAGAGATATTCCTATGAACTTCGCAAACGCATTGTACAAATTTATAAAATGCTAACAGTTTATTAAAATGACATGCAATATTTTTGGGATAAAATTATTGATAATTTTCTTTTGTAATACAGCAATTAACTTTTTGAATAAGAATGTTGATCAAAAATCAATCGCTGGTTTGTCTGAATATGATTAATACTATTGGCCTTACACAATATAAAAACTTAATCATTTATGCCATAAATAGAGAGGCATAGTAGCTACACGTAAATTTCTCTCAAAAGACTGTGGCTTACACACATACCAATCCCACAACATTCTCGAGCAATGGAATTTGCCATTATTGCGTTGCCACCTGCCAGCGTATGTTGACCTGCGATCATTGCATAAAATTTGTTTTATCCGACATCGAACCAATCAGTTGGTCGTAGTTTGGATTAAATCTATATTTTTATTACGTTTTTCGTATTGTGTTATATGTAACTAGTTGACGCTTTATTGCGTTTTTATTTTAACTAGGCAGTTCAGTCAGTGCGGCTTCTTCGATAACTTGTATTATCTACAAATATATGGTTGACCGAGCTTCGCTCAGTATATTTTTTTGTACTTTTCCGAACTTATTTAGATATAAATAAAAAATAAAATGATGAAATAACGAAAATAAATATCATAAATTACAAAAAGAGAATAATAATAACACCGAAATTTGATCCCACGCTGTTTGAATGCCAAAACAAAACAAACAAAACTGGACAACTGCCCCACCAAGCTATTGTCACTCTTGACGAGGACAGCGAAATTTGAATTCTTATTCTTTTAAAATTTAATGTCATTGTATTGATTTGCTAAAAATACCGACAAAACAACATTTTCTATAAATAAAACCTACGAGTAGCTAGATCGATTTTTCCCGAAACCTCTATTATGTCAAATTTCATCAAAATCGTTGGGGCGTTCCTGAGATCCTAAATATATATATATATATATATATATATATATATATATATATATATATATATATATATATATATATATATATATATATATGTATGTATATAGGTATATGCATGTACTAGAGTACATTCATAGACGTAGACTTCACTAGATATGTGATTGATATAAATTGCATTAGTGAACTATGTTATCAACATTACAGGCATAGATTACGCCCCCGGAGCAGATATCGGCAGATATTGTTCGATCTTTTTTAATTATCTGTATTATAACGCTGTCAATAATAAATGTTGCGAAATGTAGATACACTGTTTAACCTTTGAGAACAAATAAATCAAATAAATTGAAATTTCTACGTCTTTTAAAGGAAATATATTGTAAGAATATAACACTATTACTTTTTAACGAATAACAAACCAAACCAAAAATAGAAGGTTTTCAATTCGACTGTATTTTTTTCGTATGTTTGTTACCTCAGAAGTTTCGACTGGGTGAACCGATTTTTATTTGAACGCCTATGCTTCCTGTGTGGTCCTATTTCAATTTGGTGCAGTTCTGATAATTGAAACCGTTTTTTTCTTTTACACGTTCTTAAAAAAATACTGAATCGGTGTAAGAATACAATTTACCACTCCTTTCTTGCTGGTGGATGTCAGAAAAGACGACTAAGAAATACATTTTGCACATAACAATGGTATAAGAGAAGGAAAACTCGAAATAAAACCCTGTATCAAACCGTCTGACTATCGTGATATTCAAGGTCAATTTCCCTTCCATTGTGGAGGAGGCTCGAGCGCAGCAGTGGAACGTATATAAGTTGTTGACGTATATGAGGATGATAATATATTTATGCACTTGTGATTGTTAATAACATTGTAACCATATCATATTTCTGTAGCATTCAATAATACAGCCCGCTGAGTTTCGTGCCAGATCTCAGCTTGTGGCCGCGTTCCGATCCGGTGGTAGATTATTGTATTGTGTTCAAACGATGTATAAATTTGACAATATATAAGTACCCTTAAGGGCCTATGCAGAATAAATGATTTGATTTGAATAATAATTAAATGAAGTCTCTTATACTGGTTTATAAATATGTACGGAGATATAGACCATTTAAACCTTGTAGTTTCACCGGTCAATCACCATGGGTTAGATGAGGCGATAGCATGGCTTTACTCCTGGGCTGACTACGGGTGACAAGGAATTCGATATCAGTGGCCGGCCTAATGGTGAAGGGGTGGAAATACAGTGGGCTATAGGGCCGCACGCCGCCCTTGCGTCGCCCTGGTCAGTATGACCGCCGTGTGTGCTGACTATAGCACGCCAAAAAAAAGCATGTCTTTCCGTGTGACATTTTCTAGAGGTGTTGGAGCACAGAAAATATCATTAAATAATAGTCAATTGTCATTCATTCAATAGCTTTTCGATAACCACTATTATACATAGGCTGCCGCATTTGAAATAACAAAAATAAAAAAAAATACAGACGAATTTAGAACCTCCTCCTTTTTGAAGTCGGTTAAAAATGATATAATCGCCACTCTTTACCGGCGAGTTGGCGATATGGTACATTTTTAATTTCAACAACATACTACTGACTTGCAACAATCTCCAATTGAGGTTGATATACATAAGCAAATCAGTAATAACTGACTATATAACTAATAATTTAGCAAGTATTATTCAGAGTATAATTAGCTAATTGCTATTTGTAACGGACTAGGCAAGAACACGAATGCAATAGTCTTCGGGTCATTTCTGTTCTTCACCAGGGTATTAGTCGCGAGTATAACAAAGTGTCATGATAGTGTTTTGTTTATTATAAACGGTGGCAAACGAACAACCAGTACACCGTTCATGGACCTTTGCAAAGCCGCTGCCTACTGCATAGAAAGTGATGGGAGTGTGAATGCGTGCAATGAGATTCAGTGATACTAAATGCATCACTAAAACCCATCACACGCAAACACCCTCAGAAAATTGGGCTGCCGGCTCTCTCGCTCACCGAACGAAGTGCAGTAACAAATTGCTACTACTCGGATGTCCATTTTCTGCGAGAATGTGGTACTACCTCGGACGGACCGTCCCGTGGCTGTAGACAGATAACTGTCAACAGTGTGGTCCTACCCCTATAAGCTTTATAATAAAATTGCTTTGTAATTTTGTATAATAAAGTTAATGTAATCCCAAAAGTAGTTAGGGACACCTGATGTTTGGCCAAATAATCTAAGTCATATTTAGACCGACTTTTGGGCCCTGGTAACGGACAATATTGGGACGCTTAGGACCGATGAAAGGGAGCTGAAGGAGGAATTGAGCAAAATCCGCTGGGACATTGCAGGATTAACAGAAGTGCGAAAAGAGGACGAAGGCACGGTAATCCTCCGGTCTGGAAACATGCTCTTCTATCGGGAGGGAGATCACCCGTCCCAAGACGGTGTAGGGTTTATCGTTCATAAGACTCTCATGCAAAACCAGTCGAGAGTTTGTAAACAAGGGTAGCGTACCTTATACTCAGAATTACCAAACGGTATTTGTTGAAGGTCATACAGGCACTAACCTCGACATACTCCGACGACATAGGACAATGACACAAGGGCATTTTCAAAGCCATTCACATCTCCAAATCCACTTTATGGTAGTTGTGAGCGAGTTCAACGCGAAAATAGGCTTAAGACAATACGATGAACTGCGAATAGAATATCACAGAGAAACCAAGGGGGGACTGAGCACTTAACACTGGGATTGAATTGATGGTATGAGGCACATTGAATCTCCATACGAAAGTAGAAATCTCTCACATGCACTACCAGACACTTTCGTTTAACAAGTTTGTTTTTCAGTGACTGCTGGGAGACAAGAACAATGGTGATACCCGCAGGCTGTGAATGCATGTGGCCTGTTCATCGGCTTGGAGATATGAAACTACATATATAATCGCTATAAAATTCAACTCAACAGAATGTTTCGTAAGAGATTAGCAATTTTATTCTTATATAGATTATTAAATATTTATAAAATGTAATTACTATCTATGATGTTGTTACAACAAATATAAATAATAAAATTAGTGTATATGTAAGCGAGGCTTAGAGCATGACTCGAGATCAAATTCATTGAAAATATTTTTATACGGTTACACAGATATATGTTGTCTGTTTGTCCAGCAAAATAAAATCGTAACGTACCAACAACAACGCCACCTACCGGTCCAACCGTATTTTCAAACTATCTAGGAACCCATCAAAATATACACAAAAATTTTCAAATACAAATCAGTCCGATCATTTAGGAGAAATTAGGAGATAAAAACACATACAGCTTGGCAATTGCACTTGTAAAATACTTAATCTAAGTGATATTTACAATAATCATTATGCAATATATCAACGTTTATTCATAGCATCACATTTTATTGAAGACATGATTTCATAAGTCACACTACAGATTAGAATAATAAATAGATAAACTAAAGATTAGACTTTCAGATTATATTTACATTTAAATAGATTTGGAAGTCTACTCTTTAGTTTACGGCATAAATTAATATCAACAACTGCAGAATGGAAGTACTACATAAATACGATATTGTTTCTTATTACGGATAAAAAAGTAATAATGTAATTATTGCTATTTTAGTCAGACGTATACATTTCATTGCTAATATAATATTTAATTTATATTTACTATTGTCAAATTGAAAGTAAATGTAAAACTTACATTCTTAACCTATGATTGTGTAATAACTACATTTTTAATATTTCTTATTTAACATGAAAAATGTATCTATTTTTTCAAAATTATATTAAATGTGCGCTAATTAATCTCTCTAGAAATTATTATATACATAGTATTTTTATGTTCAAAGAGACGTCTTGTACTTTATTTCTTTAGCATTGCCTGTAAAAACATGAGTATGTATTTGAATTAGGATTATAGTTTGGTGTTGTGATCTGAAAAGGAAAGAAGAAAGTATTTTGCAATTCGTCTAAAACGTACCTGAATAATAGAAATTATTATAAGAATTTGAATAAATTCAAATTTTGAATTTTATGTAATTGCGTTTTTATTTAATTTAACCTTATACCTAAATGATGCTCACCGTACTGTACTAGGGTGTAGGTAACTCGGGTGGGGATCGACACAGTCTCGCTAAGGGCTTGCGGGGCGGAGCCCGCCATGACGTCATAAATTTAGCCAGTCCATCCGTCTGGAGAGGCCTCGGTACGGTACTCCGCCGTCGGGGCCTTCCAGCCGGATGGACAGCCCAGTGGAGCGGTTGGGTGGACAGCACGGTGTACGAACGTGATGGCTTCGCCAAGTATCTACGCAAATTTGTGAGGAAGAAGAGTGAGAGGGTGAGAGTCCTGCAACCACTGCGATCGCGACGAGGACACAGCGCAGCAAACGCTCCAGGTGCGTGCGTGTGGGCAGAACAGCGCCGTAAATTCATTCCAATTATCGATGCCGACCTGATGTCACCGACCATCGTTAAGCCGATGCTCGACAGCGCCAGGAACTGGGACGCGGTCGCCCCTTTCTGCGAGGTAGTCGTCTTGTAGAAGGAAGCTGCGGATCGCTCGCAGGAGGAATTCCTCTACGGTGCACGTTCTGCAATTAGTGTCTTGAGCTGCACAGAACCGAATACCTGCGCTTGATGATGCCCTGGCTGAGGCCGCGGGTGACGGCACCGGAGAATAGAACTTCACCACTGAGAAGCTGAACACGTGTGGCAGATGCCCCAAGGAGGCGTTGGAGAGGGATGGTAGGGTAAGGTGATACGGCGGGTGGGCCATGGACATCAAAGACGCAGTACTAGTAGTCACTCCAATGGCAAAGAGAAGGGACTACGGAGGGCCATAGAACCACGCGCTGCGCCGAACGAAACGTACGGTGTGCGTCCAGACCAAATAACCCATCCGAAAAACTAATGCTATTCATCATTTGCCTGCCCTTATCCCACGCTAAGTGGGATCGGCACAACATGTACTTACCTTCCATAACCTCCTATCGGCCGTCATATCTGTACTCACCCTTTTCATACGCATGTCCTCATTCACACAGTCTATCCATCTCTTTTTGGGTCGCCCACGCTTCTTTCGTCCATCCACATTCATATCGATAACCCGCCTTATCACATGGCTTTCATCCCTCCTCATCACATGTCCATACCAAGACAACCTCGCGCTCCTAATCTTCTCTATCACTGGTGCTACTTTCATGCTTCCCCTAATATACTCATTTCTTATCTTATCTAACCTTGTGACCCCACACATCCTAATGCTATTGCTCTTAACTATTGCCCCTACAGTACAAATACTATAGGGTGATAGATACATGGAAAGATTAATGTTTTATTCAGTATATTCAAAAGATCGTTCTGTGTAAATTCAATTAATATTGGACAATGAATTTTCAAACTAACAAACTCCTTAAAATCAAATAAAATATTGTAGTGATCGCGGTATTAATAGGTTTCTGACATTGGCTCAATGAGATATGTACAAAATTACAAATTATTTACGGTGAAGAATGATTTATGTTCTTAGCCTTAAAAAATAGTTCGTAAGGTGGACTTAGTCGCTGAGTATCCACACACATTTCTGGCGACCTTTATTGTTTGTAAGGCGAAGAATACGTTGAAGTGGCAATGGGCAAGCCTTGACGAACCGACCACCGATGGAGAAGGAAGTTTTTCGAGTGGTGACCACGTATCAAACGACCGGAGGAACTTGTTGGACCAACAATCTGGTGAAAGTTGTTGGGTGTTGTTGGATGTACACGATCGCTCTTTATGGCAAAAAATTCATGAAAGTCTACGTTCAGCAGTGAATGGTGAAAGAATTGAGAATGATGATAACTTTACATTACTCGCTGAGAATGTAGCTTCCAATTGATGAAAGGATTTTTCAAATCGGTTAAGTAATTGGATCTTGAAAGCGCAATATACAAACAAGCAAACTTATTGCCGCATTTATATATGACTAACATTTAGTTAGGGTAATCTAAAAGTAACAGACCACAAATGTCAAGCATCGAATTTTTGCAATAAACTTTTTATCTATATATATATATATATATATATATATAGGAGAGGCGGGTTTTGCGAGCGATATATTGACTCATCACCATATCTCTGGAACCATAAGGCGTACAGACTTGAAATTTGGCAAAAATATTCCTTTCGTCGAGTAGAGGTGAGCTAAGAACGGATTTTACGAAATTCCACCTACAAGGGGTGTTGCGGGGGCTTTAACAATAATATACATATAAAGGAACAGGGTGAGCTGAAGCTACTGAAGCTAGAGAAATGAAATTTAGACCGTAGTTTCATTTCGTGACGTAAGCACCCACTAAGAAAGAATTTTTTGAAATTCTACCCTTAAGGGGGTGAAATGCAACGGCAAGGTCTGTATGGAAAGAAAAAATCTTTAGCTATTGTCTTGAAGACAATAGCTAAACTGAAGCTAGAAAAATGAAATTTGGACCGTAGTTTTATTTTGTGACGTAGACAACCTTTAAGAAAAATTTCCTTGAAATTCCACCCCTTTTTTTTTTTTTTGTGAGTGGGCTGCGGTCGGCGCACCCCTAAGTGGGTGAAATGCAACGGTAAAGTTTGTATGGAAAGAAAAAAAAATCTTTAGCTACTGTCTTCAAATTAAGCACAAATACTCTTTGATAAAAATAAATAAACACGTGTTTCAGCGTATGTTCATTTTCATCCTGTAAAGGTGTAAAATAGGTAGAAAGTAGGGTTGTAACGGAACTTCGCCTCCGCCTCCGTTACTGCGGAAGTTCCGCAAGAAATCGTTCCTCCGCCTCCGCCTCCGCATCCGTGTAATTTTTGCGAAGTTACAACGGAGGTTTATTTACTAATCATACGCAAGCAGCGACGCTCGCGACGACTCGGCCACGACCACATATCGGACGACGCAGAGTAGAACACTCCCCCATTAGTTGGACTGACGACCTGGTGAATGTTGCTGGGCGTCGTTGGATGCAGGCGGCACAGGACCGAACTTTGTGGCGTAACATGAGGGGGGGCCTACGTCCAGCAGTGGATGGCGATAGGCTGAAATGATGATGATGAGAAGGAAATGTTTATTTATATGTTCACTTACTATGAGTCTTTGAATGTACATACATATTTGATTTAAAATAAATAATTCGTACTATTGATAGTTTTAATAAACCATAAACTACTATTTTTCTACATCCACTTTCACTTCCGCCTCCGCCTCCGTTAGCCTCCGCATCCGCGGAGGTGAAACCCGTCACCTCCGCATCCGCCTCCGCCTCCGCTAAGAAGGCCTCCGTTACAACCCTAGTAGAAAGATGTCAGTTTACTGACTTATCACAGAGCCGAAACTACTGAAGCCAGAAACATGGACTTTTGACATTAGTTTCTTTGCGTGACGTAGAAACCCATTAACAAAGGATTTTTTTGAAATTCAACCCCTAGGGGGTAAACCGCAGTAATGTAACCGCAGTAAAGTAAAAGTTTGTATAGGGAGAAAAAAAAATCTACATCGATTTTCTTCAAATTCTCTACAAATACTTTTTAATAAATATAAATGAACACGAGTTTCAGAATTTCTTAATTTTCACCCTCTAAGGGTGTACCTAATCTACATTAATATTATAAAGAGGAAACGTTCCTTACAAATAAACTCAAAAACGCCTGGAAACATTTCGATAATTTTTTCACCATTAGAATGTTACAGTATCCCTGAGTAGCATAGGCTATATTTTATCCCAGTATTCCCACGGGAACGGGAACTACGCGAGTAAGGCGATTGAAACCGAAGCGAAGCGAGGGCGTGTTGCTAGTCTTTACATATATGTTTCTTATGTACCTGTGTATGTCACTGAACTCCTTCTAAACGACTAGACCGATCTTGATGAAATTTTTCATGTGTGTTGAAGGGGATTCGAGAATGGTTTAGGTAGGCGGCGCTGCAATCAATTTCAAGGAGAATTCCTTTTAATATTTTTTTAGATTAAAACAGAACAACGTCTGTTGGGTGGGCTAGTAAAATATACAATACACACACATACAAATGATTTGCGAGTTTTGTTTTGGGGTTTCATACGTTCCAAACTTTCGTTAAAATTAAATTACATATATGGTAGAAAACAAAACAGTAAAAGGCGCTATAAATTTAAATGACAGCTAGCAACTAGACCCGCCTGGACAACGAATAATGTAAATATATACATGGCATGTATTAACAAAAAATTGTCTAAACATTTCCTAACAAGTTTATAATTAGTAAGTTAGTAATCTATATACCTACTTAATATTTCCAGCGGATGAAGTAAGAATACAATTCACCACCTCTTCTCTAGCCTGTGGGTATCGTAAAAGACAACTAAGGGATTAAATATGCATACAACATCTATACAGAGAATAAAACTTGCAAGGACACATAACCAGCGTAGGTAAGGTAGCTTTCGCGCCAATTATGGAGGAGGTTCGAGCTCAATAGTACCTATACGGCGGGTCACGCGCACGGGGAGCGCAGCCTCGACGAAGCGGCCCGCCGCCGGCAACTGGTGCGGCGTAGGCGCGACTATCTGCGCCTCATGCCGCCCTAGCCGAGGCCGCGGGTGTCGTGACCGGGGAATTAGTCCGTCACCCGCCGAGAGGCCGACCACGTGAGGAAAGACCGACGTCGACGTTCAGGTGGGTTGCGGGTGTGCGTGCTTACGCCCTTCTGTCGCCCCGGACGGAGTGGTGCGAGGAGTGCGCCGACCGCAACCCATCCCAAAAAAAGAGGCCCAATAGTATATGAGCTTCTAGTATCAGCTGAAATTATGAATGATGATGATGAAATCGATACTATTCAAAATAAACATTGTTCTTAGCGGGACTACCTTTTTGGTATTTGTCTACAATGACAACAGAGCAGTATGTTCCATAATCCGTTGTGGGCTTTTTAAATGGAACATTCTCTGTATTCAATTTGAGTGATCTGTCTGACGAGTTACCCTTTTAGTAACCAATTACTAACCGAACCAGCGGATAAAAAGTTGCTACCGATACTTAGAACCCGTTCTCGGTGCTGCTACCCAAACCGGAGTGACAACGTGCTTGAGTTACTTGCGTGGAGTCCTTGACCTGCTCACTTAGTACCGTTCATAAAAAGTATGACCTAAAAACTTAATATATATACAGGATGTATAAGGTTATGGGCAACTGTTCGAGTATGTTGTAGTTTAACGGTCATAGATCGTAATTAGAATGTAGATTACACAAAAAACAATATAACATAAAAGTTATTTCAAAAATGTGTGTCTAAGAGTCTATGCCTTAATTGTTACGTACTATGTAGGCATGTACAGACAACAGACAGGATACATCTAGGTATGTAAAGCTTTGACAGTATAATTTCATTTCCGTTTGACCAGTTGCCCCATAACCTGATACACTCTGTATACATATCACCGAGTGATAACGGAGTACGAATACAATTCACGCCCTTTCTTGCCCGTGGTAAAAGACGACTAAGGGATATAATATTCATATAACATTTATGGAAGAGAAAGTAATCTCGAAATAAAACCCCATACCAACGTCTAACCAGCGTGGTATAGTAGGTCGATTTCTCTCACATTCATAGATATACTAAGAAATCCGTGCAGTTCCACCCAAGTGCTAATGTAGCTCTCTATTAGTGAAAAAAGAGAAACCGATTTTGCGTTCTCACGGTTTCACCTGTGTAATTCATGCTCCCGTAGGAATACGGAGATAAAATATCCTCTATTTATCTCCGATCATACAGCTTTACATTAGTGAAAGAGTTTTTAAAATCGGTTGAATGGTTTAGGCCTGCAGCTAGGCCCTTATGGTTTAGCATAATAAACTTACTTTAGCATTCATAATATTAGTGAGGATTTTTTCATTTAAGAGCATGAGTATAACGGACTTTAGAACATATTAAGACGTCATGCATTATTAGCATGCTGTCTCCAGGCTTAGGAAGGTACTAGGTGGGTACAAAATCCAAATGAAAAATTTGTAAAATTTTAAAAATCATTCTTTATTGTTACAAATGAAAGATACATTTACAGTATTTGTGGGTTACCAATGACTATTATTATCATTTACAATTGGTTCTGAGGTAGGTAACTTAACAATATTTTAAACTAAGTACAGGCTTAGAAGCTTCCCAATTAGTTGACAGAGTGCAACATGGGCATTATCCGACTTCAGTGATGGTTTGGCTGGGCAGTAGCTATGAAAGAGTAACTGAGCCATACTTTTGTGAAAAAGGTATCAAAACACCGGCACAAGTGTATCCAGATAATATTCCTGAGGAGGTAGTGAAGCCCCTTAACAACACCATATACAATAACCACGAATGGTCCTTCCAGCAAGACTCACCGCGCCGGGTCATAAAGCTTGGTCTACGCAGTCTTGGTTGGAAACGAACGTTTCGGACTTCACCAGAGCTGAAGACTGACCGTCTTCTAGTCCCGATCTTAATCCGCTGGATTATGATTTATGGTCAATTTTAGAGGGTACGGCTTGCACTAAACGCCATTACAATTTGGAGTCCCTAAAACAATCCAAACGATTGGCAGTGAAGAATTTTCCCATGGAAAGAGTGCGTGCTTCTATTGACAACTGGCCTCAACATTTAAAGAATTGTATTGCCGCCAATGGAGACCACTTCGAATAAGCTTTTTTTATATTTTAAATTGTTTTATATTTCTGTATTAAACTAACACACTGTAAAAGTAATAAATATTATTTACAATAGAATTTTTTTTCTTTGTTACAGTGTATATGGCAAGACTAGGTATATATAAAGGTTAAGTTTAAGTAAATAATATCTGGTTGACCGAGCTTCGCTCGGCATATTTTTATCGAATTTATTTAGATTTAAATTACTAAAAAATAAAAAATAAATAATGAAAAATATATAAAAAATTACAAAAAGAGAATAATAATAACACCGAGATTCGAACCGACGCTGTTTGATTGAAAAAATACCAAAATTAAAACCTGTCACCTTCCCATCTGAGCTATCGTAACTCATGACGTTGCCATCGAAATTTGAAATCATATTCTTTTAAAATTTAATGTCATTGTTTATTTTGCTAAAAACACGGACAAAACAACATTTTCTATAAATAAAACCTAGCTAGATCGATTTTTTGGACCCGAATCTTCTAGTATGCCAAGTTTCAACAAAATCGTTGGAGCTGTTGCCGAGATCCTGAATATATATATATACAAGAATTGCTCGTTTAAAGATATAAGATATATATGGTGGTAAGTAATGCTGTCGCTCATGGACCTTTGCTAGACTGATGTCTACAATGAAGAAAGTGAAGGGAGTTTGAATGCGTGCAATGAAATTCGGTGATACTAAAGGCATCACCAAAACCCACCACACGTAAACACCTTCCAAAAGAAAGTTGGGCTTCCGGCTCCATTGCTCACCGAACGAAGAGCAGTAGCAAATTGCTACTATTCAGACGTCGGTTTTTTGCAAGAGTGTGGCACGGACGGACAGGCCCGCGGCTGTAGACAGACAACTGCCAACGTGGTCCTATACTATTAAAATAAAATAGTATCAATATAAAGTAGGTCGAGCAGTCTTGAGAGGTATTAAAATACACTGTTTTCGAAGGGCTAACACCTACCATACCGGCTTCTGACGACTGAATCAATATAATTTAAATCCTCATAAAAGATAAAGTGTATATGGTGTAAACTTTTACGTCAATATATAATATTTTATTCATCGGCCTATCGATATCCACTGTTGCAAATAGCAAGCAGAATAATTTCATAACTGCTACGTTTGCCCAACTGAGCGTTACGTTTCAGTATTTGTACGCGGCGTCAGTCTGGTCCATGACCTTGCAACGTGGACTGATGCGAGTGGCGTGACTACCTGACTATTACAGGGCTCTCTTGCAAGCACCTAAAAAAATTATGACGGTTAAGGTGTCGCATGGATACCTCACGTTGTCGACAAAAGTGGTATACGTGTAGAGTCACTCTGACTGATGTTTGGTAAAGAGTGCCAAGACGTGCCGCTTTTTCCAAGTTCAACCCAAGCTTTGACAAACGAGTCGGCCGGTGTAACAAATTATACCTAGCCTGAGAAGCAGGTTACATAACAATACTTAGATGTAATCAATATTTCAAAATATCAGCCCAAGTGCAACCCCTATGAAACGCCGCACCGCATTGGCACATCTTCACTTACACCGGGATCAGTTAGTTCAGGGTAGTGATTTTCTATTTACTTAAATAAGCGTATTCTTTTTTTTTCTTTGGGTGGGCTACAGTCAACGCACCCGCCGCCCCGCCCGGGGCGAAAGAGAGGTGGGGCGCGGCCCCATAACCCACCCGTGACACGTCGCCTTCGTCGTTGAGGCTACCACCGGTGCAGGGTGACTTGTCGTCTTGCCTCGGGATTCGTTGGTCTACGACGCGCGGTCGGCCTCCCGGCGGGTGACGAACTAACTCCCCGATCTAGTCACCCGCAGTCTTAGCTAGGGAAATAAGCTCATTCTATGACACCCTTGTAAGAGGAAGGTTTGATGAATTCTAATAGATATTATATGTACTATGAACAGTGGTAATCAAAACTTTTAAAGATTGGTACATAGTGCCGGAAATATAATATGTTTTGTTTATCAAAGTAAAGGCGATTACTCTTTGAATACAAGTTTTTTGTAGTTGTTACTCGTTTATAGTTTGTTTAGACGCTATTTTTTGTTTATTACATACACCTTTGGTTATCCTTCGTAAAATATAGTTAAATAGACTTTGTATTAAAACTTCAATGTTGGTAATATAATTTACAGAGAATGTTGCAATACATTCCTTCTGTAGCCGCAGCAGTTATTAAGCTTGTAACTAGATTACGGATACCTCCATTTTTATGTATTATTACAAGGTTTCATTTAGTTTCACCTATGTGTCTGTAATCAAAGCTTAATAATTAAATTTGATGCACGTTCCAATATCTGATTGAGCTGATATTTTGCATATACCTTTAGACTTACTTATAATACAATGTGTAATAATCAATATTATAGTAATTGTAATATGGCTGCTGCTCCCAGTTTTGAATCCCCTTATTATCAGTGCCAAATTAAAGGACTTGAAGTATAGACAACACTAGTTATATCTTAATAAATTCATTACGCTCTAGCAAAGCATATTATATTTCTGTTAATCATTTTTATCGCTATAACAGAGCGCCTAAATAACATTCAGCTACACTTAAAAGGTATTAATGTTTCTTAAAATTAATACATTAGACATTACCGCCAAATGAATGGGCAACAAAATAATGATGGCGATGAGCGTCTGAGTGGTGATGGGCTGTTACGGGGCAAATAACAAAAGCATAACAAAGTGTGTCGTAAAGATAGACGAGTAAAGTGAAAGTTTTGTATTACAGGAAATATTTTAATTCATTAATCACATTTCAATAGCACAGACCACGTAAATCCAGACAAGCGTATGTGTTACTCTTCGCCAATACCCGACAAGGCAAGAGAGACACTGCTCTCAGTCTACCCAAGACAGGGTTACCCCCACTACTTTTCGTCACATAAAAAGGTTGCGAATCGGAATTTCCGAGCCCTTCAATAAAAGTATTACCTTAAAAATAAGGTGTTTGACAAGTCACTATAGCAATCCTTCACAAAGGTATAATTTACCTAACTAACCGGGCAAAGCCGGTATGGATTACTAGTATATAATATATAAAGATTTATAAACCTGTTTGGTGAGAGGTTATGAATGCAATATATCAACACCTTTTACCTGCCTGCGTTAAAAAACGGCCTAGAAATCATCAGTCGAATGTAAATAAACGCCCTCCTAGGAAACTCAAAAACCCAATACGGGTGGCAATTATAGAATTATCTACTCTTCACGGCGGCATGGCCAGGTTCGTGAAATAATGGATGAATAGATGGATAGATGAAAAGCTTTATTTCTAAATGGAATTTCTTTTAAACTCATCGCTGTCATCATCATATCAGCCTCCATAATAGAGGGAAAATTAGGCTACTGTTGCATGCTCGTCAGACATCCTATGTATAAGGTTATATTTAGTTTCTTTAATTTTTCTTGTCTTCTATGGATGTTATAACTAAATTATATCCCTTAGTCGTCTTTTACGACATCTATCAGCAAGGTAGGGGGTACTGAATTGTATTCTTATTCCGCTACCATACGAAAGTTTGAGTTACTAATACATACATAGATTCACACCTCTTTCATATAGGGGTAGGCAGAGACCACTTACCTCCACTAGCTACGATCTTGATATACCACTTTCATACACCTCCTCCACATTCATTAATCTCCTCATGCATGTTCTTCAGTTTAGGATACTTTTAACCTGTCCTTTCTTAACGTCCCCGATTTGAGCGTGGAACGTCGGCCTTCGTCTTCCCTTTCCAACACTTCCGTTCACATTCGCCCTATAAATCTCATTTCATTCATTGTCTCTACATGACCAAACCAATTTAACATATCTTTTCCAATTCTTTTCACAACATCATACTTACATACATACTTTCATACCACAATATTCCCTAATCACTCTGTTCTTAATTCTATCACTCAATTTCACATCAATCATGCTCCTTAGCGCTCCTTCCTAGACAGTCGCTAGCGAGCCTTCCTAGACAGTCTCTGGCTGGCCATAAATGCGTGACGAATGACTTACTAATAATAAATATAATTAGCTTCATAAGTTAGTATCAACGGCTAAACTGGCATAGGTGGACTAGCAGCCGTAGATGGACTCGAGACCTTTCTTTTAACATCTCATATCGGTGTGCGACTTTATCAAAAACAATTTTTGATTTTTTGTTGATAACTGTTTAGGTTAGGTTATGATCTGCGAGGCGGAGGTGCTCGCTGATGTGTTTTGGCGGGCGTCGCAGGAATGGGTGGGATGGCGGCACGGAATCCTTACTTTCCGGCTAGTGCAGGTATTGTTGGGGCATGGTTGCTTCGGTAAATACCTGTATACGTTCGTTAGGAGAAAGGTGACACCGTGCTGTCACCACTGCGAATGCGAATAGTCAATTAAGATCAAGTCGCGGCCTGGGCGGTGCAACGCCGTAATCTTATTGCGGCTATTGAAGAGGACCTGTCGTTGCCGGCCGTCCTTAGAGCAATGGTTAGCAGCTTCAGAAATTGCGCTGCGAAGGCTTCGTTTTGCGAAGCGGTCGTTTCGTGAAAGGAGGTGGCGGAGCATGCCAGGGAGGAGAGTCTTCTTTCTGATCCAATTCGCCCGGCATGTGGGGCGGCGTGGGCATGCTTACGTGCGTCTTATACCGCTCTATCCAAGGCTGCGTGTGAACGGCCAGGATTTGTCGCCACTTCCAAGTCAGCCCATTGTGAGGACCGATGACTCATGTGTGCGAAGTCGTCGCTCTAGAGAAGATGCCCACCGAGGCAAGCTGCTGACGAACCATCGAAGCTTTGACTTGAGTTGTTCTTGGGATACAGCCTGGTGACAGACAGACGGACGAACAGACAGCGAAGTCTTAGTAATAGCGTATCGTTTTAACCTTTGGGTACGGTACCCTAAAAAGGTTATCAATCTGCGATACAAGGTCTTTTCTTTCCTCCTGTTTTGTGTTCAAATTGGACACTGGTGTTAGAGCTGAGTACTGCTGTGATTACTGCTGTGGTTGGAAATGAGTATGCGTGTTTCAAAATAAGATCAGAGCTTGCACCGAGAGTCACCACCCATCCACCATCCCGGTATTTTTACTTTTTCTTGCACACATAAAGGAAACCTCATATAAGAAAAAATATAGCACGTTTAAGCACGTTAACTAATCTTAATGTATTTCAAACAAATGTTTGCTTAAATATTTATTTAACGCCTGCCGTCGAGCTACCGGAATTGATAGACAAGATGTTGTTAACTTTCTATAGGCATGAATACTTTGACTAGCATCTACATACTCTGAACCAGTACTTAAGCGGTGTTTAGCCCAGTTTAGTAATAAAGTACTACAATGAGTTAAATAGGAGTTATTTAGTAACTAAAAGTTCACCAATGCCCATAAATCATTTGCATTATACACGGTGAGGGCAATTATCAAAGATGAACGGGATTGCCCCGCATAATTAAAACAGACTTAATTAAAACAGAAGGGTCCAATTTTAGATGCGAGTAGGGGACACTATTTGCCCGAATTTGAAAAAGAGAATGGATAAACTCCAAGGAATATTTAATAAATTTAGTCTACATTTTCATTATACTTAATTGTTTGAGGTTAACACACATTTAGTTACTAA
Organism: Lymantria dispar; assembly: GCA_032191425.1. Lineage (NCBI taxonomy): Eukaryota > Metazoa > Arthropoda > Insecta > Lepidoptera > Erebidae > Lymantria > Lymantria dispar. The sequence continues at coordinate 19,008,562 of CM063440.1, forward strand.
ATTACTCAGTACTGGACTAAAATATTGACGCAGTCTGAACAAGGCTTTACGTGGTAACTGTCGCAAACATTCTCAATGTATGAGGTTGCTCAGTATCGTTGGCCGAAGCTGTTTATTTGGGAGGTTCTACGGCTCGCATTCAGTACGCTGCTAGAAGTGCGCGAGTGAGGCTGTCTTCACACCCGTCATAAAACTCTGCAATACATCAACAACTTACCAAAAGTAAGTTTGTTTCTTATTGTAACTTTATTGTTATTAACAGTTATGAATGAACGAGATTCATTTTTTATATGGTTATTAAAACAATTGATATCAATACATTAGCAGATTGATACATGTTTATTTGATAAATAACGGTTGGTATCTCGCAGAACACTCCGCAGGAATAAATTTTAAATTTGAGTTACTTGTTGATCACCTAATAAATAATAATTTGATGACCGAGTTTTGTATACTTTTTTACGTTTGGATTGTTATTGAGTTTTTGGATTGTTACGCAGTTTCGGCATCTATGTACATACCGACGAAATATCAATAGATTTATATTCTTTGTATAAAATAAGGATCATAAGCTACTACTGCCTCTTCCTCTTAAAGAGGAGGCAAATTCACCAACTGTTCCACGCTGATTAGTCGTTATTTCTATTTTTGCATGTCTTACATAGATTTTACACGCAGATCATATGCCTTGTTGCCTTTTACGAAACACATGGGTAACAGTGTTTAGACAATAAGAATGTGAACTGATTACGTAAATAATAAAATATTGATGATATAATAAAAAAATAAGATCAAAAATTAAGAAAAAATAATTAAATCGGAAACCAGAGACCAAATCTGGGCTATTTGGATTACGCGACTGCTTGATTACCCAACACAAATATCTTATATCTTTAAACGAGCAATTCTTGTAAATATATATATTTTCAGGATCTCGGAAACGGCTCCAACGATTTTGTTGAAACTTGGCAAACTAGAGGATTCGGGTCCAAAAAATCGATCTAGCTAGGTTTTATTTATAGAAAATATTCTTTTGTCGGTGTTTTTAGCATAATAATAAATGACATTAAATTTTAAAAGAATATGAATTTAAATTTCGTTGTAAATGTCAAGAGTTACGGTAGCTCAGATGGGAGACGGCCGGTTTTAATTTTGAGTTTTGTAGCATCCAAACAGCGTCGGTTCGAATCTCGGTGTTATTATTATTCTCTTTTTGTATTTTTTTATATAAATTTCATTATTTATTTTTTTATTTTTTATTAATATATATCTAAATAAATTCTACAAAAATATTCCGAGCGAAGCTCGGTCAACCTGATATTTTTTATTAATGATGACAACTAAATTTACATTCATATTTTAACTATATTATTTTTATTGCCTGTAAACACTGAGAAGAGATTTTATAGAACTGAAAGCTAGCTACATCGATGATTAGTTATAGATTTCATGAAAATCGTTGACTGTATATGTAGTTGTCTGCCTATGGAATGATGAGAATATTCAGTGCACTGCGACAAAAAAATTATCTTAATTATTTATAATTTGACTAGCTTTTCCGTGATTTCGTCCACGTAATAATTATGTGTGACGTATTTGTATTGTAGTGTGTCAAAATATCAAAGTAAAATTCATCCCCTATCTAACACCTTTAGAGAGGGAGACATCCTCTGGGGCTGGTTTTCAAAAAAATCCGTTTTAGTGAATCTCTAGATCACGATTTTGTCTAGTACATATTTGTACTAATTTTTAATATAAACGGATAAGATAAACGTATCAGCACAATAATTTACCTTTGTTACACCCTTAGAAGATGAAAATTGCATAATGCTGCAACACGTGTTAATTTTTATTTGTCATTCATCACCAGCATTGCGAGGCCACTAGTACTGAGTTCACACCTCTCTTACAGTGAAAGGAAATTGACAATACCACTCTTGTAAACGAGTTGTTACAGTGACGTTATCTGCTTGCACCCCTTAGTTGTCTTTGCCATCATTCACAGATAAGAAAAGGGTGATGAATTATATATTTACTCCATCCTCTAAAATTTAGTTTAAAATTTTTGGTCATTAAAAAAACTGTTCATTGCAGAATATTCAGATAGCCCGAAATATCAATGTACTAAAAGTATATCATTATCATCTTGCTTTTATCGCATTTACTTGGGGTCGATTCAATATGTACTCTTCTTTCCATCCATCCATCAGCCTACAGACGTCCACTGCTGGATAGGCCTCCCCACGAAAATGCCACTCAGAACGGTCCCACGCCAGGTGCATCCAACGGTTCCCTGCGACTTTGAAAATGTCGCCAGTCCACCTAATGGGAGGTCGTCCTACGCTGCAGCGTCCGATTCGTGATCGCCACTCAAGAACGGTTCGCCAAAGGTGGTCGGTTTGACGTTACAGTTCAGTTCGTCCTTTATATATTGCAAAAGTCTTGGTAATGGTTTTACGACTCACGCCTACCTGCCGTCAACCCTCTTTTGGGATGCAATTGTTGGCCAGATGGCTTCAGATGGAATTGACCTAGGTCTATGTAAAGCTTTCAGTCGTCTTTTACGACACCCACAAGCAATATAAAGATTGCTTGTATTTATAGCCGCAGCCACACAATCATCAATAAAATAAATAGAATCATAATCTACTAAAATTATGTTACAAATAAAATAAAACTCGCGTTTTAATTCACCAGTTTCTGGGGAATTAATTATTGCAAAAATTTCTAAAGGCATTTATTAATATAACTTGACCTGGTTTCTTTCTCAAAATTATTAACGATACGAAGATTACAATAATGTCTTAATCTTCCTACTATTGACTTTAGTTTCACACATGTTAAATTGCTCATAAGGCGAATGCCCTTCAAGCAATTTAATACATATCTTCATATGTACTTATAAAAAATATGATTATCGTGTAATTAAGTATTAATTGGTTACTTGCTATCGCATCTATTCTAATATTGTAAATGTAAAAGTAAGTTTGTTTGGTACGCCTAAACCACTAAACCGATTTTAAAAGTCTTTCACCGAAAGCTGCATTATCAGAAAGTACATAAGACTATTTTATCACTGTATTTCCATAAGAAAGAGAACTACGAAGGTGAAACCGCGAGCATTTGCTTTTATTATCATAAAGCTAATAAAATTGATTTTTAAACGTGCTAATCTCAAAACATACCAGTTAAAATCTAACAATTCTCATTACCTCAGACGGCCTTTTTATCGAAAAAGATTATAATGTCCATAATACTGCAGTACAAATACGGTAATGTCAAGAAATTTAGAATTTGGTTTTTGATCTTATTACTAGCTACCATAGATAATCTAAAATTAATAACACTATACAGATGAGTTATAGGCACAAGAGCAGCTACTGGGAAACCAGGTATTTTTTATAAATACTTTAAAGATTGTTTGATATCATAACTCGTGAAAAAGTATTCTATCCTTCCATTGTGTAAGTATATATTCGAAAATTAAATGGACATTTGGTAGAATGGTTAACAATATTGACCTTCGGTGCTCGGTATTGCGTATTCCATTCAAAATTTTAATTTAGTTGGATTAGAATATTCGACCTCCGACATAACATAGCAGCCGCTATTGCAGAATTTTTATCGATCTACTACAACTATTAATGATTAAATGAATCATATTTTGATAGACATCTTTGTTAAACATTAATTTGCCATTCCAAAATCATGGTAAAATAATTTATTCATTTAACAGCCTCTCGAAATTCATTGTTACACAAAGGCCTTCATAAGTGTCGCATAATCGCTACACTTGGTCGGGTAACTGGCGATCGCAGTTGATGTAACAAATTTTCCAGTGAACCGCCACTGCCCACTCTTCTGAGATAACTCCAGCCGGCTTCTTACTCTTGTGTGAAAATCAAGGGATGACCATATATTACCCTCAACCCATTATTAGACGAGGAAATTAAAACTATTAAACCAATACAATGTAACTATCTATATTATTTACTTATGTTTAACATTCTATGGCTGAAAATATAAAAAATTACAACGCACATAAATACACATAGATACGTGATATTTTTTTTCTATTTCAGCTCCTATACGTCCCACTGTTGGGCTCGAGGAGCTCGAGCTCCATAATAGGAGGGTAATTGACCAACTACACCATGCAAGTCAGACATGTTGGTATAGGATTTATTTCAAGGTTTCCTTCTCCTGCATAGATGTTATACGCATATTTAATCCCTCTAATGATGTATAGCATGAAATATTATTATTCACACTCCCTTCCTCCTCTTCTTAAATTAAAAATCATGGCCAAGAAAGTTAAAAAGAGACGATTTTCTACGGCGGTCCCCTTATCCACATTTAATGTGGATTTTTGCAATATCAGGGGTTTACATAACAACCTCGACGCCGTCCACCATCACCTCGAGACGGCGCGGCCTGCCTTACTCTTTTTAACGGAGACGCAGATAGGTGCTCCGGATGACATTTCGTACCTAAATTACCCCGGCTACGAGTTGGAGCATACCTTCCGTCGTAAAGCCGGGGTGTGCGTATTCATCCGAGGTGATATCTGCTGTCGCCGCCTTCGGGGCCTCGAACATGGTGACTTGTCAATCCTGTGGCTACGCGTAGACTATGGAGGGCTTACCCGCATCTACGCATGCCTCTACAGGTCCCATGGCAGTGATCCGGGGTCAATTCAATTATTTGAGAACGTCCAATGGGGGATTGACGAAATATTGGAGCAGTGTTCATCAGCGGAGGTGGTGGTTCTTGGAGACTTCAACACTCATCATAAAGAGTGGCTGGGGTCCCGAACCACTGACCTCCAGGGTCGACATCTCTTCAATATGGTCTCGGCCTATGGTCTCTCACAACTGGTGACACAGCCCACCCGTATCCCAGATATTGAGAGCCATGAGTCTTCTTTACTGGATCTTCTGCTGACTACACACCAGCACGGATATCAGGTAGTGGTTGAAGCGCCTCTTGGGTCTTCTGACCACTGCTTGGTCCGTAGCAGTGCCCCTGTTGTAAGGCCTAGTCGTTCTAAGGCGACTGGGACTCGCAGAGTCTGGCAATATAAGTCAGCAGATTGGGATGGACTGCGCGAGTTTTACGCATCCTACCCATGGAAGCGGCTTTGCTTCGCCTCTGGGGACCCTGGCGTCTGTGCGGACTGCGTTACCGAAACGGTTATTACGGGGATGGAATTATTCATCCCCAACACCAAAATACCCGTCGGTGGCCGCAGCCGACCCTGGTTTAACAAAACCTGCAGGACGGCTGCATGCCAGAAACAGTCTGCATATCTGGCCTGGAATAGGGCCAAAAAATGCCTGGACCCGAACGCCAAAGAGGTGAAGCGGAAATTTAACGCCGCTTCTAGATCTAGTAAGAAGGCTATTGCCAGAGCCAAGGCGGAACATGTTGCCAGAATTGGCGAGCGATTGCAAAGCTATCCCGCTGGGAGTCGTGCATTCTGGTCGCTCGCCAAGGCTGCACAAGGCAACTTCTGCCAGCCCAATCTCCCACCACTGCAGAAACACGATGGTAGTCTGGCCCACAGCGCAAAGGAGAAGGCCGATCTTCTAGGTCAATTCTTTGCCTGTAACTCGACTTTGGATGCCGGAGCTGCCACACCACCTACCATCCCACGGTGTGAAAGCTCACTGCCCGAAATCCGCATCACGCAGCGAGCGGTTAGGCGGGAGCTGCGGCTTTTAGACGTCCATAAGTCAAGTGGACCGGATGGCATCCCTGCAGTGGTACTAAAGACGTGCGCCCCTGAATTAACTCCCATCCTCACGCGCCTATACCGACTTTCCTACGCTACTAATAGGGTTCCGTCTTCGTGGAAGGTAGCCCATGTCCACCCGATCCCTAAAAAGGGAGACCGGTCTGACCCATCGAATTACAGGCCAATTGCGATAACATCCTTGCTCTCCAAGATAATGGAGAAGGTTATAAACCGCCAGCTTCTGCAGTACCTTGAGGATCGCCAGCTTATCAGTGATCGCCAATACGGCTTTCGTCATGGTCGGTCGGCTGGTGATCTTCTTGTGTACCTCACACACCGTTGGGCAGAGGCCTTGGAGGGCAAGGGTGAGGCGCTGGCGTTCAGCCTAGATATCGCAAAGGCGTTCGATAGGGTCTGGCACAGGGCACTTCTATCGAAGCTACCATCATACGGAATCCCCGAGGGACTCTGTAATTGGATTGCCAGCTTTTTGGATGGTCGGAGTATAAAAGTCGTCGTAGATGGCTCCTGCTCCGATACCATGACCAATAATGCTGGTGTACCACAAGGCTCGGTGCTCTCCCCGACGTTGTTTATCCTGCATATCAATGACATGCTCTCTATCGAGAGTATGCGTTGCTATGCGGATGACAGTACGGGTGATGAGCGGTACACTGAGCAACGGAATATCCCTCGGAGTATTCAGGAAAGAAGGGTTCAACTTGTGTCTGAAGTCGAGCGCTCTTTGGGGCGGGCCTCGGAATGGGGTGAACGGAACCTAGTCCAGTTCAACCCCACAAAGACACAAGTTTGCGCGTTCACTGCAAAGAAGGACCCATTTGTCATGGCGCCTCAGTTCCAAGGAGTAACTCTTCCAATTTCTGAGAGTATTGGGATTCTCGGCGTCAAAATATCGAGCAAAGTCCAGTTTGGGAGTCATTTGGAGGACAAAGCCAAATTGGCAAGCAAAAAGTTGGGCGTCCTGAACAGAGCCAGGCGGTACTTCACACCGAGACAGCGTCTTGTGCTATACAAAGCACAAGTTCGTCCTCATGTGGAGTACTGCTCACATCTCTGGGCAGGTGCGCCCAAATATCAGCTAGACCCACTTGACTCCCTGCAAAGACGGGCTGTTCGAATCGTCGGGGATCCCAATCTTACGGACAGATTGGAGTCGCTGGAGCAGCGGAGAGACTTTGGGTCACTCTGTGTACTCTACCGACTCTTTCACGAGGAGTGCTCCGAGGAACTGTTTGACTTGGTACCACCGTCACCATTCTACCAACGTACCACTCGACATCGCAGCAGGGTTCATCCATTTCACCTGGAAACGTTATGGTCTTCAACTGTACGTTTCCAGCGATCATTTCTCCCACGTACGTGCAAGCTCTGGAATGAACTACCTGCTGCTGTGTTTCCCGAGCGCTATGACATGTCCTTCTTTAAACGAGGTTTAAGAAGAGTATTTCCTTCACGGTAGGCAGCGGCCTGGCTGTGCCCCTGGTATTGCAATGATCCATGTGCAGCAGTTTCACTTACCATCAGGTGTGCTGCTTGCTCGTTTGCCACCGTTGGCAATAAAAAAAAATAAAAAAAATATAAAAAAAAATACAACACATATACATCATCAATAAGTATACATATAGATATACTAATACATAATACATACTTGTATCCGATAATGTATTGCAAGCGCACAAGGACGCAATTATCACTTCTCTAAACAGCTTTGACGTAAATTTTCAAATGATGCATGATTTATACGTTTGTTTAACTCACTTCTAATAACTATAGGTAAACTGAAAATTTTTTAAAATCCCCTTCACAAACTAAAATTATCCAAAAAAAAGTATCACGTTCTCTTCAACGGGAATCATTAATTGATTGTCATTTAACGACTGTACTGGCACGTTTGAAGCACCTCATCGAGTAATCTACGCCATTACATCACTTTAGAAAAGAGCTCTTACACTGCTGCACCGATATTAACCAAATATAGTTAAGAACCACCCCACGGAAACCAGCTTTCAAGATTATGATCTGACGTGATATCGCCTGTAAGATTACAATCATTGAAACTAATCTATTAAACTCAAAAATACGATGAAGATTTGGGTTCTCCGGAGACCATTCTGCTTGCAGCATTAGGTCGAAGTTATGAATTAATTGTTGTAGTTTTATATCCGGCCATCTGCATGACGTCAATCCGCCTTGGGAATGTAAATGTTTATCTGACGGCATGAGATGGAAATGGACAAGGTTGATGAAAAACTCGTAGTTCACTTTTACGGCATCCACGAGCAGTGTAAGGGTTGGTAGTATTCATAGTCACCCCAAAGTTTTGTTATTCTTGAACCAATTAAACTAATAATATGTAATGTAAAAATTACTCTGTGTAATCAAAATTTATATAAGTGAAATTGAAAAATTTTAACACAAACTATTTTTTTCACACAAACTAAAATAATTAAAAACAAGTATTAAGTTCATCTGGAATTATCAATCAATTGTCATTTAACGATTATACTGGCACGCGTGAAGCACTTAATCGAGTTAACATACGCCATTACATCATTTTGGAAAGGACCAAGCTTAACTAAGGACCATCGCAAGGAAACTGGCTTGGCACTGGCAAATGAAAAAGCTGCATCGAAATCGGTCTATCCGTTTAAGAGCTATGATGCAACAGACAGACACACATACACAGACAGTCAGCGACGTCAAACTTATAACAACCCTCTTTTTGCGTTAGGGGTTAATAAATAAATAAAATTGAACTGTTTGTAATATGAAAATAGTAAATATTTTTCATGCTCACACGGTTATTTGCACGACACCTGTGCTTAAGGCACCAGTTTGAAAAATAAAGTCTATTCGTCTATCTGTCTGTTCGTTTTGGGTAATCTTCAATTCGGCTGAACTGATTTTGATAATATTTTACTATCAGGTAACAGTCTACATAAGGACTAAGGCTGCTTTTGTCTCTTAGAAAAACCCTATAAAATTTTGTCCGGTCTGGTAATCTAACCCGAGGCCTCATGGAGTGTAACTGCGTAACGTAATATCGCAAAGCGACAGAAACTGAAACGCGGGCGGGTGGCTAGTACTAAATAAAACATACTTTACATACTAACATTTAAGATATTTATAACGCTCCGCTACGCGAATGATATAAAATTACTATGCCAAAAAAACAATTGAAAGCGAATTAATTATTTATTCCAACGGCTCTAATTTTAATACTAACTAATAATAACTACTTTATTTAATTGCACTGTGAACAAAATATTACGAAAAAGATTAACAACATTTATGGACTTTTGTTTTAAAAAAAATCGAGCATCTTTATCAACTCGCAAGATCGTTAATCGCCCGCAAAGCATTTAACAAATGTGTTGCAGATTAATTAATCAAACACTAAAACTTTACACGCTTCTAATTCATTAACGAATTTTTACTGTTGTTTTTTTTTCATAAATTTTATCAGCTAGTCCATTTGAGACACCTGTATACAATATCTCGGCAAAAGTAAATATCGTTATAATATATTGCTATGCGACACCAAACAGTGCTCTAGCGAATTTAATTTAATTTTATACTTATTAAATTATGACAGAAATTAGTTAAATATAGAATTTCTAATAGAGTGAGTATAACATTATTTTCGCCTCAAAGAATTTTCCAGACTTGTTGAAATTAAAATGAGACTACATTTTAAACACGGATATGTCAATATCGAATAGTAGTCAAACGAGGCGTTGAAGCGAGAAAATTAACGTATATACAAGTATAAATAACACGCAACAACTTTAACATAATACTTTGTCATAAAACAAGTTTATATCAAATACTACTTAACTGTAGAGTTCACAAAAAAAGTTTACGTGTACCTACGTAAGAAGTTATACGCCTTTAGCGTAACAAGATAAAATTAATTTTAAAATTTTTCTAAAAATTTTATCTTCGCTTTGTCCTACGTTTGTAGAAAAACGACACTAGAAAAAAAAGGGTTTTTTACATTGAAGGTTTTATTTACGCATTATCAAGTAGACATTTGTAAAGGTATCGCTTATCGCGTAGCTAACTTCGGGGTGTCGGCTTTTCGTGATAGTGTGCACGCACATCGTGAAAATTTACTCTCTTCAATTTTTCCTAACGCACCCAAAAAATCATTGTTGCAGCACAATATTGAAAGTGTTAAACTTAAAATAATTACTTTGATATAAATTTTAAAATAATATAAAATTACTAGGAAATCTATACAAATAAATAAAATTGAAGTGTCTGTCTGTAATGTCAAAATACTGAGCTTTTTTCACGCTTACGAGTTTGAGAGTTTACATCAGGTAAGCGGCTGGTATAAATTTTGCTATATGCACGATGGAAGAGAAATACATATTGCATCGACCTTAAGTAATTGGGAGAAATGTAGGATGATAATAATTATTAATACGAAATAACAATACTTTGAACAATTCATTAAGACGAATTGAAATAAAACCTCTTTGATATTGTGAGTTATGACAATTAAGTTATTATTTATTAAATAATCTATAATATAAAAATGTATCACAGAATGTGTTGCTAAGCGCAAATCTCGAGAACAGCTGAACCGTCTTTTTTTAGATTTTTTTTTTGTTTTTTTTATTGCCGATGGTGGCAAACTAGCAGGCAGCACACCTGATGGTAGGTGATGATGCCGCACATGGACCTTTGCAATACCAGGGGCACAGCCAGGCCGTTGCCTACCGTGAAGTAAATGCTCTTCTTAAACCTCGTTTAAAGAAGGACATGTCATAGCGCTCGGGAAACACAGCAGCAGGTAGTTCATTCCAGCCTGCACGTACGTGGGAGAAATGATCGCTGGAAACGTACAGTTGAAGACCATATCGTTTCCAGGTAAAATGGATAAACCTTGCTGCGGTGTCGAGTGGTACGTTAGTAAAACGGTGACGGTGGTACCAAGTCAAACAGTTCCTCGGAGCACTCCCCGTGAAAGAGTCGGTAGAGTACACAGAGTGATCCAAAGTCTCTCCGCCGCTCCAGCGACTCCAATCTGTTCGTAAGACTGGGATCCCCGACGATTCGAACAGCACGCCTTTGCAGGGACTCAAGTGGGTCTAGCTGATATTTGGGCGCGTCTTATACTCCGACCATCCAGAAAGCTGGCGAAACAATTACTGAGTCCCTCCGGGATTCCGTATGATGGTAGCTTCGATAGAAGTGCCCTGTGCCAGACCCTATGGAACGCCTTGGCGATGTCTAGGCTGAACGCTAGCGTCTCACCCTTGCCCTCCAAGGCCTCTGCCCAACGGTGAGTGAGGTACACAAGAAGATCACCAGCCGATCGCCCACGACGAAAACTATAGGTATATTCCTTGAAGTATAAGGATGGTTCTTGCGCAGAGAAAATTTTATAAAATTGTCTAAGAAGGTCTAAAAACAACACTTTTCTATGCTCCCATACAAACGATTCGTAATAATACTTAAAAGTAAATTTGAACCTTAATACCATACTATAAAGTTCAAGTATTAGTGGAGAGGTGTCGGGAAGGCAAAAACAATTAAGTGAGGTTAGTATCGTATATATATTGATGTCAAATACAAAATTTTAGATGTACAATGTAAACTCTATATAACGACACTCAAGGGACTGTGAATTTTTTGACGTTATAGAGAATGGTTGTTAGTTGGAGTGAAAAACAAAATTATATTATTTTACTATTCTAATATTTATTTACTAATATAGTGTAAATTTTACAAACGCAAAAACAAATATGACTAAGATAACGTTTAACAACCTAACGACAGCCCAGTGGCCGAAATAAACATGTGCAAATTTATCACACAAAAACAAAAGAGAATTTTTTACAATGTTTAGTAGGTCAGTTGAGGTAAACACGTGCTAGATAATAAAATAACAAAACAAAGCAAAGAACGTACACAGTTGCAGATCTTCTAATTTTGGCAATTAAGAAAGTACTGCTCAATGCTAAATAATGCCATATTGTCGTTGTTATTTCGAGTGAACGTGATGTTATATAGCAAACCAACCAAAATCAAGTTATTTCGATGTTTTAAGGAGTTTGTCGTTAAATCGAGTGATGTTATAAAGAGTTTACACTGTATTATTATAAATAAAACTACTTTACGGATTTTATCGCGTTTGTATTTGATTTTTGATTACCCGACGTTTCGAACACTTTACAGCGTTCATGATCACGGGTGGACTAAGATGTCTCACGTCCAACGTAAAGTGTTCGAAACGTCGGGTAATCAAAAATCAAATACAAACGCGATAAAATCCGTAAAGTAGTTTTATTTAAAATGTATAATACTCGCGTAAACATCAGAAATCATTACTGTATTATTATTTTTATTTTTTGACATAATGTAATTGTTGACTTATTTAGTTTTTTTTTCCTTTTTTATCTTACTAGCTGATCCGGCGTCCTGAATAACAGAATAAGTATTAAAAAAACTAATAATTTAAAGAATCTACTGTTAGGCGTTACGAAGTTCGCCGGGTGAACTAGTAATAAATAAAATTCAAATAATTGACTTAAAAAAAGTAAACAACACGATTTCGTCATCAGAGAAAATGAACAGAATTAATAGTGAACATCCAACGAGCCCAAACTTGACGGATTTATAGGCAAGCCAGTATTTCGTCTCCTACCTTAGTAGTAGACGAAATACTGGATTCAAGCTCAGTTATCGCTGTGTGTTACAAATGTAAGGATTATATAGCTGATAATATACGCGTTATAAATGTAAGGTCATATATTATTATGTTTTAAAATAAAATAAACTACCCAGGATAGGTGATCATATACGAGTAGGTGTTACAAACGTAAGGTCACATATGTAGGGAGACGAAAAAAGTCCAATACTTTTAGGTATCGAGTACTTGTCTTTCGATACCGATACTTTTGTACTCGATACTTTCTATTCGATACTTTTACTCAATGAGTACTTTTAGGCAGGTATCGTATCGAACAAATTGTAGAAAGTATCCATATTAAACTTGACCTTACGGCTCATGCTTATGGTAACGCCATCTAGTTAAAGTGTAATGAACCTTCTCAAAAGTGACTCGACATAATTTAATCCGAACACAGACGGACAAATTCCTAAAAAAAAGCTCATCACGATCTAGATTCTAGGAAACGTACTCAGTACTCGATTCTTTGGAGTATCGATACTTTTGTTTCGATACTTTATTGAGTGCGATACTATTTCTTCGATACTACTCATGAGTACAGTATCGATACTTACGTTTCGATATCATGTCCCTACATATATGTTGGAAAGTAAAATAAACCACCCAGATCTTAGAAACACAGAAATACACATAACAAACACATCACAAACGGTCCATTCCTTTAGGAACATGACGCTGCGGATGGATATATAGATACGTCAAACTAACATCGCTATTTTGAGTCGAAGGTTATGAATGAATAAATCTTAAATAAAACATACTTCTTATTATAAAAAAATGCAGTGAATTAGCAATATTTACCCATGAAATAACAATGTAATGTAATCGTTTCGATTGCCCGACCTTTTTATTTACATAACTAGCAACCCGCCCTCGCTTCGCTTCAGTTATAGTCGTTTTACCCGCGTATTTCCCGTTTCCGTGGGAATACCGGGATGAAATATAGCCTAGTTTACGCCCTGATATTATAGCTTTCCATTGGTGAAAGAATTTTTGAAATCGGTCCAGCCGTTTTGAAGATTACCCGGAACAGACAGACAGACAGACAGACAAAAATTTTTTAATCGCTATTTTAGGCATAGGTGTCGTGCAAATAACCATGTGAGCATGAAAAAAGCCTAGTATTTTGACATTACAAACAGACACTCCAATTTTATTTATTGGTATAGATTTTAAAACGCAGAACAGTGTAATATTGATTTTTTTTCCTTTAGCTTACACATTCTACTCGTCCTTTGTAAATTTTAGTATTACTTTTGGTAACTTTTATTTCAGTATGTATTAACTTCTGCCAGTGGCTTTGCCCGTCTTAAGAGTAAATACCATTCAAATGAAATTTTATTGAAATCGGTTTAATGGACTTTGATTGGTTGATTAAAAAAAAAGTAAAAATACAATTCACCGCTCCCTTCCGCGTGGATGTCGTTGACGTCGAAAGACGATTAAGGTGTATAATATGCTCATATAACAGCTGGGCAAAAGAGATGTGAACTTCGAAAACCTAAACCTTCACCAACATGTCTGACTAACATGGTACAGGATGGTATAGTCTATGGTAGGTCAATTTGAGGGAAATTGGCCTATTGGGGAGAAGGCTCTAGCCCAGCAGTGGGACCTGTATGAGCTGAGACGACGAGATTATATAGTACATCATCCTAAGGAAACACACTATCGAAATAAAAAAACGTGTGGCACTCGGGGACTGCCGCGGTAAAGCTATTGCATAGCATTTTTTATCAACTTATGTAATTATAATTATTTATTTATTTTTTATTTAAGCAGTATTTTTTTTCTTTGATATTAATTCAAGTTACACTTTTTGAGCGTGGTGACCGATAAGAAAACAAATGTAGTATATGTATAACAATAAAGGCAGTTTGAATTACCACTGTCGTCCGCTGAAGATCGTTGGAACCGTTAGAAAACGCGCGAAATCACTTTTTAACGTAAGCTACGCAAAGCGGTGGCACGTGTACGCACCGAGACGGACGAACGCAGAATGTCGAAGACCGTTACACCGAACGCTCGGCCGAGCTACATGGCAGGCTTTTTTTTTTTTTTTTTTTGGGTGGGCTATGGTAAGCGCACGCGCGGTCCTGTCCGTCCGGGGTGATGAAAGGACGGCGCGCGGGCCCATAACCCACCCGTACCCACGTCACCTCGTTATTTGTTGGGCCGACCACCGGAGCAGATGTGACTTGTCATCAGTGGTCGGCCCGACGGAATACCCTTTCGGGTAACCTCACGTCTCGACGTACTGGGACGTCGGTCGCCATCGCGCGGTCAGCCTCTCTGCGGGTGATGGACAATTCCCCGGTCCGATCACCCGCGGCCTCGGCTAGGGCGGCATTAGGCGCAGATACTCGCGCCTGCGCCGCCCCAGTCGCCGGCGGCGGAACGTGTCGCCGAATAGGAGCTCTACTCGCACACGATCCGCCGCCTCCTTCCGTGAGATTACGGTCTCACAGAAGGCGGCAACCGCGTCCCAGTTCCTGACGCTGTCGAGCATCTCCCTGGCGATGGTCGGCAGCGCCAGGTCGGCACCGATAATCGCGACGAGTTCACGGCGCTCCCTTTCCCACGCAGTACACTCCTCGAGCGTGTGCTGCGCCGTGTCCTCGTCGCAACTGCAGTAGTGGCAGGACGGTGTGCTCTCCCTCCTGACAATCTTGTGCAGGTACTTCCCAAAACACCCGTGCCCCGTCAGCACCTGCACAAGTCGGAAGGAAAGCACTCCGTGCGTCCGCTCCAACCACTCCATCAGCACCGGCCGGAAGGCCTCGACGGTCCTGACACCGTACCGAGGACTCTCCAGCCGGACTGCCCAACGGGCAATGACTCCTCGGCGGGCGTCGACCCGCCAGGCGGTGATCTCCTGCAAGGAGACCATACCGCCGCGGGCGCGCGTCTCCGACACCCGCCGATAAATGTCGGCGAGCATCTCCGCCTCCAGGTCCCACGGGGGAGTTCCGGCCAGGAGGCACGCTGCCTCCGTCGCCACGGTGCGGTAACCCCGTATGGCCCTGATCGCCATGACCCTCTGTGGTCGCCACAGGAGGGCCCTAAGACAGACGGTCAGGGACCCCGCCCACACCGGTGCGCCATACAGGGCCATCGACCGGATCACCCCCATGTACAGCTGTCGGCACGTAGCACTGGGTCCACCCACATTCGGCATCAGCCGCGAAAGGGCGGACGCCGCGCCGACAAGCCGGGGAACAAGTCGATGGAGATGCTCCCGGAACCAAAAATGCCCGTCGAGCACCAGGCCCAAGTACTTCATGTGGGCCTGGATGCTGATGGTGACCGACTTCACGGTGATCGAAGCGCCGGCGGGAGGCCCGGCGGTACGGAGGCCATGGAACAAAAGGGCCTCCGTCTTTTCCAGGGCTACACTCAACCCCAGCGCTTCGATCCGCCTGACAATCTCCTCGGTGCCGAGAGTTGCCAGGCGTGCCGCCTCCTCTAGTGTCCCACCCCGGGCTGTGACGAGTGTATCGTCGGCGTAGCAAATTACGCCCAGCCCGGGTGGGAGACTTCCTCTCAACGCCCAGTCGTAGCCGATGTTCCACAGGGTCGGACCCAGAACCGACCCCTGTGGGACACCGCACGTCATGGGCGTTCGCACAACGTCCCCTACTCGGTTAACGTAGAGGACGCTGCGCCCCTCCAAGCAGGTTAGGTTTTATTCTCGTTACGGAATTTCTTGATTCGGTCGCCGCGCTCAAAGGCCGCGATATAAGCTATGCAATAGCTTAAAATTATGCTATGTATTAATTCGGGGAATGGTTTATGTACCAATTTTCATTCAAATCTTTTCAACGGCTTAAGCGTGAAAGAGTAACAAACATCCATACAAGTCTTTGCATTTATAATACCAGTATGTTACTAATTAAAATATGTATACTAATTTTAGTATATAACTTCAGTTCTAGTATATATATGTATATTTGAGCACGTCGTCTTTATATGTATTCTTCTGGACTGTGTTTTTAGCTAATTCATGCCATTTCGTCTATTTACATTTTATTTTATAGCCGTGTTAATAAATCTTATTTTATCAACATTACACAAATTACAATGTAAAAACCTATTTAAAGGAAAAGATGAAACGGATGTCCGGTACCCTAGGCCTAATCGGCCAGATAGTAAAATTCAAAATACTCTGATTATTTTACACAAAGCAAATCATACCGCAATAGATTATGGACATCGTTTATTTTTGTCATAATGAAGTCTATCACGCCAAAAATATTTGTTTTGTTTTAAGAGGCGAGTCTGATGGTTTCGTATACGAAGCCAGCTTCTGAAAATAGCCGTTCGCTGTAAATACTACTGCCAGATACCTACTAAAACACAAACTCTAGCAAACCTTGACAATTCTGGGTACTGATTGAAATTAACTGACCACCAAATATACGGATCATGATTACGATCCATTCGAGATGTGTTCAAGAAAAAGTCGATCTCGTTAGCAATTACATTTTGCTTTTTAAACCCCGCCGAAAAAGAAGGGTGTTATAAGTTTGACGTCTATGTCTGTCTGTATATGTGTGTGTGTCTGTCTGTGATATCGTAGATCTCAAACGGATGGACCGATTTCAATGCGGTTTTCTTCTTTTGAAAGCCAATTTCCTTGTGGTGGTTCATAGTTATGTTTGATTGATATCCGTCCAGCAGTGTAAGAGTATCAGCTCTTTTCCAAGAAGGATGTAATGGCGTATGATTACTAGAGCAGGTATTTTACGCGTGCCAGTACAGACCTTAAATGACAATTATTTAATAATTTCTGTTGAAAAGAACGTGATACTTTTTTTATATTTTGTTAGTTTATGTCGGGGGTTACTCAAAATTTTCAATTTCTGGGGGCACGGCAGTGCCCCCGCACTATGTTTATAATATAATACATATTACTACTAGGGGGACTACCTGAGGGTCAAACCTCGGTGTCATTTATTGAGACCATTGTGGATCCTCTCTTACAGGAGTTACAATGGTGGGAATGTGTGGTGGGATTAGTCCTAATAAAAAATAAGTACTATATAAGTCAAGTAAAAAAACATTTCAATTAACTAGTGCAAATAAATGTTAAATGTTCAAAAAAAAATTGCCAATTAACGCGTATTATACAAAAAATATTAAAAATTCAGTTATAATAATTCAATTCATAAAAATAAGGTATTTTTCATCAAAGTTTTTTTTATCACGTAAAATTATAATCTGTAAATCGACTTTACAGGCAAACAATTTTTTTCGTTCATCGTATTCGTCTTCGCAAATCCTTTAATTTAAACATATATGTATAAACTTTATTTATGAATATTTAATACTGCTTCCATGCCAGTATCACGAATACATTAAGTGCTCGAGATTTATTTTAATTTTTTGTAGCAAACAGCTACTTGTACGAGCCCATTGTTGTGGTGAGTGCCGACTTACAATTTTCTTCACATTCTATTAGTTTCTCCACAGTTTTATATTAGGCATTGTCGATAAGTAACTCAATTAACTGTAGAAGTATGAATACAATTCACCACCCCTTTCTTGCCTGTGGGTATAAGACGATTAAGGGATATAATATAAATATCTATGCAAGAGAAGGCAAACTCCAAATGAAACCCTATACTAACTCGTCTAATGAGCGCAGTACGGTGGATCAATTTCCCTCCCACAGTGGAGAAGGCCTGAGCTCAACATTGGCACGTACATATATGAGCTGAGATGATCATGATAAAGTCAATTAACAGATACAAATTAAAATCAAAAGCTGAATAATTATTTGTGAATAGCACAAATTCTCTCGCGTGGGAATCAAACCCGCGACACTCGAAAGATCTATATTTAGAACATTTGGCAATATATGCAATCTCACATTTAATTACACACTATATAATTCCACGAATGTTTAATAGTTTTCATAGTTATGTTGGTTTTGCAATTTTTTAGCATTGACATTCGGCGAAACTAGACGCTTACTATTTAAAATTATTAGTTATACAAAATATCTGCTGCTATTAAATTTTATATATGAAATGATATTTAATTATTCAAACTAGTGTTTAATGCTTTATCAGTAGCTAATGCAATTTTTTTAATTGTCTGACGCTCTACGGAATGCATAAAATTTGCTATATTATGCCATTCGATGTATATAAATAATTTAAATACCACATCTACTCTTATTTAGAATTTTCATCCATCTGTCCATTAGCCCTCAAAACGGTCCTTTGGCACCTGCATCTAACTTTTATAATATCGTCAGGCCCCTTAGTGAGTTGTCATACTACGTTACGTCATCCGAATAGTGGCCGCCACTTGAGAACCTTATCTTACCCAATAGTTGTCGATTCTACGAGCAATGAGACCTGCATATCGCTATTTCAATGACCTAATTCTTTTGGCGATGTCGATTACACCCGTTCTTCTACGGATTTCTGTATTTCCGATTATATTTCTCGAAACCCCGAGCAAAGCCCGTTCTGTAGAACGCTGAGCGTTTTGAAACCTTATGAGGCCGACATTTAGAGACCACGTGTCTGTGTCGCAATAAGCTATAAGAATTTAAAGTTGACCTTATATTTTATTTATGCGAGAGATGCTAAGTGCACTTTGCTAGTATATAAATTAGCTATATTACAGTTTAACTATATCATTTGTGGAAAGGCATTATAATTAAAGAGTTTGACGGAAATATCTTATTATACAATGGGTTCATGTAATAGTATTGCGTATTACACTCGTGATTAATATCTTTGTTAATACAGACAGTATTTTATAAGATATAGCCCATCTATTGTTAATATAAGTTAATAACTTTAGCTTGGTAAATTGGTGGTCTTTGTTAAATGTGTTTTTAACCATGTTTTAAAAATATAAATAAATATGAAAATTAAAATTAGATAAATTATTAGAAAGGGAAAAGTCAGGTATAGGGAAAAGTCACCGGGGCTATTTCAAATAGACTGATTGATTTTCTAAATAAACTATGTTTAATAATAACTAGCAACCCGCCCTCGCTTTGCTTCGGTAGATACTGTTCCCGTGGGAATACCGGGATGAAATATAGCCTAGGTTGCTCCCTGATATTATAGATTTCCAATGGTGAAAGAATTTTTGAAATCGGTTAGATGGTTTAAGCGTGAAAGCATAACAAACAAACTTACTTTCGCATTTATAATATTAGTAAGGATGGCCGCGGACAAATTACCTTCATACTTTAATTTTATTATTTTATTCACTCATGCCACTACCAAATAATATTTTCTATAGATGAAACCTAGTTAAATCCATTTCATCATCATCGTCATCGGCTCGTACCTCCTCCTTTATGAGAGTCAATTTGACCTATCATACCACGCTGGTCAGACGTGTTGGCATAGGGTTTTATTTCGAATTTTTCTTCTCTTGCGTTGATGTTATCTGTACATTATATCTCTCAGTCGTCTTTTACGACACCCATGGGCAAAAGATGGAGTGTTGAATTGTATTCTTACTCCGTCACCACACAGAGAACCGCGTATCGACCGTGAATCCTCCTACATATCAAATTTCATGGCAATCTCTGATGTCGTTTTCGAGATTAGGAATTATGTATATTATAATCTTTTTGTTTTAGAGAACAAGTGTATCTATAAAAGGCTGTAAATATAATGCTCTCAGCAGTATGCAAGTACGTATGCGTGGTCAATGAGCAATCTAATGCGTATATAACCGCAGACACCATTATTATGTAATTCACACAAAAGTAATGTATGATGAGAGTAAAAGTTTATGTCCATTAAATCATTCTAAATTCAAACGATAGAAAAAGTGAAGTTGTATTACTTTTGGCGCGTTAGGGAAAATGATGAGATAACTCTGATCATTTTATCCTTCGCGTTATCCTATGTTTGTTGAAAAAACGACAATAATAATAATGGATAAAAGGTACAAAATACATTTGAAGGTGTTATTATAACTAAAGTGACCATATTTTTTTTAACTCAAAACGGGACTCTTGAACAATTGATTGATCAAAATGGGACATTTGAAAAAATAAGTTAGGTAACTTGTTAAATTTAAAGTTAAAAAATCAAGAACACGTGAAGAGTTACCTATCATTGACGTGACCGGGGATTAGTCCGTCACCCGCCGAGAGGCCGACCGCGTGAGGAAAGACCGACGTTCTCCCCGAGGGGGGGACGTCGGTCGATGGGAGGGCACCCCGGGTAGGGGGTATTCCGTCGGGCCGATCACTGATGACAAGTAACCCTGCTCCAGTGGTCGGCCCAACGACGAAGGCGACGTGGTGTTCGGGTGGGTTGCGGGAGTTGCGTGCTTAAGCCCCTCTGTCGCCCCGGACGGAATGGTGCGGAGGCGCGCCGACCGCAGCCCACCCCCAAAAAAAAAAGAGTTACCTATCATAAATATGGACTGAAAACAAAAAAACGTACCTGTCAGTATAATAAATTATCGATTAGGCTCTGTTTAAAAAACGGGACATTTTTGTACAGTTCGGGACTACGGGACAGATCACTTAAAAACGGGAATGTCCCTTTCGAAACGGGACGTATGGTCACTTTAATTATAACGCATTATCTATATAGTTGACATTTGTGACGGTGTGCGTGTGTGTGTTTTACTATTCTATTTGCGCTGTAGCATGGTGCGGGTGACACATGTCAATACCAGATGACTAGGGATGTGACGATTCGCAATTAAATTTTTATCACTAATTATACTCGTAGCATAAATAAATGTTGTTCTGTTTATTATTGTCACGAAAATTATATATAGGAAAAAATATATTCATACAAATTATTCAATTAATTTAATAGTTCAAAAATTTTAAAAAGTTTCGTAAACGCATTCAAAACAACTGGTATTTCATATTTTTTCGTGGCATATTTTTATTCTGTGGCGCATCGCCGAGTCGGCCATTTTGTTTACCCGTGCGATGCTGTCAGTACGTCACAGATACGGATGATGAAAGTGACAATTCCGATGTTCCTGACTCTGATATGAGTTTAGAAGAGGATTAAAATTGAATGAAAAATTGAAGTAAATATGTAATAATTGTATACTTTTTAACAATAAAAAATTGAGCGCACAAATAGTTTTTTATTTATTTTTTAATCGACAATTCTTCGTAGTAGTACATCCCATCACTAAATACGTCTTTGGTGTTACGTTATACGCATACCACTTTGATTATTTTTTCTTTCAATTTCATTTGATTTGTAGGCTAGAACATTCTAGTTGGGTTTAATTTGGAAGGTATACCTTTATTACTACAGTTATTAGTGATTTAATATATTACCGATGTGGTACAGCTGAATTAATAGATCATAATTATAAATCGCGGCAACTTTCAAGAGTGAAACGAAACTCGCCATAACTGTCACCCGCACCATGCTACAGCGCAAATAGTATAGTTTCCTTTTTCTTTGTAGCTTATAACATTCAAGGTAAACTTAAAAGAAAATTCGTCGTAAAACCCTATGACAGAGCAGCGCGGTATAGTAGGTTAATTTCCCTCCCACTGGAGGAGGGACTGAAGAAGGCCTGAGCCCAATAGCAAAACTTTTATAGGCTGAGATGATGCTGAGCGGTCAAAGGAATTAAACGTACATAAAAAAGATCCAAAAAAGGTATTGTTAAAGAAATCGGCCCAGAGTTATAAATCGAGAAAATCAACATCTTCAAATGATTTGTAGTATTTGAAATGATTAAAATGATTTGTAGTATTGCTGGCCATCAGAGAAGAGCGGCGGCGTATTGTGAAGCTTGCCACCAACGCCTGAAATTATGACCACGACTCCGTCAAGAGTGATAGCGTCAAAGAAGAAGAAATGCTTGAAACTTATTCTAGTAATAAATTGATTTAAATATTGGATGTATTTACATTCGAGTAAAAAATATATATTTGCATATTAATGCCGTCGAACTTCACAACTGTCCATTTAGATGGGAGTGTTAGGTTTATGCACTATATAAAAAAGTGAAATATTTGTTGACATCTTTAGCTTTATTATTCCACCAGAAACTCGCCCTCGCTTCGCATCGGTTTCAGTCGTCTTACACGCGTAGTTCCCGTTCTCGTGGGAATACAGGGTTAAAATATAGCCTATATTACTCCCCGATACTATGGCTTCCCATTGGTAAAATAATTTTTGAAATCGGTACGGTGGTTTAAGCGTGAAAGCGTAACAAACAAACTTACTTTCGCATTTATAAAATTAGTAAGGAATAAGGATAGCTGCCACAAACCTGTGCATTCTATCACAGCTCCCTTAGTCGCCTTTTACGATACCCACGAGTAAAAAAAGGATGATTAATTGTTTCTTATTAAATTACCACATGGAGGACTGGTACATAACTTCTCGTTAAATATGCTACGTTCTGTCGCACAACTGTCATCGTTTTTTCTTTCATACAAAAATTAAAAATATATATAATCTTCGATTACATACAGGGTTATTAAGATCATAAAAATTTAAAGTTATTAAACTTTAAGTTTTTATGACCTTAATAAATAAATAGCATTGTATTTTTATACTATTGTAAGATCATTATAGATCAGATAGATAACATAATATGCAGGTAATAGGTGCATCTCTGATGTTTATGCAAGTACACATTGTAAAAAAAACTATTTTTATGGATTTTATCGCGTTTGTATTTGATTTTTGATTGCGCGACGTTTCGAATATTTTACAGCGTTCATGGCCACGGGAGGACTAAGATGTCTCACGTATAATAAGTATTCGTTATTACAGCGATATCTACCTGTTACAGAATTGGTTATTAAATTTTGAGTTTGAATTATGGATCAAAATATTGGGTCATTGATTGAAAATGTACCAACTATACGTGTGCCAAATTTCATTTAAAACTAATGTGATTCGAAACCACCACTAAGTGTTTTTAAATTCCGCGGATACCGCATGGTGGCGACGGAGGCAGCGTGCCTATTGGCCGGGACTCCCCCGTGGGACCTGGAGGCGGAGATGCTCGCCGGAGTATATCGGCGGGTGACGGGGGTGCGAGTGGGGGGCGGTGTGGTCTCGTTAAGGGATCTCACCGCCTGGCGCGTCGACGCCCGCCGAGACGTCATTGCCCGTTGGGCAGTCCGGCTGGAGAGGCCTCGGTTCGGGGTGCGAACCGTGGAGGCCTTCCGGCCGGTGCTGATGCAGTGGTTGGAAAGGCGGCACGGGGTGCTCTCCTTCCGACTAGTGCAGGTTTTGACGGGGCATGGGTGCTTCGCCAAATACCTGCACAAGGTCGTTAGGAGGGAGAGTACACCGTCCTGCCACCACTGCAATTGCGACGAGGACACGACGCGCCATACGCTCGAGGCCTGCGGGGCTTGGGCAGTGCAGCGCTGTGAACTCGTCGCAATCATCGGTACGGACCTGACGCTGCCGGCTATCGCTAGGGCGATGGTCGACAGCGTCGGGAATTCGGACACGGTATCAGCCTTCTGCGAGACAGTGATCTCGCGGAAGGAGGCGGCGGATCGCCTGCGCGAGGAGCGCAGCCTCGATGAGGAGATCCGCCACCGGCGACTGGGGCGGCGTAGGCGCAACTATCTGCGCCTCATACCGCCCTAGCCGAGGCCGCTGGTGACGTGACCGGGGATTAGTCCGTCACCCGCCGAAAGGCCGACCGCGTGAGGAAAGACCGACGTCCTCCCCGAGGGGGGGACGTCGGTCGATGGGAGGGTACCCCAATTAGGGGTATTCCGTCGGGCCGACCACTGACGACAAGTTAACGCTGCTCCAGTGGTCGCCTGTCGCCCCGGACGGAGTGGTGCGGCGGCGCGCCGACCGCGACCCACCCACAAAAAAAGAAAAAGGTGTTTTTAAATGATTGAGTTATACAGTAAAGTTTCACATTTGTGACATTGCGAATGTTCAGTGCGAGACTTCTTTTTCGTGACAGACTATAATGTTAGGTTCAACCCCTGTCTAACGCATCTGAGACGAAGGAAATCCGACGTGGAGCCCTTTACATAGTATTCTCAAGCCACCTACGTACATCTATACAAATAAATAAAATTGAAGTGTCTGTTTGTAAAGTCAAAATACTGGGCTTTTTTCATGCTCACAAGGTTATTTGAACGACACCTATGCCTAAGCTACAGTTACAAAATTTTTTGTCTGTTTGTTTGTTTGAGGTTATCTTCAAAACGGCTGGACCGATTTTGATAATATTTTACTACCAGGTAGCTTAATATATAAGGAGTAACTTAGGCTATATTTTATCCCGGTATTTCCACAGGAACTACTATGCGGGTAAGGCGAATGGAACCGAAGCGAGCGAAGCGAGGGCGGATTGCTGGTTTCATATATAAATGAAACCAAAATGCTTTATTTGTTAACATCTCATAACATCAAAACTATTATAAAATATACATTTATAATAATGCTCTATCTGTAGCTGTCGCCTCTACGGCGTAGGCCTCTCCTAAATCACAATACAATACACCATCTGATTTGTCTTCGTCACTTTCTTATACCTTTCCTTCGTTCTAAATATAATAGATTATATGATCAGGTAGTACAGATTTTAGAAAATATGTTGTCTTTTTTATTTATTTAACATTAAATTTAGTCCAAACTCAGAATAAATGTACTAAGTTAACCAATTATACAGTTTTTAATGTTGCCACTTATTAGGGGGGTAAATAAACGTTAATAATAATTTTGCCTTAAATTGTTGATGATGATGATAAAGAATTTACTTTGGATAAACAGTCCAGTTAGTTAGGTCAAATTTTGAAAAAGAGATCAGCCGACGACTCCAGCTCGCTTGGATAGCGTTTGGGAAACTTAAAAGGATCTTCTCATCCAACATACCTCAGTGTCTGAAAACACAGATCTCGCGACCCGTGTGTTACCAGTGATAACTTACAGCACGGCAACCTGGTCCCTAAATGTGGGTCTCATAACTAAGCTCAAAGCGCTGAGCGTGCTATGGCGTTCCATATGCTCAGGATTTCTCTGCGAAAGAGAATCCGAAATAGGGAAATCCGTGAAAGAACGGGTGTAACTGCCATAGCACGAAAAATTAGCACCCTGAAGTGGCAATTGGCAGGACAAATCGCTCGATAAACCTACAGTTGCTGGGGAAGAAAAGTTCTCTGGCGACCACGTATCAGACGGCGCATTGTAAAACGCCCCCACACTAGGTAGACTGTAGAGCTGGTGAAAGTTGCTGGACGTATTTGGATCCAGGTGGCACACGACCGCAATTTGTGGCGAAACTTGACCGATACTACGTCCATCAGTGGACCGCGATAAGCTGAATTGGTTCACCATTTCAAAATCACATCGCCTATCCAATCACAACCGGCTGCCGGAATTTGAAAAAATTTATGATATCTATATATTTACTAAATTATTTTCGTCTGGTGACGGAGTAAGAATACAGTTCTCCTCCCCCACGGTCGTAAAAGACGACTAAGAGATTAAATATGCACACTCAAGACTTCGATTTATTTTTTAGTCTTAAAATTTCAATTATTTTATTATGTAGTATTTTGACCATATTCTTTAAAATTATTGTCTTCTTTGAACTAGTTTCGAATAACCAATTATTTTGTACATTTTATATAAGCAAAATTAAATCCCGACTTACGCGAATTCGACTTACGCGATTATCGGTCCCACCTATCGTGTAAGTCCGGGGTATTACTGTACAAGGGTTAATCCCTAGTATATGCATATAAATATGCATGCAAGAGAAGAGCTCAATTTCTCTCCCAATATGAAGGAGGCTCGAGCACAGTAGTGGGACGTATTATAAGTTGCGAAAATACCACGCTAGTGAAATCCGTTGTTATATGATTTTATTTAAAGTTTTACTTCTCTTACACACCCACAAACAGGGAGTGGTACTTTGTTTTCTTAATCTATCACCACACGGAAAATCTTATTATTTTTTGTTGAAAATAATTTCTTTACCCAATACTTTTTTGAAACTAGAACTGTCCTACTCTGTCCATCCTTTTGTGAATAGTAATCGAATCGTTGAAAGTAAATATAATCTTTAATACATACATACTCTATCTTCATTATTGCCATCTGCCACTATTGTGATAGATTCTCAGAGAGGATTTCAGAGATTATTTCTTAATATTCTCATTTTCGATGTGTTTATTGATAGTTCTACATTACATCACTCTATTGATAGATCGTTGACTAATATTCTCAAACGCCTTTCACTTGCCGAATCATCATTACAGTCGTCTACAAAACGACAAGTTACCTTTGTTGTCAAACAGTAGGTATAATCGTAGATTGGCACCACTGTGCTGGCATTGTTTCTATATAGGGGAAGGTGGTATGAGATGATCCCTTTAAGGGAGAATGCTCGTAAATCCGAGAATATACAATTTAATCTTATAGTTTAAGCGGTTTTGAATAGTCAGTTTATCTATCTAGGTATCATCATACTTCAAGTTCTCGATGTCTATTATCAATTAGAGTTTTATTAATTAGACTAAAAGTCTTCTAAAGGATCATCATGTACACACGGGGGTATAAGATGATCCCAGGGGATCATCTTACCCCGTTGAACTTCAAGCTAATCAAAATCATGCTTTTTATGAAATAAAGAAAAGCAATACATAGGTACCGTTAAAATAATTTTATTCAAATAATTATTATATAGGTTTTATTCAAGTATGTGTTTTGAAGACTGAGATCAATCCTTATTAATAATCAATATCGAACATATAAATAATTAGAACCATAACTTAGAACGGGTAGGTACTTATAAAATTATTAATCACACAGTATTTGGTAAAGAAACAGATATTCATATTCAATCAAATGTTCAAATATCTTTTGCCTGGAGTAATGTTGCAGAAATCGCAAGTAAATTCGTCACCATCGCCGCAATCAACTCCTGAGCACGCTTCATATCTTCCACAGATACAACATTTAACCCACCCTTCACCCTTATTGTCTTTTAAATAACTTTCGGTACAGAAAATCCATTCTGCATCATTCTCTTCAGATGATTCTGATTGAAAACATTTTCTCTTTTGTGTTGATATGGTTTTTCATATCCTTTCTTCTTTTCCTGTCTTGACACTTCGTTTCTTCGCTCCAATTTTCGATTTTCTTTGTCACTCTTCTTCCTTGCTTCTTCCTCTAAATATTTTTTATATGGCGTGCTAGTCAATAATCTTTATTTTGACCTTTTGCACGCCTTTTTAATGACATCAAGGGTACACTAAATTCTCTACTCGCTGACCTATAAGGTTTTCCAGTTGTGACAGCCTCTAGTGCCTTCAACATTGACACTTCATCCCACTGTCCACGTGTGGTCTTTCTTTTATAGATACGTGGCAATGTACTGTGAAAAATAAAAAAAAAACGTTAAAGTAAATACATTGGGGGTGAGATGATCCACGGATCATCTTATACACAAGAAGAAGGATCATCTTAACCCAGAGCTCACTTTTTATTTAAAATTCTGTAACCTAATCCATAAATATTCTACAATTATTGCAACACGTTTTATCATAAATGTACATATTTAGAAACTATAAATATAATAGCCATTGCATAAAATTGAATACAAAAAAGTAAAGTAGTTTCAAACACAGGCTTACCTTAAATAAGCACTACACGTTTCTTTTTTTCACAAAAGCACAGCAATCGGCCTTCCTGCAGTCATGACGGTTTGACTAGCGTCAGTGGGGGCGGGAACCTACGCCCTACTCGAAAAAACATCTAGATTGCCTGCATAGTATCGTCATAATCGAAAAGGATCGTCTTACCTTAAAGGATCATCTTGTACACCTTTCCCCTATTAATATCGTCTTTATATATAAATTTCTTGTGTACGTGTGTATGTCGCTGAACTCCTCCTAAACGGCTGGACCGATGTTGAGAAAATTTTTTGTGTGTGTTCAAGGGGATTATGCTGTGTGGTAGCGGCTTCGAATACTACCAACCCCTTGCTTTGCTCGTGGGTGTCGTAAAAGACGACTAAGAGCCCTAGATTGACCCGGGCCAACTCCATCTGGTACCATTTGGGTCAACGATTACATTCCCAAGGAGGGTTGACGTCAGACAGGCGGCCGGTCATAAAAGTCATTGCCGAAACTTTTTACAATATGTCAAAACAGATGACATATTGCGTCTACCCCAAGTAATTGGGATAAGAGCAAGATGATGATGATGTTCAAGGGGATTCGAGAATGGTTTAGATTCACAATTGGACCCGTTTGGTGGCCCTTTTATTAGATTTGAACAGAATAACGTCTGTTGGGTCAGCTAGTCTTTATATATATATATATATATATATATATATATATATATATATATATATATATATATATATATAAACACCTATTCCCAAACACATTCCTATTCCATATTTTACAACTGCTATGCGTATTGAACGACGGCTCCCTTTTTCTTAATATTTAGTACACTTTTCAAAAAACTTTTAACTATCATTTACTCTTTGATTATATACACGTCTAGATGGAGTAATGCAGAACAAACGATACACAAAAAGTGTCCTCGGTTTTTCGCTATGTGTGAGTACGCTTTGTGTTCTTACTGTAATTAATCTGTCAATGTGTGCGTGTTTAAGGATACCACTGTTACACTGTTAAATTATTTTCCCTATTTTTTTCAAATGTTTAATCAGATGGAGGTTAAATATAAAAATAATATAATTAATAGAATAGTGTTTTATTTAAATATTGCAAATACAAAAACAAAGGAAATATCTTAAATTAAAACCCGTCTCTTTGGGTTTGTGTTCGGAATAGTTTCCTCTTAGATTTTATGGGTTATGTTATCCAATTTACAAATATAGTGACATCTTATTTACAAATATTTTTTATTAGAAGATTTAAAAGGCTCGTTTTGTGACTACAATCACCAATGCTTTTAAAATATTTATCACCGACAAATTGACAAATTATTGAAGTGATACTTCTTTATCAGCGTTGGAAAAAAATTTACCGTCACAATTTTCGGGGTGTAAGCACGCACACCCGCAACCCACCCGAACACCACATACTACCACTAAATACCCTAGTCAGTCTCCGAAAATCCTTGATTTAGGACGCAAAATTTAAATGAGTTCGAAATAAAACAAAACTTGATGGTTTGATTTTTATTTTAATTCTCATCTATTAATCAGAGTTAGTAAACATGTAATCATAAAAAGAATGCATTGTAATCTATGGAAGAAGTATATGGTGAACAATATGATGCTGATGTTGAAGCTGAAGCATTGGGCTTAAGGTTTTTAGCTGCACTCAACATTTGTCTGTCGGGTTCTAAAATCGAGTCAGTCATACTTAGTTTGGTGTGCAACAAACCGTTGAGGGTTTCACTGTGAAGCTTTTTTTGGGATGGGTTGTTTTTTTTGGTCAGCGCACACTCCATCTATTTCTTCCAGGGGGATGAAAAGGTGGCGCAGGCCTCATAACCAACTGTATTCCCTCCCCTTCGCCATTGGGCTGATGGATCCTCGTCGCAATCGCAACGTTGGCAGGACGAAGTGCTCTCCCTCCTCACAACCGTGTGCAGGTACTTGGCGAAGCAACCGTGCGTCGTCACTACCTCCACCAACGTGTTCCGTCGACCTCACCACTCCATGAGCACCGACCGGAAGGCCTTGATGACCCGACCATCGTACCGAGGCCTCTCCAGCCAGTCTGCCCAACGGGCAATGATGTCACGGCGGGCGTCGGCCCGCCAGGCGGCCAGCTCTTTCATAGAGACTTTTGAATCGAATCGAATTTTCCTATAGCAGGTCTTAGTATCGACATGTAAACACTGCAATATATTGAATTTAAATTCTACTACCGTGTCTTACACAAAGTAATTTCGGTGAACTCTAGGAGCCCATTGAGGGTAACCATTGTTTGTGGTCGGCAAAGTCTATGGTAAAATAGTGTTTGTTATTTTTATATTTAATTTTACCCCAAATTACTCTAAATCCCTAAAAATATTAAATAGCCCTAAGTCATATTCTAAATTAGTAGTTTCGTCCTAAAAAAGGGCGAAATCCCTAAAAGTGGAAACACTGATACGAAATTACGTTCAGCTGTCATTTGCGTTTTGTTATTACATATCAAATGCGTTTTTGTTATACTACATTGACATTTTATCGAACGGGAAACGGGAACGCGATTGAACGAGATAAAAAATCCTATGTCAGTCTCTTGGTTCTAAGACACCTTCCCACCAATTTTCAGCCCAATCGATACAGCCATTCTTGAGTTATAAATAGCGTAACTAACACGACTTTCTTTTATATATATAGATTTAATATATCGTACATTATTATATAGTAGTATATAGCAAAGTGAAATTTTGAACAGAAGTAGGGTTCTAAAATCATATAACATTTCACAATTACCACTTAGCAGATCTTTGTAATACAAACGAAAATGTTGGCCCACCGTATGGCTTTGTTTTACTTTCTTAGTGTATTTAACCGAATTCGAAAAAGGGGAAGGTCCTCAATTTGCCTGTGTATTTTTTATATTTGTTACCTCAGATCTTTCGACTGGGTGAACCAATTTTGTAAATAAAACTACTTTTACGGATTATATCGCGTTTGTACGATTGCCCGACGTTTCGAATACTTTACAGCATTCTGCTGTAAATTAAATACAAACGCGATAAAATCCGTAAAAACAGTTTTATTTACAATGGCTCAATGCTCGCGTAAACATCAGATATCATTATGTAAACCAATTTTGATGATATTTTTTATATAAAAACTTGTGCTTCTCTTGTGGTCCCATTTCTCCTTTAGAAGTCGTTTTATTAAAATTATACAAAATAAATATACAAAAAAATCGTCGGCATCACTGATTGCCCTTTTAAATAGAAAAATTTTTGTTATGTAAAAATTTCACTATAGAAACTACTACAATAACGAGTTTATAACGATATGATATTACTTAAAACGGTCACGCTACCTAATCTAGGGAAAGTCAGAAATGTTAAAATGTTATTTATGTCATTGTTCATACTAAAATGACGTTTTCATGAATTTTATTATATTTTAGTGCTATTATGCAATCGATGAACAACTGTAGTAAACGTTCTAATGAGACGAATAAATAACTTACTAAATTTAGTTATACAATAGTACATTATATAGTAGGTAATGTAACTAGCTATCCGAACAGACGTTGTTCTGTTCAAATAAAATAAAACGAATTCTCATTGAAATCGATCGCCACCTACCGAGTCCAATAGTGAATTTAAACCATTCTGAAACACCCTTGAACACACACAAAAAATTTCATCAACATCGTTCCAGCTGTTTAGGATGAGTTCAGTGGCGAAGAAGAGAACACGTACAGAAGAAATTTATATATAAAGATAAAGATTATAGTATACCACTAAAGTATGTATATATCTAAAATGTACATACTCTAATGCGTAATCATATTTAAGGATCATCTATCCTCTCCATGTGGTGACGGAGTAAGAATACGATTCATCACGCCCTTTATTACCCGGGGGTGTCGTAAAAGACGACTAAGGAATAATAATATGCATACATCATCTGTGCAAGAAAAGGAAAACTCGAAACTAAACCCTTTGCCAACACGTCTGACAAGCGTGGTATAATAGGTTAATTTCCTTCCTATGGTGGAGGAGGCCTGAGCCCAACAGTGGGACGTATATGGATTAAGATGATGAAGCAGCACCTATCGCAGTGCATCAATAATACGATAATACGGTTTATTAGATTCTTGTCCAACAGTTGGGCTCGAGCCTCTTCCTCCGTCAGACGAGTTGGAATAGGACCGATTGCTAAGATTTCCTTCTACTGTATATTCCTTAATATATCCCTTAATCCTTTTTTACGATTTCCACGCGGCAGATTCCGGTGGTGCCTTGTACATATTCTTATTCTGTTGTCACACTGAAAATCATGATATAATAATAATTTCATAAATAATCTTTTGATCGTCATTTCAACTCATATACGTCCCACTGTTGGGCTCGAGCCTTCTCCATAACAGGAGGGAAATTAACCTTACTATATCATGCTGGTCAAACAAGTTGGTATAGGGTTTTATTTCGAGTTTTACTTCTCTTGCATAGATGTTATATGCATATTATTTCCATTAGTCGTCTTTTACGACATCCAAGGGCAAGAAAGGGAGTGGTGAATTGTATTCTTACTCCGTCACCACACGGAGATTTAATAAATCATGAGACTTTTAATATTATTTTAGTGAGTTCCTTAATTCTTTACCTTGCTTCTATTATCAAACACGAGCCTCCTGAAATGAGACCAAACAGGTCAACATCTTCTTCTCAACTCATATGCGTTCCACTTCTGACTACTCCAGATGATAGCAAACAGCCATCTATACTACGCTGCCCAGACTAGATGGATTTTATTACAAGTTTATCTAAAAAAAAATGCGAAACAAAAACAGAAATTTCTTCCAACCACTGTACCAAATCTACATCGTGCTATACTATCATGAACAAATTTTCAGTATCATCTTGTCTCTTTTTAATAATCTACAAAATAATATAAACATTTACGACAGTATTTTTTTTAGTGTTGTGTTAGCTATCTCTATTTCACGTATTAATGTGTACAAGGCCATATATTTTGAAGTATGTTAACATGATTTTATCATACTCGATGCGCGTGGTCAACCAACCAATGCGTCAACAAGGGTTTAGATTTGGTCATCACGCAAGCAGCCTTAGAGTTGCAGATTAATTCCCTGTTGGAACATTAGCGAGTAGCGACCTCAGCTAGTTCTGTAGGTAATAGGCACAAGTACTTATGTCAGCCGATGAAGCAGGTCGGCAGTGTCTTTCCTAACACGCACCGTTATCTTAATATAGGCTTATCTAATTGATAAAAATCATGATTATCGCTATTGGTGTTAGCTATAAATTTCCCTGGAGTGTATTTCTCTCGTGCTAATCTCGCGCCAGTTTTTACGACTCCCCGGGCGCAAATAAGAAGTGCTCTCTCTCTCTCTCTCTTTCAATGCCTACAAGGCCTTATAGGGCTCAAGATTATACAAGTGCATTTTTTTTTTGGGGTGGGTTGCGGTCTGCGCGCTCCTCGCACCACTCTGTCCGGGGCGACAGTGGGGCGTAAGCACGCAACTCCCCCTCGGGGAGGACGTCGGTCTTTCCTCACGCGGTCGGCCTCTCGGCGGGTAACGGACTAATCTTCGGTCACGTTACCCGTGGCCTCGGCTAGGGCGGCATGGGGCGCATTATACAAGTGTATGGTGGTTGCACAAGTTTTGTTCGTGAACCCGATATTTTATACTTATACAAAGTATTGCATTATTATCATCATCTCGGCTCATATAAGTGCCATTATTGAGTCTCCTCTACAATAAGAGGGCAATTGATCTACTATACCACGCTGGTCAAATAGCAAGTAGAAGCTGAAATTCTAAATTTGTTTAAAGGTAAATTAAATTTTCATGTAGTGACGAAAAAGTAAATTTTCATGTAGTGACATTAAGTATATAATTCATTTCCATTTCATTTCCCGTGAGTGTAGTAAATAAAGACTAAGATATATATCTCTCAATCATCTTTAATCCTTAGTGGATTTCTTTAAGCATACAAGCATTATTCGCCTAAAACGGAGAAAATCCGTCCCCAATAGCGGGCACTTATGAGCTAAAAAGAGGCTAACGTTAATCGACCGCACTTGAATTCGTTATACCAATGGTACACGGTTGCCTTGGAAGGCTCTTCATCCATAAATACTTTCTGAAGTCTATGGTACTTATATAAATTATGGCTAATCTATTATGAAAATAATTATTTTTACGTAAAATATACCAATTTCAATTTTGTGGGCTAATTCAAATTATCGTGTCTCATTGAAAAATGGATCTGCGCTGGGCGAATATTCGCACTAAAATATATATATATATTCCTTTTACCGTACTGAGAGCCCTCAGCGCGCTTGCCTATAGTCCGGGCAAAGCTGGATAAGTATTTTACACGCACAAAAAACCTTTTTAACGTACACATATTTCGGCAAATTGACCACGCTGCTCAGGCTGGTTAGTATTTTTTTTCTCTTGAATAGATTTAATCATCATTTACGACACTCACAAAAATGATAGGCGATGGCATATTGTTTTCTTACTCCGTAATCACGCGGTAATATAATTTGAATACAAATTAGACTAGCCACAACCATTGCGGACCGCATAAATAATGGTCTTGCGTGAGAATCGACCTAACGACCCTGGTGCACAGAAGTTATTGCAGAATATTTATGATTAATTTCTATTACTATGTATACCTGTTTCTCTACTTACCAAACTAGCCAATGTCACCTAACAAGTATGTTAATTTTTACATCCATTCGATTATGAGATTTCAGTGAAAATGGAAATTTAAAGGAATCGGAATAATCTCACCTAAAATACTTTATATATATATAGGTACTAGCTGACCCAACAGACGTTGTTCTGTTTAAATCTACAAAAATAGTAAAGGATGTATATATATATACATATACATATTATATATATATACATATAAAAATTTCGTCAACATCGGTTCGGCTGTTTAGGAGGAGTACAGTGACATACACACGTACGCTAGAAATTTATATATAAGACTAGCTGACCCAACAGACGTTGTTCTGTTCAAATCTGTAAGAAAATAGAAAAGTGAAAAAAAAAAATTGATATGTCACTGAACTCCTCCTAAACGGCTAGATCGATGTTGACGAAATTTTTTGTGTGTGTTCAAGGGGATTCGAGGATGGTTTAGATCTACAATCGGACCCGGTAGGTGGCGCTGTTCGGGCAGGACAATAACATAACTTGAGAACGACTTTATCGATTTCGTCCATCCTTCTTTTTAATTTTTCTAATACTTCGAGAAAGGCTTTTACGGAAAAAAATTAAGGGAGTTGCGCAGAAGATCAAAAAATTTAAGAAAACTTAACGACTAGGTATCTAGGTTATTTATCTATACTGCAACTAAACGGCTGGATGGATTTGAATGAATTTTTTGAATGCATTCAAGTGGGGGCCTGGATGATTTAGATCCACAAATCAGCCAGCCAGATGGCGCTGCAGTCGGTCAGGCCTTATTACAGCTGTCGATTTCAAGAAGAATTCCTTTTATTTTATTTGAACAGAACGTTTGTTGGGTCAGCTAGTATATATATATATATATATATATATATATATATCGCTATAATTAATGATTACTAAAATTATAACAAAATTAACCAACCAATTAAAGGGAATATGACAGATTATGGGGCCTCGCGTCGCCTTTTCGTTGGCCTAGACGAGTTTGACTGAGCGTATACAGATCCCAGTCCACCAAATATTAGAGTTAAAATATGATATAATTTATATAAATTATTAATTTTATTTAAACGGCCACACTCGCCCCTACTTAAGTATATCCTTGTGTCACTATGGATTCGGTAACTAAATAATTAACGAATTCGACGTAAACCAGGTACAAAAAGGATTTAAAGATAATTAATACTAACGTAATATGTAATATTTATACGTAATATTTTAAGACATCTGCACCAAATATTGTTTTTTTTTTTTATTGCAAACGGTTTTTTTTTTTTTTTGTGGGTGGGCCGCGGTCGGCGCGCCTCCGCACCACTCCGTCCGGGGCGACAAAGGGGCTTAAGCACGCAACTCCCGCGACCCACCCGAAAACCACGTCGCCTTCGTCGTTGGGCCGACCACTGGAGCAGCGTTAACTTGTCGTCAGTGGTCGGCCCGACGGAATACCCCCTATTGGGGTACCCTCCCATCGACCGACGTCCCCCCCTCGGGGAGGACGTCGGTCTTTCCTCACGCGGTCGGCCTCTCGGCGGGTGACGGACTAATCCCCGGTCACGTCACCCGCGGCCTCGGCTAGGGCGGCATGAGGCGCAGATAGTTGCGCCTGCGCCGCCCCAGTCGCCGGCGGCGGATCTCCTCATTGAGGCTGCGCTCCTCACGCAGGCGATCCGCCGCCTCCTTCCGCGAGATCACCGTCTCGCAGAAGGCTGCGACCGCGTCCCAATTTTATTGCAAACGGTGGCAAACGAGCAAACAGTACACCTGATGGTAAGTGTTGCTGCCGCTCATGGACCTTTACAAGGCCGTTGCCTACCGCGAAGAAAGCGAAGGAAGTGTGAATGCGTGCATTGAGGCTCGGTGATACCAAGGGCACCACCAAAACCCTCCACACGCAATCACCCTCAGAAAGTTGGGCTTCCGGCTCTCTCTGTGTACAAATAAATCAAATTCAATTGTCAAAATATTTGCAGGATAACTATTTTTAAAAAGCATTTTACATTTTTTTGTCTGTTTGTTTCGGGTAATCTTCAAAACGACGGGACTGATTGTGATAACATTTTACTATCAGGTAGTAACTTAGGCTAATTTCCTCTCAGAAAAGCCTATAACATTTTGCCCAATCGGGACTCGAAGCCGAGGACATATCTTAGGAGGTATTGCAGATGTAAAATGTGGGGACAAAGCGGTAGGAACCAAAACGAAGCGAGGGCGAGTCGCTAGTACAGAATAAATCCTTACATCACGATACACTAAATAAATATTTTCATCTCAGAGCAATTCAGACTCGGAATAAGTTTTCTACGTCTCAATCGAATCCACGACATTGGCTCGATAGATTCATAGTTACACTATTAAATAATCTGTGCAGTGAATTTATATAACACACTTAATCTCTCACAACATGATGAAAAAATATAAATTGCTTGCCTATTAGTCTCAAAATAGAATAGCAGACACGAAATACTTTTGTGTTGTGTAATTAAAATATAGTTGTGTAGTCATTTCGTAAGGGAACATGATTACGTTATATCATATTACAGTTACTCTTTCTCGATGAAGCTTATGGTCGAGGTCGACCACTGCTCTGTTCTTGGATACTCACCAGCTATATGTTAATACTAGCACCCGCCCTCGCTTCGCTTCGGTTATAGGTTATAGTCGTTTTACCCGCGTAGTTCCCGTTCCCGTGAGAATACCGGGATAAAATATAGCCTAGTTTACGCCCTGATATTATAGCTTTCCATTGGTGAAAGAATTTTTGAAATCGGTCCAGCCGTTTTGAAGATTACCCGGAACAAACAGACAGACAGACGAAAATTTTTTAATTGCTATTTTAGGTATAGGTGTCGTGCAAATAACCGTGTGAGCATGAAAAAGCCTATTATTTTGACATTACAAACAGACACTCCAATTTTATTTATTGGTATAGATAATAACATCGTTACACAACACATTATAGCTATATATCAAATTTGACTTCGCCGTAATAGGTAGGACCTTAACCACAATGAATGTCTATTGCGGTAATATATTTAACTTATTGATTAGAATTCAATCAATCATATTATGCACTAGCAATCCGCCCTCGCTTCGCTTCGGTTATAGGTTATAGTCGTTTTACCCGCGTAGTTCCCGTTCCCGTGGGAATACCGGGATAAAATATAGCCTATTTTACAGCCTGATATTATAGCTTTCCATTGGTGAAAGAATTTTTGAAATCAGTCCAGCCGTTTTGAAGATTACCCGGAACAAACAGACAGACAGACAGACAAAAATTTTTTAATTGCTATTTTAGGCATAGGTGTCGTGCAAATAACCGTGTGAGCATGAAAAAAGCCTATTATTTTGACATTACAAACAGACACTCCAATTTTATTTATTGGTATAGATTATAGTTTATGAAACTCTATGAAATCTAACTATAGACCATAAAATATAGCTTGATCTCTGTGACAGTTGTCCCTAGTGCTGTCACGCTTACGATGAAGTCCGTAGTTTGATATCGATAAAACTCTATTTTTATAATTGTGATTTTCTATTTATAATAGAAATACAATTAATATAAATCTTTTTAAATTTATTTCAAACAAACTGTTTTTTTGACTGTTTTGGTAATCGTTTGGTTTCAAAAGGAGTACAATCAAGGTCTACGTCACTATTATCGTCATCACTAGAGCGTTCCTGCTAGAAAATTTATCACTTTTTGCCAAAATAGGGCCAGTCTTTAGATCAATCGAACAATTGCGACTGTTTTATGAATAAATATGTTTAGCTTGACAATAATGCGTACATAATATTATCATTTACTCAGAGACAAAAAGTAGTTTTTTAATGTTTAATTAATTTAATTTATGTATTTTATAACGTAACTGTTTGTTATAATTGTAATAAATATGTTGAAAGTTTTATATGGGTACTGTATTGGGTTTATTTCTTTAATGAATAATTTGATAAAGATTGGTTATCGATTTACGTATATCGACTGTCCCATCTCTTTTATATTTTCAGTCCAGTATGACCTTGCACGTGTGTAACAGTCAATTTTCTATTAAATGTTTACTAGGTATTTCAGTACTTATGAGGTACATTTTATATTTTTATATTTATAATATATTGCACTTCAGTTGCAATAAAACTGGCACGAAAAAAAAATGAAAATATATGTGATACAAAATGAAATTGTAAATATGTCGCTCGTTCAAACTTACTTCGTCGGTTTTGTTGACATCTGTCACAGAGATCAAGCTATATTTTATGGACTATAGTTATTACTTTGTTTCACATCCTTAGGTACTAATATTATAAATGCGAAAGTAAGTTTGTTTCTTTGTTTGTTTGTTACGCTTTCACGCTTAAACCACCGCACCGATTTCAAAAATTCTTTCATCAATGGAAAGCTATATCTATATCAGGGAGTAACATATGCTATATTTTATCCCGGTATTCCAACAGAAACGGGCACTACGCGGGTAAGGCGACTGAAACCGAAGCGAAGCGAAGGCGGGTTGCTAGTTTGTAATAATGTCAAATATGAAATCGTAGTAGAAAAATACCTAAATATACCTATCGACGTAGGTTCGTTCGGTAACGCGCCTACGTAATCGAATGATAATTTACAAGTATCTGTCGAATACGATTACGAATTCCTTACGAAAGTTCTCTATTCGATGGGAATTTCCTGACAGCAAATTTCGATAACGTTGTGCGATCTAGGCTGCGACGTCACCTGCTTATGCTATTAGACTAACGAAACATTACATATACACATATTTCTTGTGACTTTCATTATTATAAATATTAATTATTATAAATATTACATTTCAAATATTCATTATTATAAATATTACATTTCCTATTTGAAATAAAACAATTTTTTCGAATTTTATCACGTTTGTACTTGATTTTAGATATCTTTTAAAAACTTTTCAGTGTTTTTGCTCACTAGAGGGCAGACCTGTCGTGATCATGAAAGGGTTAAAAAAACGCGATGAAATCCTTTACGGTTAATAGTTTTATTTCAAATTTGTAATACTCGCGTAAACATTAGGACTCATTACATTTTCTACTTAGAATATACTACATTATACATTTCTCCAAAGAAAAATTTGCCAATTGTAAGAAATTGGCCAATTGCATCATGAAAATTTGAGATTTATTTTCTTGTCTTTAATTTACCTAGTTTTTTCTTGCCTTTAATCTTCCGTGTGGTGACGGAGTAAGAATACAATTCGCCACCCCCTATCTTACCCGTGGGTGATCGTACGAGACGACTAAGGGATATAAAACGCATATAACATCTATGCGAGAGAACGAAAACTCGAAATAAAACCCTATACCAACACGTCTGAGTACGTCGAGAGGTGAGAGGTTACCCGAAAGGGTATTCCGTCGGGCCGACCACTGATGACAAGTCACATCTGCTCCGGTGGTCGGCCCAACAACGAGGTGACGTGGGTACGGGTGGGTTATGGGCCCGCGCGCCGTCCTTTCATCGCCCCGGAAGGACAGGACCGCGCGTGCGCTTACCATAGCCCACCCATAAAAAAAAAAAAAAAAAAATACCAACACGTCTGACCAGCGTGGTATATAGTAGGTCCACTACCCTTCCATTATGAAGGAGGCCCGAGCCCAACAGTGGGACGTATGTGGGCTGAGATGATGATGATGATGATGAATTTACCTAGTCTTGCCATAAATAATGTAACAAAGAAATAAAAATTCAAATTCATGCAAATAAATTTATTACTTTTACAGTGTGTTAGTGTAATAGTAAAACAATTTAAAATATAAAAGTTTATTCGAAGTGGTCTCAATCTGCTGCAATACAGTCCTTTAAACGTTGAGGCCAGTTGTCAATAGAAGCACGCACTCCTTTCATGGGAAAATTCTTCACTGGCAATCGTATGGATTGTTTTAGGACTCCAAATTATCATGACGTTTAGTACAAGCTATACTCTCTAAAACTGACCATGAATCATAAACCAGCGGATTAAGATCGGGACTAGACGACGCGCGACGGCCAGTCTTCAGCTCTGATGAAGTCCGAAACGTTTGTTGCCGACCAAGACTGCGTAGACCGAGCTTTATAAACCGGCGCCGAGTCTTGCTGGAGGGACCCTTCTTGATTATTGAATATAGTGTTGTTAAGGGGCTTCACTATCTTCTCAAGATTGGTATCTTGATACACTTGTGCCGATGTTTTGATACATTTTTCACAAAAGTATAGCTCAGTCACTCCTTCGTAGCTAATACCCCACCAAACATCACTGAAGTTGGATAATGCCCACGTTACACTCTGTCGACCGATTGGAAAGCCTTCTCGAGCTTTAGGAATAAATATGGTCATTTTGTTTGGTGGTAGTTTACGTCATTTTAAGACTAGAATTAATGAGTATTATATGTACAAATGATGTATATGTGTGTGTGTGTGTGTGTGTATGTCTATGTGTAAGTATATATATTTATTATGTCTGTGTGCGTATATAAGTATATATATATTATGTATGTATATATGTGTATCTATGTATGTATATATATTTTGACAGTTGTGTATTGTTTCTTATCAATTTTTGTTTTCCTTTTTAAAAAAGTAGAAAATAGATGTTTTGTTTTAAAAAGTTTAAGTAACATTTAATTAGTTGTGGTTACCTGTAACTGAAAGAGCACAAAACATGATCTATGTGATTTTTTTTTTACTACATTGTATATTTGTGTATTTTTCGTTGGTAATCCTAAAAATCTATACCAATAAATAAAATTGGAGTGTCTGTTTGTAATGTCAAAATAATAGGCTTTTTTCATGCTCACACGGCTATTTGCACGACACCTATGCCTAAAATAGCAATTAAAAAAATTTTGTCTGTCTGTCTGTTTGTTCCGGGTAATCTTCAAAACGGCTGGACCGATTTCAAAAATTCTTTCACCAATGGAAAGCTATAATATCAGGGCGTAAACTAGGCTATATCCCGGATAAAATATCCCGGTATTCCCACGGGAACGGGAACTACGCGGATAAAACGACTATAACCTATAACCGAAGCGAAGCGAGGGCGGATTGCTAGTAAATAAATAAAATGAGAATTTTCTGTGACCTCTCTTTGCGTACCGCTTCAGTAGTTGTTTCGATTTTACCACCTTGTCTTTTTTAAATTATCAGTTAAGAAATGACCAGTACGTCTCTTATAGGTGGCAAGGCCTAAGTCATCTTTTAAAATACGCGACATGGTTCTAGGTACTATCTTCATCTCCCGAGATAAAATCATTTGCCTTCGGTCAGGATTTCTTCAAAATCTTTTCTTCGACGGCTTTGACCACCTTTTTCGTACGAACACTACGTGGATGGCCATATCCTTTTA
Organism: Lymantria dispar; assembly: GCA_032191425.1. Taxonomy (NCBI): domain Eukaryota; kingdom Metazoa; phylum Arthropoda; class Insecta; order Lepidoptera; family Erebidae; genus Lymantria; species Lymantria dispar. Next base: position 19,050,696 of record CM063440.1, read on the forward strand.
TGTCCTAAATAGAGGAGGTCTGTCTAACTGTACCTATTAATAGCCCGGTACAGTAACATTTTACTAATACCAAGCGTATGAGAGAGTTTTAAAAATTGCATTTGGCTCCATACCAATGCAATCACAGCGATTCGGTTCTCTTTATCATCCCATTCCATTGTACTTAATATCGCAGAATATTGTACAATGTATTGACGACAAAATAAGAAAACGCAATGAACAATCATATAAAATGTCAGATTCCAAATTCAAGTTTAATACCTATTTTGTTTATTTTTAATTGTAACAGTATTTATGGCTAGACTAAGTATGCTATTTAAACCCTATAGTTCTCATAAACGATACTCGGGTTAATATAATAAAGCTCTTATACCGTTAACATACTTAAACAACAAATTAAACGTTTAATTTATTTCACAGAAATGGCGTCCACTACGATCAAAGACTTTTACAAAGGCCGAAACATTCTTGTGACTGGTGGTACTGGTTTTATGGGCAAAGTCCTCATAGAAAAGTTACTATACAGTATCCCCGACATAGGCAACATTTACATTGTCATGAGACCTAAAAGAGGAAAGTCGATCAATCAACGAATGGAAGACATACAACGTTTAAAGGTAAAATCGTTATTAATTAACATTTTTATTATAACTCTTTATTTTATGGCTCGTACATAAAATTTAATTTAAAGGATGGCAATTAGCTCAGTACACATATTTTAGGCGTTTCTGACTACAACCCACCCAAACAGACGACCTGACACCATATAGCCTCCGTATTTCTCCTCTCCATCTATTAAGCGAAACCCTAGAACTGCCTTCTTGAAGTAATTGCTTGAAGAAATATTATATTATGCATGACACTAAATTTACATAAAAAAATAAAATAAGAATGATAAAAGATAAGGATACAATAATAATAATCATTTCATTTGTGTTCCAGATCTTTGAACGACTAAAACACGAAAATCCGAGTGCCCTCAAAAAAATGATACCAATGCAAGGCGATGTATTGTTTGATAATTTAGGGCTCTCTGATGTAGACATTGATTGTTTATCGAAAAATGTAAGCGTGGTATTCCATTTTGCTGCAACATTGAGGCTAGAGGCTCCCATTAAAGATAATGTGAATATGAATACTTATGGTACTCAAAGAGTCTTAAACATAGCTAGGAAGTTGAAAAATTTGAGTATATTTATGCACCTCTCCACGGCTTTCTGCTATCCCGATTACGAAGTTCTAGATGAAAAGGTAAACTCATTTTACTTCATAATTATTATCATCTCAGCTCATATACATCACACTGATGGGCTGGAGCGTCAACCGAACTGAAAGAACATTAATAGGGTTTAATCCAAGTTTACTCCCTCTTGGGGTGATATTAGCTACTTGCGTCGATTTAAATAAGCAATTGTTGGTGAATCTTTCGATGAACTTACTGTTGTTATTGCTCGACCAAGTACCGGTAAGTACAAGTACATTTGAAGGATCACAACTTTACTATATTATTGGCACTCCAATAACAGAAGTCTTGTGAATACCTAAAGCCTACAGTTTACGAGTACTTAGATAAAAATATAAAAATGCTACAGAGTTCACCCATAGGGATATGAGTATATAATGAGTTGATAGTATTTTATTTATCAATCAGACTGCCAGTTAAATGCAGGTAATTGATTGCAGTAAGATTTACTACTTACCTTATCACAAAAAATGTAGAAAGTCATTCTCATAGCAACGTTCATCGTAATCGTTTGTTTTATCCGCTTATAGTTTTCCGACATTATTGTTGTATGAATTATAAAAGTACTTCAAGAATTCATTACGCTTAAAACTCACGTTTGCCTATAAAGAAGAAAATAAGTCTATAAACGATAGTCAAATAAAGTTTCCCTATAAACGATAGTCAAATGAAATTTTAAGTAGCAGGTAGGTAGAGAACACAAATGTCGCAAATGTTCTTTTTTGGCATTGATTAGTCAGCTTTTACAGCCACCGATGGAAGAATAAGGTATGGTGACACACTGTATTATTATTCTCTTACCACATGGATAATTATTTTGTTTACATCGAAAGTATTGATAAAATATAAAATACCTATTTTTTGAGCCGGCTATATTACGGCCTCCACGCGCCCAAGTCTTATTGGACGATACAAGTGCGCGTAGGACCCTGCAGCCCGCCGTTTTGAATCTCTTTGTCTATGAACTGGCCACAGGATTATTTGAGTTCGATTGAGAGAATTATTATTAATATTAGAAAGAAATCCAATGTTTGCACTGAATTTATTTTATTATTATGCAACAACTCAAGAATGTCACTTATAATTTACATCTATTACTTGCAAATTATTTAACTACTCAATGTGACGTAAACGGAGTTAAAAAGGATATAGACTCTACAGTTCTCAAATAAATACTACATTCTCATTTATTGAGACGCTTAATTTACATTTTATGTACTAGAATTTTGGAATGTATAGTCAGTCTATACCACAGAACCGAAATATGTGCCTTTGAACCGTAAAAACTACAGATTAGTCCTATCAAAGCCGTACATGAAAGGGCTTGAATGACCAAACCTTACATAATATAATAATCGGCACTATTTCCAGTTATATTCGCCTCCAGTCAAACCTGAGAACGTGCTCAAGTTGATAGAATGGTTAGACGATAAACAGCTGACTTTATTGACACCTTCTTTGCTTGGACCGCACCCCAACTGTTACACATTCTCTAAAAGGCTCGCAGAAACAATTGTTGGTGACTCTTTCGATGAACTTCCCGTTGTTATTGCTCGACCAAGTATTGGTAAGTACATATACATTTGAAGGCTCACAACTATACTTATTATGTTATTGACACTCCAACAACAGAAATCTTGTGAATACCTAAAGCCTACAGTTTACGAGTACCTAGATACAAATATAAAAATGCTTCAGAGTTCACCCATAGTTGTAGATAATGAGTTGGTAGTATTTTATTTATTAATCAGACTGCCAGTTAAATGCAGGTAATTGATTGCAATAAGATTTATTACTTACCTTATCACAAAAAATGTAGAAAATCATTCTCATAGCAACTTTCATCGTAATTGTTTGTTTTATCCACTTGTAGTTTGCCGACATTATTTTGTATGAATTATAAGAGTACTTCAAGAATTCTTTGCGCTTGCGCTCACGTTTCCCTATTACGAAGTTTCCCTATAAACGATAGTCAAATGAAATTTTAATTAGCTGGTAGTTAGAGAACACAAGTGTCGCAAATGTTCATTTTTGGCACTAATTATACCAATTATTTTAATAATATTTAAGTTTGCGTCGTAATTAGTAATGTACAGTATAAGCTTCGATAAAAATTCCAATCAGAAAAAAGACTAGATTATTATAGATTTTATCACAAAAGAAGATTTTCCTCAGAAAAATAACTTGAAAGCGGGACAATTAACTGGGGCTGCCTGGATTAAGAACCTGCTTGATTTCCTTACTAAACTATTTTTATTTCCAACAGCAGTGGATGTCTTCACATGCTAATCATATTTTATTCATTCCTCGTAAACATTGATGAAACAAGATTTTCTACGTTGTTAGATCCATTTATCGCCCCTGAAACTTCCTGAATAGTAAATTTTATGGAAGTCCTTAACACGTTCCCAGCGGCACAGATTGATCTGTACTTTCCATTACTGCGTTACGAGGCGTTTAAAACCTTGTCTTAAACCAGACATTGTGGCGGCACGAGGCTTATTAAACCCCACCGCCCTTAGGAGACCAAAATCCTTTTTTGGTGCCAAATATGACAAATTGTACAGCTTTTATCGCGATTATTATTAACAATGAGTTCATTAACCTATATCTGCCGCCGCCTATGGTTAGATTATTTAGTTTAGATTCTATAGGTAAAATAAAATGTGGGGTCTGATGTACCTCGTACCGCACTGAAAAATAGCAGATTTTCATATTATTTAGTGATGGGAAAATAAATATCGATTTTATTTAATTGTATTTATTTATCAAAGTTATGGATGTTTTTCATTAAAACACGTCAAGCAATAATATTTTTTGCAACTAGTGCATTCTGTGAGAATTTTCTTCACTTTTTTGTCAGCCTCACGACTTGTCAAGAAGGCGTGGAGTTTATCGTAACATCCTACACATCTCCTCTTCTTTGATCCCTTTTCGAGATGATGTGCATTGTTTGCAGTGGCTTCTGAAAATAAAAAAATGTGTATTTGTGAAGCGGATTAGGGCCAACCCACACGGACCACAACCACGCGACAACCACAACCACACCACAACCACACCACGTGGTCGGGCGCATATTTTGTATTGAAAATGAATAGTTTAATTCACACGTACCACGTGGTGTGGTTGTGGTTGTCGCGTGGTTGTGGGCCGTGTGGGTTGGCCCTTAATTAGTTTAAAAGCGTAATAAGGGACTTAATATGTGTAAATGCATGATAATACGTTACAAAACTTTAGATATAATAATCAGTTCCAACTCAACTCTACTCTGCGCAACATTGTTATTTTTTTTTATTTTATTCCTTCTCCTGACAAAAGCAAACACATCAAAAAAAGAATTAGCGAAATTGGCACGACATAACGCGTGAACGGCTGAACAGATTTTGCTAATATTTTTTTTTGTTATATTTGCTATTGTCAAGAGAAGGTTCTTATAAAAGAAAAACATTAAGAAAATTGTGCAGTAGGGTCAAGCTGGGTAGATTAAGGTAAGAGTAAGGTAGATTCGGGTAGAGTCGGATAGAAGTTGGGTAAAGTTGGTTAGAGTAGAGAAGAGTTGGGTAAAGTTGGGCAAAAGAGTTAAATTTTGATGAACAAGACGTCTGCCGGGTCCGCTAGTTAATTCAATAAACAAACACATTAATAGTTATTATGATCATCAGCCTATTTGAAGAAAGTTACTCAACATGTCACATTCACGTTTCCATTAACATATAACGAGTAGTTAGGATATTTGAAAATTACCTGTATCCACGTCCAAGTCTTTCTTTGTAAAAGCTTCAATAACTTGTTCCACAAATAGTCTCTTTGGCATTTTATTTCTATCATCATTAATTGAATTATACACAATCCAGGCGTTAATAAGGGCTGTACCAAATATTAGCTCCATTATTACTTTCCTCCACCATTTAATTCCTTTCTTTAATGTTGTATAATACGAAGACATTTGATCACTGTATTCAATTCCCTTTTTTGTTTCATTGTACATTATAACACATCCGGGTTTTTTAATACTTTCGTTAGTGCCTCTCTTCTTTTTCCCAGTATCTATTAGTTTATCATTATGATCTTTGCACGTAGTCAACATTAAAACTTTTCTTTTATCTACCCAGTTCAATATTTTCACGCCCTTTTTGTTCATTTTTCCAATAATCTGGCCCTTTTTTATTTTCGCATTAATAACTTTCTTTGGCAAATATTTTCTTCTTATGTTTAAAGTTCCACATAGAAAAGTTTTTTGTGATAGGAGTTTTTCTGCCAGACTCAACGAAGTATAGAAATTATCTACTATTACGATTCTTCCCTCTTCTGTCAAATTGTTCATCAATTTTAATACTACTTTCTGACTGTGATCGACTTCTCGCTTCTGATCTTTTTTACCTGTATAAATCTCATTGTCTCATCAATTACTACATATTTGCCGGGCTTTAATATATTCTGAAATTTGTCAGTGATCATCGAAAGCATATCTCTGATTTTATGTAGTTTGTCAGTTTTATCATCATTTGAGACATCACTGACATGCCAGCATTTTAATAGGAGTAAAAATCTGTCTCTTGTCATTGCTGAACGTATAAATTCGTTTCTGTATAATTTGTTCTTGCTCCAATACAAATTTATATGAGGTACTTTACATAAACCCATTGCCATCACAACTGCCAGAAATGTTTTCATTTCCTGAAAACTAGTATTAGTCCACTGTTTCATACGTGATTTACGTTTCATATTTTGTTGGTTTGTTCGTAAATAGTTTTGTGCATAATTGTTTGTCTCCAATGCCATTTTATTGATCATCTCATCTGTTACAAATAACTTATATACATCTTCAGGTGATTTTACAAACGGCGGTATATTGTAAGTATTTTCCCCAACAAATTCATCAAAATTTACGGGACTCTCCAATATGTCTTCCCACTCATCGTCATCGTTCTTGTTAGTTTGGCGGTCGGGCAATGCCTCTTCTGCGTCTAAAGTTTCGTTTTCTGTATCTTCATTTTCATCTTCTAATTCCTGTTCTTCGTGTATGCAACCCTCTAATGAATAATTATCAGATCCTTCCGAATCGCTTGAATTGTCATTAGAAGGACTATAATCCTTATCATCCCCGTTGTCACTAACATCTTCGATATTATTATAATTATTGCCATCAGGTGATTTTGGAATATCCTGTAAATTATCACGAGTTCTGTCTTCAGTTATCTCGTCATCGCTATTCAAATTTCCAATACTATCATAGTCTATTGAACCAGGCAATTTAAGTATAGTTGACAATTTATTACACCTGTTTTGTTGTTTTCGATCAACATCCTTCGAAACATTTTCAACAATCACAGAAACCTCTATTTCTCGTTTTTCTTCACATGTGGACAAATTAGAGTCGTCTGAAACTGCAAATTCAGACATATATTTTTTACTTGATCTCTTTTGTTCCGGTGTTTTAAGTAGTTCCTTTAAATTTTCCTCATTAAGAGATAAATCGCAGTCTAGTAAATTGGAGCGTGAAATTTCTGATAAAGAACTAGCTCTGCTCTCAGAAACTATATGACGGAAGTCTAATGAAGGTGAACATAGAGATAACGAATTTTTGTTTTGTTTTTTAATCTGATGTCTTGGGGTGGTTGAGGCACTAGAAGAGGGAAAGGTAACATTTTGTAAAACTTGACAGGTTTTTCCGGTACTTGGACTCAAATAAATTGTTTCTTTTTGTTCTATGGCTTCAACACGGTTCCTTACATCGTTATTTTTGGAATATCTAAGTCCCGTTTTTGCTTTGTTATGTAATTTTCCTGTATTTGTAATAATGATTGAGGTTGCATGTTTATTCATAATATGTTTTGGTTTTCGAATATCAGTCGGTTGAATTTCTTTACTTAAATTTACATCTTGTGGTGCTCTATATTCAATTGAATTTTTATTTTTTTCTATTTCAACAGTGTCAGATATCTTAAAACGTTTTATTGAAAAAATCTCTTCATCACTAGAATCTTCATTTTGCGGGGTATTACAACTTGGTGGGCTCTGAAAAACAATAGATACCTCTACCTTTAATAGTATTTTACAAATACAGGCCGCAGCTCGGGTGTGAATGGCTGTTTATTGAGTGTACCGATCAAAACGTGGCGTAAGTGGAGTAATCATGTTCAGGATTTCAACGAATTATTTACCAAGCCAAAATAAATTTGCGGTCTGGCATTCAAAATACTTTTAATTAAAATTATCAATGAATAATATTTGAAAGCTCAAAATGGTAAGGGTAACTTTTTTATACGTTATTTACTATAATTCGTTTTGATTATAAAGTACCAAAATGTCGACAAAAACCCAATTTCAGTATGTTCAAAATAAATCACGGATATCAATTTTTATACGAAAACTATCATTTTGTTCGGTACAATTTTTATTAAGCTGCTAGCGAAAGGCTTCCGCAAAAGTTGTTTGTTAGCAGTAAATATTATTTTTTAATGGAGCATGCTATGTTCAGAGCTCATTGTATAATTATTGTTATTGAGTATTGCAGTTTTAAAGAAAAACGAATCAAGCATGCTAGTTGCAGGAGGTATCGCTTAGTCATGAAGCATTGTATTTTTTTATTATACTCCAGGTTTTCAAATGTAACTGGTTTTTATAATATTTTGCTGTTGTTCATTCCACAAATGTCAATTTTACAAATATTACAAATATTACAAATTAGGTATATTAGTGATGTTAGTGTTAGTTAGTGTTAGTGTTAGTGTACTCTCGACACTAGGGTTTGCTGGGTCGATTGACCTGCGCTGCGACCCACTCGCTAAATAGAAGAAGTGTTAATGATTCGCGTCTTCAGCTTTTCACACAAAAACGCCAAAAAATATAGCTTAATTAACTTAAAAGCACCACTCCAACTATTCAGTACGTACTCACAGATCCGTTAAATACCGTAATCCTTTATGTTAGATCGCTAAAAACAAAATAAAAATGTAGTTAATTCATAATAGCTGTCTGTGGATATAAAAAATCATAAAACTCACTTAAACACTTAATCAGAGAGGTTGACTAGTAGAACTACTTATTCCCACTAGCAAATCTGACGTATTAAAAAAAAGTCCTCGGAGTTTTGTGACAATTACCTTAAAAGGATATCAATTACCTACGTTTCCTGTATCAATCCTCCTATATACCTACTGAACATTTTGAACAAGGACAGAAAGCGTGATTATAATATAATTCCTCACTATACAGATATACAGCTAGCCTATCGAGTCCCACTGCTGGGAGTCCCTCCCTATACATAGTATACAATATTATACACAATATTTTAAAATTAACGTACTTATTTAGCTGAAATTTATTTATTAAATACATAATTATTTCATCTATATTATTATTATTTATTCGGAGTAGGTATATTTATAAATATTAATTAGTGACTGACCTGTTTTTGAAATATCATCAGCGATTTTGACTCAGATTCACCACCCGGTTTTTCTTCATCATCCTCTTTAATTAACTTTCTTCGGCAACGGCAAGCAGTTCTTCGTCGCGTGCGCAGCCTGGCATGCGTTGCACAACACTAACCGCGTGAAGCTAGCGTAGAGTGCGGTACGAGGTGCGCGGGGGTACGAGGTTTTCGGAACCTCTTACCGCACTGTGTTAGAATTTTATTTGTTCAGTGCGGCACAAGGTCTAAGAAACCCGGTATTAAAATAAATATACCATAGAACTAGGAATCAATAGCACATCTCAGATATATAGTTATCTCTTTCCTATACTGAACCAGATGGAAGTTATGCCTCGCGCACGACAGAGAAGTTTAAGTTTTTCCTGACCGCTATAAAGACAAGACACGTACAGGACGTTTCAAGCCCTGTTTCGCACTTAACGTGTTAAAGCTGTTGTCGAGATTCTGAATGTACAGTAGTATATGTAAACTGCTCGTTGTAAAGGTTAACATTGTTTAAATTCTCCAAATTCTGAATTGTGGAGAATACACTTTCACCATTAAAGATAGTGCTTTGATATTTCCATTTGAGCGTAATATTTAGCATTTTTTATTTTTAGTAACGCCAGCTTTAAAAGAACCAGTGCCTGGTTGGGTGGACAACTTGAATGGACCTGTCGGTGTCATGGTGGGAGCTGGCAAAGGTGTTATACGTACGATGCTTTGTGATGGCAGTCTCACTGCGCAAGTAATTTCTGTCGATCTTGCAATCAACGCAATTATCGCTATTGGTATGATTGAAGGCAGCAAAAATGAAAAGTAAGTTAATTAATAAAAACAAGTTACCTACAGTACCTTAAAGTGAATGCTAGATTTCCCACGTTTGTGTATTAACACACAAGATATGATGATTATAAAATCAATTGCTACTTCAGAATAGTATTGCTTTTAATGAGTAACTCACAAAGCTGAATTAAAAAAAATAAGTCATTTTTCTTTTTCATTCTTATCTTTTTTGTGTGTGTTTGTGGTGTGGGCATAGGCGGGCAGAGTTAATCCAAAAGTTAACTTCGTTAATAGTTAATTAAAATGTTAGCTTCGATAATCGTTAAAGCTTAAAGTTGTTAAAATTTAACGCAAGTTAAAGTTAACCGTTAAAAGTTAACCATTTAAAACTTATACTGCTTTCGTGCCCGTGTGGTGACGGAAGAGTAAGAATACAATTCACCACTCCCTATCTTGCCCATGGATGTCTTAAAAGACGACTAATGGATTTAATATGCATATCACATCTGTGCAAGAGAAGGAAAACTTGAAATAAAACCCTATACCAACATGTCTAACCAGCATGGTATAGTAGGTCAATTTCCCTTCTATTGGGGAGGAGTCTTGAGCCCAGCAGTAAGAAACATATACCAGCTGAGACGACGACGACGACTGCTTTCAGGCTGAGAGAAATAGATGAATACAGCATGTAGTGGAATTATGTTGGCATGCATGTGTCTAAACTATACTCCGGCCGCTCAGAGATTGCGTTTCTGACACCTGTCAATTCGTCATAACTAGTGATGTACAATAAATAACATTCATTATATTTAATAACTAGCAATCCGCCCTCGCTTCGCTTCGGTTATAGGTTATAGTCGTTTTACCCGCGTAGTTCCCGTTCCCGTGGGAATACCGGGATAAAATATAGCCTAGTTTACGCCCTGATATTATAGCTTTCCATTGGTGAAAGAATTTTTGAAATCGGTCCAGCCGTTTTGAAGATTACCCGGAACAAACAGACAGACAGACAGACAAAAATTTTTTAATTGCTATTTTAGGCATAGGCGTCGTGCAAATAACCGTGTGAGCATGAAAAAAGCCTATTATTTTGACATTACAAACAGACACTCCAATTTTATTTATTGGTATAGATGTTATTTATTGCATTCATTATGCATATTTATTCAATTCAATATAGATTTTGTTAAATTTATAGGAATTATTTCGCATATTTTTTTTAAAAGTGCCTTCATCTTTTTTATGCCATACGGTGAAGAAGTATTATGGCCGGCTCCATAATCTTTAATTTGAGCCCAGATTAGCTCTATGGTATTGTACTGGCAGTGGAATGGGGGAATTCGAAGAACGCAATAAGCGTTCTCCAGAGCCAGCTCATCTAAAACATAACGAATTTATGGCCGGCTTATGGTCATTGACTAATTTCATCAACTCTGCTTTTAGTGTAGATATATTTTCGTCATTGCCACGTCTTTGCAGCCACCGATTCCTATTTTTATTAGCTTTGGTAGATGCTTTTTTTAATTGCACCGAATGATTAGGGGCGTTATCAATTAACATAACTAATGGCTCTGCAAGGCCAGGTAGCAACACATCCTGGAACCACTCCTAGAATGCAGCTGCATTAATTTCTTCGTGGTAGTCAGCAGTAGTTTTTGACACAAAAACCAATAAACCACAAAACCGTACTTCGCACAACCAGCGTGGCCATATGCCACGCTGGTTGAGTATGGTAAGGTATGAGTCGTGTTCCTTTACCCAGTGGCACTTTCGAGTTTGACGCTTGAGTGTCATTTGTCCAAGAACGAGAAAGCGTGTGGTTGGGGTTTAGCCTTGTCTCGTCGATGAAAACGGTATTGTCCCAATTATCATTTTCTTTTCGCTTCTTTCAAAAAGTTAATTCTTTTTAAAATATTTTCTCCAGTGCCCGAGGAGCCGAAATTTTCTGTATTAAAATTTGTTATTATCCGTTCGCTTACTCCAAGCGCTTGAGAGATGCGCTCTTGTAATGTTATAATTACGGGGTCCGCCATTTTGTCTTTAGAAGCTCAAGGTAATATTGAAGCTTGATAATTAGTTCTCGTGTTTCACTTTTCAATATTTAATTATGTTTCGGCATTATTAATTTGCACCAAAAGTGCAAAACAGTAATATACGATACACAACCAAAAGTCTAGATTAGCGCAGATGCTGACCTCTTACTCACATAACAAGGAGAATCAGTCAAATAAACAACAATAACAGTCACGAGAAAATACATATTGAGAAACATTGGAGAACGTAGTCTATGCGCGTAAGACGATAAGAAATGACTCTTTGTAACTGTCACAAAATGGTGGTCCCTACAACGCTATTATGGGTAGCCATTTTTCACTAGTAATATAAAGTAGTAAGTCATTTTATTTTAATTTTTTTTTAATAGATCTGATTGATATCACGATATTTATTTTCTTAAGTTTTGATTGGGCGTACCTTTCTCATATTCTTAACTTTATTAAAATATTAAGTACATTCATATTATAAAATAAAATTATAACGTTTTATTAATATTATACCGACAGATTATGTTAAGATTATAAAAATATGCGATTACAATTGCCTCGTTATTTTGTCCCATCACTACAAAAACAAACATAAGACAAAACCTTGAAACAGCGCAGTTTGACATGTTTTGATTTTTAAAACTATTGTTTTCATATTTGTTAATTGAGTAATTGTTAATCATTTTAGCCGAAAATTAATACGTTTATTGTAAGTTGGCATAATTATTCAATTTTTAATGTTATTACTCGTTCATAAGGTAAATAAGATATTTAAAGTTGGGCCGTAAATAGTACGCCAGTTCAAAGTTACATCGCCCATTTAGTCATGACCTGTCAGAAACGCAATCTCTGAGCGGCCGGACTATAGTGTGGGATACGCCACTGCCGGCAACCGCGATACCAAAAGATTCACCAATACTTTATGGTGCCTTTTTACGTAATAACCAGGTGGAGGTGAGAACATATTACTTCTGCTAGTATCATAATCTACAACAGAAGAATTGACAGCAATTGAACAAGGGTCGGGATCAGTTTCCTTATTTCGCGGGGAGCGGCTTAATCTCGTTTAGCTAGATGGTCGTCTGGCGGGATAACGCCCGCCGTGACCTTATTGTCCGTTGGGCAGTCCGGTTGGAAAGACCTCGGTACGGTGTTTGGACCATTCGGACCACGGTCGTGAAGAAAGAGAGCACACCGTCCTGCCACCATTACGATTGCGACGAGGACACGACACAGTATATGCTCAAGGTGTGTGTCACGTGGACAGAGCAAGGCCTTGAACGCTAGGGCGGTGCTCGATGGAGTCAAGAACTGGCACGCGGTCGCCGCCTTCTGTGTGGCAGTTCTGTCACGGAAAGAGAGGGCGGATCGTGTGCGGGAGGAGCTCCTCTACAACACGACCCGCTGCCGGTGACATGGGCGGCGCAGGTGTCGTGGAAATTACGAACGTGGCGCGTAATTCAAGCAAACAAAATTACAGCATGTCAACAAACGACTTATGTAACGAAGATTTTATCCCTTAATCGTCTTTTACGGCACCCACGGACAAGAGTAAGAGTTAGGAATTGTATTTTTACTCCGTCGTAACAAGAAATGTTAAGTTATCAAGTACTAATTTATTTTATATATTCCTCGTTCTTCTTCAGCTCGTTTAAGCTCCATTGTAAAAAGGGATTGATTCAGTTTTTCTCTTTTTACAGTGTTGCTATCTGCTTAAATCTGTTAATCAAGAATCATGGGAATGGAAGTTGTAAAGAATGGTATTGTATTGCCACCAATCTTTCCGTCAGCCTATCGATGTCCACGGTTGGATACAGGTCTTGTCAGTGCAGGCAATGTCATAATCATGTTGATTATCCACTTCTATTGTCCGATGGTGGTATACATTTCTTAGGCGATTACTGCTAGCTACCCATTATCCTTGCTATACATCAGACGAAATTTACCATTCTTACGAGAAAATAAATATAATAATTTACATATTTTGAGAATAAAAACTGACATAAAACGCATTTGCGTAGAGACCAATGTTTGGATTGGATAAAGCAGCACCATTAAAACTTATCGACAATCACTATAGGCTATGTTTTCGGGCTATGATCGTGTTAGAGCAAGTATGTGTATATTCATGAGGTAATGGTGCACCTGAAGATAGTAGAAAATAAACAAGGAAAATAATTTGTCACTGAATATTTGATTTCTTCAGTACCCTACGGGCATCTGTTGGCCTGTACTCGATGCTATAAGTCCAGACGGCTAATTCGTCTCAAATCAGACGCTTAATATAATAATTAAGAATTAATATAAATATAATATATAACTAGGATTGTTATTTATTTTCAGGCCAAAGATGATACCAGTATATAATGTGAATATTGGTCATCAAAAACCAACTACATGGGGAGATGTTTTGAACATTGGAAAGTTATATGGTCGAAAGCGTCCTCTGGCATGGCCTCTTTGGTATCCTAATGGTGATATCACTACAAATCCAGTGCTACATGAAGTTCGACGAGTATTTTACCATTTAGTGCCTGCATACGTCATTGATTTCATACTTTTTTTGGTGGGGCAAAAAAGGATGTAAGTATATATTTTCCAGTAATTTTCCTAGTCAGTTCTACAAAATCGAATTACTAATATAATTGACTAGCTGCTGCCCGCGACTTTGTCCGCGTGGAATAGTTACTTTGGGTTAACGTTAACTTTAACCCTCGAATTTGTTTACGTAGAAGGTGAAAATATTTTTAAATAATACGATTCTGTCATATTGCGTGATATTTTTGCGAAACTAACCGTTTACGTAGCGCACGCAGCGCCGGCCCTCACAAGGGAAAAAAACCTCGATTTTTTATTATTCTTCTTATCTGCTCTGCTCCTATTGGTCTTAACGTGATGATATATAGCTTTAGCCATAAGCCTTCCTTGATAAATGGGCTATCTAACACTGAAAGAATTATTCAAACCGCACCAGTAGTTCCTGAGATTAGAGCGTTCACACAAACAAACTCTTCAGCTTTATATATTAGTATAGATCAGTATAGATAAAGAAACGCGTCATACCTTCCGTCGTAAACTTTTTTTTTCATGAACATAACTTTGAATGTCTTAAAATATAAAAATGTTCGTTTGTATACAAGGTTTATAAATTATAGTTTTATTATTAGTGCTTTATCTTTATTTTTTGGGGCCTTCTACTTAAAATTATGATGCACCATTATTTTAATAGAAAAATTAATAAATAATGTCATTAATCGTGATCGTTAATTATAAGCGATTTCTTGTTTTTACAGACTGGTAAGAATTCAAGAGAGGATCAGCCAGGGCCTGCAAGTTTTACAATATTTTACGATGAGACCATGGAATTTTTCATGCGATAATTTCGAAAGTATTAAAGAAAAACTAAACGAAGAGGAACAAATAGTATTCAACACAGATGCTAGACAAGTAGATCGCGATGCATATTTAGGGATGTGCGTAGAAGGAGGTCGGATATATTGCTTAAAAGAAGACCCTAACAAGATCAACCTCAACAAATCTTATCACAGTTTGTAAGTGTTTTCTTAATAAGTAAGTAAGTGTAAGTGTTTTCTTACACACATATGACAGGCTAAATATATAGAGGCCCTATATTTAAGAGTTGAAAATAATATAACTAAACTGTGCTAAATTTATCTTGTGGAAATTGATTTAGAGTGCAATATATCATCAACTTTTACTTACTTGTGGGAATCTTAGGTAAATACTGGCTAATAGAGCATCAAAAGAGCAGACAACAGCATCCTCCTGGAAAACTTATCAATATTATAAGTTTCCCAAGCGGACAGCAGCTGTCCGCAGCTGGTAAACTGCGATGCTTACCCGCTTTACAAGCAAGGCGACTACGGCATTATTTAGTTAACCCCATAATATCGAAATCATTAAAATAATAAACCTCTCATAACAGCTGCGCTATTCCACGGTGTAGTAAATCTTTCACAAGAATGCAGCTGAGTAGGTCAAAAAGGATAACGTCTACGCTGATCCACTCTGACGCACGCAGAGTAGTCAACATCTTAAGAGCCAAGCCACGACGTTTATGACAAACGAAAGTTCAAACAATAATGGCGTATACCTATTAAACATGAGATGACCGATATTTAATTTAGAAAATTATAGTTCACTGTGTAGTGTAGTAAAATGATAGTTCACTTATCCGTGTGATGACGGAGTATGAATACAAATCAACACTCCCTATCTTGTCCGTGGATGTCGTAAAAGACAACTAAGGGATATAATATGCATGTAACATCTATGCAAGATAACGAAAAGTCGAAATAAAACCCTATATCAACCTGTTTGCAGCCAACCAGCATGGTATAGTAAGGTCAATTTCTCTCCTATTATGAAAGAGGCCCAGCAGTGGGACGTATATGAACTGAAATGATGATGATGATGAGTTCATTAAAATCATAACGACCACCTATCAAGAAACGGTACTCAAACGGTAACGACTGATTAATGATTCTGATCTGATGGATAAATAATACAATATTTTGCTTTTTTTCAGCCTTTACGTTTTGGATTGGATTTTCAAGATTCTATTCTGGTTGTTGATCCTATCCTTTATGGCATCGTGGTTCGAACCGGTCAGGGTGATGTTTTCTTACGGAGAACCTGTTGTGAAGCACTTACCTTTTCTAGGACGCGCGGTTTTCCAAAACAATGACTTGTATTGACGTGTTTTAACATTTGCTGAATATATTGTATTACTATGGGTGTAAGTAAACAAACAATGAATCCACATGCGGGCAACTTTGAATACTTTAATCACTAATGTATTCATCATCATAGAATAAAAAACCAATCAAAGCATTACTTCTTCGTATGCCGATGATTCTGGACTCGTGATTCTGCACCCAATATAGTAAAATTATTACTTACCTTAATTTACCTGTACTTTAATTTTGAGGTAACATGGGTATCATAAGTTATCATACATCGGATTTAGCCTTGTAGACAGCACTCATCTAAATGTATATCACGTTATTGTAAGTACTCTAGTGTCATCTGTAATAGGAAACACGAAGTGACTACCTGACTTTGTTCAAATAGTAAAAGTGTTGCTTACCTCGTGTTTCTAGTCAGCTTAATATTCCCTCTCAGTTTATACATAATGTTTTCTATTATCTTTAAAAAGAGAGAAAAAAATTATGTATATATACGCAAAACGAAATCTTTTAAGGTAATTGTTATAAAATGTATAAAAATTAATCATGTACCTACCTACTTAGCTCAGAGAGCTAAAAGTCTGTTGCTGATTTTCAACTCGAATGGGACGATTTGCAATTGGATGTATGCTGCCATCCCACTTTACTAAGGGGTTCCTTAACCCTAGTAGATGCGCATTAGCATACTGGTGGTTCAGGCTAAAGAACATCTGTAAATTATACGAGAAGCCAATTTTGGAACAGAACGTCTATGATCGTCTATTTCTATCTCATTATTGGCGAATCTATAACAATAACGGTTAGAATAATAACGTATAGAAGGATAGTGTCGGTACTTAAAGCGATCAAAAACATGAAGCCGTAAATGCTACATGCTGGCAGGCGGTTACACACGTACACACCACTATACAAATTATGAAATCAAATTTCGTTTTTATTAGCATAAATCGTCGAAATATTTTTAAAAGTAATGTTAATACACTTTTTATGTTTTTCAAATGTGTTGTGCATTATTTGAATGCACAAACCGTCATAATTACCTATTTATTTTTTAACAGTTGCGTAGGTACGTACGTGCAGTAGTACCTTGTACATTGCGGAACGGTACCGGCGTAAGGTCCATTAGTCTTCAATTTAAAATTTTAAATGCTCCATTTTTGTGCTCGGACTTACCTTCTATACGTTATTATTCTAAGCGATAACGTTTAATTTTTGTCATGTCTTCAGTCTGTACCACAAATCAAACGCGCAACATCATCAATAATGTTTCTAGCACTGGTCAATCTTAATTCGTTATTTTATCTTTAATTGTTTTTAACGGACCAGTTATCTAGCCAAGGCAATAAGGGATCTAACAAATTCTTTTATAATGATATTAATTAACCGCATAGAAGTATACCTCATAACTAGCATAGACATAAGGGGGCGTGGCAATTTAATTATAAATAACTATTATAGTTATGGGAACTTAGACTTTTGAGTACTCACTCAAAAGTCTAAGTTCCCTATCACTCGATAGGTAACTATTAAAATAACATAAGTATTCATATTCTATCTTAGGTAGACCTCCTACCTACTCCTACTTAAATTCAAGTGTTGGCTTTATATTAATGTTAAAAATGAAGTACTTTAAATTAACGAAGTACTACCTACCTACATAGTTAATAATATTACCGGCATTCACTTTCTAATTGTTAAATACCTACCCTTAGAGTAAGAAGGAAGATATGTGCTATT
The DNA here is from genome assembly GCA_032191425.1 of Lymantria dispar. Lineage (NCBI taxonomy): Eukaryota > Metazoa > Arthropoda > Insecta > Lepidoptera > Erebidae > Lymantria > Lymantria dispar. The sequence continues at coordinate 19,068,630 of CM063440.1, forward strand.
TTTTCTATTAAAGTTAATTAATAAAATGTAGACTTTATTTGTGCAGAACCTGTGCTTATCTATACACTAATGGTTAAGCTTACACATACAAATACATTTATAAAATTACAACTATTTTAATCCACCATACTAGGTATTATAAATTTTCACTAACACCTAATGAAAGGTGTACCTTTCATTAGGTTTTAGTGAAAATTTATAATCCATAAAATATAGCTTGATCTCTGTGACAGATGTCAACGAAACCAACGAAGTAATTTTGAACGAGCGACATATTTACAATTTCATTTTGTATCAAATATATTTTCATTCTTTTCGTGCCAGTTTTATTGCAACTGAATTGCAATACATTATAAATGTAAAAATATTAATATTCATGCCTAAAATGTACCTCGTAAGTACCGAAATACCTAGTAAACATTTTATACATAAATGACGCTTACGCACGGACAAGGTCATACTGGACTGAAAATCAAAAAGAGATGGGACAGTCGATATAGGTAAATCGATAACCGCTCTTTATTAAATTATTCATAAAAGAAATAAACCCAATACGGTACCTATATAAAACTTTCAACATATTTTTTTACAATTAAAACAGACAGTTATATTATAAAATAAATAAATTGACTTAATTAAACATTATAAATTACTTTTCGTCTCAGAGTAAATGATAATATTATGTACGCATTATTGTCAATGAACTAGACATATTTATTTATAAAACAGTCGTAATTGATCGATTGATCTAGTAACTGTCCCTATTTTGGCAAAAAATGATAACTGTTTTAGCAGGAACGCTCCAGTGATGACGATAATAATGACCTAGACCTTGAATGTACTCCTTTTGAATAATTAAAACAGTCAAAAAACAGTTTTGTTTGAAATTATATCAAAAAGATTTTCATTGATTGTATTTTAATTATAATAGAAAATCACAATTATAAAAATAAAGTATTTTATCGATAAAAAACTACGGACTTTATCGTAAGCGTGACAGCACTAGAGATAACTGTCACAGAGATCATCCTATATTTTATAGACTACAATATAGAAATATATGTATGTACTAGCAACCCGCCCTCGCTTCGCTTCGGTTTCAGTCGCTTAAACCCGCGTAGTTCCTGTTCCTGTAGGAATACCGGGATAAAATATAGCCTATGTTACTCCCTGATATTATAGCTTTCCATTGGTGAAAGAATTTTTGAAATCGTTTCGGTGGTTTAAGCGTGAAAGCGCTACAAACAAACAAACAAACATCCTTCCTTACTTTCGCATTTATAATATTAGTATGGATATATAGATCTTCTGTTCGTGTATTTATAATTGAACGCCTAAACGGCTAGAACGATTTTGATGATTTTGGTGGTTGTTCCGCTGTTCCAATGTTTGGATTAAAAATTGGAACCGGTAGGTGGCGCTTCGATCGATTTCAAGGACAATACCTTCACTATTTTTTTAGAATTAAACACAACAACTTCTGTTGGGTCATCTAGTACACAAATACAATTTTTTAAACAGTCCGGTAAATACTTGCTTAGTCACTCATTAAAAAAGTATTTCTGTCCATAAGCAGGTAGGTATCTTATTTCTAATTTTAGGTACATAATAGATACAATTACTAATATTTAAGTAGTAAGCACGTGTAGAAATGGAATAAGAATTTAAATAAAGTTTTAGCCAACACGTAAAAATTTTATGTCGAGGTTCATGTGTGGTAGGACCACACTGTCGACAGTTATCTGTCTACAGCCGCGGGCCGGTCCGTCCGGGGCAGTACCACGCTCTCGCAGAAAATCGACGTCTGAGTAGTAGCAATTAGTTACTGCACTTCGTTCGGTGAGCGAGAGAGCCGGAAGCCCAACTTTCTGAGGGTGTTTGCGTGTGGAGGATTTTGGTGGTGCCCTTGGTATCACCGGACCTCAATGCACTCATTCACACTCCCTTCACTTTCTTCGCGGTAGGCAGCGGCCTTGTAAAGGTCCATGAGCGGCAGCAACACTTTCCATCAGGTGCACTGTTTGCTCGTTTGCCACCGTTTGCAATAAAAAAAAATGAGGTCTTAAACTATATTCAACTTTTAATGTTCTAGCGTGTTGTATTAAAATTTTTGGCACGTTATGTAATAATTTTTAAGTAGTTAGTAGGTGCATTAAAAATATCAACCACGGACAATGAAATAATCTAGGGCGCTTCATAGCAATCTAATGACGTGACGGCGGGTTCTTTGAAACTTATGAGACTGTGTTGAATGGATATAACATTATATTAGTCATCGTTACGATTACAATCTTTATATATAAATTTCTTGTGTACGTGTGTATGTCACTGAACTCCTGCTAAACGGCAGGACCGATGTTGATATTATAGTGTAGTCTGAAATCCGCTTTATATCTTTAAACGAGCAATTCTTGTATATCTACCAATAAATAAAATTGGAGTGTCTGTTTGTAATGTCAAAATAATAGGCTTTTTTCATGCTCACACGATTATTTGCACTATACAAATACCTAAAATACAATTTATATTTTTTTTGTCTGTCTGTCTGTCTGTTTGTGCCGGGTAATCTTCAAAACGGCTGGACCGATTTCAAAAATTCTTTCACCAATGGAAAGCAGAATCAGGGAGTAACATAGGCTATATTTTATCCCGGTATTCCCACGGGAATGGGAACTACACGAGTAAGGTTACAGAAACCGAAGCGAGGGCGGGTTGCTAGTACATATATATATATATATATATATATATATATATATATATATATATATATATATATATATAGAGAGAGAGAGAGAGAGAGAGGGAGAGAGAAGAACCCTCGCCACAGAAGAGCCCTGAGTCGGACGGTCATGGACCCCGCCCACACCGGTGCGCCGTACAGGGCCATCGACCGGATGACCCCCGCATACAGCCGTTGGCACGTAGCGCTCGGTCCGCCCACGTTCGGCACAAGCCACGATAGGGCGGACGCCGCGCCGACGAGCCGTGGAGCGGGCCTGCGGAAATGCTCCCGGAACCACCATTGCCCGTCGAGCACCAGGCCCAAGTATCTCATATGGGCCCGGATGCTGATCTCAACCGAATGGACGGTGATCGAAACCGGTGGGAGGGCTAATACGGCGCCCATGGAACAAGAGGGCCTCCGTTTTGTCCAGGGCGACCCTCAACCCCAGCGCCTCGATCCGCCTGACGATCTCTTCGGTGCCTAGAGTCGCCGGCGCCTCTTCTAGCGTCCCACCGCGGGCTGTGACGAGCGTGTCGTCGGCGTAACAAATCACGCCCAGCCCGGGCGGGAGGCTCCCCCTCAACGCCCAGTCGTAGCCGATGTTCCACAGGGTGGGTCCGAGGACCGACCCCTGTGGAACACCGCACGTCATGGGCGTTCACACAACGTCCCCTGCTCGTTTGGTGCAGAGGACGCTGCGCCCCTCCAAATAGTCTGCCACTAGCTGCCTCAGGTAAGCTGGCACCCCGTGATACCGGAGCGCCTCCCTGATGCAGTTGAATGGCAGACTATTGAATGCGATGGCGATATCCAGGGACACCACCAACAGCACTCCCCCGCCGATGACGGCCTCAGTCGCCAGGCCCTCAGGCGCAACAGAGCCGCGATCGTCGAACGACCCCTCCTAAACCCAAACTGGGTGTCCGACAGATCCGGCTCCGTGCCGACGAGGTGCCGCTCGATACGGGCAGCTACCACCCTCTCCAGTAGCTTGCCCGCATCGTCGAGCAGCACTATAGGCCTGTAGGCCGAGGCCGTCACGGCTTCGGCAGGAGCACCAGCCTTCCTTCCTTCCAGCACCCAGGGAACCGCCCGGACGCTAAACACGCGTCGAACAGCCCCCTGAGGCGGGGACCCAGGTGTTTGAAGACCAGAGCCAGCACACGGTTGGGAACACCGTCGAGCCCGGGGCCGGTGGATTTGCCAAGCATGCGCGCCACCTCCACCCCCATCTCAGGTTCCGTGATGGGCGGAACACTATCATCGTCGGCCTCCAGGTCAGTGTCCGGCGGAGCTATGACCGGGGACGTGTGTTCCGCCCGCCGTGGGAACAGGTCTTCGACGACCCTGGTGAGAAGGCCGGGCCAGAGCCTCGGTGAGGGGGGCGCCCCGCGTGCGTAGCTTACTCAGCGCCGCGCGATAGGGGCGACCACAGGGGTCACGGTCGAGACCGTCCAGTATCTCCTGCCGACTGACGTTCTTGGCGGAACGGACGGCCAGCCTGAAGGCCGACCGCGGATTGCGGTAGCCCTCGTAAAGCTGGCCCTCCAGTTTCGCCGCATGGCCGCATGGCCGCATCGCAGATCTGCGTCATCGCACTGCGGATGCAGCCAGCCTCGGCGACCACCCCGTCCAACTGGTGGGCAGAGGACAGCCACGAGTGCACGATGGCTGCCTCCGCCAGCAGCTCCCGGTCTAAGCGACCCACAGCCAATCGCGGGAACGCAGGACGTCCGTCCGCCCCGTGACGAATCCCCGTCGGGATTGTCAGGGAGACCTCCATCCGGATATACCGGTGGTCCGATAGGGTCTCAACCTCCTCCACGACGCGCCAGCTCCCCACGCGTGCGACGACCTCGGGGTTAGCGAACGAAAGGTCCACTATCGACCCGTCCCGCTGTCGTACGCACGTATGCACCGAGCTCCTGTTCAGCAAACAGAGGCCCAGTGCCGCCGCCCACTCCTCGATCGCCCGTCCTCGGTCGTCCGTCCCGGGCGACCCCCACAGCACAGACTTGGCGTTAAAGTCCCCCAGGACGAAGACCTGGCGCGATGCCTACCGCCGTAACGAGGCCTCCATGATGGTGAGGGAGGCCTCGAAATCGGTCACACTCCAGTTAGCGGAGAGATAGACTCCGAAGAGCGTAATCTCCCCCCCAGTCCGCCGCGACGTATCCGACGCCCCTGTCCCTAAGGGTCAGAGACGACGAAGGCCACGACGTGGAGGCGACAATTGCCACGGTGCCGTCGGTGCTACCCAGCCAGTTAGGCCGGTCGGGCACCACGTACGGTTCCGCGGTTACGGCTACTCCTATCTGGTTGATATCCCGCCATGCCTTGCAGGAGGTCTCGCAGGAGGTGCGTCCTACGCACCGAGGGAGTGGTTGAGGTTGGTTTGGAGGAGACGAATGGATTCGGGGTCCATTAACGGTCCGTATCCATCGTCACCTCCTCTGCGCTAACGGGCGATCGGGCCGCGCTCGGAGCGGAGGCTGGCCCGGTCGATGGGCTGCCCCGCCCCATTGGGGTCGATGCCGGGAGCCGATCCCCAGAGCCCATGCGGTGCTTGGCAGGCCTATTGCCCGCCGCAGACGCGGGGCAGTGAGGCACCGCAGAGCACGATGCCGCCTGGTGTCCGGTCTGACCGCAGCGGAAACATAGCCCACTGCAGTCAAAGCAGTTTTTGCATATCGGCCAGGTATGCCTGACCGCCATGCACTTATAACACCTCGCGGGCCGGCGCTCCAACACTGTTACCCGCGCCGAACTCCAGCCCACGAGTAGCCTGCCTGAGTCATCCGGACGGTGTCCGAGGCACACCCGGTACGCGCCATAATGGCCTCCCGGACGTCCTCCACCGTCACGGAGTCGTCCAAGCCCGTCAGGCGCATCTCTGCGCACTTGACAGGCCTGGCGATCCGGAGTCGTTGCGCCGGGCTCTCGGCTGTCAAAGCAGTTGTCGCCTCCCTCCCATACGTATGGAGACTGACTGTGCCGGTGTTTGTGCGCCTCTCGCGCTCAGACACCGGCACAGTGAGGGATTCCCCGGCGTGGTCGGGACCCTCTGGAGTAGGTACGTTTGTTTCAACTCCTGCCATGTTGTTTGGTCATTTTTAAGTCTCGCCATGACTACCACTCTAGCGGCTGGACGCTCTTTTTTTTCGCACGCGCTTCTTAACCCACCAGCCATACATCTCCTCGCCAAGTAGCCAAACTTGAGATTGGGGTGATTTTTTATAGGAGTTTTCTTCCCCGCAGTCCGAAAAGCCCCGGCCCTGACCCCCCCTACTCAGAGTTACGGTTTGGGCCTTCCGGGTCTGGTCGCTCGCAAGCGACCGACCCGTCACGCCCCCGGGCCGTGACGCAACCGTCTCTGGCGACGGAGTGCCATGAGACACATCCGCCCCATTGGCCCCGGGTCAAATCTGCCGTGCGCTCTGCCTTCAGAGTCGCACGCGGAGACCCCTTCCTGCCGAAATCATGGCCGTCCAAATGGACGTTGTCCAGGGTGCACCACGTGGAGGTGTTCCGGCCCCGCACCCCAATGCATGACTGAACAGGTTACAACTTGCACGTACCACCACTATTATATTTTTGTTTTGATTCTAATTGTTTAGTTTGAATTTGACTATAAGTATGTATAGCAGTACGGCCTAATGTGCGTTCATAGTTTAGTTTATTCATTGTATATTACCTATGCGTGCCTGTCGGCTTACAAGGTACTCTTTTGTAAAAAAATTCGGACTATAAGGGGTCTTAGGCAGTCCTCTATAATCCAACAAATTCGATAGTCCGACACTGTCGTGCAAAACGTTTGTCGGATGACGGGGGTCCACTGTAATTCTGTTTTTGTAATTTTTGATATTTTTTTCATTACTTCATTTTTATTTTTATTAATATATATCTAAATAAGTTAGTCAAGTCTAAGGGAAGCCTGAAAGTAGCACCAGTGATAGAGAAGATTAGGAGCGCGAGGCTGTCTTGGTATGGACATGTGATGAGGAGGGATGAAAGCCATGTGACAAGGCGGGTTATCGATATGAATGTGGATGGACGAAACAAGTGTGGGAGACCCAAAAAGAGATGGATAGACTGTGTGAATGAGGACATGCGTATGAAAAGGGTGAGTGCAGATATGACGGCCGATAGGAGGTTATGGAAGGTAAGTACATGTTGTGCCGACCCCACTTAGCGTGGGATAATGGCAGGCAAATGATGATGATCTAAATAAGTTAGTCAAATATAAAATTTACGAAAAAAAATATATATACCGAGCAAATCTCGGTCAACCAGATATTATAATTATTATAAAAAGACTTCATTATATCGTATGTCACCATTCTACCAACGTACCACTCGACATCGTAGCAGGGTTCATCCATTTCACCTGGAAACGTTATTAGTCTTCAACTGTACGATTCCAGCGATTATTTCTCCCACGTACGTGCAAGCTCTGGAATGAACTACCTGCTGCTGTGTTTCCCGAGCGCTATGACATGTCCTTCTTTAAACGAGGTTTAAGAAGAGTATTTCCTTCACGGTAGGCAGCGGCCTAGCTGTGCCCCTGGTATTGCAAAGGTCCATGTGCAGCAGTTTCACTTACCATCAGGTGTGCTGCTTGCTCGTTTGCCACCGTTGGCAATAAAAAAAAAATAAATAAATTAAGCTTAAACTTTTCCGTGTGGTGGCGGAGTAAGAATACAAGTCACCACTCCCTATCTTGCCCGTGGATGTCCTAAAAGATGACTAAGGGATATAATACGCATATAACATCTATGCAAAGCAACCTGTCTGACCAGCATGATATAGTAAGGTCAATTTCCCTCCTATTGTAGAGGAGTCTCGAGCCCAACAGTGGGACGTATATGAGCTAAAATGATGAAGAAGCTTAAACCTAAAAAAAAAAAGATAGAACATTGCTAGTCTTTATCATCATCATGAACATTTCAGCCCGTAACACACGTCTCACTATTGAGCTCGGAGCCCCCCACTGTAGGAGGGAAATTGACTTACTATACCACGCTAGTCAGATGTGTTTGTATTCATTTTAGGTTTTCCCTCTCTCGCATAGATGTTGTACGCATATTATATCCCTTAGTTGTCTTTCGACCCTCACAAGCAAGGTGAATTGTATTCTTGTTGCTTTGTCACATGGATTTATGATCATAGATAATTAAAATTGTGTATAAAATTTACTGTCGGCGCATTCCTCGCTCCACTCCATCCGGGTCGACAGAGGGGCGTAAGCACGCTCACCCGTAACATGTCGCCTTCGTCGTTGGACCGACCACCGGAGTAGGGTGACTTGGGGTCAGTGCTCAGCCCGACGGAATACCCCCTGAGGAGTAACCTCTCCTCGACCGAAGTCCCCCCCTTTCAGGGAGGATGTCGGTCTTTCCTCGCGTGGTCGTCCTCTCGGCGAGTGACGGATTAATTCTCCGGTCCAGTGACCCGACAAAAATGTATGCCTGCCAGTAACTACACACCTGGTGAAACTAGGGCCTACTATATATTAGAGCGAAAACTTGTTTGGTAGCTATTTAAAACAAAGGAGATATGTAAGTATTTTAGTCGCTGTAGATAAGACAACTCTTCGAAGTAGGTATATATCCTGTATACCTGTGTATACAAGATACATACCTTGTATAAGTATTTGAAAAATAAATTAAGCCTTATAATGGTAATAAAAACCGAAAGAAAAGAATGGATAGAAAAATATTCATGCAGCAGATAAGTTGGTACATAAAACAATTGTAAATGACACATCTCCGCGTGATGATGGATTAAGAATACAGTTCACCACCCCATTTCTTGGCCATAGGTGTCATAAAAGACGACCATGAGATGTAATATGCGTGTAATATCTATGCAAAAGAAGAAAAACTCGGAATGAAACTAACCCATCTGACCAGTGTCTAAGTTAATTTTCCTTCTATTATGGAGGCGGCTCGACCCCAGCTGTTAGACGCTGAGATAATGATGATAGTGATGAAAGGCAGGTCATAGTTGTTTGGCAGATATGAAGATCAGGTTCAGAGACCTTTGACATCCATAGGTATAAACAGAACGATAAGGCTATTTACTTATGCAATCCTATTTAAATACTACGGCTGAAAAGTATTTAAACGCTGTAGTCTTTAAATGCTTAATCTTAATATATGTATTTCCTGTGTACGTGTATGTGTCACTGAATTTCTCTTAAAGGGCGGGACCGATATTGATTTTTTTTTTGTGGCTGTGTCGATAGATATGAGAATGCTGCAATTTCAAGATTTTTTTTTAGATTTGAACAGAATAACGTCTCTTGGATCTGCTAGTATTATACTACTATATTTTTATTGTCCTATTAGATATTTTAAAATTAGGTAACTACTTTTTTATTACCTACCAGCAACCCGCCCTCGCTTCGCTTATAGTCGTTTTACCCGCGCAGTTCCCGTTCCCGTGGGAATACCGGGATAAAATATAGCCTAGTTTACGCCCTGATATTATAGCTTTCCATTGGTGAAAGAATTTTTGAAATCGGTCCAGCCGTTTTGAAGATTACCCGGAACAAACAGACAGACAGACAAATTTTTTAATTGCTATTTTAGGCATAGGTGTCGTGCAAATAACCGTGTGAGCATGAAAAAAGCCTATGGGGCTGTTCATAAAATACGTTCGCCTACAAGGGGGGGAGGTGGTTTGCTGAGTGTGACAAGATGTGACAAAGAGGGACGGGGGGCGTCTACGGCAAAGTGATGTTCACCGTTCATTAAAAGATTTTAAATTTTTTTTCAAGGCATTTGCAGAATCCTTGGACTTTTGATAAATAGAATTATTATTTATTTGTTCGTTATAAAAGATTTTTATTAATTTATTCAAATTTTATTATAAAACCTAAATAAATATTTCTAATTCTCAAAATTTGTGTATTATCCATTGAAACTTATTATATTTTGGGTCTTAGTTTTTGTGACGAAATATTTACATGGGGGTCACAGAAAGTGTGACACAGCGGGACAATAGGGGGTGAAAAAAAAGTTGATTATAGCGTGACGTATTTTATGAACGGCCCCTATTATTTTGACATTACAAACAGACACTCCAATTTTATTTATTGGTATAGATATCGCATGGTGTGACACGCCTTGGAAAATTGTACATCTAGTCTTGTTTTGTTTATATTTTTTATGGCTCTTATAAAATTGAGGATAGATAAAATATGTTAAGCTCGCGTCAGGACACGTGACATGATTGCAAATTCGTAAGACAGCGCAGGGTACTGGCGCGAATATGCATGTCGCGCATGCGCGCCTGCTCTTTGCTTTCAAAACTATAAACACTAAGCGCTAAATTTGAAATGTTTTTAACTTTTGTTGAAAATATTGCACTACACATTTTCTAATAAATATTAGCTAGGTTATTTAGTAATTTAGATTATTTTCGAATTATTTTTGGTTTATAAAGAAGTGTGATTAGTGATTATAATCAAGCATAAAATTTTGAATTAATAATTAACAGTTCTTTACAAACCAAAGATAATTAAAAAATAATATAATCATCTAATAGCTTGACGACAAAGTTTTCATTTCTGTCGGCAGTCCCTAAAGACTGCCCCGAATTTTTTTGTTGTTTTTGTTATTAATTAGTGTTTTTTTACATTTTTCTTATCTTTACCTATTAAACGCGTGCTTTACTTATTGAATTGAATAAATAACAGAATTACTCATGTTACAACATTAGTGTTGAGATGATTTTGAAAATTTTGGCCAGTTTAATGTCCAACTGTTTTATAATCACTCAAGATCTATGCGAAAAAGTATTTTCGAGTCAAGTACAAGCTCTTTGAAATTTAATGGAGAAGTAAAGTGGGCTATTGAGAAAATTATAGAGTTTTGTAGAAACTAGTATTTGTTAGTACGAAATCGTCTTCACCAGCTGCAATTACAATTTCGAAATCGGTTAATTTAATACATGAAATCGATTTATATCAATCTTGTTTGTATATTTGTAGCCATAACTTGGATTTTATGAAACTGTTTATCAGAAATTAGTTTTGCGTGCTATTAGAAACAATTTCATCGCTCTGTTGCCGTATTAAAGTGAATAAATAGTTGAAGTTGCCCGTTTGAATATTATCAAAAGGAAATAACGTCATAATCACTACGTTTCGCAGGCATTTGATGTTACAAACTTACCAGACTACTTAGAGTAATAATTCATAGAAGGTAACTTCACGCACAAAAAATGAAGCATTGAATTTGGAGCCTATTGGAACCCTACGCCAAACCGTTCCGTAGTGTTCAAGGTCACTGCGTACGCAAGGCAACTTTATTGTATGGTGGTGTACGTGTGTAATCGCTTGCACGCATGTAGTATTCTTGGCTTCACGTTTTTGATCTCTTAAGTACTGACACTATCCTTCTATACGTTATTATTCTAGGCCAGACTACTTAAACAAGGAGTGGTGATGTACTATAATTCAAATATTTGCTAGAATAAAAATAAAACAGCAGGTGTTGAACAACATAATACATTTATTTTCAGATTTTGATTTATTAAAGAACAGTATCAAATTTTATGTCGTGCTTTATGATTACGTATAAGAGTCATTATAATAAAATCCTAGTCAAGATGTCAATGCCCAGACTTTAAAGGTAGCCTTTATTACCTAACTATCACTGATAAATTGAGTTTTTCATATATAGCGGCATCAATACAGCTAGATTAATATAAAATAACAATAATAAAAATATTCAATCGTCTTTAAAACATTTAAAATTCAATATTAATCATTAATTTCATAATGAACACTGCGAAATAGAACGATAACATATCTTGATAATACTGGGTACCTATTAGCAAAGATTGAGTAGTGACATAAATAGGTACGATATCATTAAAAGTAAACAATATTGTTACCGTTGTATGACGTAAAACCTAACTAATAATATCTTTAAATCCATTTATATAGGAATTTAAATAGTGTGCTTAAGTTTTACATAACTATAAATATAAATAAAAAGTTCAAAATATTTAATGCTCGTTTGATAAAAATAAAACTCTTATGAAAAAAACAAAAGTTCTGAACATACAACATCAACAATTATTAAGATTTTATTTAGAGCTTAAGATGCGCGAACATGTCTATTATAATTAAGTGGCTTTTAAACGATTATTTTTTCACGATATTTGTTTCATGCAATCCTTGAATTGAGTCATAAAATATTTATTTGGAGGTGAAATAAAAAAGTGCTGTAAATGACTTTAAAATTGACCTCATAACGTAGGCAAAAATATACCTTAAATAATAGACTACATTTATACTAAGCCCATAGGTAATACACATATCTATAACACATGCAAAATGGCAACATTTTTCGAAAACGTGTTTTAAATAATAAGTCTGACGAATGACACTTCAGTGTAAAAACCAAATAGACATTTGTGTAATTCGGGCATAATAATTTAATAAAATAGGAATAAACGAAAGTTGCCCTTATACATTTAAATACCTTGTTATGTGTATGTTATGCAATCAGCTGTTTTAATTCGACGATCCCTCAATGTCATTCGTCTGTCAGTATTGAATTTGAGTAAACATTTTACTGAGTAGCATTTACAATATCAACGAACTCTGGTTTGAGGCTGGCCCCTCCAACTAGGAAACCGTCGATATCAGGGCACGCCGCTAGCTCTTTAGCATTGGCAGCCGTCACAGATCCACCATATTGTATACGTACCGCGGCCGCCACGTCAGAGGACACGTTACTGGATAACCATTTTCGTAAAGATGCATGTACATCTTGTGCCTAAAACAATAGTTAAGACGACTTAAGGATTATAATATGTGGATAAAATCTATTTAATTATAAAACGAAAGAGAAAGAAAACTCGAAATATAACCCTATACCATTGTACCAGCATTGTATAGGTTAATTTGCCTCCCATTATGGAGGTGATTCGAGCCCAACAGTGACACATATAAGAGCTGTGATGATTATGAATGACAAGCTGTAATTCATGATTGTATGTGTCTATTGACCTATCTTTTACAACTTTAACCCCCTCCCCGTAGGCCCAACTTTTAAGCGGGTATTTTTAAACACTATAAATAGGTTACCTAGTATTAGTAATTTATCTAATGGGTATATTACACATGTACTATCGATGTAGATCTTATTGATCTATGAAAGTCTATTAAAACTCTATATAGTCTGTATGGTTTATACATAATAATTTACTTAAACTTAAATTTCTTATTTGCACTATTCAGTTAGTCTAATGGTGCTATTAATATCAACTTCATCTCTAAATTGGACAAGTGCAATACAGTTATTTTTAGAAACCTCTCTAGGAAGGATTCATATAGAAACTGTGCTAGGCTAGCAGCCTTTTCTCTAATCTGTCAGATTAGAGAAAAGGCTTGGTGGATGTGCTAGTTGTGTGTAACCTATATTTAGCTTTTGTAAGACAAAATGTGTATAAAAAATAATAATAATGGCTGATGTTAGTAATATAAGTTTTGTAGGTACCTGTTGAGGAGAGGCGGTCTTGCCAGTACCTATAGCCCATACCGGTTCATAAGCCAGAACAACACTCGCCCACTTATCACCAATTGCAGGTATGAGAGCCTTAGTTTGTCTAAACACAACTTCTTCAGTTTTGCCTGCCTCTCTTTCTTCCAGCGTCTCACCAATACAGGCAATAACCTTCAGACCAGAATCCAGAGCATGGGCAACCTACAAAACGTGAAGATGAAATTTAAAGGAAATGAGAATACAGTATAGAAATTGATGGTACACTGAGGATACATTGTGCTACAATAAGCTTTCAAATAAAATTAATTATACCATCTTTAAAATTCTTTTGGGTCACACAAAAAATTATGCAGCAAGAAAATGAAGCAGCAGTCTTTTAAGCAACATAATATATGAAAATTAATCAATGAATTCCTATAAGTGATAGGTTAGTATGCGTACAATTGGTTTGTTTATTACCTTTTCAGCAACAAGTTCATCGGACTCTTTGAAAATTGTTCTTCTTTCCGAGTGACCTAGGATAACCCAGTTGCATCCAATATCTTTAATCATAGCTGGTGATATTTCACCTGAAAGATACAAAGTAAGATTCTAATTCCAGATAGATTGGTTGGAAATTAGTTGAAAAATAAATCACAAGAACGGTTTTTTAAATATTAGACTAAAGACTATAATAGTCGAACAGCTTACCTGTGAAGGCACCTTTTGAGACCTTCCAGGAATTTTGAGCTGCCACCTCAATGTTATCTGGTGTAATGCTTTTAACATAGGCTAGATAAATTGCTGGAACTCCAATCACAACCTGTAAGAAAAAAGAAATGTGAAATATCTTATTATTTTATCTAATTGTAAGCACACAAAAATATGTCATAGCCATCTGCGGCTAACAATTAAAGTCATACAAAACAATAAAAAAGTAATGGATCAATGACTTCTAAAAAGATAATGGATCAAAGTATGACAGAAAAGCATGAACATAGGGCAATTTTTGGCAAAAGTTCTTAGAAAAGCCTTATACTACTCCACATGTTACTTGCAAACTGTCTAACAAATGGTCAGAGAGGCAAGAAGTAACAGTTAATATTTTCTTATTGATCTCAACACAGGATAAAAGCTACAAAATGGTATGCATAAAATATTACATACCTCAACATTAGGATCCAAGGGACCCTTTTTCAAAGTGTCAATAATATCAGTGACTTGCTTTTTGTCACCATTCATCTTCCAGTTACCACCAACAACAAATTTACGACCCATTTTGCTTTATATAAATTTTATCTGAAAATGTTTAATTGTAAGTTAACAAATATTACACACTAGCAACCCGCCCTCGCTTCGCTTCGGTTTTAGTCGTTTTACCCGCGTAGTTCCCGTTCCCGTGGGAATACCGGGATAAAATATAGCCTAGTTTACGCCCTGATATTATAGCTTTCCACTGGTGAAAGAATTTTTGAAATCGGTTCAGCCGTTTTGAAGATTACCCGGAACAAACAGACAGACAGACAGACAAAAATTTTTAATCGCTATTTTAGGCATAGGTATCGTGCCAATAACCGTGTGAGCATGAAAAAAGTCTATTATTTTGACATTACAAACAGACACTCCAATTTTATTTATTGGTATAGAAGATTCTAAGTCATATTAACTTACAGTAGGTTAAAATGTTGCTTTCAATAATTTAACTTCTACTGAATCAACAACAGTTTTACATTTAAAAAGTTGTTAATCAAAATGTTAACTTCGATAATCGTTAAAGCGTTAAATTTGCGAAAATTTAACGCAAGTTAAAGTTAATCGTTAAAGTTAACCTTTAAGTATGGACGTGGAGTCTCACTGGCTACTCGATGTTGTCGCTTTCTTAGTTTTACCTAATTCCCCCTACTTTCCGCGATTGAGCGACTCAGTAGCTTTTGTTTTAGTTGTCAAACTACCAACGAGGAATGAGGTTTCGTGTTGTGATGGATATCGCGTAAGTATCATCAAAAAATTGACCACAGCCTGTCAGGCTACAAGTCTATTTTTATCCTATAATATATTTTATTAGAACGATTATTGATTAAGCGATTGCTTCAGTTTTTTTAGTACAAAATGTCAAAAAAACAATAAAGTCGGTCGTTATAAATGAAATAGACCATCTACGAGGTCCTTTCAGAGATATGTGTGGATAAAACGCTAGTCTAGTTTAGCCGACGTCCGCCGTGACGTCATTTTTCGTTGGGCAGTCCGGTTGAAGAGGCTTCGGTACGATGTTCGGACCGTCGAGGCTTTCCGGCCGGTGCCGATGGAGTGATTGAGTCGGCGGCACGAGGTGCTTTCCTTCCGACTTCGCCAAATACCTGCACACGGTCGTGAGGAAGGAGAGCACACCGTCCTGCCACCATTGCATTTACGACGAGGACACGACACAGTATACACGAGGTGTGTGCACAGAGCAGCGCCTTGAATTCGTCGTGATCAATGATGCCGATCTGATCGCTAGGGCGATGCTCAACGGTGTCAGGAACTGGGACGCGGCCACCGCCTTCCGTATGGTAGTTATGTCACAGAAATAGGTGGTGGAACGTACGCGGGGGAACTCCTCTACAACACGATCCGCTGCCGGCGACTTGGGCGGCGCATTCGTCGTGGAACTTACGAGCGTGGCGTGGCGCGTTTATTCAAACAATCAAAATGACAGCATGTCAACAAACAACTAATGTAACGGACTAAATTAACTGAAGTTCAACTTAACAGAAGTTAACAAGAGCATTAGCATTATTGAAGTTAACTTAAAAGTTAATCCCTTAACTAAATTGTTAACTTTGTTAATTAACGGATTAACTAGTTAATGCCCACCTTTGTAAACAGATTACAATATGTTGAAATACATTATAGTTTATTAGACAAAATCTCAAAAACGAACACTTCCATCTGAATTTCACCTATATTCTTTTTAAAACTAAATAATATTACAGTCACAATTATAGATAATATTATTATGTAACGTATAATGTATAAGGTAATTATGTGAATTTCATCTTTCTTTACAACATGTCCAAGGAGAGTGAGGTTTATAATAAATAATATTTCTTGAGTTTAGTACTTTTTGATAGTTTTTTATAATGATAGACAGAGAGGTGTACCTATTTTATATAAACCATAGCATCACCAATTCTACCAAGTAGTTTAGTATCTATATCCTTTTTTAATAAGTGTGTAATGTTTGCCCTATGAGTGATGGACTCTCATTTTATCACCGATTTGTTTAAATATTCTTGTGATACTTAAAATATCCATCTACTATATTGATAAAAAGCATCTAAATTTTACAATAACATTACATAAAGTATTAAACATGGCCGTTATTGGCTATTTCTGGCAACGGCTACTATCCAATATTAAGTGTCATTACCGGTATCCATAACCATTGCTAAATATTAGTAGCAAAGACAGTTTTAAGATGATATGCATAAAGTAACCACAAACTTACTTCTATGAATGTACGGTTTAATCATTACAACCTTTCATAGGTCAAACTATAATGAATAATTTTCGTAGCATAACAGAGCAACAAGAAACAAACATATGTACTTTCTATTAGTATGATTGACCAAAGTTTATGACAGTTCAGTCTTAGGTCAATAGAAATAAAAAAAGTCTGGTTTATATCAATATTTGTGAAACATTGCTTTTTCTTAAGTCACTAGCCAATAACCGGTCTCTCTCTGTTTTGCATGTCGGAGATCATGTAGAAATAGATAGATGGCATCATTATTCTGGTTATTAGACTTATTAGTTCAGTTACCAACATAGCGAAACGAGAATCACAGCATGTAACCAATTATTGTTGTGATATTGTTGGTTGAATGTCTCGTCAAGGTCACTTCTTTGTATCCAGGTAACTGATATCTGTTGCTAGTTATATGAATCCTGATACAATACACTAGAGGCATGTCAACTGTTCTGTTAGATATTGATATAGCGGACACATGTCCACAAAATATCATACACATTTTACATATTTAACAAATCTTTATAGAGGGTTCTATATAGATTTGTTAATTTGTATAATATTTAATACTTAGCAAATATTTGTTGAAATATGCTGACTTAGTATTTGCTAGCAGTTTATATTATTTTTGCAGCAGTTTGATTATTTACATAAAAGGTATTTTTGTACTCCCCACCTAATGAACAGGTAATGGGCAGTGATGCACATGTGGTATTGAGGGCAGCATTTTAGTAGCCAACAAAATGCAATTTTTACCTACAGATTATCATACAATAAAATATAATATCAGCTAAAAATTATTTTCAAAAATACAAAGAGTAAAAGTGAGGTTCACATAAAATTTCAGTGTATGATTGAATTAAAGATATTTTATTCTTAACAATTTTTTTTAGGATTATTACACATACTATATTTTGGAAAATATCGTATAGGTTAATGGCAAATACTCGGACCAAGTGGACCCTTAAATTCAAAATATAAAATAGAATAAAACACGCTCCCATTCCCATGGGAAATGTCTTAGTCACCACCCTGGCAGGTTATTGATTATAGTTGGTAGGTATTATAAGTTTCTCCATAGGAGTGCTGCTCTCTCTTAGTGTCCTTCGACCGGTTTATTAGACTTCTACAGGAAAGTAATTG
Organism: Lymantria dispar; assembly: GCA_032191425.1. NCBI lineage: Eukaryota > Metazoa > Arthropoda > Insecta > Lepidoptera > Erebidae > Lymantria > Lymantria dispar. The sequence continues at coordinate 19,086,511 of CM063440.1, forward strand.
ATGATGACATATACTATTCTTAACCCACCATATAGATAAATCTTATGAAGCAACGGATGAGAAAAGTCAAAATTATATTAATTTATAACAATATCTTACGTAAAAGTTGCAACTCGCAAGCGAAGATCCGCTGAATCAAATCACTAAGAATTACTTTCGTAAATGTAGAATCAAGAATAGTATCATCTCTTTGCTCTGTTCAAATAATAATATCAAATCCAACAATAAAAGGACAAATAAATATTATGTTATATGACGCAGACCAATTGCAATCGCTCGCTAGATTGAGTCAAAATTCATTAGCATTCAAGAACGAACTTATTTGTAGTATGACCTTTGTGACATTGAGATTAGGGATGATCAATGAACATCGATGTTCGATGATCATCGATGTTGAAAGGAAAAACATCGATGTATTAACATCGATGTATTAACATCGATGTTTTAATATCGAAGTTGCTATAGGCAAAACATCGTAACATCGATGTTAACAGTTTTTAACATCGATGTTGAAAAGGAAACATCGATGTTGAAAGAAAAACATCGATGTTGAAAGGAAAACACATCGATGTTGCTATGGGCAGAACAAAATTTCCTAAAAAAAAAAAGCTCATCAAAATTTGCCTGGAAGATTTTACTTCATCGTCGTAATATCGATGTTAAAAACAATCGACAGATTTCCTAAAAAAAAAAGGTCATCAAAATTCGCCTGGAAGATTTTACTTCATCGTCGTAACATCGATGTCAAAAATATTCGACAGATGTCCTAAAAAAAAACTCTTCAAAATTTGCCACGAGAATTTATATTCTATAGTTCTGTAACATCGATGTTTTTCTAACATCGTTCTTCCCTAATTGAGATACATTTCCCTCTAGGGATGCCAATATGCAATCAAATAATCGCTGAATTGGAGCTAAAATATCGATTTTTAGATCGGCTTAAGGTTTAACGTACCAAATCGTTATTAGAAACGGTAAGTTCCATTTTTCCTCTTTTTTAATTCGAACTATAAAATCATGTATAAGTAGTTGAATGTTCCAACAGAGACTTCAACTCTTAATATAATTTAATCGCAAACATGATCAATTTTGTCTTGGTCATCGTATTAGCTGTACAAAAAAAAAACCGTTTGTGGATTCCTATTACCACGGCATCTTTCCTCTGTCAATGAAAGATGTTATATTTGAGGGCTGCGTTAAAAATAGAACACAGTATAATAATTAAATGGGCAGGGAATCATTTAATAACGTTATTTGTGATGCTGTCCGAACCCGGGACTAGACTTCGTGGATGCCCACTGTTGGGATAGGTATATCTGTGTCGTTGTTTATTTTTGAACGCGATAAAATAGTATGACTTACCACTTCCGTATTAATAGTGCGGTGATGTAACGCGTCCTGATTATATTGTGTTCTCGGTTTACACTGAAGCTTTAGGCCGCCTGCCATACATGCCGACTTTTCGTAATCCATGATTGCCGGATCTATTGATGTAGTGTGGACACTAAATATTTTTTGAGTGAGTGGGAAAGCTCCCAGAAAGCTGTATGTAAGGGCTTCAACTCTTCTAAAGTGGTGTCCCATGTACTCTGTCCCATGTTACTAATCTCTTGTTTGACCTTCCTTTGGAGAGTCCGCAGGCGCTTGTCGTTCTCCTACATGGGGTAACGTTCGTATGCGAGGGTTGCTGCGTTCTTTTTTCTCGCGTACGTCACTCAGCAGAAAGTATTCGTATCGTTATCAAGACTAAATTATATAGGATTTGGAGTAGTACCTCTATTGCGCGATAAGAATTTGAATCGAATCCCACATAAATTGGTCTCGATAACGATACGAATATTTTGACACAAATATTCGTGCTAAGTCCCCAAGTTGTTGAATCAAAAAATATTTTTGTTGAAAACATTTTTTATCCGTGCTTGTTACCTTCATGTCACACTCTTAAATTATATTAATTTTTTATAGCGTTATATTAAATAATGTTGCTGATATTTTATTTAATATAATACAGTTAAGGTGATGTTAATATATGATGGGTATATTTTATAACGGATTTGGCTGTATAGGCTTTTCTGCCTTAGCCTGTCCTTCTAGAAAACAAAAAAATAAATTATGCTTTATGGCTACCAGCTACGAGTGCCGGTGAATGGCGAGTTTGTTATTGATTCTAATTTAACACAAAGTTTCAGTTGGAGTCATATTAGAGAATTGATAATCAGCCCAGACAGTCCGTATCCGTAACTATCTCTTCTTATTATAAATAAGTATTACACAATTGTTGTATATATAATTCCATAATCGTAAAGGTGTTATATTTTAAAGGTCATGGACCGGCAAATCATATGGAAGGTATGTATCTTTTAAGTACCTATATCTCATTCGTGTATATTAATATTTGGATCACTAGTGCGATATGATTATGTGAATACAAACTGGATTATTTATTAACTCATTTAAACTCGTAAAGTAATAGCTGAAAAAAAAATGTAAGACCGGTTATAAGACAAAGTATGAGCAGGGTAGAGATTATATTATAGATAAAAAGGATGTTGCCATCATACAAACAACGATATCATTGATAGTGATATCCGGCTAGCTGGTTGTTCTAAAACAAACATGCTGATTGCTTTTATAATTAGCATCACATGTTTTCTTATGCATTTAATAGGAATGTTTGATAGGTTGATTTTAAATGCTGATTTGGTTCTAAAAATCTTTAATAAAACTTTTTATATTATTTTACTGGATGATAATGGAAACTAGTTCGACAAGTTTCGCTTTTAAAAATTGTCTTTCAAATCTAGTAGTTCATTTATTAAATGAGTAATGGGTATTTTCATACCTTTACTGAATTTTAACGTTATTAATAGGTAGATTTATAAAATATTACAAGAAAAGTGGGCTGTTGATAAATAGATTTTTATGATAAACTAGCAACCCGCCCTCGCTTCGCTTTGGTTTCATTCGCATAGTTCCTGTGGGAATACCGGAATAAAATATAGCCTAAGTTAATCCTTATATAGATAGCTACCTGGTAGTAAAATATCAAAATAGGTCCAACAGTTTTGAAGATTACTTCAAACAAGCACACAGACAAAAAAAATTTAACTGGTTTTGAGTCATAGATGTCGTGCAAATAACCGTGGGAGCATGAAAAGAAACCAATACTTTGATATTACAAACAGACACTTCAATTTTATTTATTTGTATAGATGGGGATCTAATCGTATTTACAGGATTTCATCAAAAACTCTATTGAGGGGTAACGGTTTGAGAAACCAGGAAGGATCTTAAATTCTAAGAAGCTTCACAAGTTATATTTTGTTATTGACCTTAAAATTTTTCTTTATGTTGATTTATCCTTAGAAACTACAATAACCTTATTTAAATATTTACTGTGTCCAAAGAAATATTCAGTACTATGATCTAATTTACAAGAAAATATTCAATGACAAGTCAATCTTTGAGATGTTAAAATCAAAGTTAAAATGTATAAATATGCCTTCCCAATGAATGGTTGTGGTAATTTATAAGAAAGTTAGTTATAGAAATAAAACTTACATTAAGTTTTGCTTTTATTTCAATTGTTTGACGGCATGCCCACATTTATGGTAAGAGTAGGTGTTATTTGAGTAAGGAAAAGTTATCTATACAAATAAATAAAATTGAAGTGTCTGTTTGTAATGTCAAGATACTGGCCTTTTTCATGCACAGTTATTTGAACGACTTCTATGCCTAAAATACAGTTTAAAAATGTTTGTTTCTGTCTGTTTGAGGTAATCTTCAAAACGGCTACGACCGATTTGGATAATATTTTATTACCAGGTAGCTGTATATATAAGGAAGTAACTTAGGCTATAATTTACCTCAGTATTTCTACAGTAATGGGAATTATGCGGGTAAGGTGACTGGAACCTAACTGAGCGAAGCGAGGACAGGTTGCTAGTAAAATATAGTATGTGCAGCATTTCACGTCAAGCGAACAACCAAAGTGAGGTTGTGAATATTGTGTATACTCTGGTCAGTTATACTTCTAGTAGACCTGGATGTGTACACACGTTATTTTTTTCGTGTGTTGCTTTATTACCGAGTTATGAGCTTTTGAAAAGTGACTAAGAATGGAATCATGAATTTTTGGATGCTTTTTATCTGTATCAATTAATATGTAAAAAAAAAAACTAAAACACACTGTTTCTTATAGTTAAAAAGTTGAAGTTTATAATTTTTTTGTTGAATTCTAAATTTGATTTTTTTTACCTGTAGTAAACCGGAAGTGAAAATTTCAAATCGATATTTCAGTAACTGTGAGGCTCGATACAGATAATAAGAATCCAAAAATTCATGACTTCATTCTTAGTCACTTTTCAAAAGCTCATAACTCAGCAATAAAGCAACATACGAAAAAAATAGTGTGTGTACACATCCAGGTCTACTAGAAGTATAACTGACCAGAATATAAACAAAATTCACAACCTCACTGTTTTTTTGTTGTCCGCTTGACGTGAAATGCCCCATATATAAAATTTGATTCTTCTTTATCATCATCATCATTTCAGCTCATATACATCCCACTGGTAGACTCGAGCTTCCTCCAAAATAGGAGGGAGAATGGCCTAATATACCATGCTGGTCAGACATCTTGGTATAGGGTTTCATTTCATGTTGCATTATGTGTATGTAAGAACATGCATGTTATATGCATATTTAATCTATTAGTCGTCTTTTACGACACCCATAGGCAAGAGAGGGCTGCTGAATCGTATTCTTACTCTGTCACCACACACACCCTGAGGAAAAGAAATTTGATTAAATTAAATATATTTTAAATATATATGTAATTTGGCTATAAATACTGTTTTTTATATAAAATCTCATTTTCAAACTGTATTTATTATCCTGTTCTCCTCAGCCCAAACCAAAATACTATACATATATAATAATACTCTTTTTTTGCGTGCTATTATTACAAAAAAAAATCTTAGTAGTGCCCAAGATATGGTTATGTTCAATGCATTGTGGCTTATTTGTATTGAACATCATTTGGATTATTATAATCAATTTAACCCATTACCGACCGAGACTCGTATTTTTTTTACATCATTTTTCATCATTTCTTTTTCACTCTCATATTTAAAAAATCAGAATTTAAAAATGAAAAACATGGTCTGCCGTACTTTGCAGTGTGCTCTTTCAGAATCTGGAGTAGAAATTGCGATTTTACACTACAAAAAAAACGGCCGCTTTTAAACAAAAACACGGCCGCTTTTAAACAAAAAAAAACGAGAAAAATTGAAGACATTTTTTCCATGATTATTTTTCTCATAGAAAACGATGAATGACCCCCCTCTTTTTTTTCAACCATGAGTGCACTAAATAGTTGAAGTTGAACGACGAATTTTTTAAATCTGTAAAAATCAATTTTTACCCCAAAATGGCGTTTTTCACACCTTAAGTGGTGAGCGAAATTTCACGTTTCGCGTAAAATATAAAAAATCAGATCTTCACGAAAATTGGTATGCCGGAGTTTTTTAGGTCGCTGATTACGATTCTGTCATCAAAATTTGAACATTCAATATGGTGGACCCAATATGGCCGACCGAAAATCCAAAAACTTATTTAAATCGAGTGAAATTGAGCACTCGGAGGTTTTCGAGATCCTTGATTATGATTCTGCCCTCAAAATTTACTACGTCCACATCCTTGTCTCTGGGTTGCGCTAAGAGTAAAATAACAACGTGTCGCATCATGTTGGATTTGTTATTGTGAATTTTCAAATTCTGAGAATAGAATCGAGATTAGCGATCTCAAAAACCCCTGAGCGCCCAATTTCACCCAATCTAAATAAGCTTTTGGATTTTCGGTCGGCCATCAGCGACCTAGAAAACCCGCGAATACCCAATTTTATCCGATTCAAATAAATGTTTGGATTTTCGGTCGGCCATATTGGATCCGTCATCTGGAATTTTCAAATTTTGAGGACAGAATCGTAATTAGCTACTTTGAAAACCCCCGAGTGTCCAAGTCACCCGATTTAAATAAGTTTTTAGATTTTCGGTCGGCCATATTGTAACCGCCATCTTTAATTTTCAAATTTTGAGGGCAGAATCGTAATTAGCGACTTAAAAAACCCCGGGATACCAATTTTCGTGAAAATCAGCTTTTTTTTCTATTTTTTGCGAAACTTGAAATTTTGCTCGCCGCTCAAGGGATGAAAACACCATTTTGGGGGTGAAAATATTGATATCTATAAATTCAGAAAATTCGTCATTTAACTACAATTATTTAGTGCACTCATGGTTGAAAAAAAAGAGGAGGTTATTCAGCGTTTCTAAGAGAAAAAAATATGTCTGCGATTTTTCGTCTAAAAGCGGCCATTTTTTTTGTAGTGGAAAAAAATTGCAATTTCCACCCCAGATACTGAAAGAGCACACTGCAAAGTACGGAAGACCATATTTTCATTTCAAAATTCTCGTTTTTAACAAGCTTTTATTATTTAATGATGAGAATTAGGCTATTAAAAATGATAAAAAAAAATACGAGTCTCTGTCGTTAATTGGTTAATCAATATTTTCATAAACTTCCTTCCTATTTCAAAACTAGATGTGGTATTTTAAAACTGATAAGCTGCTCTGCCAACAAATATCCTTACTAATATTATAAATGCTAAATTAAATTTGTTTGTTATACTTTCATACATAAACCACCAAACCGATTTAAAAAATTCTTTCACCAATGGAGAGCTATAATATCAGGGAGTAACATAGGCTATATTTTATCCCGGTATTCCCACGGGAACAGGAACTACGCAGGTAAGACGACTGAAAGCGAAGCGAGGGCGAGTTGTTAGTAAAATATAAAACAAAAAACGAATGTGAAACGAGTCTGCAATCTAATGTTGATTATTTCAAATTATATATAACTGTTATTTTTAATTTTTTCATTCATGCATTTTTTCATAAAAGTATTTAAATCTTTATTTTTACTTATTTTTGGAAGCATTCGGTTTTGACAAAGATAAAAAATAATAATCAGCTTAGGTTAGATGACAATTTGAATATTTGCATTAAACTATTTTGATTTATATACCTTACGAATATTTTAGGTGTTGTTAATATGTATGATACTAATACAGACATCTGTGCAAGTGAAGAAGCAAAAAACTGCAGTAATAACAGATACAGGAGATATAAAAGAATTTAAAAAGTTGTTGAGAACTAAGACTAATGTATTGGTACTCTTTGTTAATGAGCTGAAGCCATCTGCAACTATAATAGATACATTTAAGAATACTGCTGATGTTATGAAAGGGCAAGCAACTCTTGCTATTATAGATTGTAATAATTTGTGAGTATTTTTCTATCTGCTATGATTATTCCTTATAAGATTTCTAAAACATGTTTAAATTAAAACAACTAATGGTCTATATTCATGGTTGTTAAATAGCAGCTTTAAGTCACCTAGCATGCTATGTTCAGTACTATGCTTAACATTGGTAAAAGAATGGGTGTAACAGACATAACCCAAGGAATTATTATACAAAAATGGCAATGGGCAAACCATATTACTTGATAAACTGACAAATGTTTTGCAAAACAGATTCTTGACTGACAAACACGACTGTAGGCAGTCTGTGTAAATAAGCAGTGTTGGATGGTTCCTCAACAGACTGGACTAACAATACTAGCAGTATCATGGAACCATTAGATATAGGCTGCATAACACTGTTTAATGATATATTGGGAGCATAGCATATCTATGCCCAATAGTGGACATCCCTGCTGATGAATTTATTGATGGACTGGTTCATGAAAGTAACAATGATATTAATACCTACAACAGGTGTGAGAATAAAGTTTAGTATTTCATGTAATATAACATCAATGATTTAATTAGCCTATTTTTTATATAAACAAAGTAGCTGATTAACTAATGCATTAATGCCAAGCCAACTGCTGCAACTAGAAACATGAAATTCTGAATGTAGTTTTATTTTGTGATGTCTACAGACTAAAAAAACTTTTATAAAATTCAACCATAAGGTCAGTATGGGAGATCACATATTCCATTGTTTTCAAATTAAGTACTCTTGAGTAAAAATAGTTTTTAGAATCAAGTACATAGTTACTGGGATTAATATGTACAAATGAACAAGCAAACATTGAAGCTATATTGAGGTTATGCACATATAATTATCTGACTCTTATCAAGGCAGTTCTTATTAATGTATGATTTTAATAATTGATTTAAAATGCTTGTCTTAAGACATAAATGTGCAGTCAGTGGAGATAAAATTGTTAAGAAAAGATTGTTTAAAAAAAACGAATTGATTAAGTATCTAGTTCTTAATAACACAATTACATTTTGGCATGAACCTAAAATTATAGTTTTATTATAGGGAAAGTAAGAAGCTGTGTAAAAAGTTAAAAATATATCCTGATAAAGCATATTACATTAAACATTACAAAGATGGTGAATTTCACAAAGACTATGATAGAAGTGAATCAGTAAATTCATTATCGAACTTTCTACGAGATCCCACTGGAGACCTGCCTTGGGATGAAGATCCAACTGCCACCGATATATTCCATTTACAAGATGGAGAAGTAAGTTCATTTTTTTAATGATTTATAATAATACTAGCCGAACCAACAGACGTTGTTTTGTTTCAAATTAAAATTCAAATCATTTATTATGCATAAACCCCGAGAGGGCACTTACATATTGTCAGGTTAAATCAAAAAAAAAATAGTAAAAGGAATTCTCCTTGAAATCGATAGCAGCGCCACCTACCGGGTCTAATTGTGAATCTAAACCATTCTCGAATCGCTTTGAACAGACCCAAAAAATTTTGTCAACATCAGTCCAGCCGTTTAGGAGGAGTTAACTGGCATACACACGTACACAAGAAATATATCTATAAAGATATATATATATATATAATAAGTACATATTACATTGGCATATACAAATCTATTTATAATATTTCTAACTAATTGTAATGGTAATTAACATATGTTTTAAAGTTTATTTGCTTATTTATCGTAAAATAATTTAGTGTTAGCTGCTGATTAATGTTAACACATGTATTTAAGGCACATATTAAAATATTGTTGTTTTATTATTTCTATTGTATTTGTATTTTTGACTAATGTTGCGGTTGTCGTAAAAGATAGCTAATACACGTAAATAACATTGCTGCTAGATACAAAAGAAGAATCACCAAGAGGTTTAAAAATACAATGTGTCATCAGCCCTTTTTATAACCTTGGTAGTCCTCATTCCCATGGGAGTAAATGGTTTACCAGGGGAATAAGTATTGCTTGCATGATGGTAAAAGAAAGAAATTAACATGAATGCAGAATGGTGTTGGTGTAAGTAAGGAAACATGTGTGTTGTATTGCTTGTATGATGGTAAAACAAAGGAAGTTAACACAAATGCAGAATGGTGTTGGTGTATGTGAGTGAGCATGCATGTTGTATTGCTTGCATGATGGTAAAAGAAAGCAGTTAACATGAATGCAGAATGGTGTTTGGTGTAAGTATGCAAGCATGCTTGTTGTCTTGCTTACATGATGGTCAAAAAAAGAAGTTGTATGAATGAAGTATGAATGGAGAACGGTGTTTGGTGTAAGTATGTGAACATGCATCAATATGCATGTTCACATACCAGACACTATTCTCCATTCACATTAACTTATTTACAATACAATTATTATTGCTTGCATGATGGTAAACAAAACAGTTAACATGAGTGCAGAATGGTGTTTGGTATAAGTATGCAAGCATGTATGTTGTATTGCTTGCATAATGATAAAAGAAGTTAACATGAAGGGAGAATGGTGTTTGGTGTAAGTATGCGAGCATGCATGTTGTATTGCAGGCTGTTAGTGGTAAAAATAAAGGGTGGTGTCACAATGTGGCCTAAACCTGTCAACACAAGGAAATGTAAGATGATGAAAATAAGTAAATCTATTAAAATTCTTATTTATGTTAAGTTTTATATTTTTTTAAAAATAAGATGTTGGTTTTTGTTTTAGGCATTGACTAGATTTCTTAAAAAAAGTTCAGCAGCCTACAAAAACTCTTTGATAATGTTCTACGCGCCATGGTGTGGATATTGCAAAACTTTGAAACCAGAATATATTAAAGCAGCTGCAGACTTAAAGGTAATAAATTATTAAATTCTCATCACTCTAAATGTAGAAACAAAGCATTACGTAACCTCGCTTCCTCGTAACATTGTGTCAGCAAATTTTTGTTACAATAGTGTCGTAAACAGGGCATTGTTTAACGATGGAGTATTCAATTTAGCTGGTTACTGATCAAATTTATTAACCAGAATTGATGAATTTAAGCCAATACTAAGGATAATATTTAGGATCATTTTATGTTATCCTTATCGTTATCAAGGGATAGTTATGATAGTAAAATATTATAGAGCTTTTTTTTTGCGAATGGGGCGGCGCAGGCGCAACTACCTGCTCCTCATGCCGCCCTAGCCGAGGCCGCGGGTGACGTGACCGGGGATTAGTCCGTCTCCCGCCGAGATGCCGACCGCGTGAGGAAAGACCGACGTCCTCCCCGAGGGGGGGACGTCGGTCGATGGGAGGGTACCCCACGTAGGGGTATTCCGTCGGGCCGACCACTGACGACAAGTAAACCTGCTCCGGTGGTCGGCCCAACGACGAAGGCGAGGTGGTTTTCGGGTGGGTTGCGGGAGTTGCGTGCTTAAGCCCCTCTGTCGCCCCGGACGGAGTGGTGCGGAGGCGCGCCGACCGCAGCCCACCCACAAAAAAAAAAGCGTTTTTTTTATTTTTAAATTGCACACAGTGGCAAACTAGCAAACAGTATACCTGATGGTAAGTGATGCTGCCGCTTATGGTCTTTGCTAGGCCGGTGCCATGAGGTTCGGTGATACTAGGCATCACCAAAACCATACGCAACTTACGCAATAACCCTCAGAAAGTTGGGCTTACGGCTCTCTCGCTCACCGAACGAAGCGTAGTAACAAATTGCTACTATGTACTTAGACCTCGATTTTCTGCGAGAGTGTGGTACTACCCCAGACGGACCGGCCCGTGGCTGTGGAGGCAACTATCAACAGTGTGGTCCTACTATGATAACACGTAGGAATATTGAAGTACATTCAATGTAATTCAATATTTGCATGGAAAATTCAGTATTTGGATAGAAATTGTACACTAACTCATTGGTTAGGTAGGTAAACGTATAGGTGATTATTTTCGGGCACGTTTCTGAAAAACATTGTTTTGTTTTTCCTATAATAAAATAAGCTCAATAGGCATTTGATAATAATAAATAACGAGTAATCATTATAAGCTCTTAAAAGATAACACTCAGACCATTTCAGTGATAACTGGTATTTTTGAAATTGTGATTTTATTATAAGCATTACATTAGTTAGGGGGTACTAAAAAGCCTTAGTTTTTTTCTTTAACGGTATAATGGCAACATGAAAATATCGTCTAAGAGGATAAAAAACAATCTAGTAAAGTTTGAGCTCTTAATATTGATATTACAAGACAACGCATCGTGATTCCTGATCGCTAATTTAAACAATACCGAAAAATATTATAGTTACGAATTTTAATGTGCTTGTACATACGAATCATCGTCCAATAAAATTAAAAATATACGATCACCATCATTCAACATATTGCCGTGCACTGCTAGACGTAGGCCACCATCATATTTCACCACAGACTGCGGACCCGTGCCCCCTGTATCCAACGACGACGTCCAGTAACTTTCAGCCGGTCGTCGGTCCACCTAGTGGGAGGGTGTACTACACTGCGTCGTCCGATACCTGATCGCCGCTGGGGAAAAAAGGTTCTTGAACTTTCTTCCCCAGCGGTTGTCGGTGCGTCGAGCGATGTGACCTGTCCGTTGGCACTTCAGCGAGCTAATTCATCGTGCTATGCCAGTAAAACACGTTCTTCCGTATTGCGGATTTTATCTCACAGAAAAATCCTGAGCATAGCCCGCTCCAATAGCTCACTGAGCGACTTTGAGCTTGGTTATGACGCCTACATTTAGGGATCACGTTACCGTGCTGTAAGGCATCACTGGTCATGGACCTGTGTTTTCAGACACTGAGTTATGTTGGTTGAGAAGACCCTCCCGAATTTGCCCGAACGCAGCTCAACCGAGTTGGAATCGTCGGCTGACCTCTTTGTCTAAAATTGGATCTACCTAACGACTGTTTGTCCAAGGATTTACCTTAATGATCGACAGCTTCAAGAATCATATTGCCAACGAGGGGCGGTACAGGAATGACATGGGCATTTGACATGACCTTCGTCTTGTTCATGTTCATTCGTAAACTCACTAGTTGGGGTATCCTGCTGAGATCATTGAGCCATGGTCTTCCATGTATTCTGACATAAAGACGATATCGTCAGCAAATCGAAGGGTGAGTGATGTATTCGCCGTTGATGTTGTTGCCGAGTCCGGTGCAGTCTAAGACACCTCCAGTGCAGTGGTGAACAGTTTCGGAGAGATGACCTCTCCCTGTCTCACGCATTTCTGCAATTGGATCGGTTTTGTAGTGTTATCCTGAATACTGACATTATGGCGTTCCTATACAAACACTTCAGCACTTCGATATAACGATGGTCGATTAGGCACCGCTGAAGTTAGGTACTGTAGCAGGTAAAAAAAGGCATAAAGTATACATAATTAAACAATCCGGAAAAAATCGATCTTTTGTTTTTCAATATGATTCGAAAAGTTATTAGAGGTTTAAAATTAATATTTAATTAATTTGAAATGGTAAATTCCTTTTATAATTTTACATACTTCTGTATTAAAATAACGGCTCAAACCAAGCTATTTTTGTAAAGCATACTAATATACATATTTTATATTATACTAGCTGAACCAACAGACGTTGTTCTATTTAAATAAAGCGTCACCTACTGGGTCCAATTGTGAATCTAAACCATCCTCGAATGCCCTTGAATACACACACAAAAAATTTCATCAACATCCAGCCAGCCGTTTAGGAGTTCAGTGACATACACACGTACACAAGAAATATATATTTATAGTCAAAGATTGTTATTTTGACATTACAAACAAACATTCCATTTTCATATTCTCAGTAATACCAATTACTCGTTTTAGGGTGAAGCACTGCTTGCTGCAATTGATGTGGCTAGGCCAGGAAATTCCAAAGTAAGGCAGATGTACAACATTACTGGCTTTCCTACAATGCTATATTATGAGTAGGTATTATTTTTTTATCCCACTGCACTTTTAAGTGCTATTTATAAATAATGATGCTCTGTTATTCAAACTTTTGATTGTTGGTCATAGGTTTTAGGTTTTATTTTGTTGTCTTTTGTAGTGCTTAGATCCCTTAGTAGGCTTTTACGATTTCAAAGGGAAAGTATAGAATGATTATTTGTATTTTTATTCTGTTGCCAAAGAAAATTGAAATTACTATTAAAACTAAGTCCGTGTGGTAATGGAGTAATTATATAATGGTTGCCCACCTTTCCTTTTTATGTGGGTGATTATAAAAGACGACTGAAAGACTCTAGCAGATAATACCACCGAAAGAGAAGGAAAAGTTGAAATGAGAACCTATGACCAGCACCATATAGAAGGTCAATTTCCTCTCAACTGTCGTTAAGTCTCTAGCCCCGCAGTGGAATGAATATGAGTTCAGATGATGATTATGAATAAAACAAAAAGAACATAACTAATTTCATAAAGTTTTAAAATATTTATTTATTACGACCTTAGAATAATAACGTATAGAAGGATAGTGTCGGTACTTAAGCGATCAAATATGCTCCTTATTATAACACTAGTTAAAGTGGGAAAAACTCCTTATTTGGCAACACTGAGCATTAACAAATTATGAAATAAAATGGTTTTTATTAACATAAATCGTAGAAATTGTATATGTTGAATGATTACCTTTGAAAAGTAATGTTAATACATTTTTTAGGTTTTTCAAATGTATTGTGACACCATCTAAATGCGCAAACCATCATAACTATTTATTTTCTAAGAGTTGCGTTCAGTACACAGTGCCTTTGTGCGCTACAGAATAATCCGGCGTAAGGAGCCATTTTTGGCTCCAATTGAAATACTTAAAATTTTGTGCGCGGAGTTAGCTTCTATGAGTACTTATTCTATGATGAGAACAAATATCGCTATAGGTTAAATGATAATATCCGTTTTATTTATTTTTATTACAGGAAAGGGCAGTATAAATTACCCTACAATGGCGATAATAAATACCAAGCTATTGTAGATTTCATGAGAGATCCTACTGCCATCATGCATAAAAAGAAGAAAGATGTAGTCGATGAAAGTTGGTCTGTCGACACAGACGTGGTGCATTTAACGGGTGAGTGATATAATTAAGACGAATTCGTACGTTGAAGTGGTAATGGGTAGGCCATGTAGCTCGACGAACCGTTGCGGAAAAAAAGTTCTCGAGTTGCGACCACGTTTCGATCGACGCAGTGTAGGATGCTCAACTAGGTGGACCGATCACCCGTTGAAAGTGGGCGTTGCTAGATCAGGCGACACAGGACATGGACGTTGGGCTATGGGCTGAATGATGATAATTCTAAGTATCGTCAAAATGTAGAATAATTATTGGTACCAGTATCGCTAGGGCAATTTAATGTATTTTGTATTTTCTAGTGATAATTGTTTTCATATTGTCAACTCATACAGGCCTACACTTGGGCTCGAGTTGCCTCCAATTTTGAAGGGCAATCGGCCTACTATACCACGATTCTCAGACAGATTAATATATAGATTAATTTTCAGTTTTCTTTTTTTAGATCTTTGTTATTTATATATTACTAGAAACCCACCCTCGCTTCGCTTCGGTTTCAGTTGCTTTACCCGCGGCGTAGTGCCCGTTCCTGTGGGAATACCGGGATAAAATATAGCCTATGTTACTCCCTGATATTATAGCTTTCCATTGCTGAAAGAATTTTTGAAATCGTTTCGGTGGTTTAAGCGTGAAAGCGTTACAAACAAACAAACATACATCCTTACTTTCGCATTTATAATATTAGTATGGATTTTCACATGTTAAATTGTACGACACCAACGGGCAAGAAAGTGAGGGGCGCTTTTACTCTGTTACTACACTAAGGATATTTCGTAATAACTCTCATTAATATGCGATAACCTAGACAAATTATGTTTGTGGTAGTAATAATAGCCAAAGAGTTTATAAAATCAGAAATTCAGGCCACTTTTTTGTCGTAAATGCTGTCATAATATTTTTTTTCCCGTATCACATTAAATCATTAAATGTCATGTAATAATAGTATTTTAAAATTGCATTATGTTTTATTTTAAGTATTGGCTTGCAAAATATTTAAGAGGTTAGTTAATATTTAATGAAATCTAATTTAATTAATTTCAGTTTTAACTCTTGCCGCAAATTGTATAATGAAGTATTATAAAAATATGAATCTTTATATAGTGACAATAATTACAATATCTTTCACGTGGTGACGGTGTAAGAATAAAAATTACAAACTCTTTATTTACGTGGGTGTCCCAAAAGGCGACTTGGAGAAGCAGGCAATGTATATAATTGTTACTACAAAGTCCTTACGTGGTGACTATTTCAAGATATAATTTGCCACTACCTTCCTATTTTAAGTTGCCGGATTAATATTACACTATAAAAGTATATGTATGTAAAGTTTTACTTTATATGTATGATTATTGGCCACCCATTTCCTTCCTTTAACAAAATAACTACTGCAAAAGAAGAACTCGAGATGATATAGCATGCTTATCCGCTTTAAAGTGTAAGTTATGCCAATTTCTACATTGGGCTGTAGGCTAAAAAAGAAGACTCACATTTAATTACTGTTTTGTACGGGCGATACATTTTTTTTTTAATTTCAGTGGATAATTTCGAAAAAGTTTTACAAAAAGCTGAACACGCATTGGTAGTATTTTATGCTCCTTGGTGCGGTCATTGTAAGCGGATTAAACCTGAATTTGAGAACGCAGCTGCAAGAATTAAATACGAACAAGTATGTATAACTTTATAAATTTATTATTCATAATTTCAACTCCTTATCATTGCTGGGATTGACCTACTATACCTACCGCGCTGGTCAGACGCGTTGGTGTAGAGGGTATTATTTCGAATTGTTCTTCCCTTGCATGTGCATACGAGGCATGCCTTTTAAGCTTTGTCGTTTGAAGAAAAAAACACAACTAGAATCTTATAGTACTTTTTATTGTTTTTTTAAAGTATTCACCACGTAGCTTAATACACTTTTCCATTCGCTCAAACCAGTTATTATAACATTTATTCCACTCTAAAGTGGAGGTGTTCAAAATGGCTGACTTGACAGCGTCGACTGCTTTTTCACCGGACTGGAACCTTTGACCACGAAGACTTTTCTTAATTTTAGGAAATGAAAAAAATCGTTGGAGCTTAGGTCAGGACTGTGTGGAGGATGGTCACGAATTTCTACTTTTTCCTGCTTCGAATACTCAATCATTTGACGAGCGCTGTGTGAGCTTGCGTTGTCGTGGTGCAGGATGATGCGTCGCTTTGAGTTAGATTTTCAAAGTTCGGCGATGACTTGTGGTAAACAAACTGTGGTATACCACTCTGCGTTAACCGTTCTACGATCTTCAAGTGCAATAGTCGCAACATGGCCGGTTTTTCCAACGAACGTGGCCACCATGTTCTTTGAACTTTGAAGTGCTTCGAGAACGAACCACTTTAGTCGGCTTTGGCTTGTCGTGAAAGACCCAGATTGTAGATTGTTGTTTGGAATCAGGATCGTAGGCATAGATCCAAGATTCGTCATCACTGATGATGTCGTAGACGTGATTTGACTCTCCTTGGTTGAACCTTTGCAGAGTCTTCTTACACCATCTGACACGGGCCGCCTTGTGATCGTCGGAAAGCAGATGCGGTATCCAACGGCAAACTTGCTTCCTCACACCAAGCGCTTCATGCAAGATCTTCTGAATGGTTGAGAGATGCCTAATAGAGCCTCTATCTCTCGATACGTCACATGACGATTGGGCGTCCTCCGAGATTTGTCACTAACTGTATTTCCACGCTGGAATTCTACTCGACTCCAGCCCGGCCTCCTCACGCGGGTCGTCGAGGACCTGGTCCCACGACGGGCGTAACACACGCTCCCGGTCATGACTCCGCCAGACACTGACCGGGAGGCCGACGATGACAGTGTTCCGCCCATCACGGAACCCGAGATGGGGGCGGCGGTGGCGCGCATGCACGGCAAATCCACCGCCCCCGGGCCGGACGGTATTCCGAACCGTGTGCTGGCCCTGGTCCTCGACCATCCGAGTCCCCGCCTCAGGGGGCTGTTCGACGCATGTTTATCGTCCGGGCAGTTCCCTGGGTGCTGGAAGGAGGGGAGGCTGGTGCTCCTGCCGACGCCGGGACGGTCTCCAGAGTCGGCTTCGGCCTACAGGCCCATCGTGCTGCTCGATGACATGGGCAAGCTACTGAAGAGGGTGGTAGCTGCCCGCATCGAGCGGCACCTCGTCGGCATGAGGCCCGAGCTGTCGGACGCCCAGTTTGGGTTCAGGAGGGGTCGTTCGACGATCGAGGCTCTGTTTCGCCTGAGGGCCGTGGCGACTGAGGCCGTCATCGGCGGGGGAGTGCTGATTTTGACATTACAAACACAGGTGTGTTTTTATTTATTTGCATAGATGTTTCAATTTTTAAATATCTCGTAAGTTAAAATATTTATTTGTTACTGATTTAGATGAATGGTATTTTGGCGGCGGTGGATGCAACCAATCAACCAGAATTGGCGTCGCGGTTCGGTGTGAAGGGTTACCCGACCTTGAAATACTTTAATAAAGGAGAATACAAATTTGACGCTGGACATGTTAGGCAGGAAGACCAAATTGTCAGCTTTATTCAGGTAATTATTATCAACATATTGGCTGAATTCAATTATTTGTGGAATATACAAATTTCGACCTTTGTGCCCTAGTGCATGTCATAGATTTTCTAAATATAATTTACTAGTTGACACAGCAGACGTTGTTCTCTTCAAATCTAAAAAAATCACGCCTTTGTGTCTTTAAACAAGTGTGAAATTATCAAATTTTCTATATAATAATGTCAAATGATACGGCAATTATATATTCCATCATATTATCAAATAAACACTTTGACATCTTTTCTGATGTTTACGCGAGTATTACACATTGTAAATAAAACTATTTTACGAATTTTATCGTGTTTGAATTGGATTTTTGATTGCCCAACGTGTCGTACAATTTAGCATATTCATGATGATCATGAACGTTGTAAAATCCGTAAAATATGCGTGCGTGTGTGCGTGCGCATGTCTATGTGGGCACGTGTGTGCGACCGTACGTGCCATAGCACATGCGTGCGTATATGCGTTCATGCGTTCGTATTTGCACATTATTGTGATTTTAATTCGATAACAGATTTGCGGTCTTAAAAGAAGAGCGTCATATTCTTCCGCTCTATTGCTTCTTTAATACGAATCGTATTAAATCGGCGAATATCGCGACGCACAGACTTGGAGATCTGCCTATTCAGCTTCTTATGTGAGGAACAAACGGCTGAAGAGTGCACCGTCATTTCTTTTCTCCGCTCCATGAGCTTGAGAGTCTAGTCGGAAAGTTTTTTTAGGTCTTTTATCACGGTGAGCCTTAAAAAATTTCGGCCCAACCGCGTTTGAGCGTAGTTAGTATCTATTGCCATCATAAATGACGTAATTACACTTAGTATATATTGCAACAACTGTTTATCTAGCAAAATTAGTAAGAAGGGTCCGTACCCTAGATCTTTGTCAGCATGTGTGTTACGCTATTTTACTATGAATGATTCAATAAAACAAAAAATGGCTAAAAAGTCTGTTATTATATATTGACTCTTCATCGGCGATATATTACATTACCTATTGCTTATTTGATAGTCTATTCTCTTAGGATCCAAAAGAGCCGCCGCCACCACCGCCCGCAGAAAAGCCCTGGTCCGAGGAGGAGTCAGCCGTGCGCCACCTCGACGCCTCGACCTTCAGAAACACATTGCGGAAGGTCAAACACGCCCTCGTCATGTTCTACGCACCCTGTGAGTCCGAAAACATTTTAGAGTTCATCTCGATTTTTGTATTTTTTAATATTCTAATCATTTTTCAGCATTCCAATCATTTTTTAGCAATCAGCTTTTAATTTAAAAGTATCCAGTTCACTATAAGCTAAAATATAGTTTCACCTGGTAGTAATAGAGAATAAATAATAATATGGTATTATTAGATGATTAATTTACAGACTTGCAAGTAAAATTTTAATAATTAGAGGCCAACATGCCTCTCAGTCTTAATGCCCTCAATTCTTAGGAGGGTATTCTGGTTTAAATGCCCGAATTTTAAGTGTTTTTGGACGCGGTAAAAAAAAAGATGCTTCTAAAAATTGTATACCATTTCGTCTGGATTAATATACAATTTTATTTCCAAATTGTCTTTTGTCGCAGTGGTGGTATCAGTTACCGGCACGATTTTTTCAAGCACAAATGCACATATACATGTCACCGGATTATTGTATGAACCGTTAGTTTATAAACTATCTAGTCAGATTATAAACTATCGATAGATTGTGAACGGACACTAAAATTTACAATCTAACGCTTATATTTTCGTAAGATTATAAACTGACTATGTTCAACCGTCAAATTGTGATTTTAATACATTTAACCATCAGTTCAAAAAAAAAAATGACCCAATTACAGCACTGTCTTACAATTTCTCGCCTGCGAATTTGTGAAGTATCCTCTGATTAGTTGGTGTTATAGATAGCATGTGTTCGTGTGCATAGGGTTACAAACATAATTATCAGCAATTAAAAAGCTCATTGTCAGCAAATATTAACGTACATTATTAAATACCACCAAAAAACTGTTTTTATTATCTTTAAATTGATGTAATATAGTAATGTCGCTAAAATAATAATGGCGGCGGGACAGATGGTAAAAACAATGATTCCTTGAACCAATCAGCGTGCACTTTGCGTTTTGTTCACAATTTGACGGTTGAACATAGTCAGTTTTATAAACTTACGAAAATGTAAGCGTTAGATTGTAAATTTTTGTGTCTGTTCACAATCTGTCGATAGTTTATAATCTCACTAGATAGTTTATAAACTAACGGTTCGTACAATTTTACGGTGACATATACAAACATGTTTATATACACAATTCATATAAACTTGTATATATATTCACACAAAAACGAAAATACATACAAGTACATATACACACCCACAAACACACACGTACATATAAACACACGCACACGCAGCACACACACACGCACACACACACACACGCACACACACACACACACACACACGCACACACACACACACACGCACACACACACACACGCACACACACACACACACGCACACACAGACACACACACACACACACAGACACACACACGCACACACACACACACACACACACGCACACACACACACACGCACACGCACACACACACACGCACACGCACACACACACACACACACGCGCACACACACACACACACACACACACACACACACACACACACACACACACACACACACACACACACGTGTTGGTTAGGACCGGTATAACCGAAAGGAATTAAAACGTATATTTTACAATGACATATCCTCTTATTTCCTCCTTTGATTTTCGATATTATTTCATATTGATGTGTTAATCAGCTAAACATATTTTTCACAGGGTGTGGACACTGCAAAAGTACAAAGCCAGAGTTCGTTAAAGCGGCAGAGAAATTCGCAGACGAACTGATAGTGGCTTTTGGAGCAGTAGACTGTACTACTGAACAAGAGCTTTGTGGAAGTTACGGCGTGAAAGGATACCCCACCATCAAGTACTTTAGTTATTACGATAAGGCCGTCAATGAATATACAGGTGGAAGGAAGGTGTGTTTTATATTATATTAATTCTAATATTTAATCACCTGCCGCCTAAGGCGAGCGTGCAAGCGAGACTACGGAACAAGCGATAGAGGCACTATTGGTTTAAGCGCTTGTCTTATGACGCATTTATTATTTCTTTAAAAAAATATTTGACGTTACGAATACTAATTTATCGAAAAATATGTATTGTAATGTTCAATTAATTTCCTCTATGTATTAAATTAAAAAAATAATATAAATCAGTGATAATAATGCAATTAATAAAAGAATGCAATTTTCATCAATGTTTTATTATGAAGTGATACGTGAGATTATCGCCTCTAAACTGACTTGACAGACAATCAATACTTTTTTTTTAATCTTATTGTGTACCATGACTATTGATAGCCTTTCTCGGACCTTCCTGAGGATTACACATGTCATTTATAGAAATCATGATGAATATATAAGAAATAATGTCTACTCTAATAATATTACAATATCAGAAATGTTTGGTAGGAGTAGTCCCAAGGAAAAAAATAACCAAGTTTCATTGAAATGACAATTTTTTATGAAATTAACATATTCTTAGATGCAATTTTACTAATCCATAGGAAGAGAACTTTGTGACGTTTATACAAAGTCTCATAGGCGTACATCAATCCAGCACGGCACAACCCAAGTCAGCTTCTGAATCTGGATTCGGCAAAAACGTACAGATTGCTTCTGATGCGGACTTCGAGAAGATCATCGCTTCACCCATGCCTACATTTGTTATGTTCTTTGCTTCCTGTAAGTAATATTTCAATCATAAATAATAGGGTGATGATGGAGTAAGAATACTATTCACCACCCCATTCTTGCCTGTAGGTTTCCTAAAATACGAGTATGGGATTATAATATACAGGTAACATCTATGCAAGAGAGGAAAATCTCCAAATAAAATCCTATATCAACCCGTCTGAACCCAGCGTGGTATAGTATGTCAAGTTCCCTCCCATTGCGCAGGAGGCTCACAGTGGAACGTATGAGCTATGATGATGTAGACAAATAATTAAACAATAAATTCTTAGCAAAACCCTTTGCCAACCCGTCTAACCGGTCTGGTGTATACTGTCCCTCTAATGTGGCGGAACTAAATTCCAACTGTGGAGGATTTTAGCTAAATCATAAGCTAAAGAAGAAAAATGGCTGGCAGATCATTTGTCTATTGCCACTTTTATGTAAAGACAAATCAAATGAAATAATTATTCTGTCGCCCTCTTAAGAGCTCTTACATATTCTGAAATTTATATATTCTGTGAGATTAATCTAATAATCTACAATCGGATCGGAACACGGCCACAAGCTGAGAAGAGCCGGCAAGAAATTTAGACATGTCGTCATTTTTTAAATCACTTCTTTACAATGAAATTGAATGTATAATCATTATCATCATCTCGGCTCTTATACGGCTCACTGCTGGGCTCGAGCTTCCTCTACAATAGTAAGAAAATTAACCATACTACATATATCATGCTGGTCAGACAGGTTGGCACAAAGGTTTCACAAAGGTTGTTTCGAGTTTTCCTGCTCTTGCAGGAGGCTCTTCTCTTGTGTGAATACAAAATACAAAAACAAATATGACTGGACCCGAACCTACAAGTGGCATCCGATCAAGGGTTAACTAATAGAGCAGTCAAAACTTTATATATCTTATTGTCAATAGGGTGTGGACACTGTGTTACTGCAAAGCCAGCATTTAGTCGATTAGCAACTACAATGAGTGAGAAAAACTTGGGAGTGAAAGTGATAGCCGTCGATGCCGCGGAGAACGCTAAGGTAGCTGATTTAGCTCAAGTACAAACACTACCAACATTCAAAATATTCTCAAACAGCAATGTCATAGCCGAATATACTGGTGATCGTTCATACGAAGACATGTTGGCATTCTGTCAAACACATGCTAAGGTGAAGGACGAATTGTGATATTAGCACCATCATACCTTGTATTTTATATAATCATATTATATATCATGTCCAATCCATATCATTTTTAACATAATCTTTATGCATTTATTCACATTAATAATGTAGTTTGTTCAATTTTTCTATTATCCAATGTAGTAAATTAATGTCCTCATAGAAATAATAGAAAATAAACACAATATAATAAAACAATAAGACTAAGATAATGTTGACAATACGATAATAATAAATAAAGCTATATTTTATTTTATTATTCATGTTCGCTTAGATATATATATGTCATAAGTTTAGAGCGAGTTTTAGCTCATGTTGCATTTGTTGCTCATGTGATATAGAAATGAATTACTTACAAGACTATAATGCAAGGCAAATATATTATAATGAAATTATTGGAAGTAACTGTCTATATCCCGCGACTGGACCAAATCAAAAGTCATATAGTTGGATTGTTAACGTCCAACTGTGTAAGGACTAGTATCCAATATAAAATCGAATCAGATAATCTGGCTGCTAGAAACATTACATTTGTTAAATCTACATAAAAAGTAAGCACTTAAATAAAAACCAACATTGGGAGCTATCAACTGATGCTATCTTGAGAACGTTTCGTTGGTAGAGCTGATATTAAGAAGACACGCTCCCTTAGGTCTTAAACCAATTCATTATCATATCTCATTCTCATCTCGGCTCATACATGTCCCACTGCTGAGCTCGAACCTAACTATACCACGCTGGTCAGACAGATTAGTATGGGCTTTATTGAAGTAAAACTTCTTTAAACTGCGACTTAGGAGTAACACGAATCTGTTAGCGACAGAAGTGACGTACATTAAAATATGTATAGTTAGTTCCCTAATGGTAGTTGATAAACCAACCAAATAATAAAAGTTAAAGAAGATTTACTTCAACCGCGAGTTTTAGAAGAAGTAAAAAACGAAAGCAATTGTACTTATTAAAACTTGTTCAAGGAACAAGATTTACTTTATCAGAAAAATATATCGTTATCTTGAAGCAAAAATATATTATAATAAATCGTAAATGTTCTGCGTTATTTGTTTTGTAACTTGTCATTTTAATGTCGCGGGATTGAATGACTAATGTGATAGGGGTTATAATTATTTACTTATTTTTATATACTTAGGTGACTTTTTAGTCAACATTTCATGAATTAATGAGAACATAAAAATATTAATTGTATTTGATGTCAATATAAGTAAAAAATAATACTTTTAAACAATAAAAATCTTAGTATATGTAAATTTAAATTCCTTAGTCACAAGAGCTCTCATTTCCATAATGTAATGACTTTTATTCATGTTTGTTAACATTATATTTTTCATTGTTGGTAGTATTTTTAATTAGTACATCTTAGTGTTGTGTTTTTACATTATTCCATATCCTTTTTTCGTTTGTACGATAGCTGTTATCTGGCTATAGTGCTGTACTGAATTAGGTAAATTTGTGTTGTATCATTACCGTAAAGGAACATCAATTACTATAGCAAATCTAAAATTATTAAATTACCAAATTTAACTTCTAAATATAAGGATCCCTGTAGATTATCTCGCCAAGGATCACAGTAATAATCAAATAAAATGTAGTCTGCATTTAAAAATTATATAGATACAAGATTTACATGCGTTGTGCTTTGATCCACACTGTCCTTATTGTAGACTATGAAAAAATCCTTTTAACAGAACGTAGAACAGTACGTCCTTTACTACAGCATATCATTCGTTACATTCCTTTAAACATTGAAATTAAAATATTACTCATATCTAATAACTAGGAAATTATTTTAATATTTAAATATTTTATAGTCTAGCTTTGAGCGTGACATACTAAACTCATTACTCGTACTTACATTTGCAATATTTTGTATTTCTTTTTAATAAAAGATATGACAAAAAAGTAATTAAAGTTTATATTGCAATTATTTAAAGAGCGAGACATTGTTAGATTATAAGTTATAAATATATATCAGACACTTATTCGTTCTTAATGTATTATTATATACATCTTATATATTTTCTTATATATATATACACACACACACACATATATATATATATATATATATATATATATATATATATATATATATATATATATATATATATATATATATATATATATATATATATATATGTGTGTGTGTGTATATATATATATATACATACATTATAATTATTATACATAGAAACAACATACAGAAGTTAAATACCTGTGACCAAATTCCAATAATTAAATAGTTATACACATAAAAACTATCATTTTTTAAAATTTAACAATGACTTGTAGCTTACAATATGAAAATAGAATATGAAAATACACTTCAATATACATACATTATAATTATTATACATAGAAACAACATACAGAAGTTAAATACCTGTGACCAAATTCCAATAATTAAATAGTTATACACATAAAAACTATCATTTTTTAAAATTTAACAATGACTTGTAGCTTACAATATGAAAATAGAATATGAAAATACACTTCAACCAATCTTATATCACATTCATCACACTTCAGCACCTTAAATGTATTATAAAAAAATATCAGCAAAATTATTCAATATGACATTATAAAACACTAAAAAATATAATTCAAGAGCGTAACATGACATTTTCATATTCGCGCCGAAACTCCATAAAACTATTACACAAATTGCAAGATAAAGACGGTAGTATGAAAAAAATTTATACACTTACATAAACTTCCATATTTACCATTCAACTGATAAATATTTTTTTAAAAACATTAACAACTACTTTAAAAAAAGGTGCTATACGGTTAAATCTATACTGATTCAGAATTTTTTTATTCGGTTTTTTTACAAATTTAATGAAAGTATCAAATCCTTTCGAGGGTAAACAATAGAAAAAACAATTATATTATTAATATAGATGAGAGAACTTACGGCTTTTGTTAAAGTTGTTGTATTTTTAATAATCTTTGCAGCAGAAATATGCCATGTATGACGTAGCATATTTATCAATATCCTAGTAATTTCGAGCTTAGAAAAGCTCTCTAATTTTAATTGCTTTGATACTTAATTGTGCTTCCACTTTATATTACTATTTGTGTATTACGCACTATTTGAGAAGTTTTGGTCACATATAATATAAAATATTGTTATTATTGACATATAGTTATGGCAGTAGCGATTTTGTTAATAATTTATATATGTAATTATGTTACATATATTATAATATAACATATAATATAATATAAATAATATTTTACTCTAAATTCGTGTTTGTATTTTGGAAATAAATTAGTTATTTTTATTACAATTGTTAAAATGAAACCAACGTATATTTACGTTATGAATTTTATATTTTAACGTAACTACATGTAACCTACGTTAAAATATAAAATTCAATCCTCAAACTTTGTTTCTAAAATTTATTATTCAATATTATTATAATATGTCCGTACTTTATTATAATCAATGTATAATAGTTTATTTGTGGTTAAATCGTGTTAAATTTATGTGACACAACAGAACCGCAAACTAACATTGTGTATTACTTGTTATTTGATTTCACATAGATATGGTTAACTTGAGTGCTTGTAGAAATTATGGTTAACAGGATTTATATGTATTTTGTTATTCACAACCTTTCGATATTTATGCAATGTTACAAGCGCCACCCTCGTCTTTGTAGTGCTAGTTAACTATAGTGATTATAGTGATACGATCGACCGTAATAAACGATTGAGAAGGCGGGTAGACATATCGCTACTTTGCTAGAATATCGACGTAACTCAAAATTATGTAAAATTGAAAATTATATTCTAAATGATCCTTGATATCTAAAATCCTTGATATTTTATCGTGAATTGAGAAATTTTCCTTTAATCAGTACAGTCACAACCTCAATAAATCATGTAAATATTATGGTATGCACTAAAACATATATAAAAACAATTTAAAAATGTCCTTCTCTAAAATCAGTCATTTTGATTTGTGTCACAATGTGTTACAAAGCAGCGATATATGTCTGTCCAGAAATAAACTATCCACTCGCATATACTTCAGTTCTTCCGTGATCATGGCGCTTACAACTAGGGTTGCCATTTGTTAACTGAGATTTTTCTGATTGATATCTTCCTGTTCATAAGTTTGAATGAACTGAGCTTCTGTTACTTATAATAGTTAGGTTTTATATCTAAATTAATTTATCATACATTTTATTATCTCTATAAGCTGAGTAGGATTGCAAATTTATTTCAAAAATTAATGTAATACTGCAGATAGAGTCTACAAACCATAAAGTTTAGGTTTTTTTGATAAAGAAAATGTTATTAATATGATTGTGAAGTAACCTAGTAAATTACTATTGGATAAGTACTGGCGGTAAAAATCAAATAGCCTATTGGCGGCAAATATGTAAATCCATCACTGACACTACGTAACGCCGTGGCGAACTCGGTAACAAGAAAATGTGATTTGTTATGTCTCAATCATTTTAATGTAATTTTAATTTTCATATCTTAACAATTATCGGATATGCTCAAATTATAGAAAATATTTACTTACTTCGCAATATAGTATCTATTAATAATATATTAATCGATACTCAATACGTCTCGTTAGAAATAATATCGATTACTTTAATACAACGACAAACTTGTACAAATTACGCAAATACAAGTGAGGTATTCTTACTCGTTTTTGTCATTTGGATCGTTTTATAACAGAAATTAATGTATTTCTTTTTTATTCTTCCATACGTTGTAAAATAAACGTGTATAATATAGTTGATATTATTAATATATTTTAAGAAGATATGATAAATTTTAAAATACATAATATAAATCTTTGTATGTTTTTAT
This sequence comes from Lymantria dispar, assembly GCA_032191425.1. Taxonomy (NCBI): domain Eukaryota; kingdom Metazoa; phylum Arthropoda; class Insecta; order Lepidoptera; family Erebidae; genus Lymantria; species Lymantria dispar. The sequence continues at coordinate 19,114,285 of CM063440.1, forward strand.
TATAAATTTAATTAATTATACATATTTTATTTATGCATGAAATAAAATAACATACTAATATGTCTTTTATTTATTTGTTTGCTGTGTGGTGACGGTTACGAATACTTTCAACAATTATTGCTGGGTGTCGTAAAAGACGACTAAGAGCTTTATATCGATCTGAGCTAACCCCAAGGTTGACCTCAGGTGGGTGACCGTTCAAATTCATTTAGTCACTAGAAGTCTGGTTACATGTCGGTGGTAAATAAAATTGTATAGTGGCGTTACATTCTACCATAACAATGTTGCGTAAATATTAATCTTATAACTAAGTGGATCCTGAATGAAGTATCTACTACGGGTTAGTTAAATGATGTCATTAATATCTATAAATGTACAAACATCAATTTAATAATTTAAATAGAAACAAAATTAAGTAGATTGAAAGAATTCATCATCGCAGCCCACATACCTCCCACTGTTGGGCTCGATGGAACCTCGGCTCGGTTGGGCTCGGGCCTCCTAAAGGAGGCCCGAGCCCAACAGTGGACAATAGGAGGGAACTTTACCTACTATTACATGCTGGTCAGACATGTCGATATAGGGTATCATTTCGAGTTTTATTTCTCTTGCACAGATGATATGTGCATAATTATCCCATAGTCGTCTTTTACAACATTACGGGCAAGGTAGGGAGGGCACGATAATGCTGCGGTCTGGAAACTTGCTCTTCTACCGGGAGGGAGAACACCCGTCCCAGGGCGGTGTAGGGTTTATCGTTCGAAAGTCTCTTGTGAACAACGTGGAGAGGATCGAGTGTGTCGACAAGAGTAGCGTACCTTATACTCAGAATTACCAAACGGTTATTAATTGAAGGTCATAAGATTTACGCGCCGAACTCGACATAGTGGAGGCCTTATACGAGTAGATCTCGAAAGTCATCCACACGTCCAAAACTCACTTCACGGTGGTTATGGGAGACATCAACGCGAAACTAGGCAAAAGGACAGACGATGAGCTGAGAGTAGGACAATATGTATCTGATTTTTTGGAGAAGGAAGGCTTCTTTATGATGAATTCCTTCTTCAAAAAGCGGCCACAAAGGAAATGGACCTGGATTGGTCCCGATGGTTCCACTAAAAGAAAACAAAAAAAAGAGAGACCGACCGAGAGAACCAACAACCGTTGGGGAAGAAAGGTCTCGATTAGCAACCACGAATCGGACGATGCAGCGTAGGACGACCCCCTACTAGGTGGACTGATTGTCAGGCGAATCGAAGCCCTGGACAAGACGGAGGCCCTCTTGTTCCATTGGCTCCGTACCGCCGAACCTCCCACCGGCGCTTCGATCACCGTCAATTCGGTTACCATCAGCATCCAGGCCCATATGAAGTACTTGGACCTGGTGCTCGACGAGCATTGGTGGTTCCGGGAGTATTTCCGTCGACTTGTTCCCCGCCTTATCGGCGCGGCGTCTGCTCTTTCTTGGCTGATGCCGCATGTGGGCGGACCCAGCGCTACGTGCCGACGGCTGTATGCGGGGGTGATCAGGTCGGTGGCCCTGTACGGCGCACCGGTATGGGCGGGGTCACTGACCGTTCGCCTGAGGCCTCTCTTGTGGCGACCACAGAGGGCCATGGTGATCAGGGCCATACGCGGCTACCGCACGGTGGCGACGGAGACAACGTGCCTCTTGGGCGGAGCTCCCCCGTGGGACCTGGAGGCGGAAATGCTCGCCAAGCTTTACCGGTGGGTGTCGGAGACGGAGGCGGCATAGTCTCCATCAAGGAGGAGACATCATTGCCTGTTGGTCAGTCCAGTTGGAGAGACCTCGGTACGGTATCAGGACCGTCGAGGCCTTTCGGCCGGTGTTGATGGAGTGGTTGGAGTAGACGCACGGGGTGTTTTCCTTCCGATTGGTGCAGGTATTGACGGGGCATGGTCACACGCTCGAGGTGTGTGCCGCGTGGGCAGAGCAGCACCGTAAACTCATCGCAATCATAGGTGCCGACCTGACGCTGCCGACCATCGCTAGGGAGATGCTTGGCAACGTCACGACACGTTCCGCCGCCGGCGACTCGGGCGGCGCAGGCGCGAGTAACTGCGCCTGATGCCGCCCTAGCCGAGGCCACGGGTGACTGGACCGGGGACATTAGTCCGGCACCCGCAGATAGACTGACCGCGCAACGGCCACCGACGTCCCGGGACAGGGACGTCGAGAGATTAGGGTACCCGAGAGGGTATTCCGTCGGGCCGACCACTAAGGACAAGTAACTCGGCACTGGTGGTCGGCCCAACGATGAAGACGACGTGGGTATGGGTGGGTTATGAGCCCGCGCGCCGTCCTTTCGTGGCCCCAGACAGAATGGACGGCGTGGGCGCTTACCATGGCCTACCCATAAAAAAATCTAGGTGGACTGATGACATTTTCAAAGTCGTAGGGAACCGTTGGATACAAGTGGCACAAGACCGTTCCGAGTGGCATTCTCGCGGATAGGCCTATGTTCAGCAGTGGACATCAGTAGGCTAATGAATGAATGAATAATAATGAACTTAAATTCATTAAAATAAAATGTAATTTTCTTACAAAAGTATTTACATCTTAAAAAGTATTTAGAAGATACATATGTTGTATCTAGTATTTCAGATACCATTCTCGAAAGTATTTTGTATCTGGTATTTGAAACACTTATTTTAAAAGTATTTCAGATACTTTGTAAAGGGAATTTTATACATCTCTGACGGTAAGTTAAGTCATTGAGCGACCACGGAAGTTACAGATATAGTGGTGTTAATGGTCTGCTTCAGAAGATTACGTTATCACCTACCTCCAGTAGATTAGGAAATGAAAGCTATTGTCCGTTTTCACAACGACGATATTTTTTTTATTGCAAACGGTGGCAAACGTGCAAATAGTACACCTGATGGTAAGTATTGCTGCCGCTCATGGACCTTTGCTAGGCCGCTGCCTACCGTGAAGAAAGAGAAGGGAGTGTGAATGCGTGCAATGAGGTTCGGTGAAACTAAAGGCATGACCAAAACTCACCACAGGCAAACACACCCAAAACATTGTGCTTCCGTCTCCATCTAAGACAAAATAAATTACGCTAATAATGTTAATTAAACCAGTTCACTAATTCATCATTATTCGTCAACCTTTTGCTGAAGTGAGCCATAAGGGGGTATAATGCTGTAATCCAACTGTTGGCAGGTGGATTAGCGATTACCTACTGTAGTATCACACGTTTCCCAGGAGATAACTGCTGCATACTCATCTGGAGCCTTAGCGAATTTTTACGACTCCCACGGGCCAGTGAGGGATGGAGACAATTGTTTTCTTATCCCCTCGCTACACGGGGCTTTTTTTCACAGACATATTATTATATAATATAATAATATTATTGACATAAATTAAACTTATTTAAGTAAAAATAAAAGTTATCTATCTTTATATATAAATTTCTTGTGTACGTGTGTATGTCACTGAACTCCTAAACGGCTGGACCGATGTTGATGAAATTTTTTGTGCGTGTTCAAGGGGATTCGATTCGATCGATTCGATTTCGATTCGCTGGTCAGAGTTTCATTTCCGATTGTCCTTCTCTTCTTATATTATATGCATACCTAATCCCTTAGTCTTTTACGACACGCCCGGACAAGAGGGGATGGTGAATTGTATTCTTACTCCGTCACCACACCTTGTATTTATTAAATTTCTATTCCGCGCTTTTCATATCCGATTCCTAAGTAGTAGTCGATAGTTATTGTATTCAAAGAGTAAAAACTTACTAGTTAAACAGTAATTAAACTGTTTACATAATTTGTAAAGTAATACAAGTTTGTACATAGTAATATTTGTGCACTTCCTGACCTCAAGCACACAAGTGCAGTGCCCCTACGCTTTCTACTCTGTTTCTTGTATGTAAGCAACTAGTTCTCAATTCTGAGTAGGTACATTCAAACGAGATAATACATTATCGTTACATCTCAGCTGCAGTGGCGTAACTATAGGGTGGCAGGGCTGGCAAAATGCCACGGGGACGGGCCCCCAACCCGAGAGGGGCCCGGCCCCTCGACCTGAGAGGGCCCCGGCCCAGCGGGATTGTCTATGAATGAGCTTTGTTTTGTTTTTAGGGAATCTGATTGTACAGTACAACGTGATGGTTCTTACTGATAGGGCCTCATCAAAGAATTTGCCACGGGCCCCAGGAGGTATAGTTACGCCTCTGCTCAGCTCATAGGTATAATTCCACTGTTAGGCTTGAGCTTCTTCCGTAACAGGAAGGGAATTGATCTACTTATACCATGCTGGTCAGACGTGTTGGTATAGGGTTTTATTTCTAGTTTTCCTGCTCTTGCATAGACGTTAAGCATACATTTAATCCCTCACTCGTTGTTTAGTAGAGTGGTAATTAGTAGTCGGTTTCTCCGACAGCCTTATAACGCTATGTATGTAATAAGTATTTATATTTATTCCCTGTTAATGAGATCGAACCTATAATAGATTATGGCTATATCTATACGTGACTAGCAAATCCAAAACTTATTTAAGTTTGTCAAAATCATACAGCTCCAGATCCATTAAATAATTTTTAAAATCAAATAAGCACAATATGCATAAAATCCCAATATTCTCTGTATGGATACAAGGATTTATCTCAAAAGAGTCAAGTAACGAGTCAAGTAATTATTTTAATTACTGTTATATTTCTACAGCGAAATGGTAAAAAGTGGACCTTATCGGACTACTGTATCGATGGTTTGGATATCTATACCAATAAATAAAATTGGAGTGTCTGTTTGTAATGTCAAAATAATAGGCTTTTTTCATGCTCACACGGTTATTTGCACAACACCTATGCCTAAAATAGCAATTAAAAAATTTTTGTCTGTCTGTCTGTTTGTTCCGGGTAATCTTCAAAACAACTGGACCGATTTCAAAAATTCTTTCACCAATAGGAAGCTATAATATCAGGGTGTAAACTAGGCTATATTTTATCCCGGTATTCCCACGGGAACGGGAACTACGCGGGTAAAACGACTATAACCTATAACCGAAGCGAAGCGAGGGCGGGTTGCTAGTGGATACATAAAATACATGAAAAAAAATAGTAACAGACACAATAAATACGAGTAGGACGAAAGCTATTACCGATTAACATTTGAGATCAATAAAGCTTATTTCGGATCGCACGTGCAGAGGGCATCATTACGCAATATGTACCAGATACTTCCTCTCTAAAAATAAAAGTGAATGGACTCACTCACGTAATCACAAACATGTTATTATATTTGTGATGCATACAAACTTAAAGTTGCGGCTGTAGCATGATGCCTTTGTTTGTCATTATAGTAAATGTTCGGAAGGTTGAAAATTGTTTAATCACAATTTCAATTGCGTATACATATAATATGGGTATCTCGAGTAGTTCACATGCTTTTTTTTTAAGTTTTTTGTTGGTTGTTGTAAGTTCATTGACAATGAACCACAGTTATAGTACAAAATAAATAAAATAATTGACTTTGCTTGATGATACAATATTTATAGGTACCTAAATTTCATGTCGTCAAAATTTACTTAAAACTACACCATATACCTATCTATTAATTTAGCAGTACGGGTGTCAATTATCATCATAACATATAAATCCCACTATTGGGCTCGTAACTCTTCCATAATGGAAGGGAAATTGACCTAGTATAGGGTTTTATTTCAAGTTTGTCTTCTCTTGCATAGATGCTATTTGCATATTATATTCCCTTAGTAGACTTTTACTAGGTGTCCATGGGCAAGATAAGTGCTAGTGAATTGTATTCTTACTCCGTCACTACACGGGTTGTCAATACATATATAAAAATAATAAAAAAGTACTTTAAGTATCTGTTAGTGTTTTGACGGATTAAGGACTCGATTCGTCACTTCTTCCTTTTTTGCGAGTGCTGTGAAAGACGATTAAGGAATGTAAGTAGGTAATGGCACTGTAATTGAAGAAATACCAATACCAAGACTTGCCCAGCGTAGTGTATTATGTCAGTTTCATTAGAAATGAAGCTCGTGCCTAACAGTGGTGTGTATCTTTATAGACTAGAGACAGGATAGGTGAAACTGAATAAAGCAAGCGGTTAATAAATAAGTCTTTTCAAAATTATGGATGATCATCACAGCCCATACACGTCCCACTGCTGGGCTCGAGTCTCCTCCACAACGGTAGGGAAATTAATCTACCATACCGGGCCGGTGAGACGCGTTGGTACAGGGTTTTATATCGAATTTTCCTTCTCCTGTATAGACGCTAAATGCACTATAATATCTTTTAAACGAGTTTCAGTAACGGTATTCTAGCTTAACAAATAGAAATAAAATTTTATACAAAATCTGTCTGGGAGTTATGTACGTTACACTACATTATAATCTGTTCCCAAAACTGGAATAAATATCTACTGTTATTTTGTAAATACATATAACTAAAGCTAAATTACGATAGTACTGCGTTATTTGCGCTTTTCACAATATTTTGCAGAAGCGGCACATCAGACGAAGATTGCTTGGCCGCGTTCCACATAACGTATTATACACGATTACAATTATTCTACTAATCTACCTGCATGTATGTATATAATAACGACGTTCCAGTCTACATCGAACATCATCGTAATAGCCTCAACCTTTGGCTCTCTTATGTAACAAAACCTGACATAGTTGTGGTTTTTCCTGATACAAAACACTTCAGTGATTTTGCGAATATTTTTTAACTATATGACTGTTATAGCTTATCTCAAAAATATTTCTAGTCTCAATAAATGTTATGATCTATGTACGACATATTAAATTAGTTTAAAAAAGAATTTGGTATGAGTAAGAAATTAATTTAGAAAACTGTCTGGCTAACGATCGTCATATACTGTAAATATAGGTTTGTCGTATACGTAGGTATTAGATTCATATTAGTTTTTTGAAAATCTTACTAACAAGTACAGTATAATTAGGGAACAGTGCATGTCAAGCGATAATATGGTCGCTCCGTGGGACTAAAGAAACATATTTAAAAACAGAAATAATAACTAGTAAAACTGTAAAGGACATAAGGCAAGAACACCAGTAGCTGACCACTAACTCACAAAAATCGGTAAAATAAGAATTTACGGCGTGTAAACTAGCTCCATATTAAATGGTTGATGTTGTTATCTAGTCATAGAATCGTACATACTACACATACTCAAATTTTTATATTCCAAATGCATTCCAATTGTTTTTCAAATGACGCACTTTAAACATCTAATTTACTTTTTCTTAGCAATTTTAAAATCCTTAAAGGATTTTAAAATTGCTTAAAGTGAAATATTAACAGTTTACGGATTTTGAAAATATATAGTATTAGTAAATATTTTCTTTTTTATTTGTTTGGTATTAATTAAGGTAACGTTGTATGTGAAATATGAAAAAAAAATTACAATGACAATATGTTGGGTGTTCAACTACTGATTCTCAAGTTGTATGCTTTATTTTATTTTTGTTTTAATTTAATCCATTATTGTACAAGCAAAACCACTAGTATAATGCCGTTAAAAACTTCCGCAGAGCTCAGAATAAGAATTAGGACAGAGTTAGTACACTAGAACACTAATTGAATTCTGTTGAAAATTAAGATTGAGCAATAAAAAGGCATTTTTATGGCCTAAAATGGTCAACTACCGGTGTTCTTACCTTATTTAACAAAATTAATACAAATAAATAAATTGCATCCACCATCAGTACAATAATGAATCGCACAAAGTGTTATGTCTATTTTGTTGTCTGGTGGCGACTACAGGTACCTACCTACCTACATACTACGAACCTTAATATAGCTCGTGGTTGTCAAGAGCGTTTTTTTTTTAAGTCGACCTGGACTAATTTCATCTTATCCCGTCTGATCAGCAATTATATTCCAAAGGAGAATTGACGACAGGCTGGCGACCAGTCATAAAATTATTAGTATAATTGTAATGATGATGATGACCAAGAATTATGGCATTTGGAAATCAAACCCACACATGGCACATGAAGTACTTGCTTAGAACACTACAAACACTCTTTGCCGCACATTTATAGTTTGATAAAACTTGCTCATAAGTTATCGGGCAATGTTGCTCATAGTAGCTATACGGTAAACATATACCTATTAACGCATAAAATGGCCTAGTGTTATACCTAATAATAATAGGATAATCAGGCTATAATCAGCAGGAAAAATAAATACAATTAATTTCTGGAAATATAAGAACTAAAACATTTATATTTATACATAAAGTGTCGCGCTGTTGTATGTCGCGAGTCTCATATTTTGCGACGAAGAAGGTAGACACTCATCACCTTGTAAAGAATATTCTCTACGTTCGACCTGTCTAAAGAACACAAAATCAAGTTTGATGTTCTTCTATTTTATTTGCGATGGCCTCATCCAATTCATCTTCTTTTTATTTAGACGGGTTATGGTCTGGATCTGCGCTGCATCAGGCGTAACTATTTCCGTCTGTGTGCCGCCCTATGCGTCGGTGGCGGATTATGTCAGCGTGGACAATTCGGTCCTGAACCACTCCGCCGGCTCCGATAAGAATACTGCTTTGCAAAAGGTGGCAACCACGTCGCAGTTCCTGACGCTGTCGAGTACCGTTCTAGCGATGGTCAGCAGCTTCGGGTCGGCACCAATGATAGCGACGAGGTCAGGGCGCTGCTCTTCAAGGTGGCACACATCGTTTCATGGATATAGCATATTATCGTATGATTTGCCACAAAATGGTGGAATTTGTTGAACATTTTAGGCCAGCTATTGCCAATTTTGTTTTTGCAATATCAGTATAATAAAGCCGAATGCGAGACCTTTGCGCTATTAACGAGAGGACGAAAACTTTAGGGTATTATATCTGAATACTATTGGAATATTAATTATACGATCAGAAATAAATACTATAATATATCGGCATATACTTAAACTAGCTGACTCAACAGTAAACTATAAATGTGTGGCAAAGAGTTTTGAATGAAATTTACACAAAATCTCATATTCTACATTGAAATTCAAGAAGTATCCTTATTGCGACAGATCGCTGAATACTTTTGATTATTATACAGAATACTTTTCTGACATTACCATACATTGTTTGAATGATGATTCATCATTCATTTGCCTGCCCTAGTCCCACGCTAAGTGGGGTCGGCACTACATGTTTTTACCTTCCATAACCTTCTATCAGCCGTCATATCTGCACTCACTACTTTCACACGCATATCCTCATTCACACAATCCATCCATCTCTTTTTAGATCTCCCACGATTCTTAAGCCCATCCACAAATATATTGACAACCTTCCTCGTCACATGCCCCTCATCCCTCCTTATCACGTGTCCATACCAAGACAATCTCGCGCTCCTAATCTTCTCTACCACTGGTGCCACTTTCAGATTTCTTCTAATATACTCATTTCTTATTTTATCCAATCTTGTAACTCCACACATTCATCTTAACATACGCATCTCAGTAGAATGCAGTCTTCTCTCAGTCGTCTTTTTTAATGCCTAACATTCAGAACCATATATAACGACAGGTCTAATGACGCTTGAATGATGATTAACAGCAGCATATGAGATGAAGTTATTGCTTTGATTAATCCACACAGACTTCAAATATGTGCTGCAATGTATGCTCCTTGCAATCTTAATACCACCATCAGCACTTATACGAATAATTTCACTGTCACAACGCTATAATTTCTCGTCAAGGATATCCCAGTATCTAAATTCTCGAGTGGCTATCTATTGTCAATCCGTTGAATAAGGTGAAGCAATGTATTTGTTGAATAAGATGAATGAAATTGACCAAGGCCGGCACACTGCTTTTCGTAGAGTAGACTAAGGTAGCTAATACACGATAGATATTTGTGGACAGCAAATAGTTAATATTAATAGTGACTATTTCCCCAAGTAGCAAGAGAATAAATATACAGGTTACCATTACTTATCCGCGGGAGGCTACAGAATCACTAGAAGAATAGAATGAACATCAGTGCTCTATTGGTAAACATATAATTCTTTACCTAAGCCTTAAAGGTACATTCCTTTACGGTACATTACATGGTATTCCTTTATTCTTCAGTCGTTGGTTTCACCGTCTCTGTTGGACAACAGTAGACGGTGAAAGACTAAGTGATAATGTTGAATAATTAATAAAGAAAATGTTTACTCCGACGACCTTAATTCGACAGTGAGGATGAAATATTTTATATAATTTTATATTACACAATTGACTATTATTTTAAAATAATCTTAATACTCAACTAACATCAATTTTGTAATCTCGAAGAATTACGGCTAGGTTAATTAATTATGTCATTTGACTATACAACTTTTAGGAGAAAGTAGTAATTTAGATAGTAATAACCGACACTAAAGGAAATGACTCTAAGGATATAATTAATTATATATTGGATATTTCCCTTTTATTTCAAGACAGTTAAAGGTTAATAAGCATCTATTGACAGGTTTTTTGATTAAATATTTATTGATTTAGTATTCCCAGAACAAAAATGACTGTAATAGTTTTTTATCAACATGGAAAATGAAGATGGCTTTCAATTTAATTGGACGGTATTAAACATAGACAACATTTATAAAATAGAGATATAGAAACGTAAATAAATAGAACCTTGTGTCAAGGATTTTTAAAAGCTCAATGCTCAATTAAAAATATCAAAACTGGTATTGAAAAATACGATAGATGATTTTTACTACAATTTATTAATTTACATAGGTAGGTAATAATTTTGTAGTAACTAGTAAATCGATGCTCCTGACAGATTTCTGTCTATAGCCATAAATGGATCAGCTGGGCTGGTGCGGCATCATACTTTTGCAAAAAATTGAAGTCTGTGTAGCAGCACTTAGTTATTGTACTTGGGTGAGTGCCCGAACCCAAACCTTTACGGTTGACAGCGACTTAGTTACGCTCATAATATTGCTCCTAAAAACTGTATCGTAATCGAAACAAAAAAAAAACGTACAAATCTATTTGCGTATTATTACTTGAAATTTTCAGACGCGATGTTCATAGGAAAAAAATGCGAATTGATTAGTCACTACTTTTAATTATTTGTTATTATTATTTTGTTAGCTCATTCGTTTACTTGTTCAGAAAAAAACCCGGTCGTTGACTCTCACAATAATCACCCGCTCTGATTAACGATCCACCAGGTGTTATGCAGTAAAGTAAATTGCAGTGTTCTTATTCCGTACAATTTTGGCATCAACTCCGACATTAATAGCTCTTAAGTGTTAACGTAGTTGCTTTTAATAGTAGCACCAACGGTTCCGTATTGTGAAATAGTGGTCACCATAGATTGTGCAAAGAGTTACACCTTATCAGGTTCTAGCGGAATAAACATTAGTCACCAATGGACAGTAATTTCTCCGTGTGTTACACACGTCCATCAATTATATAAACTTGTATGTTATTTTGTCAAACAAATATTTGCACTACAATTGATTAGGAGGACGGGGTTCAATGTGCCAATTTTCAGATGATAGGTATTAAGAACGTCGAAAAAAGGTCTGGACTCTAATACTTAGGGATATATGTATTCAACAATTATAGTTAGCTAGTTTCATAATTATGGCGTCATCTTTCTTAAATTATTTATAAATTTTGGATCAGGATATTTTTTTGTGTGTAAAGACGACAAGGAACAACCAACCCCGTCGTGGGGCTAGTTGTTCCGTCGTTGAGGTAGGTTGTTCCGATAACATTTATAGTTTAATTAATACGTAGTAATCAAACACAAACACTTGAATCAAACATATCTGTAATAATGATCAAAACGCAATATTTATCAAATAAATCAACAAAGTCTAACATTTTATAATTATTTTTTAAATTTAATTGATTTCAATCAACTATCATTAGCCAGCACTGGTAGGTTCAGGGGTTTTTATCGATAAAGATAAATATATTCTCATCAAACACGTGACCTAATCTGCTCAAGCTGCTTGATTTTTATGCCATGAAGCTGGCCATGCATACCATATTTTAGCATATCGAACTTTACAGCACACTGATAGGCCAACTTCTACTCTTATGCCGGCAGCAAATCAAAATAAATCAACAAATATTTTAATAGGTATGAGGATAACATGGTCTCACGGTCTGAGAGACACCTATCTTGAGTAAAAGCCCACAATTAGCATAACACCGGCTTTTTAGTTTTTGACATAACGAAATAACGTCATATGAGAAATTTCTAGTTCCCGTGCTACGATTTTTGAGCGTCCGACCTTCTTTATTTACAGCATCAGCTGCCCGACGCAACAGTTCACCTAAAGTCTTGCCCTGTTTCGTTTTTCTTTCATAGCTCATCTTAAAACGATTTTATACTTAAAATAATCATCCGCTTTGACGACGGGGTAAATTGTTCCACGGCAGAACCAACCACCAGCCAGCGGAACTTAGAGCCCCAAATTTAATTTTAAGGTTATCTTAAATTCTCACAAAATAAGTTACATTAAGTCTATAATTACACTTAAAAATCAATCTCTATAGTTTTTCCAAAAAATAAATGTACACATTAATAGCTACAGAATTCTTTAAAACAGACCAAAAAGTTACTACCCCAAAATAGCTATGTTTATGTCACTATATCTGTATCGATTCTACCGATAGACGTCAAAACTAGAGACATACATAAATATAAAAAGGGTGTTTCGGCGCGAATATGGAAATGTCATTTTACGCTCTTGTATTTTATTCATTTTTTATCGTTTTATAGTGTTATATTGAATAATATTGCTGATATTTAATGTAATAGATATAATACAGGTAAAGGTGCTAAAGTGTGTGTGTGTGTATGTGATATAAGAGTGGTTTACGTGTATTTTGTTATTTTACCGAAATTGCCAGAAAAAGCATTTAGTTTGGTTTTCAGTGCCTAATTAATGGTAACGACTTGATTTACTGACGGATGATGACTGACTCTTAATAAGCTACTCAATATGAAAAAGTGGTAAATAATAGGTGATGAAAATTATTTGTAAGCTACGTAAGACAATGCCAATGGTCAAAAAGACTTTAAGCCTGCCCATAAGGGCGATTAAACAGGGGTGCGGGCCGGAACACCTCCACGTGGTGCACCCTGGACAACGTCCATTTGGACAGCTAAGATTTCGGCAGGAGGGGGTCTCCGCGTGCGACTCTGGTGGCAGAGCGCATGGCGGATTTGACTCGGGGCCAATGGGGCGGATGTGTCTTATGGCACTGCGTCGCCAGAGACGGTGGCGTCACGGCCGGGGGCATGACGGGTCGGTCGCTCGCGAGCGGCCAGACCCGGAAGGCCCAAACCGTCGTCGTCAGGGCCGACAGTCTTCGGACCGCGGGGAAGAAAACCTCTGTAAAAAATCACCCCAATCTCAAGTTTGGCTACTCGGCGAGGAGATGTATGGCTGGTGGGATAAAAAAAAAAAGTGTCTAGTCGTTAGAGTGGTAGTCAAGGAGGACTTAAACTTCCAAACCACAATGGCAGAGGTCAATACTTGTAAGACTTCACCAGAGGGTCCCAGCCAGGCCGGGGAATCCCATGCTGTGCCGGTGCTTGCGCGCAACTCAGGAGGAGGGAGCGACCCCGAGGAGCGAAACGTCTCCGGAGGAAGGAGAGACAGCTCCAGTGTTACGCTCGAGCGACGAGGGCGGCACTGCCGCAGAGCCGTCACAGGAGGAGGGCGGCAATGCCGCAGGGTCATCGGAGCGTGCTAGCTCAGGCTCGGAGATGTCGGCGGACGAGGGTGGTGTCGCAGGGCCGTCCGCCGATGAGGGTCAAGGCCGGAGTAGGGACGAGGGTGGCGATTTCGCTGCAGGGCCGTCCGTAGTGTTGGTTAGGTCGTCCAGAATGGTAGGCGGGTCGTCCGGAATGGTAGGCGGGTCGTCCGGAGTGTTGGGCAGGTCGTCCGGTGTAGATAGGCAGGCCGGCGATAGGGAGACCGCCGTGGAGTCTGAGCCGCATCCTGCGGCGAGGGCTCTGACGGCGGCCCTAAATGTTAGGAAGGGGAGGGAGGAGGCCCCTCCCCCGACGAGGGATCGGAAGCGCCCCCTGCAAATGGGTGGCAGCTCCGCGTCCGACTCGGAGGGGAGCGATTCCATCAGGCCTCCCCCTAAGGTTGCGACCGCGCGCCGGGGGCGCAGGGGTCGGGGAGGTGTGGTGGCGGCGAGACCGGCGACGCCGGGTCCGGCCGGCCAGGAAGGCGAGGTGGCGGCCCTTCAGGCTGCGAACGCCCGCCTCAGTGAGGAGGTCTCCGGCTTGCGGGAACGCAACCGCAAGCTGGAGACGGAGTTGGTGGCGGTGCGGAGGGAGAACCGTGGGTTGGCCAAAGACGTGGCTGACCTGCGGTCTCAATTCGAGCACCTGGTGCCGGCTGCGCCGCCGACGCCGACCCCACCGCCGAAACGGGCCGCGCCAGTGAGGACGGGTCCATCATTCGCGCCCGTGGCGCCGGCTGCGCCCGTCGCGGCCCCAGTGTCTTATACGGAGACCATTGTGGATCCTGGCTTACAGGAGTTGCAGTGGTGGGAATGCGTGGTGGGATTAGTCTCATATAAAAAAAGTGTCTTGTCTGCAGTCATAGACCGGTTCCTTCGGGGTAGTGTCATACTCTCGCAGAAAATTGACGTCTGACTAGTAGAAATTTGTTATTGTCTTTCGTTCGGTGAGCGAGAAGCCGAAAGCCCGTTTTCTGAGGGTGTTTGCCTGTGGTGCATTTTGGTGATGCCTTTAGTATCACCGAACCTCATTGCATGCATTCACAGTCACTTAACTTTATAGGTAGGCAGTGGCCTAGCAAAGGCCCATGAGCAGTAGTTCCACTTACCATCAGGTGTGCTGTTTACTTGTCTGCCACCAACAGCAATAAAATAAACGTTCTATGAGATTACCATAACTATTCACTTGGTTAAATAAATTTTTATTATAGATATGATGCCATTAAAAGCTTGTTAGTAGTATATTTCAAACAATATATGATGAGCATTCCATCGACGATATATCACATTTTTACAGCTTTTTGCGACATACGAAGTACATATTAATTAAAATAATTCAAATGAATATCAGGTTTAATAATATATAAGTATTTGAGTTATGACTCGCGGAAGTATATTTTTCACAGTATTATGAATTACTATTGATCATATGCGTTTAGTGATGTAAGACTAATCGACAAGTAAATGATAGAAAATGTCAAGTGATGAGTAAATTCGCTAGTCAGTAATTTATGATTCAATCTTTTACATAGTGAATGTAATAAGTCAATATGGCTATATCGAGAAGTTGGCTAACTTCTCGAGGAGTACACTAAAACCACTCTTGTGTAGTGACGTACAAATTATATACTCGCCATTTGTCGTTGTGTAATACAAAATATAGTATCATCATCATTCCGTTCTTATCACCAATATCTATTCCTCTTCGATCGTATATATTGAAGAAGTTCTTGCCAGCTTTATGACCAGACGCCTGTTTGACATCAACTCTCCCTGGGAATTCAGTTCTTAACCAGATCAGGCATCAGATGGAGATGGCCCAGGTCCATGTAAAGATCTTGGTCGTATTTTACGACATCTGCGAGCAATGTTAGTGTTGGTAGTATTGATAGCTACCACACAACACAATAAGTAATATTAAAATATGGTAGTTAATATCGTACAAGAATATGGCAAAGTTAATGACTACACTCGCTATGGTTTTGGTATTAGTTCTTCACTCTCACTTATCACATTTTATATGCATGGTTGTTACAATAGATTCGATCTACTCGAATCTATGGATTCGTAATCTATTCTTTCAATTTCGATGTCGATATTGTTGTGAAAGTAATTAATCATCTACACTAAATAATAATAAATCTATACTTTTTAAGCCTTGTCATAAATCACATACATTCATTAATTTTAACCTTAATTATTATTATTACGAAACGTGTGAACAGTGAATTATTTTAGCCGAGGCTTTGTCAAATTTAAATAATAAAATGCGTGTATTTCCTTTATAAATGTTGACAAGAGATTGCATTGTATTGAATTTTAAAATAAGAGGCATATCTAAGGTATTCTATATTCTTCTGTTATTTATCCGATATTAACAGTTGTTAGTAAACTTTGCGTCATTTGTGAGGACTTGATATCGGAATTATTTCTGTCTCTACACGTCTATGCTGTCGACTTTAAATTCTTTCATTTAAAGTCGACAGCTGGCTGCGAAGTAGTTGCGGCCAAGTGTGCAACGGCACCCATCGATTTTCGAATTCTTTACATACATTGCTATGAGGTGGATGATATTTTATTTAAAAAACAAGTGAGCGAAATTTTGTTCCATAAATTTATTTACATAAATTTAATTAAAATTACTTGCGGCTACTTATTGACTGGCAACCTGTTGTCAATGTATTCTCCTAATCATAAATGCATGTAAGAATTTGAGTTTGATTATGTACGCGATGAACGTAGTGATTCTGCAGCCGGATCTTAGTCCATAAGGATAATTTGTAGTATTCAGCTAAAATCATACGCTATTAATTATTTATTACGCTACTTTTTCAAAGATATCTGCAGTAAAGTATTATGTGTTTATATACATACATGCATGGGCGTACTCAGGTTCTGGGTCAGGGGAGTGCAAATCAGATTTTTTATAAGCTAGGTGCTTATCTATATTCTATATACATATTATTATGTATACAAAAGGAGAAGCTGACTGACATATCAACGCAGGGCCTAAACTATAAGAGTTAGAAACTTGAAATTTTACAGGGGTTCCCTTTATAACGTAGGGCAGCACTAAGAAAGGATTTTGGCAAATTCAAACGGGGAACAAAATCAGTATGAAACTTTGCCATTTTTGAAGTTATTCAAATGAAATTCAGTACGAAGGTTCTTCATTGAAAATTATGAAATAGATGTAAAATATATTTTTGAAAATCATCCCTCAAGGGATTAAAAGGGAGGTCTAAAGTTAGTATGAAAGTTCTCTGATTTTTAAAGATATTTCAATGAAATGTTGTAATTGGGTTACAAATTCGTAATAATGATTGTTGCCGATATCTCTTTTTGTGAATTCAATCCCCAAGGGGGTAAAAGAGTGGTGCAAATTTAGTAGGTGTAAAAGTTATTTACCTACATTATTTCAATGAAATTTTGTATTTATGTCATTAGTTCCTAATAATTATTATTGGCGATACCCTACTCAGAGTTTAAAGTAAAAAGGGGGCGGGACGTACGTAGTTCACTTGTGGGCAAGTAAGGTAGACAAAGAAGGTCGTGCAGGGTCACTCGAACACCCCTTTTTGATCCCAGGCAATAAACTATATTGTTGTGGTATCAACCCCGCGCGTTCAGGCTCTCTATGGGTGGAGGACTAATCCCCGTTACAGCCATCTGTGTCTTTGACTAGGTTGGTTTTTTATTTGCTGTAGTTGGCAAACGAGCAAACAGCACAGATCATGGTAAATGATACTACTCATGGCCTTTTGCCAGGCCGCTGCCTACCGTGAAGAAAATGGAGGGAGTTTGAATGCGTGCAATGAAATTTGGTTATACTAAAGGCATCACCAAAACCCACCATAGGCAAACATCCTCAGAAAGTTGGGCTTCTCGCTCTCTCGCTTTGGATGGACTGGTAGGAGACATTATATGGACGATTGTCGAAAGTATGATTCTATCACGTAAAGATAGTTAAGCGCAAACATTTGGCCTAGCCACCACCCGACGCCACAACGGTGGAACGAGTCAGCTTGGAAGATTTTTCCTGACTCCGCTCCGCCGAGTTCTTACGCAAGATAACTGCCAAGCAGAAGTTGGCGACCTCAAACCAGCTCCTGACTAAGGGATATAATATGCTGATAAAATTATTGCAAGATGAGGAAAACTCGAAATAAAACTCTGTATCAATCGTCTGACCAGCATGGTATAATATAGTAGGTCAAAAGTTGAGATGATGATGATGAACCTTTATGTAACTGAAATAACAACGACGTTGGCTTCGATTTAGCTATTAATTACTAACAAAAGTAAAACCTGTTTCAACGGACATTGTGTCTGCTATACATCTTGGAGATTCGTATTAATTAAAAAAGCGGGTCATACGAAATTTTCCATGTTGTATAACACGATATTGATAGATCATTCGCACTATTAATACTCATTGAATTCTAAAGAAGTCTATTAACGATCGATTGACTTGAAATATGTTATTTCTTGAATAAATTTTGTGACAATGTCCTACTTAATGAGGGTGTAAGTTTAAGATACTTAGGGACTACTCATTTAATACTGTTGTATAGTCTATTTAGAATTGTGACGAGTAGGCACCTACTAATCTTTTACAAATCTATGTCGAATAATAGCACATTCATATTTTTTTTGTTTTTGTATATCAGTCGACATTAAAAATATAAAATCAAATGCACAGAGTCGGTGCAACATCGGGTTGAGAGCCCTCAGCACTCACCCGACAGTCCGGGTAAAGTTGTCACAGCCAACTGAGGCTAACAACTAAGTCACACAAAAAAAAAATCGGTGCTACAATTTGTGAATGGTGGACACAACATCTATGTAATTAAAGTATTTAAATATATAGATCCTCCATTTTGCTTTCAGCGACATACCAAGCAGTGGTTCATACCTCACAGACATTATCCTTCGGCGCTTAAACTCATCTGTGTTGAGAGCCCTTTACGCTCCATAATACATACTAAGTAGATGAGAAAGCTATCTGAGTTTAACAATTAAACACACGTGCTTTGTTAACCTTTGTGTCATGTGATACCTACTGACGTGCTTGGGCGCTTAGGGTAACAAGTACATAAAGCCTCTTGATAGCTTAACTTAAAGCTTTTTAAATTACCCAAAATAACTCTTGTGTATTTCTCCTTTTTGGTTTGGTCTTACCAAGAATTGGATGATATCAAAACTTTGTACATCATGGCAAAATAAAAATAAAAGAAACCTCGTAAAAAAAAAAATATTATGTCTTGTTTTGACATTATGGTTAGGGTTGCTAACTTTTTTTGATAAAAAAATATAATATGATTTGGATAAAAAAAAATAAAGTATTTAGAAGAAAAAAGAGTATTTTGCAAATTTTTTGTTTTTATTACCTTAAAAGTGTATTTTTGTGTGCTTTTAGCGCATATTAAAACTGATTCACACTATATCTGACATGTAATATTTCGTTTAGTAATTATAAATCGTTTCCACTACCACTAAATATTTAAGTATCCATAATGAATGTTTTGTTTTATAGAAGATGGTCGATAATTCCTGAAACCAAAAAAAAAAAAATAGTAGGATGAAACCCGTTGGAAAAGGAAGAGAATATAACAAAAATGAAAGGAAAAATAATTTACGGTCGATCTGAGGTCGGAAAGTGGATGGGGGTGTGTTTTTAAGGGTATAAAATGGTTTACCTCGATTGCCGCAAAACTACAAGTCCTATTTTTTTTATTTAAAATGTTGAATTTTTTACCTTATTTTGACTTAATATCGAAAAAACACCCCAATATTCAATCAAAAAATCTCACGTCAAAATATCAGCTTTTTTAAAAAAGTCGGTGGGTTTTTGGTTTGTTGATTTTTTTTTAAAGTTAAAATAATAATTGTTAGGTATACCATAAACCAAATTGTTTTTACAATATAATTTCTTTCTCTATGAAGTAAAATAATAATTGTGAGAAATGAAAATTATATATTTAGACATTTGCATGTTGAATTTTATATAATAAGTATATGATTATTAACTTATGCGAGTAAATAATGCATATTAGTCTTAACTAAGCAATGTTTATTGGTTGGTTGTGCTTAGCTACTGTTATTTTCTTATAACTAATTTTACAAACATTAAGTTGAAAATAGTTAATAATAATAAATAATTCATAATCGTGCATTAAATAAGTCTGCCTCTAAATACAAATGCTGAATGTTCTTGAGCGGTAACATTATAAGATCAGTTGTTCGCCATCCCTTACTTGGCCATTGTCAACAGCCTTTTGTTGTCTACTATCCACTGCTGAACTCCCTCATACATCGCTAGAAAGTACGGGCGGTCCCGTAGGCATTTAACAGCCCTGGCAATCTTTTATTGCCCATGACAGTCATTAATACCACTGAAGGATAACTAGGAAATAAAGGCAGCATCGCTCTCCAGGGAAAAGTATAACAACGTATTGTTATCGGTGGATACAAAAGGCTCAATGATTATTATCAAATTGCTCATTCGGAAATCTGGGCTTCAAAATAGCCCATATACTGTCGGTGTTAGACCATTTTCACTTTGTGAAAGAAATTAACCTACTATACCACGCTGGTCACATGCGTTGGTTTAATTTAGAGTTTCCGTTCTCTGGCATCAATGTTATCTGTATATTATATCACGTAGTCGTCTTTTACGACCCCCAAGGGGAGAGTAATCTTTCACCTTATCTGACAACTTTGTGCACCAGGAGGGATTGGGCACTATTTTCTTACTACGTCACTATACGGAAATGACCTACGTGTTATCTGGAACTACGTCCGTATTAAAAGACTCCCTCAATAACAAAAAAAAAGTTTAATCTACAAATGCAGCAAGCTTCGGGCTACCGCTGCCATTAAGTGAAGTATTATTTCATTAAATATAAAAAAGCTTTGCAATAAATTTAAAAAAGATGACAATAGTTTCAAATAATTGTTGTACAATTTCATCTATTCTATATTTGCTGAAGCCCACATTGCCAATTGCTCTATTTCTTCATTATTATATTATTAAAAACGTAGCTGTGAGGCAATTATCTAAGAAAAGAAAGACTGGCAATGTATAGACAGAATATCTCCTTTCGAAGAGAAGACGGTGCAAAGAGGATGATTCCTTTGATAAAAACTAGAGAAATCAATATTTTGATTATTAAATGACCACTTAGAATATAGACATAACAAAACAGAATATATCGCTACAACTATTTATTATTTAAACTAAAAATAAGATTGGAAGAACTTAACATTATTAGTTTATTACCATTATTTGAAAATTATTTCAAAAAATATAACAGGAACTATATTTAAGAATATTTTATCTGTTGGGATAATGCTACTTAAATACATAACAGACGTAGGGATTATATAATTTACTCCTCGTAAACAGTATTGAAAGTAAACACGTCATAGTGTTCTTGGTAGTGGAGACAAGAAACTCGTTATTTCATCATACTTGTAGATTAGTACTTATGGGAGAGACCCATTCATATCTACTTACATAAACTTTATATGATAGCCGGTTCAAGAAAACTAAGCCATAATCATATTTTCAGTTTATGTGGCAACACATCGTTCCCTTTGGGAAAGATATACATGAATATACTCGATAATAGAAATTGGTCTTAGAAAAATAAGATTTCTTTATCCTAATATTATAAATTCAAGTTTGTTTATTTTTACGCTTTAACGTCTAGACTACTGAACCGATTTTAAAAGTTCATTCACCATTTTAAAGCTACATTATCAACGATTAACATAGGCTATACTTCATTTCCATATTCCCATGGAAACGGGCACTAAGCATATGAAAACGCGACAATTTGTTAGAACATAATAACTTGAAAAATACGACGAAAGTTTCTTAATCGCCTTTTGTTACTTATGTATTATTTGCAACTAAAAGTATGAAACATAGAGATTAATTTATGTGGTAGAAAAGATTACTAACCACGAGTGGAACTTTCCACCCACTACGGCTTAAACATGCACATACATTTGCTTAGCAACGTCTGATTCACTTACCTTTTTTTATAAGACGTTATAATATCATGTAAATATTACCTTATTTTTTTTTCGGTTAGCCTTGGATACAAAGACATTATTATTTTTCTACGCTCAAACTTCCTTTAAAGTGTTTAATTGCAATCTATCAAATGATATGATGTTCCTATTGTATAGATCCATATAATTTTACGTGTGAAAATCTCTTAACTTGAAGTCGTTATATATACTGACTATATTTTAAATATTTTAATTACCCTTTTTAATTTCCATATCACTATTTTCTTTTTTATAAGACAACACCCTACACTACGGAAATAAATTCTTGTATTGCAGGGGCTTTACAAACATTTAGTACGACGAATGCAAATTACATACAGACTCAGAACAACAATTTACAGATCGCATAAAGTGTTGTCCTACGTGGGATTCAGATCCCCAATATTGGCACTGCAGGTCCATATATTAACCAATACACCATGGGGGTAGTCAATTTCGTTTCATTCATTGTTTCAGCCCATGTACGGTCCGCTGTTAGGCTCGGGTCTCCTTCATAATAGAAGGGAAATTAACCTACTATGTCAAGCTGGTCAGACGGATTGATATAGTGTTTTATTTGGAGTTTTCCTTCTCCTTAAAT
The DNA here is from genome assembly GCA_032191425.1 of Lymantria dispar. NCBI lineage: Eukaryota > Metazoa > Arthropoda > Insecta > Lepidoptera > Erebidae > Lymantria > Lymantria dispar. The sequence continues at coordinate 19,136,701 of CM063440.1, forward strand.
TATTTTTCTTTCTTTCTCTCTCTTTCCTGCATCGATCTATCGAATCCTCTATCGAATCTACAATTAGCCCGACCAAAGTGTCTATTGTTTATTAGATATTGTTTCTATAAAGTATCTATTTTAACAGGTATTATTAACAATTCATCACTCCATCTCTTACCAGTGGGTAAAATCAATGCAAGAGATGGAAAACTCGAAATAAAACCCTCAGCCAACACGTCTGATCAGCGTGGTATAGTAGGTCAAATTCCCTCTCATAAAGAAGGAGGCTCGAGCTCATAACAGCTGTTATGACGATTATTTATTTATTTAAATAAGGGAGTTGTTCCATCCTCCTATGATCATTATTATCAGAGTGTTCGAAACATCAGGCAAGAAAAAAAAACAAACGCAAACGTGATAAAATCAATAAACTTTTCCTTCATATTTATGTAATACTTGCATAAACATAAATCATTTATGTGGTAGGATTACACTGTTGACAGTCGTTTGTCTACAGCCGTGGGCTGGTCCGTCCGGGGTAGTAGCACACTCTCGCAGAATATCTACATCTAAGTAGTAGCAATTTGTTACTGCACTTCAATCGGTAAGCGAGAGAACCGGCAATCTAACTTTCTGGGGCTATTTGCGTGTCATAGAATTTGGTGATGACTTAGTCTCATCGAAATTCACTGCACGCATTCAAATTCTCTTTATTTTCTTCACGGAAGGCTACAGCCTCGCAAAAGTCTATGAGCGGGAGTACCACTCACCATTGAGTTTTCTTCACTCATCATCTGTTTGTTCGTTTATAAGCAATAATAATAAAAAAATAAAGGTGCTATTTTCAAAAATAAATTAAACAAATCGAATTATTATTTTCATTAATTCATCACACAATCATTATAGGAAGAAAATTTACATTTATAAACTTCTTAATATAATGAATTACATCTAATAGCAATAAAGTTAATAGGGTTGCCGCCCCAAGAGTCTACAGGCTGAGGTAGTGCTTGAGAACATTTCGTCTGCAGATAAGTGGCAGTGCTTTCTAGTTTCATGTTTAAATTTAATAAATATATTTGGTTTTTGATGAGCCTGGCCGAACTTCTTGGTGTGTGTTACCATGCTGTACCTTACGGTACTAATTCTTTGGCATTGGTTGTCGCCCGACGCGTCACGTTTTCGGACAACAGACGGCGGTTGGTGGATCCATCCACTTCAATCTGGTCTCGGTAGGGCTCTATATGGCTCTATCTCGTCATAGTGTGCATGATGCACACTATGACGAGATAGAGCCATATTTCGAAGTTTTGTTGATCACTCACGGGTTAACTTTTTGCAATCAAATAAAATATTCACAATACACCACATTATTATTTGTACGAAAATAAAATTTAATAACTTAATCGATTTTCTTTTAACCATGTGACTTCAATTAAGAATAGGTACTTCCCTGATTTAGGGCAATCCCAGTCAATAATTTTATTCTATTACTAAGTAATCCCAATGCGAGTTCCATTCCCGTATGGTGACGGGTCTAAGACATAAAGCAACGCCATCGCTTAAATTCCCGTGGGTTTCTTAAAAACTGGCTGTGGCTCTTTCTGCTGCCGAATATCAGGAGAAAGGGTAACAGTAAACGCCTGGCAAACTTATAAAATCTACAACAAACGCCCACCTATCTGCCAAAGGTGGCGATTAAGCCATCATTTATCCCTAGAAAAGGGATGGAACAGCGGCCAAACATGGTCATTAAATGAGCTTATTCTAGCAGTGTGCTGAGTAAAGGCGGGTTATGGATTGCTAAGAATCTCTGACAAAAGCCCGGCTTCTTCTTCTTACTTTTGACCTTTTTAGGGGCAGGATATGGTATGATTACACCCCATCTGATCCGCCCGGGATGACGGAAGGGGCAGCGCGTGACAATATCCGGTCATACACGGGCCTCTCTTCGTCGTGTGGGTGTGGCACTGTTGCCCATTCTCATTGTAAGTGGACCTAACTGTACCTTCTCGCATCACTCTCTCGCGTTCAATCTCTCCTCTGGCGATGGATTAATTTCCAGTCTAAAACTTTTGACTTTAGTAGCATACAATATTCGAACAATGAGAAATGAGTCAAAAGTCTCAGGGAACCATTGGATGCAGGAGGTCGCGACACATGAGTGCCATATTCGAGGGCAGGTCTATGTCAAACATTGGAATAGCCCTTTGTGTTACGTGAAAATACCCGATACGGGATAACTATCTCGTATATGATGTAGTATCCGGTATATCCTTATATGGTGAGACTACCTTTAACACATTCAGTGGATAGTAAAACTTAATGCAACGAATAATATCATTAGAACTATCATTTAAATATTATATCATTGAACCCTCTTGTGCAGAAGTCCATATTCAACAACGGCCGCTACAGGCTGATGATCACAAAGACAACGTGACGTATTTGTAAAGTTCTTTTTGATACATGTAATTTAATGCCTATAATAATAGCTATATGAAAAACAAGCCATATCTGTAATAACATTAATTACATAAAAGCTAACTGGTTTGCCTTTTTTACATTATAGAACAACGATACATATAGATCTTTTATAGCCAGCATTTTGGCTTATTACATCGTTGTATGCTAATATTTTATTAAAATAATCTCTTGTACAATTTTAATAATACATATTTTATTATCAATATTATAATAAAAAGATGGAAGTAGGGGTTGTGAACATTCACTGACGTATAAAAGGCACATGTTGCACTCAGATTATTATAGTCGTTAGATTCGTTCGCTCGGCATCTGGTGGAGAGGCGGTTGCAACCTTAACAGCACCATTACTCCCCTCACATTATGGCTTTCCGTCTAGCCGTAAGTACATGACATTACAAATTGCTTTTAGAAACCAATGTCGGATATCCTAGATCTTTAAAAATACAAAAAGTACTAAAAGTTGCACGTGATGCCCGAATATTAGTTTCATGGTTATTTATTCTTAAGGCCACTGCGATATAAATTTTCTTATCGTATTACAAACATACACACTTGTATTCTTAAAATATGGGCAATATTTAAATGTAATGCATTATCTATACCAATAAATAAAATTGGAGTGTCTGTTTGTAATGTCAAAATAATAGGCTTTTTTCATGCTCACATGGTTATTTGCACGACACCTATGCCTAAAATAGCAATTAAAAATTTTTTATCTGTCTGTCTGTCTGTCTGTCTATCTGTCTGTCTGTCTGTTTGTTCCGGGTAATCTTCAAAACGGCTGGACCGATTTCAAAAATTCTTTCACCAATGGAAAGCTATAATATCAGGGCGTAAACTAGGCTATATTTTATCCTGGTATTCCCACGGGAACGGGAACTACGCGGGTAAAACGACTATAACCTATAACCGAAGCGAAGCGAGGGCGGGTTGCTAGTAATTAATAAATATAGACATCTCTGATAATGTTATTATGTAAAACGGTGTTCTCATGGCCTTTAATGTAACAGTTTAATCTAAGAGAAACGTGCCGACTGCGAATAATCATAAAGGTCTCGGTACATAGTTTTGACTACAGTGTGTAGTTACTTACATAATCATTTATGGGGTCACCCACAATCTATTACTTTAATTGAAACCAAATGAATTCTCCATAGAACTTTCGTTTTTACGATTAAGTCTTTTCTATAAGGTTTTATTTAAAAGAAAATATAACTATTATTATTTCAGCTGAGCAGCTTTCTTCTGGCTTGCGTTGGCGTCTGCTTGGCGACTTTTGGACATGAACAGTTAGTATTGAATAGTGTTCATATTATATCAAACACAATTCTTCATAAATGCGCACACAGTATCAATTACCAGCCACAGTTGTTATTGTCGAACATTAAACGAACTATTAGTTATAACAATTGTCGGCAATGTAACCGCAAAAACGTTGTGGATGGAGTCATTTGGTTGAGTTTCTATAACGATTCTCACGCTTCTTCATTGCGGTAAATAGTGAAAATCATGCTATTGTATTTTAATGACACTTGTTTACTATAGTTATAGGTTTTCACAAATGTCACGTCTAATCTGTCGGCTTTGCGATCTTGCCTATTTATTATTTATTACAAAGTAATATTGTCTGTGCGTTGAACTTTTATAGATACATATTGTGAGCATAATATCTGTTTTCATAATATATACTGGTATAAACAAATTGTTCCTTCTTTCGTTGCAGTGTGCATATTCGGGTTCACATACCTGAACTACATCACTCGTCTAAAGAAGTTGTAGTGCATGAACACCATGAAGAGCACGGACACGATGGAGGGGGTGGAGGCTATGGAGGCGGCGGCGGATTTGGGGGAGGTCATGGAGGTGGGCATGGAGGTGGACATGGAGGTGGCCATGGCGGTGGCCACGGAGGAGCCCTCTCAGAACATTTACATGGAGGCTTTGCCGACTACTTGAAAGGTGGCGGCGGACATGGCGGTGGTCACGGCGGTGGACACGGCGGCAGCTTCGAAGAAGGTCATGGAAGCGGCTTCGGCGGTGGTCACGGTGGCGGATTTGGCGGTGGTCACGGTGGCGGCTTCGGCGGAGGTCACGGTGGTGGTCACGGCGGAGGCCATGGTGGAGATTTCGGTGGAGGCCACGGCGGTGGATTCAGCGATGGCCATGGAGGAGATGATTTCGGCAGCAGTCACGATTTAAGTGGAGGACACGGTGGCGGCGATGGTGGTCACGGTTTCGGAGGTGGCAGTCATGGTGGATACGATCTTGGAGGCGGGCATAGTGCGAGCCTTGGCGGTGGTTTTGGTGGAGGCCATGGAGGAGGTTACGGAGGTGGCCATTCAAACGATGATCACGGACATGGGGGCGGCTTTGGCGGAGGATTTGGAGGTGGACACGGGGGTGGCCATGACGATCATGATCACGAAGGTGGCATCGGTGGTTTAGATGGTGGCTTTGCTGGTGGTTATGGCGGTGGACACGTCGAAAGTCATGATGATCATGGACATGATGGTGGATATAGCGGCGGCTTCGGTGACAGTCATGGAGGAGGTTTTAGTGCCAGTTTAGGTGGAGGATTTGGAGGTGGATACGACTACCACGGCAGTAGTTCTTCAGGAAGCTCTGGTGGGCACGACAGTTACAGTGGTGGCGGTTTCTCATCAAGTGGACACGACGGAGGCTTTAATCTTGGAAGTTATGGAGGTGGTCATGGAGGAGGAGGTGGTGGTCATGACAGCAACAGCATCGGTGGTCATGGCAGTAGTGGGGGAGGACATAACAGCCTAGAATCATTCGGAGGAGGTGGCCACGGTGGTGACAGCTACAGCTTAGGAGGGCACGGGGGAGGTGGATTTGGAGGACATGGGTCCGGAGGAGGCCACAGTAGCGGAGGCTACAGCTTAGGAGGCGGTGGTCACGGAGGAAGCCACGGCGGTGGTCACTTCGGAGGTGACAGTTATACGAACGCCTTATCAGCTGGTCACGGTGGAGGCCCATACCATAAACGAAAGTGACCATCATTGCCTAGTATTATGAAGCTAACTAAGTCATAATTCTCCATATTAATATGGAAATATATATACAATATGTCTATACATTTTGTATACGTATAATATTCCACAAAATTTCGTTACTGTAAATAGTTTGTATGTTTAAGTTATTGTTGTTATTGCTTTATTAAAGTTTATTTAATTATTTTTTTCATTTGTTTCAATACATCATTCAGTCATTCTTTTTTTGTCCTAATTACTTTGGGTGGACGCAATATGTATATTGTATACTCCGCTGCACTCGTACATATTGAAAAAATTATTAGCAATGGTTCTATGAGCGGCCGCCTGCCAGACATCAGTCCTCCTTGGAAATGTAAATTCTGTATCGTTAAATCTGCATAGTTGGCGTAATGGTTGAGATAGAGACCTATACCACGCCAGTGTCGGGGGTTCGAATCTCACGCAGGATAACACTTTGTGCGATCCACAAATTGTTGTTTTGAGTCTAGTTAATTAAACAGTTTGTAAAGTCCCTAGCAATTCAAGGATAATTACATGTGTGCAGAGATTCGTCTTTCTTAAAAAAAATCGAAGTAGAACAGGTCGATCTAAACCTATAAGTCGTCTTTTACGACAACCTCGAGCAAGGTAAGGGTGGATAGTATTCACAGCCATAGCAATTTTAGGTGATTCTATTAAGTCACCTATTTCTTTATCACTCCTGTTTCTTTGATTATGTAATTAGAAGAAGTGTCGATTAGCGCATTTCTTAGTATTTACGAAATGGTAAATATTATATACGTAATTTACTTGCTTATATGATCAGTGTTAATGTATAGTAAGCGGTTTCAAATGTCATGTATACATATAAAATCGTTTAAAACTGCCTATGCCGCTTTAAAACAGTAGTTTTTATTAAATAGAATAATTAAATCATTTAGTATCGAAGGAATAATTGCGTAGAGCACAGACGTCCCTCTTAGTAATACGTGGAGTGAAAGTAACACGGTGGGATTTAACAAGCAGTACCTATATAGTAGTTATATGGTAGCTTACACCCACGAAAGGTTTGCCTTGCGTAAGGTATTAAGGCATAACTTCACCGTAATCTATATATATAAAAGAAAGTCATGTTAGTTACTACATTTATAACTCAAGAACGGCTGTACGGATTTGACTGAAAATTGGCGGGGAAGTAGCTTAGAACCAGGAGACGGACATAGGATACTTTTTATCCCGTTTTTTTAAATGGTGTTTACAAGATTTCGCCAATAACTTTTTTATCCCGTTCGACCGCGTTTCCATGTGACGTGACATAAAATGTCAAAGAGAACACAAGTCACTACGAAACGTAGCATAAAAAAACGCGTTTGATATGTAATAACAAAAAGCAAATGACAGCAAAACGTAATTTTGTCTACAGTTAAGTATGGTTGAAAATTTGATAATTATAATTTTGTCAGGAATCAATAATGAATAATTTGTATTCTCTTTGAATTATTATTAACAATGCCGCGACCAAGACGATCAAACCTTTCTCGACAAAGCTGTAATGGAGATAAATCTTCCATTAGAGACTATAGTTTTGAAAATTTAGAAAATATATTTACGAAAAAAAATTATGGCGGTACGAAGTTCGCCGGGTCAGCTAGTATTAGATCAACAATTCAGAATAATTTTGTTTCCCACAGGTCTCGTAAAAGTACTAAGAGATGTGAACAAATATAATTACTAAAGATTGTATAAATTATAATCAGTTGTTATGAGATAGTAGCTAAATTAGAAGGGGCTGAAGAAGAAAACAGTTATTAATCAATTCCACACACACTTTTTTGGGGGGTGGGCTATGGTTAGCGTTCCCGCCGCCTGGCTCTGTCCGGGGCGACGAAGGGGCGGTACGAGACACCATAACCCACCGTAGCTCGTCGCCTTCGTCGATGGACCGACCACCGGTACCGAGTTTCTTGACCTCTGTGGTCGACCCGACGGAATACCCCCTGAGGTACACACTCCTCTCAACGTCCCTTTCCCGGGACGTCGGACGCCGTCGCGCGGTTAGCCTTTTTGCGGGTGAAGGACTAATCCCCGGTCCGGTCACCCGATTCTACATATACTTGCAGCGATTTTAAAATCACCACTATCCAACCCAAACCAAATGAAACCATCAATTTGAGGCAAATGGAGCAATTTTGTGTAGATTCTAAGATCGAAAACTGTGTTACTAAAAATTTTGGGCTGTGGATGAGTGGAGAGTATCATCGGTTTCAACAGTCGGCTATAGTTTTTGGAATGGACCAACATTTTTGAAAGAAAGAAAGAAAGAAAAATAATTTTCGGACCAATAACGGTAATTATTCAAATGAGGTTTGTTTTTAAAAAATCTCAAATATCAGATTCCAGACTACTATGGTCCTCTATATACTCTAGCGTCTGGATGGGTAGTACTGGGTATCCAAACCTGTCGTATTACTTCTTCCCTCCTAATAAGCCAGCCACCGAAATCCTTGACTTGTAACCTGACTTCTTGACTTCGTTGACCCGTATTGGCAACAAAGTGCCGAGATGTCGTCTTCTTGCAGTTGGCTTCTTCAGATAAGGCGCCAATCCCGATTCACACGTGTGTTTTGTAAAAGTCGACTATGGGTTATAATATGCAGAGATGCAGGCAAACTTGAAATAAAAATTAGTAGTAATAGTAGATCTCTTTTCCTTGCATTATCGAGGAGGCTCGAGCCCAGCAGTGGAACCTGTATGAGCTAAGTTGATTTTTATAGTACATAGATCAAACACCATTTTTATTAAGACACTACTCGGCACTTTCTCAATTACATAAAATGACATATTTTAAAATCCAATTGGCAATTTATGTGATAACCTCGTTTAGAGAAACAATCAAACATACAAACTCATCAGCTTTAAAATAAAAATATTGATTACTTATATATTACTAGCATCCCGCCCTCGCTCCGTTTCGGTTTTAGTCGCCTTACCCGCGTAGTTTCCGTTCCCGTGGGAGTACCGGGATAAAATATAGCCTATGGTACTCCCTGATATTGTAGCTTTCCATCGGTGAAAGAATTTTTGAAATCAGTTCGGTGGTTTATGCGTGAAAGCGTAACAAACAAACTTACTTTCGCATTTATAATATTAAAAAGTAAGGATGTATTTAGTGATTTCTAATGCATTACACATTGTAAATAAAAATATTTGTACCTACCTATTTGATTTTTGATTGCCTGACGTTTCGAACACTGTACAGCATGCATGGTCACTGGCAGACTATTATGTGTTTACCTATATCTATTTATGCTTACTATGGGTGTACATTAATTGTGTAATAAATATGGATCCACCTGTTTTCTATACTTTCAAATTGGTTATTAATGTCTGAGAATGCTACCAAGCTACTTTTAGCCAATAAACAAGCAAATATATTAACTAAAATATCTAACCAACGTATTGAAAGTAGGAAGACAATTTATCATGCAATCTCTTGTAATCTCAATCCACATACATCCCACTATTAGGTACGGGCCTCGAGTTATGGAAGGGTAAATGATTTACTACACCACGGTGATCACACGTGTGGGCATTTTTTCTTTTTTTTTTATGGGTGGGCTATGGTAAGCGCACGCGCGGTCCAGTCCGTCCGGGGCGATGAAAGGACGGCGCGCGGGCCCATAACCCACCACGTACCCACGTCACCTCGTTGTTGGGCTGACCACCGGAGCAGATGTGACTTGTCATCAGTGGTCGGCCTGACGGAATACCCTTTCGGGTAACCTCACCTCTCGACGTCCTGGGACGTCGGTCGCCGTCGCGCGGTTAGCCTCCCTGCGGGTGACGAACAATTCCCCGGTCCGATCACCCGCGGCCTCGGCTAGGGCGGCATTAGGCGCAGATACTCGCGCCTGCGCCACCCGAGTCGCCGGCGGCGGAACGTGTCGCCGAATACTCGCGCCTGCGCCACCCGAGTCGCCGGCGGCGGAACGTGTCGCCGAATAGGAGCTCTACTCGCACACGATCCGCCGCCTCCTTCCGTGAGATTACGGCCTCACAGAAGGCGGCGACCGCATCCCAGTTCCTGACGCTGACGAGCATCTCCCTGGCGATGGTCGGCAGCGCCAGGTCGGCAGCGATAATCGCGACGAGTTCACGGCGCTCCCCCTCCCATGCAGCACACTCCTCGAGCGTGTGCTGCGCCGTGTCCTCGTCGCAACTGTAGTGGTGGCAGGATGGTGTGCTCTCGCTCCTGACAATCTTGTGCAGGTACTTCCCAAAACACCCGTGCCCCGTCAGCACCTGCACCAGTCGGAAGGAAAGCACCCCGTGCGTCCGCTCCAACCACTCCATCAGCACCGGCCGGAGGGCCGCGGCGGTCCTGACACCGTGCCGAGGACTCTCCAGCCGGACTGCCTAACGGGCAATGACTTCTCGGCGGGCGTCGACCCACCAGGCGGTGATCTCTTTGATGGAGACCATACCACCGCGGGCGCGCGTCTCCGACGCCCGCCGATAAATGTCGGCGAGCATCTCCGCCTCCAGGTCCCACGGGGACTTCCAGCCAGGAGGCACGCTGCCTCCGTCGCCACCGTGCGGTAACCCCGTATGGCCCTGATCGCAATGACCCTCTGTGGTCGCCACAAGAGGGCCCTAAGACGGACGGTCAGGGACCCCGCCCACACCGGTGCGCCATACAGAGCCATTGACCGGATTACCCCCGCGTACAGCTGTCGGCACGTAGCACTGGGTCCGCCCATATTCGGCATCAACCACGAAAGGGCGGACGCCGCGCCGACACGCCGGGGAACAAGTCGATGGAGATGCTCCCGGAACTAAAAATGCCCGTCAAGCACCAGGCCCAAGTACTTCATGTGGGCCTGGATGCTGATGGTGACTGACTTCACGGTGATCGAAGCCCCAGCGTACGGAGGCCATGGAACAAAAGGGCCCCCGTCTTTTCCAGGGCTACCCTCAAACCCAGCGCCTCGATCCGCCTGACAATCTACTCGGTACCGAGAGTTACCAGGCGTGCTGCCTCCTCTAGCGTCCCACCCCGGGCTGTGACGAGTGTATCGTCGGCGTAGCAAATTAGGCCCAGCCCGGATGGGAGTCTTCCTCTCAACGCCCAGTCGTAGCCGATGTTCCACAGGGTCGGACCCAGAACCGAACCCTGTGGGACACCGCACGTCATGGGCGTTCGCATAACGTTCCCTACTCGGTCAACATAGAGGATGCTGCGCCCCTCCAAGTAGTCTGCCACCAGCCGCCTGAGGTACACGGGCACCCCGTGATACCTCAGCCCCTCCCTGATGCAGCTGAATGGCAGACTGTTGAAGGCGTTGGCGATGTCCAGGGACACCGCCAACAGGATTCCTCCGCCGGTACACGTGTGGGCATATAGTTTAGAGTTTTCCTTCTCTTGCATAGATGGTATCTGCATATCATACAATTAGATATCTTTTACGACACCCACGGGCAAGAGAGGGGTTGGTGAATTGTATTCTTATTCCGTCACCACACAGAAAATCTCTCAATCTCTTATAGTATGTAATATATGAGATAATTTACAATAATAATAGATTTTTCTTCAACTGTACGTTTCCAGCGATCATTTCTCCCACGTACGTGCAGGCTCTGGAATGAACTACCTGCTGCTGTGTTTCCCGAGCGCTATGACATGTCGTTCTTTAAACAATGTTAAAGAAGAGCTTTTTCTTCACGGTAGGCAACGGCCCGGCTGTGCCCTTGGTATTGCAAAGGTCCATGTGCGGCAGAATCACTTACCATCAGGTGTGCTGCTTGCTCGATTGACACCAAACGGCAATATAAAAAAAAGCCTGCATCTCAAACAATAGGTGGGTACGTATACTAAAAAGAAAAGCAATCTATGATTTTTACTTTTACGTACAGTTTTTGTGTTCTAAAAGTATTTCGGCCAGTTTATAAAAACTGTTTGAAAGTTATATCCTTGATTATCATATTATTTCCCACGTGCGTCTAACAAAAAGATTTTTCATTCTTTATAGATAAGATAAATAAAATTACCCATTGTATTATAGAATACGTAATATAATAGGCACCTGAGTACACACAACTTTATGTAATATAATAGTACTATATAATATTTATATTGTAATTAAATGATATTGTTGTTTTAATATCAAAGGAAGGACCATTGACTTTTGAGATTCTATTAAAACTACATATGGCGTTCTGTTTCAGAAATAATGACTTGTTTTATGTAACTAGAAATCAATTAAATCTTCAGAGTATTTTAAAGCCAACTACATACATCATTTCACAGTGATTCAAGATCGTTGTGTGTGTGACTGTGTTACATGTATGTATGTATGTAGTAATAGTGAATGCCCAGAGAAGTCAAAAATTATTTCGGTGTACTAAATTATAGTTGGCGATTCGTTTGTCACTAATTACGATATAACATCACCTTTGAAGAGTATCTGTGTAGCCTTTGCAGTGGAACATTATTAAAAATATATTTTTGGTATTGGTTTTATAATCTGTATCAATAAAAAAAATTGAAGTGTCTGTTTGTAATGTCAAAATAATACTGTTTGTTTTTCATGTATTTTAATCTCCAAACGGCTGGACTGATGTTAATAATATTTTGCTACCGGGTACCGCGGTCCGAGTAACGAACTCGAGACCTTATGGACTGAAGCCGCGTATCTTACCATTTAAGAAGATAATGGAGATTTAAAATGCGGGGGCAAAGCGATTGAATCCGAAGCGACATAAGGGCGGATTGTTAGTACATAATATATCTTTAAGCCAATCAGTCCTCCAGTTTCTTACGAGATGTCAAGGAATATTGCCACGTCTTTTAACCGCTCAATTTACACATTATAGGGTTCATAAGTTTGCTTTCTTGTAATAATAATGCTATTGAACCATTTTACGTTCATTTTTACTTTCAGAGTATAGATGTCGTCGACTGAGAGTTTTCCATCGACTTGGATCAGCTGCATTTGATGCCACCAGGTCGACACATTCCCAAAGAGGATTGACCTCAAGCAGCGGCTGCAAAACTTTAGAAATATGTACTCTGAAAGAAGAGTATATATTGAAGCGACCACAAGTAATTGAGATAAGAGAAGTCTGACGATAATGATGATGTTTGCTTTCAGAATATATTTCGTTAACAGAATCAGTTCTAATAGTAGTGAAGATCTCAAAGTAAGTAGGACAAAATGCGAGTTGTAAATTTGATGAAACTAAAACTAAGGCCAACACCTAATAATGCAATAAAACTTCTTAAGATATTGTTCTAATATATACCTTAAATACAAATTAACAAATATTGTGTGAATCTGACAATTTATATAATGAGATTTTCATTCATTTTGAAGTAAATATATTCTTATATCAACACGACATTACAAGGAATGCCTTGATCTTGTAGACTTGTTGCATAACCGTACGTTTGTCAGACTTTCACTAGCGACCTGCTGCGAAATAGGCTCATTTTCCGTACAAACCTTACCTAGATCCGTATTTATTCCGTCATTAAGTTCCTACCGTACTTGAGAATCGGGAAGTAAAGTTAGTCATTATGTGTGAAACACGGTTCATTTATATATGTAATCGTACTATGAGGAGAAATTCAATTTACAAGATAACACTATTGTTTTTACAATAAACTGTAATCGACATAATCATTAAAAACTTGTATTCTCAATAATATTATTAGAAGACTATTTCTATGTAGCTGTGAATAAAATAATCAATGAACGATAAATAATTTTTGGAAGGCTTGTACAAATAGTAAGTGTTTAACCCTGTAAAAATAGTAAGACAACTAAGTATATTAGTTGTCCTAAAAAACTTTAGTGAAAAATTAATAATAAAAATAACTCTGTCGTCACATTTTACCTAACGATCTTCATTGACTTAATAGTGGTTAGTATTTAAAAATATATATTTATCCGTGTGGTGATGGAGTAAGAATACAATTCACCACCTCCTTTCTTGCCCGTGGATGTCGTGAAAAATGGCTACGGGATGTATGCAGATCACATCATTGCAGAAGAAGGAATACTCGAAATAAAACCCTATACCAACACGTTTGATCAACGTGATTATAGTAGGTCAAATTCACTCTCATAAGGCAAGAGGCTCTCATAAACTGTAGGATATACATATATGGATTGAGATGAGGTGATTAATTTACTATAGTACTGTTTATTATTCTTACCTTTAAACTATAAATAATATTATGATAAGTAATATGTTAAGTAGCAATGTAATAAAGTATAACCGTATTAGTTTAATGAAAAAACAAACAGATTTCTTGTATGACGCCTGCAGCTATAGCAATAGCAATCAGTTTATTCCGTCACCTAAGTATACATATTCGTTCAGGCTCACTACATTTAGATTAAATAAAATGAATTCCTTTTTGATTTTTGAATAAATAAAAACATTACAAACGCGAACCGATAAGACGGTTTCGCGTTTCTAATGTGCTTAAATTCTATTAATATTTTAATCTTTATTACCATTGGTAGCAGATGAGCAGGCCGCCTGATGCAAAGTAAGTAATTACAGTAACTGCCGCTCTTGGACCTCTTCAATATCAGGGACACAACAAGGTTGATGCCTACCATAAAAGTTTAGGTCCCCAGTATTCTCGCTCATCAAAAGACACATAGTAGCAAATATTTCTAATCAATCGTCGATTGTCTGCGAAATTATGGTGGTACCTTGCTAGAACCTGCTGTTTATGGCTATAGACAGGAAACTATTAACAGCATGGCTATCAAATAAGGATTTGACATTCAAGTTATAGTGATATAAATTTATATCGTAAAGGATTTAATAGACAACCGATAAATGTCTCTTGTTTAAAATCGAATGCGGCCATGTTTCGAATGTATCCGATGCGCAGAGCATTGTGAAGTAGTGAATATGCTTAAACTTTAGGTGGCCTTTCTAATGCTTCACATTCATAATTAATCGGTTCAATAAAATTCGTTTTTATTTACAACATTTATTCATATCAGTTTTCTAAAAAAAATCGTACGAAATGCATAACAAATGACAATAATGTTCGTTCGCGTTTATTGTAATTACATGTAGTTTTCAATTTAGTCTATTAACCACTTCTAAGAAATATAAATCACATTATCATTATGTATTGAATGTAATCATTTAAAATATTTTCACTCAGTAACAAACACGTAACATATTCCGCTTACAACAGTCAAAGTTACACTCGGACTTAGAGAACATAAATAACCCTAAAAAAATTAATTAGTGTTCAAATTTTGTCACCATATTTGCGTGTTTCCGTTAAGGTACTTTCAGAGTCAGCATTGTGATAATTCTGTCCGGATATCTTAGATGTATGCGTTGGACTCTGCAATCCAATTATTTTGTACTTTGGCCTGTGCACTTTTTGCTCACTAAGGGAATGGGAATCTTGATCAGGTCTCATTTCAAAGTTGGTAGATTCTGTGGTCTCAGAGTTCTGTATTTCGTAATATTCTACGGAAGGAACAGTAGTAATGTCTAAAGAAGGCTTTTCAGAAGTGGTAGATGACGATGGAGCTTTAGCATATTGATAATTATCATTAGATGCCTCAGCTAGCGATAATTGATCACCATTGTGAAGCGCTTTCAAAGCCATAGCACTATAATATGGATGTACTGGTGACGACTGTCTTATTGTGAAAGCTGTAGAAGGTACGCTGTCTTGTGGTTGACTTTCAATAAAACTATTGTCAAAAGCTGAAGGAAGACTATTGTGAAAAGTGGCTGAAGAACCCGTGTCCTTTAAATGGTTTACTGTTGTTTGGTGATCTAATCCACCAAAGCTAATATTTTGTGTTGATATAGATTTCTTTTGTCCTTTTTTAACGGGAAAATTTCGCGGGTAATTATCAGCGGTATATGAGTTTGACGAAGAAGCACGTAATTGGAGGTCATCATTATTGTTAGGATAGTTATATATATCTGCATTAAATTTTGACAATCCCACTTTACCAGACGAATATTCAGAGTATTGTTTTGGTTTGTATTCATGAACGACTGCATTAGACACCATATATGGACCTGGGATATTAGTCTGTTTTAATCTGTAATCATTATCTTCTTTGCCCTGGTCAAAATAAATCGCCGGTACTACGTTAGAAGTCTTAATATTTCCATTATTTTTAAAGTTGAATGATGGAACAACAGGCTTGTAATCTTCTAGACTATCGTCATCAACGGATTCAAAAGCTGTAGGAGCAGCATGCTTATATGAGAAGTCGGTAACATGACTGGGCTTTAGTTGAGGGTTTACATATTTTACTGGATATCTACTCTTGTGTCCTTTTATATTCCCTATTCGAATACCTTGCCTGGTATGTGTTGTCCTCAGCGGTAATGGCAAATGTCCTTTAGCCAAATCTCTACTTGTTGAGATTTCCCCGTGATCATGAAATATATGATCATGTGTAACTTCTAGAGGATTATAAGCAGCATAGTTCAAATGCGGTGAAGTACTAATGGGACCTACTGCAGCGAAACCTGTAGCATCTGGAGCAATGGCTATCAAGGCGGGTGGATTTTTTAGATTAATAACTGGCCGTGAAGCAGCGACCGCGGGCATGCTGCCGATTCCAACTACACCAGGGTGTTTAGATCCGTCATTAAAAACTAATTTATGAATATGTTCCTCACTGTACGTATGAATATGTTCGGTATCACCGTCGATAATCTTTTCTACTCGTTGCGGCTTCTTTATTTTTCTTATGGTACCTGAACCATCAATGTCAGAATAAAAATGCTCATGAAATGTTGTTACTGGATGTTCATCTTCTATCTGCGGCTTTTTATTTCGAACAGCTACTTTTTTAGGCTTATTTTTTCGCGGCACTTTCTTCCTTGCGGATTCATTTAATTTTAAAATTTTTACTCTCTTTGGCTGATAACTAGACGACACTGTCGGAGTTGCTGATGGAGCTTCATAGGCAGGGGGTATATAAGAGTCGTCCACTGATTCTGGTGGTTCTAAGTCATAATCATGATCATCCCATTCAGTTGGTGTGGGTCCATAGTAGCCACGAGCACGGTATAAAGACAGCAACTTGGAGCTTGCTGCTGAGATCTCTGGTTTACGTGTAGGTGACTCATCATACAATTCTAATGAGTGAAGAGGTAAAACGTTGGCCATGGCAACATTAGTCGGCACTGCCACCGTGCCTTCAGCGCTCGGCATGAAAGCTGGTGCATACTGTGATGATGCTGGATGGTTGGTTATGTAGATTTTTTTGTGATGATGAATATGTTTCACCTTTTGTGGTATATGAATGCGGATCTTTTTCCTGCAACAAAAAAGAAATAAAATGCCGGTAGTCAGTAATGCGATAATCGACTGCGTGCATGTCGAACGGTAGTTTTCTGTACACCGGTTTTACATCTAGTCTAGTGTCAATAGCATAACGCGTGACTCGGTAGCGCGCAACTCCTACTTTCGCTATCTTTTTCATTACATATTTTTCATAACATAGATACAGCGTACCTACTAGAACATCGAATATGATTGACTTGCACTTTCTATCAGGCAGGCGCTTATTATGCACCTCGTTGGTAACGGTTCAACGTGCAGACAATTAACGTCAGGCGGTGAAACATAACAATTTAAATACAATCGCAGGCACACTGACATTGACTATGATTAAGGATTAGCGTAGCCAGTACATAATACACTTTCGCAATAAAATCCTAAGTTGAGCTAAAATCCCATATGATTTATCGTTACTTATGAAAATAATAGAAATGTAGACACATGTATAAAATGTATTATAATAAAAATCATTATCGACATAGTCGCTAGCAAAATGAAATATTTCTTCAAAATTAATTACTGAAAACGTTATTATATACACATTATTATACTACTATTGATCTTATAGTAATTATTTAACATTATTAATGCATTATAAACTAGTAAAATTTTCTACAGGAGGAAAAATTTCATTTCGTCATTGAGATTAAAAGATAAAGATGACTATTTCGCGCTTTGCCACGCCAAGAAATTAAGTGACAATACCGTACTGGTCGGCGAAGTTATTGCTGCATGAGAGTTACATACATACATATATTCGCGCCTTTTTCCATAGGGGTAGGCAGAGACCACTTCCCTCCACTTGCTACGATCTTGACGTACCACTTTCGCCTCCTCCACATTCATTAATCTCTTCATGCATATTCTTCGGTTTAGGGTACTTCTAACCTGGCCTTTCTTAAGAACGTCCCCGATTTGATCGTGGAACGTCCACCTTGGTCTTCCCCTTCTAACACTTCCACTCAGATTCGCCTTATAAATTCTTCTTGTTAATCTCTTTTCATTCATTCACTCTACATGACCAAACCAACTTAACATACCTTTCTCAATCCTTGTCGCTACATCAACATTCATACCACAACGTTCCCTGATTACACTGTTCTTAATTCTATCATTCAGTTTCACACCAATCATGCTCCTCAGCGCTCTCATTTCCACAGCATTTATTCTACTTTCGCGTTCCTTCTGCCATACCCAGCTCTCACTTCCATACGTTAGGGTTGGTTCAAGGACTCCCCTATGCCTGTGCATAGGGGAGTCCCATATGCCAGGCGAGCCTTCTTAGATAAGCTCTGGCTGCCCATAAAGGTGCGCAAAGCACCGTTTACCATATGTCCCTTACACACTCTTCTTTCAATATCATTTTCACATTTACCATCTCTCGCAAAAGTAGATCCCAGATATACAAATTCTTTTTGCAATACCTATACCCTTTTTCAAATGAAAAGAGATATACAAGTGTTTCTATTCTGGTAACCATACTATCTAGAGTGAGCATTACGTATGTATCGTGATGCATCGCAAGATAATTAAAATTTTAAATTATAAACAAATTTAATTATTTGTAATAAACAAATTTAGTGATTTGCAATATATAAAATTTAATCGCATATTTAATTCTCTGTGATTAAAATAGTTCAACTGTGTAATTGTAAGTCACATAGTCACATTGAAATTAAGTGGGTATATTGTATAAACTGCCCATTATATCTAATAAATCGGTTATACTATTTGAGATCTCATACATGTTATGAAATGTAAAATAATTTATACTTGGTAGGTTCTATTTTATTAAATATTATTACAATTTTATTAGCTATAAAATTGTAATAATATTTAATGTATGCCTTTTTTTTGGGGTGGGTTGCGGTCGGCGCCCTCCTCGCACCACTCCGTCCGGGGCGACAGAGGGCGTAAGCACGCACTCCCGCAACCCACCCGCGATGCACGTCGCCTTCGTCGTTGGGCCGACCACTGGAGCAGGGTGACTTGATGTCAGTGGTCGGCCCGACAGAATACCCCCCATTTGGGGTACCCTCCCATCGACCGACGTCCCCTCCTCGGGGAGGACATCGGTCTTTCCTCACGCGGTTGGCCTCTCAGCGGGTGACGGACTAATTCTCCGGTCACGTCACCCGCGGCCTCGGCTAAGGCGGCATGAGGCTCAGGTATTCGCGCCTACGCCGCCCCAGTCGCCGGCGGCGGATCGCCTCATCGAGGCTGCGCTCCTCGCGCAAGCGATCCGCCGCCTCCTTCCGCGAGACTACTGCCTCGCAGAAGACTGCGACCGCGTCCCAGTTCCGGTCCCAGGTCGGCACCGATGATTGCGACGAGTTCACGACGCTGCCCTGCACAAGCGGCACAGACCTCGAGCGTATGCTGTGCCGTGTTCTCGTCGCAATCGCAGTGGTGGCAGGACGGTGTACTCTTCCTCCTAAAGACCTAGTGCAGGTATTTGGCGAAATATCCATGCCCTGACGGGGCCACTTGCACCAGTCGGAAGGAAAGCACCCCGTGCCGCCATTTTCACCACTGCATCAGCACCGGTTGGAAGGCCTCCACGATCCGCATCCCGAACCGAGGCCTCTCCAGCCGGACTGCCCAACAGGCAATGACGTCTCGCGTCGTTGCGCCAGGCGGTGAGCTCCCTCACAGATATCAAACCACCCTCCGCTCGCTCCCCCGTCACCCGCCGATACAAACTGGTGAGCATTTCCGCCTCCAGGTCCCACGGGGGAGTCCCGGCCAACGGGCACGCTGCCTCCATCGCCACCGTGCGGTTTTCACATATGGCCCTAACTGCCATGGCCCTCTGTAGTCGCCACAGAAGTGCCCTGAGTCGGACGGTCAGGGACCCCGCCCACACCGGTGCGCAGTACAGGGCCATCGACCGGATGACCCTCGCGTACAGCCGTCGGCACGTAGCGCTCGGTCCGCCCACGTTCGGCATAAGCCACGACAGGGCGGACGCCGCGCCAACGAGCCGTGGAGGGAGCCTGCGGAAATACTCCCGGAACCACCATTGCCCGTCGAGCACCAGGTCCAAGTACCTCATATGGGCCCGGATGCTGATTTCAACCGAATGGACGGTGATCGAGACGCCGATGGGAGGGCTCATACGACACCCATGGAACAAGAGGCCTTCGTCTTATCAAGGGCTACCCTCAACCCCAACGTCTCGATCCGCCTGACAATCTCTTCGGTGCCTAGAGTCGCCAGGCTTGCCGCCTCTTCTAGCGTCTCACCGCAGGCTGTGACGAGCGTATCGTCGGTGTAACAAATCACGCCCAGCGCGGGCGGGAGGCTCCCCCTCAACGCCCAGTCGCAGCCGTTGTTCCACAGGGTAGGTCCGAGGACCGACCCCTGTGGGATACCGCACGTTATGGGCGTTCGCACAATGTCCTCTACTCGGTTGGTGCAGAGGACGCTGCGCCCCTCCAAATAGTCTGCCACTAGCCGCCTCAGGTAAGCTGGCATCCGCTATGCTATGCCTAAAACTTATGTGCTGCATTTTTTGTTTGTTTTTATACAATTTACACAGTATAATTTACCTACGATCACGGACGCACTTTATTTCATACGCTACTCCATACTTTAAAGGTTTTAAACTATATCTCCACGTAACTTATTTTTAATATATAACCAATTAACGCCTTATATGAGTTGTAATTTATAGCAAAAATTTTGTAATTTTCATAAAAATCTGTTCAGAAGTTTTTTCTTAGTACACAAGAGTTGGTAAAGATTTTATTAATTGTAATGTAAATTTCTACACCGCGGTTACTGTATGTATATGGTGTCGCACTAAAAAAAAAGAATTCAAATCCTTTTCCACTTTCAGTGTCGTAAAAGATGATTAAGGATTTTAAAAAGAAATGAACTCCATATAAAAAGCAAAGGTATATGTTAATCGTCTGGCCAGAGCGTGTTAGCAGTCAACTCCACCTATCATTGTGTTGGAAGCCGTTTTCAAATAATTCCGTATATGGACAGCTTAAGAATAAAAAAGTTACAGGTATCGGATATATTGGTTCCGTTCCATCTACAATAGATTTAGTACTTATAAAAAATTACAGTACTTACTTAGGCGTTTCTGCTGTAATCTGGACGGACGCCACAGCTACCAGAAGAGCAAACTGTAACAAAACACATGCAAAATCTTTACAAAAGCCTTCGTATAGCTGCATAGAAATAATTTTAGACTATCGTCACAAGGCGACTAAGGGATATCTTGCGCATATAACAAATATGCAAGAGACGGAAAACTCAAAATGAAACCCTATAACAACCTGCCTGACCAGCGTGGTATAGTAGGTCAATTTCCCTCCCAATGTAGAGGACGCTCGAACCCAGTAGTGGGACGTATATGACCTGTGATGTTGATGACGTCACATAAGACTATGAGAGACTGGAACTACAGTTTCTGTTGGGGACTGAGGGACACATAATACAAACATGTGTATTATGTGTCCCTACTGCAATTTAACAAAGTCATCTTTAAATAGGACATCATCATCCCTGCTATTATCCCAATTACATATGTACCTACTTTTCTTTCATAGTACATATTGCTAGTCATTGCCAATAGTTTTACGACTGGCCGCCTCATCATCATCATCATTGACCTGCCACGTGGTCGGGTTCCCTCGACCAGGCCCTGTACTACCAGATGTTTAATGCAAGTTTTGTCACGCCGGGACACGTGACCAAAGAAACCTAGCATACTTTGTTGGACAATGGAGGACAAACGCTGTTTCATGCCGAGTTCCTTTAGGAAGGAAACATCTGTCCTGAATTCGGTCCATGAAATGCCGAGCACTTGCTTCCAGCACCACATTTCTAAAGCGACTACCTTTTTCCTCTCACTTTCTCTAAGAGTCCAAGTCTCTGTACATAATTCATAAGTATCTAAGTATTTTTTAAATGTATCTTCTATTCAATAAAATCATAATCATCCTGTTGTTATGTCAATCAATTGTGGTCAACGCAATATGTACTGCTATTTCAACATACATACTACAAAAGTTATTGGCAATAGCTTTATGAGCAGCCGTCTCCCTGACGTCAACCCTCGTTAGGAGTGTGATTTTTGACTAGACGGCATCAGATGGAGTTGACCCAGGTCGATATAAACTTAAGTCTTGAGTACGTATTTTTATTAAAATGATAATGTAATCATCATCATCATTTCAACTCGTATATGTCCCACTGTTGGGCTCGAGCCTCCTCCGCAATAGGAGGGAAATTGACCTAACTATACCATGCAGGTCAGACAGGTTGGTATAGAATTTTATTACGAGTTTACCTTCTCTTGCATAGATGTTATATGCGTATTATATCCCTTCGTCATCTTTTACAACATCCATAGGCAAGAGAGTGGTGATTTGTATTCTTACTTACGGAAAGCCGTACGAATGTACCTATTAATATAATTATTTAAGCGAATCTTTTTATGGCAACCGAGAGAAGAGTTCTTTTCTCTCTTTCGCGAGAAAAATAGTAGCGTATTTGTAAACACTTTTTGTGGCAATATAATATTGATAATAAAATCTGCAAAAAGTAAGTTTTATCTAGTAGTGGAGTTCTTTTGTACTAAGTTACTCTCAATTTGCAAGAAGGCAAGAACATGATACAAAGAATTACAGATCATTTCAAGTAACTGCAGCATTCATTCCTTGCAACTAGTAGCATTCTGGTTCTAATTTCACCAAATAATAGTATTTCGATATTGATTTATTTTGCGATTCTAATTGAAAAAATAGGCAATAGGTTGTTTATGGTACTGTATACTATCAATATGTAAATTTCTTGATTACAATTAATATCCATTGATATTTTAATCGCTTGGAATGATAGATGGGTGAATATTAACTCATTAAACTTACGTAATTTTGAAATTATAATTCTTTTGACGAGAGTTAATTTTTGCGATGCGTGCGCACACTGTCACGAAAAACTGACAGCTTTTTTTTTTGGGGAGGGTTTAGGCTTCGGTTAGCGCACTCGTCGTCCGGCTCCATCCAGGGCGACAGAGGGGCGTAAGCACTCACACCCGTAATCCACCCGTGACACGTCGCCTTCGTCGTTGGGCCAACCACCGGTACAGGGTGACTTGTCGTCAGTGGTCGGCCCGACGGAATACGCCTGAGGAGAACCTTCTCCTCGACCGACGTCCCCCCCTTGGCGTGGATGTCGGTCTTTCCTCGCGTGGTCGGCCTCTCGGCTGGTGACGGACTAACTCTACGGTCCAGTCACCCGCGGCATCAGCTAGGGTGGCATTAGACGCAGGTAATCGCGTCTGCGCCCCAGTCGTCAAGAATACGTACCTCGCGCACGCGCTCCGCCGCTTCCACCCGCGAGACTACTGCCTCGGAGGCTGCAACCACGTCCCAGTTCCTGACGCTGTCGAGCATCGCCCTGGCGATGGTCGGTAGCGTCAGGTTAGCACTGATGATTGCAACGAGTCTACGACATTGCTCTACCCAAGCGACACACGCCTCGAGCGTGTGCTGCGCCGTGTCCTCATCGCAATCGCAGTGGTGGCAGGACGGTGCACTCTCCCTCCTAACGACTATGTGCAGGTATTTGGCGAAGCTACCATGCCCCGTCAACACCTGCACCAGTCGGAAGGAGAGCACCCCGTGCCGCCGCTCTAACAACTGCATCAGCACCGGCCGGAAGACCTCCACGGTCCGTACCCCGAACCGAGGCCTTTCCAGCCGGACTGCCCAACGGGCAATGACGTCTCGGCAGGCGTCGATGCACCAGACGGTAAGTTCCCTTAACGAGACCATACCACCTTCCGCTCACACCTCCGACACCCGCCAATATAAACCGGCGAGCATTTCCGCCTCCAGGTCCTACGAGGGGGTCCCGACCAACAGGCACGCTGCCTCCGTCGCCATCGTGCGGTATCCGTGCATGGCCCTGATGGCCATGGCCCTCTGTGGTCGCCAGAGAAGAGCCTTGAGTCGGACGGTCAGGGCCTCCGCCCACGCCGGTGCGCCGTACAGAGCCATCGACCGGATGACCCCCGCGTACAGCTGTCGACACGTAGCGCTCGGTCCGCCCACATTCGGCATGAGCCAGGATAGGGCGGACGCCACGCTGAGCAAGCCTGCGGAAATGCTTCCATAATGACCAATGCCCGTCGAGCACCAGGCCCATATACTTCATACGGGCCCGGATGCTGATCTCAACCGACTTGACGCTGATCGAGACGCCGGTACAAAAAAAAAACTGGCACCCTGAAGATAGCTAGGTACTCAACATTTTTTACGATACGGCGCAAATGTCAATTAGATAATGCGTTATAATAAAACCCTCAATGTATTAAATACCTTTTTTCCATTATTAGTGTCCTTTTTTCTACAAACATAGGATAACGCGAACGATAAAATTTCTAGAAAGACTAGTCGTCCCACACCCGCTCTGCTGGGCGAATCAAATAGCGATAATTTTTTTTACTTTATATTTTCTATTAATTTTTTAACCGTTTTTATTACTTTTATTTTTTTATGATCGAATATTAAGAAAATGGCATAGCTGATAGAATTTAATAAATAAATAGGCTATTATTTTATCAGTAGGCTATGGTCTGGGTACACCCCGCTAATCTATCTGAGGCGACGGATAAGCGACATGCGACGCCATAATCTACCGTATTCCCTCCCCATCGCCACTGAACCAACCACTGGTACCAATTCCTTGATATCTGTGGCCGGCCAGGCAACCTCCCCTTTGACGCCCCGACAACATTGTAGTGCTCCCGTCTGTAGCGTCGCTTTTACGCGATCAGCCTCTCTGCAGATAGTGGATTAATGCCTGGTCCGTCCATCCCGGCCAAGAAAAATATACCCTAAAACCACCTATAAATACTGCCGTGTCGAATAGTCATGATACCATGCCGATCGGTCCAGTAGTATATCGCGGTGGAAAAAACGTTGGTTACAATATAGATTCTCAAACAAAAACAGAAATGGACTTGATCAAATAAATATTTACGGCCCCAATTTTTTTTAAATATGAAATGAAAATAATTAATTATTATAATTTAAACAGAGTAAATTTATTATGTTAACAATATTAAAACGTGTAAGCTTTTCCATCGCGGCTAAATGGCGATCGTTGACAAATCATTACTTCGCGCTTGTCACAGTGTAAAAATTTAATTTTTATACGAGTTAACCTTTATCAAAGATTTGATGGGATTTAAAAATAAATAGCCTAAAACCGTCTATAAATAATTCCGCGTCGAATAGCTATGGTACATAAGTACACACACACTTTTTCGTATATTTTACAGCTAGATATATAAATTTAAACCACTAACGATGCAAATAATCAAACTTTTACAATGGTGATTTGAATTTGGCGTAAAACAAATCACTGTAAGCCTTTTGAGATTTTAAGTAACTTTTATGTACATTTTTATTTTCTTTCAAAGATATATTTAACACACATGATTCACGTTATTTATACGAAAACACATTAATGTTGTGCTAATCATATTAAAAGCCTATAAAATGCTTATCACCACTTTAATCACTATTAAATGAGTATCACAATATCACGTAGTTTATCACTAATCACATAAATATCATTAAATAACATTTCACGGGATACCGACCAATTTTAAGCAATCCATAATTATTTCTTCTGTCGCTGAACGAGAGACGATCTTTTGTATAGTTAATAATCCTAGACGTTTTTACACTTAAACTTCATTTGTTGAAACCGCACTAGCCTTCTAGCCTATATGATAATTATTTGCGGTGCGCTTCATTATTTATAACATTCATTTTCACGGCTGAAAGAATACCAAGAGGCATATGTGTGCGTACTGCATAGCATACTCAATGCACTTCAATGCAATACATTGCTCTTGATACTACACTGCGGTGGACAAAAAAAAAATGTAAATGACACCTTAAAATGGTTCCTCGATAAATCTTAATTAAGTTGTAATAATTCAGTATTAAGGGCAAGGACTATCATTTGCGTAATGATAAAAAAACTGTATAAATAGACTATATACCATCATCACCTTACCCTTAGTGCAATTATTTAGCGTCCATTTTATATATGTATAATCTTATTTCATAGTACATATCGCAAAAGTGATTCGCAATAGTTTTATGACCGGCCGCCAGTCTAACGTCCATCTTCCTTGGGTTATAAAGAATTTTGTTATAAAGAAGATAGCATGACCTTGTTCAATTATTGATTACGAGCAACCCGCCCTCGCTTCGGTTTCAGTCACCTTAACCGCGTAGTTCCCGTTCCCGTGAGAATACCTACCGGTATAAAATATAGCCAATGTTACTCCCTGATATTATAGCTTTCCATTGGAGAAGGAATTTTTGAAATCGGTTCGGTGGTTTAAGCGTGAAAGCGTAACAAACAAACAAACTTACTTTCGCATTTACAATATTAGGAGGGATGTTACTTTTACATTAACTATCTTTGACTCGGAAGAGTCATCGAGATGTAGCCTATTCTCTACAAAGAATTTAAGTTACATGTAAAAAATTAACGTACTCATGTAAAAAGATCTAACATTTTGAAATAAACTTACACTGTTTATATAAATTTTCGATATGGTCTACGATGTGGAAATTTCAACTCAGTTTATGCTATAGTTGATACATAATCGAGATATCGACATTATAGGAGAAATCAATAACTATCTAAATCAGCCTCATTTCTAAATATTCTCAAAACGCATCCCCCCTATAAGCTGTCCGCAAGCTGAAACCCGCAGAACTATTCAATGGGACATTTTATTTATCATTAAAAAAGCCTTCTCTTGCATGATGCATGACTTAGGCATATTATGAATAATATAGAAAACTGATAAGCATTAGCAGCTTTTTTAAGTATTGTCTGTATATATACTTTAGATGCCAGTGCGATTATATTACTAATACTATTTGGCGTAATCTTTATACGAAGAGGTTGTTCTGTTGGTCTTCTGCCATAGTTAACAAAGAAATGAAACCTTGCAACACGCAATCAAATTATTTAAGTACAGCCGAGTCGAAGCACATAAAAGCCAGATATGCATGACCTTGTCACATCAATTAATTTAATGCATACATATTCTCAATTTCACACAATACCTTAAATTAATTCAATAAACTACTAGTAGAACGGTATTCTTTCTCTATTGAAAAATTCCGTTAAGAAAATAGCGTTTTTTGCTTTTTGAAGAACCTTTTTTTTATATAAAACTAGCAATCCGCCCTCGCTTCACTTTCCAGGCAGAAGCGTTATATACATATATGTGTAAAGATATTACATATGCCGTTATATATATATATATAACAGCATATGTAATACGTCTAATAGAATATGTAATATCTTTATATATATAATACTAGCAACCTGCCCTCGCTTCACTTCGGTTTCAGTCGCATTACCCGAGTAGTTCCCGTTACCGTGGAAATACCGGGATAAAGCCTATGTTATGTACTCAGGGATACTGTAACATTCTAATGGTGAAAGAATTATCGAAATCTGTCCAGTAGTTTTTGAGTTTATTCGTAAGAAACATACAACGTTCCCTCTTTATAATATTAGTGTAGATTACACCCCTAGAGGGTGAAAATGAAAAAATCTGAAACACGTGTTTATTTTTATTACAGAGTATTTGTTTACAATTTAATGAAAACCGGTCAAGATTTTCTCATTATACAAACTTTACTACTGCGGTTTACCTCTTTCGAGGAGAGGGTACTACTCAGGGGGTATTCCGTCGGGCCGACCACTGACGTCAAGTCACCCTGCTGCGGTGGTCGGCCCAACGACGAAGGCGGCGTGTCACGGGTGGGTTATGGATGTGCGTGCTTACGCCCCTCTGTCGCCCCGGACGGAGTGGTGGCAGGAGCGCGCCGACCGTAACCTACCCCCAAGAGTAAAAAGGGTTGAATTTCAAAAAACCCTTTCTTTGCGTTTTTACGCAAAGAAATTACTGTCAAAATGTCATGTTGCCGCTGCCGCTTAGAGTGGCCCAATATAAAACAAATGATTTACTGTTTGTACCTGTACCCTGTAACTGTCCATCCGTCACATCAATCACCGTTAATTCGGTTCCACTCATGGTCGAGGCTCTAATAAAAAATTTGGTCCTAGAACTCGAAGGGCGATAGTGCTTTCGAGAGCATTTTTAAGGGATTGCTCCCCGGCTCGTTGCCGCGATGTTGACGGCCGTACGCGATACTGGTTCTATCAATGGCCCTGTATGGTGAACCTCCATGGGCCAGTTCTGACCACTCGACTTAGAACTTTTTTCTGGCATTCATAGAAAGTCATGACGTTTAGGACTACGCGCGGATACCGTAACATTTATATTTGCATTTTACATGTTTTTTGAACATGAAATGATTCGTATACTCATGACTAAAATGTTCTAGTTCTTACTATTTCAAATTTGGAACGCTCCGTCCCGTTCGGGTGTTCTCCGCGTGTTTTAAAAGTGCATGACCTCTCTAAAGCTTAGAAACCTTCAATACCATACTGATATAGTACGCTGACTTTCAAGACATTCCGATGTTATAGAGTATTTACATTATACCAAGCGTTTATGTGAGTTCAACCGTTTTAGGGTTCCGTACCCAAAGGGTAAAACGGGACCTTATAACTAAGACTTCGCTGTCCGTCCATCCGTGCGTCTGTCCGTCACCAGGCTGAATCTCATGAACCATGATATTTAAAGAGTTGAAATTTTTACGGATGATGTATTTCTGTTGCCGCTATAACCACAACTACTAAAAAATGATAAAATAATAATTAATGGGGGCTCCCTTATAATAAATGTAGTTTTTTTTTGCTCCTTTTTGCTCAATATTGACAACAGCAACAGGTGGGCGCTTGAAATATTCACAGAATATTTTGCTTTATTTATTTATTTATTTGCATATAATGTGGTAAGTACAGAGATGTTTCATAATTATTACAAGGAAGCATAAGACACATTATGCCATATTCTAATAGCATGCAAATATTTAACAAATATGTCGCGAGAACTCAACATTATACATATTTATATTCACGTACATTATTTATACTTTAGAAATAAATACCAAAATAAAAAAAATATAAAAGTATTTAAGAGCGGTTCCCATTCAACAAACTTGTTTTGTTACTGTTTTTATAGATAATGCTACGGAACCCTTCGTGCGCGACTCCGACTCTCACTTAGCCGGTATTTTGAATAAAATCGAATCGAGTTTTCAAACATGTGTAAAAATAAAATGTTATTTAAATTAAAAACACTAAAGGGTATTGTTATCAACTTTGAAGGAAATCACCACCACAATAACTTTGTACCCCTTTTTAACCCTGTTCCTAACAGGGTTCCTTTAAATAAAATACAAAACACGTATTTCATTAATTCAATTATAATTAATTTCATTTTGTTTACATTACTCCTGCTCTTGCAAGCCTTTTATATGCTTAGACTAGCTTTTGCCCGCGACTTCGTCCGCGTAGAAATCATATGTGGCAGGGGCAATCACAGATAACTATGTAATGTGCTCAGGGTTCTACACGCCCACCGTGTTGCTCTGGATGGCAAGCTAGTGTAGAGAATCTTGATTGCCCGCATCAGCCAGCACGTTAGCGAGGTTGTCTCGATCAGACCAACTCTTTCTGGCAGACGATTGCAGCCTTTCTATGTTTGTGACTCGTTGTCATTAAGGTGCTCACTGGTGGAGAGGTGCTGTTGGCGGTGTATTTAGATGTCGTCAAGTCATTTAATAGTTTGCCAATCTGGTATATAAGGGAGGTGCTGTTATCAGGGGGTGCTTCAGCGGCTGATTCCAGATTATTTGAAGTGGCGAAGTGGTCTCTGCGTGAAGCGCGCAGAGGACTTTGAACTAACGCCTATTTTGTTCTGCTCCCAACTGAGGTAGTTCGTGTGGGTGGACAGTATGGTTTATTAGCTGAGATTGGACTCACTTCGGGCTGAGCTTATCTAGATGATGATTGAATGAGTAGCTCTATATAAAACGAATTATTTGCTTTTTCATAGACCTTGTAACTATACACCCATCAGCACAGCAATCACTGTAAATTCGGTTGCACTCAATCGAGGATCAGATAAAATATTTGGGCTTAGTACTCGACGGGTGACGGTGCTTTCAGGAGCATATTTATCAAATTACTCCCTGGCTCGTTGAGCGGTGTTACATGTTGACGGCTGTACGCGAGGCTGGTTTGATCAATGGCCCTGTACAGTGCACTGTGTGGATTAGTTCTGAGCACTTGTCTTAAAATTTTCTTCTGGCATTTGCAGAAAGGCATGGTGCTTATGCTACACGCAAATACTGTACCATGTCGATCGAGACACCGTGCGCTTTGGGCGGAACCCTCCCGTGAGACTTATATGTGGATATACACGGAGCCCTCCCACAATTGTGGTTCCAGCTACGATACAGCAGGCATACTTTTGAGATCTTTTTTTTTTATTAAATAGTGGTAGGAACACACTGTTGACAGTTGTGTGTCTACATCCACGGATAGGGCCTTCCGGGGTATTACCATACTCTCGCAAAAAATCTACGTCCGAGTAGTAGCAATTTGTTACAGCGCTTCGTTCGCTGAGTGAAAGAGGCTCAACTTTCTGAAGGCGTTTGCGTGTGGCATGCATTCATACTGCCTTATCTTCCTTCACTGCAGGCAGCGGCTTAGCAAACGTCCATAAGTGGCAGCAACACTTACCATCAGGTGTACTGTTTGCTCGTTTGCCACCGTTTGCCATAAAAAAATATTCACAATCCCTTTACTTTCTTCATGGTTGGCAGCGGTCTAGCTGTGCACCTGGTATTGCAAAGGTTCATGAGCGGCAGCAACACTTACCATCATGTGTACTCATTGTTCGCTTGCCACCGTTTGCAATGAAAAAAGAAAAGATCTGTGTAGCCAGAGTAGATCAGCGTCGTGAATTCATCGCAAGCATCACTGCTAATCTACCGACCATTACTTAGACCATAGTCTATAGACCATATGAGGTCGCCATCTTCTGCTTGGCAATTATCTCCCGTAAGAACTCGGCGGAGCGAGTCAGGAAGAAAAACTTCCAAGCTGTCGTGTCGGGTGGTGGGCTATCCCAAGTACCTACTTGCGCTTTACTATCTTTACGTGATAGAATCACACTCTCAACAGTCGTCCATTTAACGTCGCGAGCCGGTCCGTCCAGAGCGAGAGAGCCGGAACTCAAACTTTCTGACCGTGTTTGCATGTGGTGGGTTTTGGTGATACCTTACCTTTAATATTACCAAACCTCATTGCACGCATTTACACTTCCTTCACTTTCTTCACGATAGGTAGCGACCTGGCAAAAGTTCATGCACAGTATCACTTACCATTAGGTGTGCTTTTTTGCTTGTTTGTCAACAATGACTGCGCACGAGTGATACCACTATAACATAATTTACTGCCTGGGGTCAAAAAAGGGTGTTTGAGTGACTCTGCACAGCCGTTTTTTTAGAGTTTTGTACCCAAGGGATGAAAACGGGACCTTATTACTAAGACTTCGCTGTCCGTCCGTCCGTCTATCTATCACCAGGCTGTATCTCAGGAACCACGATAGCTAGACAGTTGAATTTTTTACAAATTATGTATTTCTGTTACCACTATAACAACAAACGCGATCGCGCCACTTTTTGCCTATTTTTGCTTGATATCAGTAAACGGTAACAGGTACAATATGAAATTTGTGTACCCACTGTTGTTTGCCTAGTTAATGGTACGCATCCCTTCGTGCACGAGTCCGACTCGCATTTGGCCGATTTTTATTGGTTATTCTACAAACTATGAATTTCACCCGCTACACCCTCTACTAAGGAACCTCACCAAAATATAAGTGACGGACACAAATTAGACTCAATTTACTACTATCTAGTCTACTCTACCCAGCAACAATTTGTTGATCACACAAATAATTGTCCGCCGTTGAAATTGAACCCGTGATACTGACATGGTAAATTGCTATCTTAACCACTATGCTATCAGTGCAGTTAATTAATCATTGAGGTTGTATGAATTTATTACTTGTGTATGAGAGTGAATAATATCAAAGCAATTCCTTCCCTTTTTTACACCCTTAAAAAAGAATATATCCTCTGAGGGGTGGATTTTCAGAATAGTTTCCATTTATAATTAATCTTTTTATATCGATTTCCAATTAAGTAGGTTGTGTACTGAGCTATATAAGTTACTATAGTTTTTTACCTATCCCACGGGAACTCTTTAATTTTCCGGGATTAAAAATATCTTAAATGTTGACCGGGGATGTAAGGTACCACCATGCAAAATTTCATTTATATCGGTCCAATAACTTCTGAGATTAGCCCGTACAAACAGATAAACAGACAAACAGACAGAGAAACAAAAAAATTGAAAACAATCTGGATGTGTTCTATTTAACTTCTATCACCCCCCTGACTCGGTTTTTAGCGTTTTTTTTTTCAATGTACAGAATTTCGACCTCTACAGTTTTATTATATGTATAGATTACTTAGTCATCTTTTACGACAGAAAGGAAGGAAGGAAGAGCTGCAATAATAAGTTATTGCATTCTAAGTCAGTCATCAAAAAAATATTTATTAAACGATGGTTCATTAATTTATAGACGTAATTACATCGTAGTCACTAATATAATGTGGTTCACAAGTCATGCGAAACATATCGATTAATTAATCAAGTTAATAACATTTGTCCGTCGTATTGTATATTAATTATACGTATCTGAAAGTATTTTATATCTAGCTAGTGTAAAGATTGAATGCTACCAAACTTACAACAAATAGGTAAGTACTACAGTTCCGTGTGGTGACGGAGTAAGAATATAATTCACCACTTCTTAACTTTCCCGTGGATGTCGTAAAAGACGACGGTGAGATATAATATGCTCATAACATCTGTATAAGAGAAGGAACGTTCGAAATGAAACCCTATATCGACATGCCTATCTGCGCCTAATGCCGCCCTAGCCGAGGCCGCGGGTGATCGGACCGGGGAATTGTCCGTCACCCGCAGTGTGGCTAACCGCGCGACGGCGACCGTCGTCCCAGGATGTCGAGAGGTGAGGGTACCCGAAAGGGTATTCCGTCGGGCCGACCACTGACGACAAGTCACATCTGCTCCGGTGGTCGGCCCAACAACGAGGTGACGTGGGTACGGGTGGGTTATGGGCCCGCGCGCCGTCCTTTCATCGCCCCGGACGGACTGGACCGCGCGTGCGCTTACCATAGCCCACCCATAAAAAAAAAATAATAATACCGACATGCCAACCAGCATGGTATAGTAGGTCAAATTGCCTACCATTGTGGAGGAGGTCCGAGCCCAACAGTGGGACGTATGTGAGCTGCGATGACGATGACTTACGGTTTCAATTTTAATGTGGTTTCGGTCAAGATGTTGTATCTTGTTTTATCTATTATTCCGTGTGGTAACGAACTAAAAATACAATTCTGACTGCACAGATGGCGTAGTGGTTAAGATACCTATCGTGTCAGACACTGACACGATAGGTATCTATCACTAGGTTCGAATCCCATGGAGGATAACACTTGGTGCGATCCACAAATTGTTGTTCTGAGTGTGTATATAATTTGTGTCCGTTAATTAAATGTTTGTAAAGTTCGCCGCAACACAGCGATTATTCCCTTAGTGCAGGGTGTTGTCTATTAATTTACCACCCCTCCTATTTTGCCCGTGTGTATCGTGAAAGACAACAAATTTCCTCTCAAAATGAAGAAGGCCTAAACCCAGCAGTGGGACGTATATGAGATGAAATGATGATGCTGTACTTCTTAAAGGTTAGAAGAAAGAACAGAAATGGAACTCATTCAAATAAACATCGCGAGTAGGCGACATTACAATTTTGTAGGAATAATTAGTAATTTTATGCTTTAAGCTATATTTTTTCTGTGTGGTGACGTTGTAAGAATACAATTCAACCTCTAATACCCGTGGATGTCGTAAAAGACAACTCAGGCATATATTACGCATATGACATCTATGCAAGAGATGGAAAACTCGGAACAAAACCCTATACCAATCTGTATGACCAGCATGGTGGTTATACAGTTTGGTGGTAAAGTCAATTACCCTCCTATAATGGGGGAGGCTCGAGTCCAACAGTGGGACATATATGAGCCGAAATGACGACGAAATGAAGCTGGAAAATTTGGAACTGTTCTATATTCGAATGTGTTTAAATTTTGAATCTCAACAGTTGAAAGTATTAGGATTAATGCTATTGTCTTAGAATAATAACATATAGAAGGTAAGTTCACGCACAAAAAGTGAGGCATTTCAATTGGAGCCTAATGGAGCTTACACCGGCACCGTCCCGTAATGTACAAGTCATTGTACTGCACGAACGTACGCAACTCTTAAAAAATAAATAGGTAATTATGACGGTGCATTCAAATGGTGTCACAACACATTTGAAAAACATAATAAGGTTTTTAACCTTAGAATAATAATGTATAGAAGGATAGTGTCAGTACTTCGAACTTTAAAAATTTGAATCTAAAAATACTAATGGCGGGCAGACGATTACACACGTACACACGGAAACCACTATACAAATTATGAAATCAAATTTTGTTTTTATTTACATAAATCGTCGAAATACTTTTAAAAGTAATGTTAAAAACCTTTTTATGTTTTTCAAATGTGTTGTGGCACCATTTGAATGCACAAGCTGTCATAATTACCTATTTATTTTTTAAGAGTTGCGTACGTTCGTGCAGTGCAATGACTTGTACATTACGGGACTGTTCCGGCGTAGGCTCCATTAGGCTCCAATTGAAATGCCTCACTTTTTGTGCGTGGACTTACCTTCTACATGTTATTATTCTAAGGTTTTTAACATTACTTTTAAAAGTATTTTGACGAATTATGTTAATAAAAACAAAATTTGATTTCATAATTTGTATAGTGGTTTGCGTGTGTGCGTGTATAATCGTCTGCGCGCCATTAGTATTTATAGATTCAAATTTTGAAAGTGCCAAGTACTGACACTATCCTTCTATACGTAATAACGTATAGAAGGATATTAATTATTCTAAGGCTATTGTTTAGTCACAGCGTCGATTGGAATCTGTCAGGTTACGTATGAAAATGAATCTTTCTAAGGAAAATGTTCGTGCAATAATTTTCTACAACTTTAGAAGAGGCCTGACACGGCTTCAGTGTTTTGAAGAGCTAACATCTGTGTTTAATGATGAAGCCCCATGTCTGCGGACTGTCGAACGCTGGTATTTAGAATTTCAGCGTGGACATACTAGTGTTAGTGACAAATCTCACGAAGGACGCCCAAAATCTGCCTTCACTGAAGATAATATCATTGTTGTGAGACAACTAATTCTCGAAGATCGTCATGTGACATATCGTGAGATAGAGGCTCTATTAGGCATCTCAGTGACAACCATTCAGAAGATCTTGCATGAAGCACTTGGTGTGAGAAAGCTAGTTTGCCGTTGGATACCGCATCTGCTTTCCGATGATCACAAGGCGGCCCGCGTCAAATGGTGTAAGAAAACTCTGCAAAGGTTCAACCGAGGAGAGTCAAATCACGTCTACGACATCATCAGTGGACGATTCTTGGATCTATTCCTAGAATCCTGATTCCAAACAACAATCTACAATCTGGGTTTTTCAAGACGAGCGAAAGCCGCCTAAAGTTGTTCGTTCTCGAAGCACTTCAAAGAAGATGGTGGCCACGTTCGTTGGAAAAACCGGCCATGTTGCGACTATTGCACTCAAAGATCGTAGAACGGTTAACGCAGAGTGGTATACCATAGTTTGTTTACCACAAGTCATCGCTGAACTTCGAAAATCTAACTTACAGCAACGCATCGTCTTGCACCACGACAACGCAAGCTTACACAGTGCTCGTCAAACGATTGAGTATTTGAAGGAAAAAGTAGAAATTCCTGACCATCCTCCATACATTCCTGACCTAAGCCCTAACGATTTCCTTACATTTCCTAAAATTAAGAAAAGTCTTCGTGGTCAAAAGTTCCAGTCCGGTGAAGAAGCAGTCGACGCTTTCAAGTCAGCCATTTTGAACACCCCCACTTTAGAGTGGAATAAATGTTATAATAACTGGCATGAGCGAATGGAAAATTGTATTAAGCTACGTGGTGAATACTTTGAAAAACAATAAAAAGTACTATAAGGTTCTAGTTGTGTTTTTTTCTTCAAACGACCAAACTTAACAGGCATGCCTCGTATTGCAATTATTCTTACAAACGAATGCGAACCAAATTTACACTAAGTTATCCTCAGGTGTGGTTACGGTGTAAGAATACAATTCACCATTCCCTATCTTGCCCGTGGATGTCGTAAAAGACGATTAAGGGATATAATATGCACATAAGATCTGTGCAAGAGAAGGAAAAATCGAAATGAAACCCTATACCAATTTCACATTTTCTTCTCTGGCATAGATGTTATCTGCATATTATAATCCCTTAGTCATCCTTTATGACAACCACGACCAAGAATAGGGGTGATGAATTGTATTCTTACTCCGTCACCATACGGAAAATACACAAAATTATGAACTTTGGATACTACATCAAAATCAAAACAAAAAAGGACTAAATTTATAATTTCCATATAGATCATCTTTTATTATTACTTCAACGGTGTGTTCGTAACGGCTATGGCTGCGCCAAACCTAAACTGAATTTTAATTGTGCTGTACTAATTTGAGGGTAGAGTTAAAAAAGTTCATATAATTGTATAAATGATAATATGTGGTTGGTATATTTTTGTTGTATTTTGTGGAATTTATTTAGATATATATTAATAAAAATAAAAATTAAATTACGAAAAAATATCAAAAATTACAAAAAGAGAATAATAACACCGAGATTCGATCCCACGCTGTTTGAATGCCAGAAACCAAAAAACTGGACAATTTACCAACTGAGCTATCGTCACTCACGATGTCAACAGCGAAATTTGAATCCATATTCTATTGATATTTTATGTCATTGTATAGATTAGCTAAAAACACCGACAAAACAACATTTTCTGTAAATAAAACATAGCTAGATCGATTTTTTGGCTCCGAAACCTCTAGTATGCCAAATTTCATCAAAATCGTTGGAGCGGTTTCCAAGATGGGGGTGCGCGGGGAAGGCGGTGTTGTTTCCTTGAGGGAGCTCACCGCCTGGCGCGTCGACGCCCGCCGAGACGTCATCGCCCGTTGGGCAGACCGGCTGGAGAGGCCCCGATACGGTGTCTGGACCGTGGAGGCCTTCCGGCCGGTGCTGATGCAGTGGTTGGAACGGCGGCACGGTGTGCTCTCCTTCCGACCCGTACAGGCCTTTACAGGGCATGGATGCTTCGGCAAGTACCTGTACAGGGTCGCTAGGAGGGAGAGAACTCCGTCCTACCACCACTGCGATTGCGACGAGGATACGGCGCAGTATACGCTCGAGGTCTGTGCCGCTTGGGCAGAGCCGCGTCGTGAACTCGTCGCAATCATCGGTGCCGACCTGACACTGCCGACCATCGCTAGGGAGATGCTCGGCAGCATCAGGAATTGGGACGCCGTCGCAGCCTTCTGCGAGGCAGTTATCTCGTAGAAGGAGGCGGCGGGTCGCGAGCGCGAGGAGCACAGCCTCGATGATGCGACCCGCTGCCGGCGACTGGGGCGGCGCAGGCGCGACTACCTGCGTGCCATGCCGCCCTAGCCGAGGCCGCGGGTGACGTGACCGGGGATTAGTCCGTCACCCGCCAAGAGGCCGACCGCGTGAGGAAAGACTGACGTCCTCCCCGAGGGGGGAACGTCGGTCGATGAGAGGGTACCCCGGATAGGGGGTATTCCGTCGGGCGTATATATATATATATATATATATATATATATATATATACAAGAATTGCTCGTTTAAAGATATTTATATTAATATACGAAAATCTATAAAATGATAACATTGGTTAGATTGTCAATGACATATTACAGTAGGTAAAGATTCAAATAACAGAATATTTTATAATAAATGTTTCCGGGGTCTCGTTTACATTCGTATCTTATATTTTATGGGACAATGATCGAGTCAGTACCAACCAGAACGTTTGATTAAAGACCCGTAGTTCCACACTTAATGTTTAGATTAAAATGTTATTCTCACGCGATTATCACTTCTAAGCGTTTGGGTTAAGTGTTCTCTAAATAACAAATGTCTGTTTATCGGCCGCTTCATTTCACGCGTGAGACATGCGACTGGTTGCGTAAGTATAATATGTTATAAGTGTTGGATAGTATTACGTGCGGGAAATGGACAAGCATTTGATACTATATAATTTATTTGTTACGTTTATGTGAAGGACTTTTAATTGTGATTGAGGAAACATCTTCATGTACCGATACCGGTTTTATAATAAGGAACAACATTTACGACTAATTTAAACATTTTAATTTGGTGTTTGCACGCAACTTCCATGTTTTAAACAAATGTTTATGAATTCTGGAGGTCTTTATATTTCAATGTAGTAAAATATTTCATTAAACTTTTCCTAATACATAAGATGTTAAAGAAGAAGATACACAGACATTATATTGGATACTACAGTAAAACTTTGGACATTTATTTGTATCTCAATTCTGTTAACATATCATCTAAAAAGCTATCTTTCTTAATTTTCTCATAATACTGATAGTTAAAAATTATCTATACCAATAAATAAAATTGGAGTGTCTGTTTGTAATGTCAAAACAATAGGCTTTTTTCATGCTCACACGGTTATTTGCACGACACCTATGCCTAAAATACAGATTAAACAATTTTTGTCTCTCTGTCTGTCTGTTTGTTCCGGGTAATCTTCAAAACGGCTGGACCGATTTCAAAAATTCTTTCACCAATGGAAAGCTATAATATCAGGGCGTAAACTAGGCTATATTTTATCCCGGTATTCTCACGGGAACAGGAACTACGCGGGTAAAACGACTAAAACCGAAGCAAAGCGAGGGCGGTTTGCTAGTAGAAAATATAAAGATAGCAGCTGACCCAACAGACATTGTTCTGGTCAAATAAAGCACCATCTACCGCGTCCCGTTGTGAATCTAAACCATTCTCGAATCGCCTTGAACACACACAAAAAAATTCGTCAACATCAGTCAAGTCGTTTAGGAGGAGTTCAGTGACATACACACGTACGCAAGAAATCTATATATAAAGATAAAGAAGATATTATAAAGAAGATATTTTAAAATATTTTTAGATTATAAAGGAAAAAATATTGATATGTGATGAACTACGAATTCTATCCACCCCTAAAAGGTGTCATACACTACAACTGAGAGGTATATATGTATATCAGAGCTAGGTATATCAAGAGCTTATAGCCCAGAGTCAACCTGATATAACGTTTGGTTAACAGTTACAATCCAAAGCGGTGTTGATGTCGGGCAGATGGACGCTTGTAAAACTATTGCTAAAACTTTTACAATATGTAGTATGTACGTTGGAAGAAGACCATATACGGTGTCGAATTCACATATTGGGATAATAGCAGGTTGATGATAACTTGAAAAACTACTAATAAACTAATGGCAAAAATTTTAATATATGTTTTTTGAAAATAATTTTATGCCTGCTTTGGAGAGTCTAAATCAGATGGTGCAGTAGTTAAGATAACCTAACCGACCTACCGTGCCAGTGTCGAGAGTTCGAATCCCACGCAGGGCTCCAATACTATTTGCGATCCAGAATATATATATATACACATATATACATATATATATATATATATATACATACATATATATATATGTATATATATATATACATATACATATATATATATATATATATATATACATACATATATATATATATATATATATATATATACATATATATATATATATATATATGTATATATATATATATATACATATATGCGAAAATAGCTATCTGTTAGCCATTAACGATCATGACCTAAAAGTGTGAAAACTAAATTCCACGGCAGAGTTAATAATCAAAAACCTAATTCAAGTTATCAACTGGCATAAATTGCATTATCTATATTTATGTATAATCTTTATGTTTATATGAATTTTATGCAGGTATTATTATAGTTTTACATATGTATCTATCATTGGTAATCTACTAGAGGTAGATTATAAACCATCGTTATTTTGAACGAAGTTATATAAACACCGTTTCCCACTTTCTATTAATAATCTGTTTAAAATGTATAATAAAAAAACGTTATAGTTATAAAATTAAAATAGCCCATTAAAGTATAAGTAATAATATCAAATAATAATGTTCAATTAATTACATATGGCTTAACTTTTAATAGAATCATCCATCTACATGTTGATCAAGATACACTATAGTATTTTGCAATTTCGTTGTGTTTTTGATTCAGACTAATGGGTCAAAATCTTTGGTAATTCCCATCCTTCCTTTCCCTACCTAATTTGAAAAAATTTAAAATGCCTCCATGATTCCAGCGCTTGATGCCAGGGGTGAAAACGTCACTCAACACATGTTAACATTGCTCGCGCTAAGTCATGACCTTTGTTTCTAATGACTGTAATTAACTTTTTGGTACTAGTCTGTACTTCAACTCCATTACCTACAGGACAAAGATGGTAAGTCTTAAGTGTTCTTCTCTTTGTACCTTTTTTGTCCAGTCACTCTCAATAGTCTATTCTTGTTCTTCTTCAGCCCTTATGCATTCCCCAATTGGCTGTGGGCTTCGCCACAGTGCGGGGTAATTTGACTACGTGCGTTAGATACTACGCGGGTCAGTTTAAGTTTTTATTTTAAGTTTTCTTTCTCTTGCAGAGTTGTTATCTGCACATATGCCGTTACAATACCCACGGGAAAGAGAAGGATGGTGGTACTTTTACTCCGTGACCAAACGTAACATTTTCTATTCCACCACAGGCATTTCAAGTCGTAGTTTTATTTTTACTTATACATATATCTACATAATACATATCGCCAAGCCCATTACTAAACTCTCATAAATTGCATTCTTTCTTTTTTAAAGATTCGTTTGATATCTACCACCATTTCATCCACCATAAATTCAAATGATGTGTTACGTCAAATTTGGTGAAAAATAATTTCACGCTTTATGGAAGCAAGATGATGAACCTCCAAATTGTCGCACTACAAGTATTTTCATTATTACAGACAATATCATTCTCCTTTTATCCCAATTATTTGGGTCCGCTGCAATATGTACCTACTACTATATCATAGCAAAAGCTTTTGCAATAGACTTATACCGGCCGGCTTTCGACATCTCTTATCCGTCCTTTACGACACTCCTGCTGAATTTTCGAGTTGGTAGTATTTGTAGCCGCTACCACACAGTGAATTTATAAGTAATTTCAATTATTATATTTCGATTATTATAGTATTATTTCTTAATCCTAAAAGAGTTAAGCAGAAACATATATACACTCATACATACCGCTATGACATTGCGACTCCAGGTCTTAAGGTCCCAGGTCTTGGGACCTCATAGTTATTACTCAC
Source organism: Lymantria dispar (assembly GCA_032191425.1). Classification (NCBI taxonomy): domain Eukaryota; kingdom Metazoa; phylum Arthropoda; class Insecta; order Lepidoptera; family Erebidae; genus Lymantria; species Lymantria dispar. Next base: position 19,178,049 of record CM063440.1, read on the forward strand.
ATGCTTGTGATAGAAGAGCAAATTTTGCTATAATAATTTTAATTCTCTATCGCCGTCTGCTGTCCTGAACCTTCTTTTTATAATGACATTTGATATTTACGAGAGTATTTACACATTATAAATAAAACAATTTTTACGATGTTCGAATTTTCAGTGTAGGTACATAGTCACAAGAGGACTTCTTATTTATTTTAGCTTTTTTATTGCTTCCGCTAGTAAGCCAACTGATGGTGAATGATGACACCACTAAGGACGATGGTGAGTGCCGACTGCAATACCAAAAGCACAGATTTCTCGCTCAGCAAATGAAATGTATAAGCAAATTGTTACAAACTGTTAATATTCTCCTACTGTGACAAATTTTATACTGGTCAATTGCCGGGATTTTCGTAAAAAAGGGTACAAAGTTTTTCCTTCGCGTATTAATATATAGATTATAATTTTTTTTTTTTGGGTTTGGGCTATAGTCAGTTCACCCGCCACTCGCCGCCCGGCCCATTCGCGGCGACAGTGGAGCGGCGCGAGGCCTCGTAACCCACCCATAGCCTTCGTCGTTGGACCGACAACAGGAGCCGAGTTCCTTGTCTTCAGTGGTCAAAATAACGGAACACCCTGAGGGGATACCCCTCTCCTCTCGACGTCTCTTTTCCGGGACCTCGGTCGCCGTCACGCGGTCAGCCTCTCTGCGGGTGACGGACTAAAATCCCTGGTCCGGTCACCCGCAGATTATATATATGTCCCACGAGGACTAAAATATTGTTTCTTTAGTGATTTGAATATCAAAGTTAAGTTTGTTAATTAAAGATTTAGTGTACTGGACGTTAACCTAGTGTTGCCACAATACCTCCATGTCTGGACAACACATGGATGAACTGGGAAATGAAGGTCTACGGCTCCCGCCGTCATATAGATATATAATATCATACCACACAAAACCATCTGAAGATTTTAGTTTAAATATTTACATAACTAATGAAAAGGTCTATATAATGCCAAATAGTACATACACAATAGCAAATACAAGAAAAACTAGATTATACTTTAATATTTCTTTCCATAAATTACACGCATCAAACTTTATTAACCAACAGTTATATTTAAAAGGAAGAAACACAAACTCAAATAACTAACAAAAAAAAAGCTATAAAAAGGGCCTCGAGGTCACTCATAAAGCGATATCAATCGCTCCGTCGCGTCGCAACACCAACGTGAGTATAGTCCTCACGATGCTCTCACTTAAAAAATTTCACCTGTTCCTTCCCACACTAAGTGGGAACTAACTATTAAAATGTTACGTTACGACACGGTAAGCAGGGTAATTGTGACCAATTTTTGAACGTTTTTATTAACCATGCAAGTATAAAATTGTTATCTGAGCCAGTTAAGTCGGGCCACGCTTCAGTGAGACCTCTTTGTCGAAGAAAGGGGAAGCCGCCTCCTGTTTAATGTATCCGTCACACAAACATTTTTTATGTAGACTATTTTTACTTGCAGACAATATTATTACAAACGACTTTACAATGAATAATTTTAGCATTTACAATTATGGTATAAATATGTAGTATACTGTGTGCGAATATGGGGCTCGGTTAAAATATATTATATTGATATATATTATAGAAACAGAATAGATTATTGTATGATTTGTTTGAACCTCGAAATAAATCCTTATGCTAAGTCGTCTAATTAGCATAATATAATGAGTTCATTTCCCTGGCATATATTGTGAAGAAGTTTCAAGTTTAATCCTAAAATGTATGCATTTTAAGCAGAAAACTAAGAAGAATAGTATCTATATATAATTAACCAATTTTTGAATGAATTAATAAATCACTTTCTCTATATCATTTTCCTGATTGGCAGCGCATTTTCATAAGTTTCACCGCCGCCCGCGTAAGTACAGGAAATACGATATAAACTCACGCGACTACCCGACCACTAAGTTTTATGGAACTATAACCACTGACTAGTATCAAAGAGGCAACGTTTTTCTACAAGTTATTACAGCTCATTACAAGCGTTGTATAAACAATTTTAAATAAGAATTATTAGACAATTAAACTACATCGTTGAAAAGTTATGTGTAAATGTACAAAACGAGAACACTTATCTCATTAGCCACTTCCACAGTAGTCTCCGCATAAGTTACCAGGGTTCGACCTTCAGGAAGTCCCGGGATACGCTTTTAATTGTTTTGGGAGCCAAAATAAATTTAATTAGAAAAGAAAAAACACGAAGCTGCAAAAATTTCACTTCCTTCCTATACAAAGCGGCGCCGCGTATAAAATTCAATAATATGACTGTCAAAAAGAAAGAATCAGTTTGCTATCTCGGCCTAGTCTTAGAAAAAAATTTTTCATTTATTGAACATATTAAAACTGTAGGCGAAAAAGCGAAACGGAATTTCTACGCGCTTACTAGAATATCCACATCTACTTGGGGCCTTCGTTTTAATACACTTAAAACCATATACATGGCCACATATTTGGGGTGTATTTGTTACGCTGCACCTGTATGGGCCGATAGGGCCACCATAGGGGCGGCTCGCCTTAAATTACTACAGAGCCAACGATTGGCCCTAATATTCTTATGTAAAGCCTATAGAACGGTTAGTACCGAGGCCTTACCAGTACTCGCGGGTGTACTTCCGGTTGATTTGGAGATTCAGAGACGAGCGTCAATGTATTACACCACAAAGGAAACTATGAATACAGATTTCCTTCTACCGCGCGACCGAAATAAAATTGCTAGATTGTTTGCACCACAATCCATTGTTTATGAGGAACTTTTAACTGAATGGCAAGAAAGATGGGATTCATCATCGAAAGGTCGTCATCTTTATCTATTTTTTCCATGCATCCGGGAGCGCCTGGAGAAGGTGTGGTTGGAGGTTGACCACTTCGTGGCCCAATTTTTAACTGGCCATGGCAACTTTAAAAGTAAATTATTTTCTTTTAAACTCGTACCATCACCATTATGTCAATGTTCCACATCTGACCACGAGTATGAACAATCAGCACATCACATTCTCTGGGAGTGCGATCTCTGGCGAAACGAGCGTAACCTTATGTTAAACAGTTTGCAAGTCACCTGTGGGGTAGTATACTATACGGACCTTGTAGCAACTCGAGAAAATTTCCGTGCGTTCATGCGTTTCTGCCATACCTACTGTAGCAATCAATCTTAACGCTCATATATAGGCCCCGTTAAGCTCTTCCGTATCCGTGGTGCCGTACTGCTGCGCTATCGTAGCTGTACTCCTGTTTACTTATTGGCTGACTAGTCATTTTGTTTTCCTGTCTCCCGCTTTGCCTGGGAGGGAAGTGGAATCTCTCTTTCCAACTCCTCCTCTCTAATCTTTTCTAATTAAATTTGTTGCGGGTCCCAAGACAATTAAAATCATATCCCGGGACTGCCTGAGGGTCAAACCTCGGTGTCATTTATGGAGACCATTGTGGATCCTGGCTTACAGGAGTTACAATGGTGGGAATGTGTGGTGGGATTAGTCCCAAAAAAAAAAAAAAAAAAATACAAAGCGGGTAGTGTTGCCCAAATGCAAGACCAAGACGAGACTTGGAACGGTCTTGGTCTTGGTCTTGCAACATCACACCTGGTCTCGTCTTGGTCTTGGTCTTGCGCACCCGGGTCTTGGTCTTGGTCTTGGTCTTGCGCACCCGAGTCTTGGTATTGCAGCAAGAGTCTCAAAGTTTTGCAGTTAGAATAACGTAACAGTAATTTATCATGGCAATGAAAAATCCAACTAAATTAATCAAATATCCTATCCTATCTATCCATCTGTTAGCCTATAGTTCACTATTGAATACAATACTTACCACTGGAGAAAATTACTCTTCTATTCCCCTGGTGTTCCATTAGACAGCGTTACTACTCTTATTTACAGGACTTACAGGACTTTCGACCCTATTTTCTTAAGACGTCACCACACGAGGCAGTTGATACAATAAATTTTATGTCATTTTATAATCAATGCGATATTTTACAATTAATGCGATTGTTTATATTCCCCTTCAAGTTAAGTGGTATGTATCTATTGTATTTCCAGTTTAGTTACTGATACTCTGGATACTTGAAAAAACCTGTTGCTCTATTGCCTATATAAATACTTTGGCCGCTGGATCCATGTAGCTCTTAATATACTATTTATTCAAGAACATATAAAACTGATTTAAAATTTTATGGTTTTAATACTTGTAAAATGTATGATATTCGTCGTCATCGTCACAGCTCATAAAAGTGCCACTGCTGGGCTTAAGCTTCCATCCAGTAAGAGGAAAATTGATCTACTATACCACGCTGGTCAGACATGTTGGTACAGGGTTTTCTTTCTAGTTTCACTTCTCTTGCACATATGTTATATACACAGGGTGTATCAGGTTATGGGACAACTGTTCATATATGTTGTAGTTCAACAGTCATAGATCATAATTAGAATGTATATTACAAAAAAAAAAATATAACGTAAAAGTTATAGTGATTACAAAAATGTGTGTCTAAGAGTTTATGCCTTAAATTTTATGCATTATGTAGGTATGTACAGATAGGATATATGTAAGCATGTAAAATTTCGACAGTATAAATAGGTATTAGATTTGCGCGAACCTTTCAATGGTTACGTAGGTACAAAGGCGACTCATCAACGGTCATCGGCCGATCAGCTGATTTATGTTAAACCGAAGTTTGTCTTGCTTATGCAAACGTAATCATTGATTTATTCAAATTCTAATGAACATTTAACAAAATACGAATATGTTGTAGATTAAGTATCATTCCTTTATACATTTTAATCAATTTACACGAAAAAATGATGACAAAATTGAGAACTTACATGTCTCTCAATTCATTAACGAATCGATAATTTTATTTCAATTTTTTTTCATGGGTTCCTAACACCATTGCCCGATCCGATTTGATACGACATCCACGGGTAAGAGAGTGGTGAATTATGTTCGTACTCTGTCTTTTTTTTTTGTGTGTGTGTAGCTGTTGGTCGCAGATGACCTTGACAGCTTAACGCGGTCAATGGGTGAGCGCTGATGGCTCTCAACCCGGTAAGTAAGTTAAGCGAACATCGCCCGAGGGCTCCCCCCTGTGGGGAACGGACCTCGGCTCGGGGCGTCGCTGAGAGCAAAGTGGGCGTGGCCAAGTTTAGGATAATGACTTTTACGCGGCGCGGTTTTCGACCTCGACGGCGAGGCCGATACCGCGGAGTTTTATCCGTTATCGCTGCGCGAGCTGTGTAGGTCCTTTCTTGGGCGATCATAATAGCGTCATCTTCTTCTTCAAGAAGATGACGAGGACGTCGGACCGCGGATATTTTTGAGGGGACGTAGTTTACCGCCCCAACCACTAGTGGATTGGGGTGAGTCGTGGCAGAGGCAAAATAGCGCTGGGAGCAACGCTTCATGTACTGCCTGATGGTGATCGTACGTTGTCCCTACATGGACATTTATATAGATTAATTGTAGGCATATTTCTATGTCCAACAGTGAACGTCGTTGGGCTAATGAATAAACGGATATATAAATATGTATAATGGGCAAGAGCACTCTCGTGATTACGGTATTTTTGTCCTTAAGCCTTTCCGAAGAGTAATTCTGAAAAGCCAACACCAACATTGGGAATCGATTGGCCAATAGATGGATATCTCAAGACTGATTTGACTTGCCGTGTAGTGACGGAGTAAGAATATAATTCATCACCCCCTATTTTACCCGTGACTGCGAACCCACGACTAAGGGCTATTTTATATAACATCGGTGCAAGAGAAGGAAAACTTGACATGTATGACCTGTAACAACACGGCCGATCACCGTGGCGATTCCCCTCCGGCCACGGCCGATTCTCCTCCTGTTATATAGAAAACACGAGATCAACCGTATATAAGCTGAAATGGTGATTTGAATTAAATGCAAGACCGCGAGACTCTTGCAGGCCCAGTCTTGGTCTTGCTCAAGTCTTGCAGGGCCAGTCTTGGTCTTGGTCTTGCAAAAATTAAGCGGTCTTGGTCTTGGTCTCGGTCTCGCATTTCTCGCAAGACCAAGACCAAGACCGCAAGACCAAGACTTTTTTGGGCAACACTAAAAGCGGGAGGCATGAACTAAAATTGGTTAGTAAGCTAATAGATAAGATGTACAGCTGCCTGAAGTTTAATGAACGAGAATTTTTTCTAAGACTGATCTTTTATTTTAACTGGCACATTATTAAATTTTATACGTGACGTCAACTGCAAATTACCTTTTAATAAGAATTGGTAAGTTTTGTGAGGAGCGAAAGTAAATTGATTTTGTGTAGTTCATTTAAGTATTAAGTTAAGACATATTTCCCAATTTCTCCAATTCGTCGCAGTATTAAAGTCATCATCATCATCATTTCAGCCTATTGCCGTCCACTGCTGGACGTAGGCCACCCCCATGTTACGCCACAAAGTGCGGTCCTGTGCCGCCTGCATCCGACGACGCCCAGCAACTTTCACCAGATCGTCGGTCCACCTGGTTCGTCCTACACTGCGTCGTCCGATACGTGGTCACCATTCGAGAACATTTCTGCCGTATTAAAGTAATAATCATCAACATAGCCGATCAACGCGCAGATTCGGGATAAAGCGGTAGCTCAAAAAACTCATCAAACCCTAGATTCCACATGCATGGGCGTAGCACCAATTCCTCCTGAGTACAGCCCATCGTCGGTGACTTAGACACAGTACGGTTACCTCTCATTGTGGTTGCATAAAGTAGGACTCTATGAATTGGTAGATATTTCTGAAGCATCCACGTGCGTTAAGCTTAAGTGGTAATATTGACCATGCATGGTTGAAAACACTCTGAGATATCGAGGAAGATGCCTAGCATATTTTTAAAAGCCGACATAGAAAGAGTTTTCTATCATGACGTAACGAAACTGTGATTTTCTCGACTGCTGATTTTATTGGGGTAAATTCAAATTGTCTAAGATTGAATGTGGGGCTACCTGGTAACAAACAAGAAATATCAGACGTTTTAAGAGTCTAGTGATGCCAGTATAGTGCTTGGTCGAAATGACTTCAGGGCGTCAGCGCATGTTTCGGAATTATACGTATAAATCCACGCCACGCCATAAACGGGTAAATATGCCGTCAGTTATACAGCGATCGAACACTAGAAAATTTGATTCCGCTGACTTTCTACGAGCTTCTTTAATCATTTTATTAGATATCTTCACCGACTTCATTACGAGAAACGTTTACGATATTTAAAAGTTCAACTAAAGAAGGAAAGTCACAAATAGGGGTAAGAGTTGGCAATGCGTGGCCTACGCTCGTATTTACGTATGATCTTCGCCGTCAATTGTTACGTTTTCGTTCGGTATTATTTTTTAAAACTTCCTCTCCTCTTTATCCGTGGTGTGGTTTGTGCTTATTATTTATTTTAATATTTTATATCCTCCTGTTCCGTTGAGTTAATATAGGGGTTTTAATCGAATTTTCACTCCTGTCTTGCATTAATGTTATCTGTTTGTATCCATTTTATGTGCATTTTATAATCAGCCACAAGAAACGAAAGGGGTGATGACTATTTGTATTCTTACCCTTTTACTACAGGGACAATTAGTTCAGTGATGTTTTCTAATTCAGTCCCTAATTGCCTCCGTGTAATTAAATCGTTGGATAAATTAGTATCTAGATAATTACATGTAAACTAACTTAAATATTATTGTAAAATTATTTATTATATCACAAATATTTTAAATAGGAAATATAACTATTTCTATGGATGTTTTCATCTTAACTTTGATTTTGTATGCCCGTCATTTCAAAACAAACACAATTAAATTGAGATTTGATATAAGTCGTAAAAACAGTATCATTTCATATAATTATAAAATGATTACGATGATAATTAAACAATTATAATCTCTTGTGCTTGAAAGCCATCGATTGCCTCGATTCATTTTCTATCAATTATTTGATCCCTTAAAAAGGAAGCAAGAGGTAAGTTTACGGTTGGTTATATGAGCTGAACCACAGCATCAATGATCCAAGTAAATAAAAGCAAAAGTGTAATGTCAAGAAAAAATGTTTGTTCAAGCGTGCCTTCATTGCACCTGATTATTGAATTTTATAGGTTTTTTAATCTTTATTTTAAGAGTTTCTTATTTAATTGATTAGCTACTCTATCTAATCATCTGTTTGTAATAAAGTGTAAGTTAAAGGTCTCTAATATTAGAAACCACTAGATACTCAGACGGTCGACGGGCGGAACACACGCCCCCGGTCATAGCGCCGCTAGACAATGACCGGGATGGTGGCAGTGTTTCGCCCATCACGGAACCGGAAATGGAGGCGGCGGAGGCGCGCATGCGCGGCAAATCTACCGCCCCCGGGCCCGACGGTATACCAAACCGTGTGCTGGCCCTGGTCCTCGACCATCTGGATCCCCGCCTCAGGGAGCTGTTCGACGCGTGTTTAGCGTCCGGGCGGTTCCCTGGGTGCTGGAAGGAGGGAATGCTGGTTCTCCTACCGAAGCCGGGACGGCCTCCGGGGTCGCCATCAGCCTACAGGCCTATCGTGCTGCTGGATGATATGGGCAAGCTACTGGAGAGGGTAGTAGCTGCCCGCATCGAGCGGCACCTCGTCGGCACGGGGCTCGATCTGTCGGACGCCCAGTTTGGGTCTAGGAGGGGACGTTCGACGATCGAGGCCCTGTTGCGCCTGAGGGCCGTGGCGACTGAGGCCGTCACCGGCGGGGGAGTGCTGTTGGTGGTGTCCCTAGACATCGCCAACGCATTCAATAGTCTGCCATTCAGCTGCGACAGGGAGGCGCTCCGTTACCACAGAGTGCCAGCTTACCTGAGGCGGCTGGTGGCGGACTATTTGGAGGGGCGCAGCGTCCTCTACGCCAACCGAGTAGGGGACGTTGTGCAAACGCCCATGACGTGCGGTGTTCCACAGGGGTCGGTCCTCGGACCCACCCCGTGGAACATCGGCTACGACTGGGCGTTGCGGGGGAGCCTCCCACCCGGGTTGGGCGTGATTTGTTACGCCGACGACACGCTCGTCACAGCCCGCGGTGGGACGCTACAAGGGGCGGTAAGCCTGGCGACCTCAGGCACCGAAGAGGTCGTCAGGCGGATCGAGGCGCTGGGGTTGAGGGTGGCCCTGGACAAGATGGAGGCCCTCTTGTTCAATGGGCCCCGTATGGACCCTCCCATCGGCGTCTCGATCACCGTCAATTCGGTTGGGATCAGTATCCAGGCCCATACGAGGTACTTGGGCCTAATGCTCGACGGGCGATGGTGGTTTTGGGAGCATTTCCGCAGATTCGTCCCGCGGCTCGTCGGCGTGGCGTCCGCCCTACAATGGCTGATGCCGAATGTGGGCAGACCGAGCGCGGCATGTCGACAGCTGTACGCAGGGGTCATCCGGTCGATGGCCCTGTACGGCGCACCGGTGTGGGCGGGATCCATGACCGCCCGACTTAGGGCCCTTCTGTGGCGTCCACAGAAGGTCATGGCGGTCAGGATCATCCGCGGATACCGCACGGTGGCGACGGAGGCGGCGTGGCTATTGGCCAGGACTCTCCCGTGGGACCTGGAGGCGGAAATGCTCGCCGACTTGTACCTGTACTTGAGGGAGCTCACCGCCTGGCGCGTCGACGCCCGCCGAGATGTCATCGCCCGTTGGGCAGACCGGCTGGAGAGGCCTCGATACGGTGTCTGGACCGTGGAGGCCTTCCGGCCGGTGCTGATGCAGTGGTTGGAACGGCGGCACGGTGTGCTCTCCTTCGGACTCGTACAGGTCTTGACGGGGCATGGATGCTTCGGCAAGTACCTGTACAGGGTCGCTAGGAGGGAGAGAGCTCCGTCCTGCCACCACTGCGATTGCGACGAGGACACGGCGCAGCATACGCTCGAGGTCTGTGCCGCTTGTGCAGAGCCGCGTCGTGAACTCGTCGCAATCATCGGTGCCAACCTGACGCTGCCGACCATCGCTAGGGAGATGCTCGGCAGCATCAGGAATTGGGACGCGGTCGCAGCCTTCTGCGAGGCAGTTATCTCGCAGAAGGAGGCGGCGGGTCGCGAGCGCGAGGAGCACAGCCTCGATGATGCGACCCGCTGCCGGCGACTGGGGCGGCGCAGGCGCGACTACCTGCGTGCCATGCCGCCCTAGCCGAGGCCGCGGGTGACGTGACCGGGGATTAGTCCGTCACCCGCCGAGAGGCCGACCGCGTGAGGAAAGACCGACGTCCTCCCCGAGGGGGGGACGTCGGTCGATGGGAGGGTACCCCGGGTAGGGGATATTCCGTCGGGCCGACCACTGATGATAAGTAACCCTGCTCTAGTGATCGGCCCAAAGACGAAGGCGACGTGGTGTTCGGGTGGGTTGCGGGTGTTGCGTGCTTAAGCCCCTCTGTCGCCCCGGACGGAGTGGTGCGGAGGCGCGCCGAAAAAAGATACTCAGACGGACAAGAAAAAGAAATTTTATTTCGGAATTACATTTCTGTTAACCTGTATGTATTATACGAGTACATACATATAAATTAATCTCGAATTAATTACCTAGCCACTTGATATCCAATTCCTTAAAAGTTATTTACCCAACTTTATAATAAAATAGTTCTATAATCTGCCGTTATTTATTTTTAAGACAACACCCTGAATAATCCTTGTATTGCAGAGGACTTTACAAACATTAATTAGCAGACACATTACATCTAGAGTCAGAACAACAATTTGTGGATCGCACTTGCAAAGTGTTGTGTTGTTCCTGCGTGGGATTCGAACCCGCGATACTGGCGCTGTAGGTCGCTATCTTTAGCACCACGCTATCTGTGCAATCAGTTGTATTTAAATACAAAAATTCTTACAATTGTATGTATACCATAATTTAAAATACCGTTCCACACCGTGTATCGTTCTATAAAGATATACATATGTACATATATACAGTTCACAGAACCTTACACATTTCAAACAAACAGTTATTAAAAACCGTATCTATAATCGAAACACGTGGATATTGGAGTTCGTTCACTGAGTTGCGCATTCCCCAACTTTTAACAGTCCAGGCCCTTATTATGAGAGGCAATATTCAAATTAAAGTTAAAAAGTTAAAAAAGGCTCGATAAGAGAGGCCTACGCAGTCCAGTGAGAGAGGCATCAATCTGAGACCATGCTAAAGCCCACCGGCACACTCCAATGCTTTTTTCTTGTTTTCTGATTATTAGACCACATTAAAATGTCAGTCAGTGACTCTTAAACTTTTATTATAATCGTATATTTTGACGCTGCCCCGTAAGGTCTATTTATTGTTCTATCTGTCTATAATCTTATAAGTCTTTTTATTATTACTATTAGCACTCAACATTTTTTATTACCACAGATCTTAGTAATTTCTATGATGTTTTGTGTTTTACAACGTAACCAAAATCATTGATTGTCACATAAAAACGTGAATATTATTTTAAATGATTATGACTAACAGAATAAGCTTATAATATATTCGTATACATTAGCTTATAAATGATCACCAGTAACACTTAGTTATAAATGTCTTGATATTTTTAGGAGACAATCCCTATTTATTATAATGAAATCGAAAATCCGATTTAAAAAATACTTCATCTCGACTCAATTATCAAACATTGGGAACCGCTTTATTTAAGAGGACTCCTTAAGATTTATTATGTACAAGGAAGAAGGCTCGGTTGTCTAGTAGGGTTTATTAGAAAGTCGGCTTATCTGAACATTTTTTGTGTTACGGTAAATCGGCTTGTGAGCCATTTCCTCGGTTGGACCGTTCCGGCTGCGCCGCCTCGCCCCACCGCCGAATATCTTTAACACACTTGCCCTAACTTGTGTTAGTTGATAACTACACAGTTACCTATCAACTTTTTATACAAAATATTGTTATAAAATTTAATATGACATTTTTATGGAGCATAAAATTATTTTCAGAAGGTAGTTTAGGTTCAAACTGCTCTTTTGTCCTATTTTTAAGTGTATTATTTATATGTAAGTTACTGCTAGTACACAATAATAGGAATTGTATTATTACATGAAATGCTTCAATCGCCATCTATTAAAACTGCTGAGACTCCACGCGGAGTTAATAAAAGCACTTTCGCTAACTACCACAATATAGTTAGTAAGCTGGCAGAACATTTTCTTCAATATAGTTTGATATTGTGAATATAGGTGGGGTTGTTCCATTAAATGTGGCAGATATTAAAATATATTATCTAGGTATCATTCTTTTATGTTCATTATGATATAGTAAAAAATAACTACACAGCTAACCATATTGCTAAGCATAGAAATATTTTCTTCCATCCAAAAATATGCTTTATTCACTGAATTGTTTGTTGAATTTTTGTTAAGATTCCTTTTGCAAGTTCAATAAAAAATATCAATTTACGTAATATATGGACAGAAATAAATATATGGATATCTAATAGACGACAATCAGTATGGTTTTTACCTTTACAATTTTAGAAAACAAATAATAAGAAACATTTTTCGAAGTCGTTGAGATCATCGAAGAAGCTCATAAAACCTGCAGTACCGTTAGAAAAAATTCTTTATGAAGTAATAAAAACGTCATTGCCATTCAAAAAATGACTACCAGCAGCCGCCGACCACGGATTTAATTAATTGAAATAGTTAAAAAAGATTGGATGCTGAGTCTAAGTAAACTGTTGAGGGGGGAAGGCGGGTGTAGAAAATACCACCCACTAAGACTCATATTGCCATCATAAAGAGGATACATAGGATCATTATTCCCTTTTAAGAGCACTTATTTAAGAAATGTTATTGATTTGAGAACCCTTCGGCGATTTATAAATACTTAAATGTTAAATTATTTCATTTAGTTTTTTTCTTGTAGTTATACCAATATTGTTTTATGTATTAAGAAAAAAAATTTTTTGCCATTTATTTTTGTATCAATCGATTTAATATAATTTGATCTTTTTTATCAATGTAAGTGGTTGTTAAAGATAAATAAAATGACTGAAAGAAATGTAAAAAATATTTAGCAAAGACTAATAATAATTATGAGGAGGTTAATGCAATACCGTATTTTTCTATAATGAATAGCTTTTACTATTTGATTGTTGATGACAGTTTAGACTAAACATGCTACCTTTTAGTCATTGCTATATTATTTATTAGCAACCCGCCCTTGCTTCGCTTCGGTTTCAGTCGCCTTATCCGCGTAGTGCCCATACCTGTGAGAATACCGGGATAAAATATAGCCTCTGTTACTCCCTGATCGGTGGTTTAAGCGTAAAAGCTTAACAAACAAACAAATAAACAAACAAACTTACTTTCGCATTTATAATATTAGTAAGGATACAATTTGCCAAGGTTCCTATTCCACTTGTATTACGTTATTCTTCACAATTAATTCCCAAATGGGTTTTATCTTCTGTGATTAATTCAAATTTTATAATCTATATACTAGCTGACCTGTTCAAATTCAATTGACCTGTTCAAAATAGCAGACGCTGTTCAAATTAATAAAAAAGGAATTCTCTTTGCAATCGATTGCAGCGCCACCTATCGGGCCCAAATATTAATCTAAACCATTGAACACACGCAAAAAAGATCATCAGAATCGTTTCAGCCATTCAGAAGGAGTCTAATTACAAACATACGAACAGAAAATATATAATGACTAGTTCGTAAATGTCAATCTAAAATTTTTTTAATAAGGTATATCAATAAGTCTAATAATGCACTTCATGTTCCTTGTCTTGCCTATCCTTCGTTAAGATCTAGACCGGAAATTCGTCCACCATTTGCGGCAGACAGTCCACATAAGGACGACGACCTGGGTCGTGAAGTTAGTAAGTACTGACAGAGTTACACACCAGTCAGGTTACCGGAGTTGGGGTTCCAATGATGGTGCCCCCTTCAATTGGCGGACAGGGCAAATACGGCCTATTACATGGCCCTCCCGTCGATCTAGACGTGGCCACGGAAAAATCGTTAATTATCAGTTGTCAACAAGAGTTCGTCAATTCTTGCAGTCTGCGACACGAACTCATAATTTTATCATAGTTGCATAATAATTAATGAATCATCAAAATTATTGAAACAAAGAAATCTTTTGGAAATATTTATCTACAGTTTTTAATTTATATACAAACTAGCTGACCCAACAGACGTTGTTCCGTTCAAATAAAATAGAAGGAATTCTCCTTGAAAACGACAGCAGCGCCACCTACCGGGTCCAATTATGAATCTAAACCATTCTCGAATCCGCTTGAACACACAAAAAATTTCATCAACATCGTACCGCCGTTTAGGTGGAGTTCAGTGACATACACACGTACACACCTATTTAAAGATTAGAAGTTCTTGCTATGGATATACTATGGTAAATTTCAGAAAAAACGTGTGCCAATACTGTTGCCTACCTGTTATAGTTAATCATAATGAAATATTGTAAGCTAATCTATATAAAAAAATTCATTTATATTAATATGTGTACATAATTTAAAAAAAAACTCTCTATATCTAAAAACCAAAAAAACCATTTACAATATGTTTATAGAGTTCAAGTTGGATTACAAACACAATAAATATAAATAATGAAACAAAAAGAACACACTTTTGTGTCTTTCCCATGGACAACATCGACGTGTCCGTTTCGGATAATCCGCCTATTGATTATATCTACATGTTGAATGACCTCTACTAATGATATGAAGAGGTTCATGAGGACTAAACATTTGAGTTATTTGAAATTGAGATGATGTCCATTTTATACATTATGGTATCATATTTATGAAAAAAATATATTCCTACTTAAAAAGACGTTAAGACGAGTAACTTTAACTTTGATGTGAGGATATTATAGCTTATAATACTGTTGGTAGCACATTTCCTAATTACTCAAGTTCGATCTAATATGTTTTCCTTTTACATATATTTTTAGCAAACGTTATTTCTAAACTGTTTATGTGCCTTTCACATAATTCATCAAAGGTTTCTTTGATCTTAGTTTTCCCTATAACTTTCTACATTGTAGTAGGGACATATTATACCTACATATATTCGGCAATATCGGTCGTGTGCGTCCCAATGCTGAACTCGAGCTCCATCCACAACAGGAGGATAATTGACTTTCTATACCACGCTGGTCAGGCGAGTTAGCATAAGGTTTTATTTAGAATTTTCTTTCTTTTGCATAGATGTTATCTGCATATTGTAATAGCTTTGTCGTATTTTACGACACTCATGGTCAAAAAAAGGGGGTGATCAATTGCATTCTTACACGGTCATCACACAGAATATTATATACCTAAGTATTAATTGACTCAAATAAAACAAAAGGAATTCTCCTTGAAATCGACACTAGCGCCACCTATCGGGTCCAATTGTACATCTAAACCATTCTCGAACCCCCTTGAACACACACAAAAAATTTCATCAACATCGGTCAAGCCGTTTAGGAGAAGTTCAGTGACATACACACGTACACAAGAAATATGAAGTTGTTATGATAGACAATCATTCTTATTTACAAGAGTAGGGATGCTTTTGTCGCAATTATTGAGCATCTACGCGATAGGTACGTTTATTCCATCTTATATATTACAAATATTTTTGAAATAGTTTTGTGACCTGCAGACATACATCACAGACAGACATCTTGGAAATATATTGCTAACTATCCCTTTGCCGTGTGGTGATAGAATACAATTCATCACCCCTATCTTGCCCAAGGGGATCGTATAAGACAACTAAGGGATTAAATATGCATATAAAATATGTGCAAGAAAAAGAAAAGTTGAAATGAAACCCTATACCAACACGTTTGACGAGCATGGTATAGTAGATTAATTTTCCTCCTATTGTGGAGGATGCTGGACCACAAATATAGGACGTGTATGGTCAGAAATGATGATGATGCCACTAATCCGCCTGGCGTACTATAGTAGGACAATATCCCTCCTAATATCGATTTTAAGAACGAAATAAATGCACTATCTTACGCTCTCTAGGCTGGTTGGAGTAAAAATTTATTTCAAAACTAGCCAACCCGGCGAACTTCGTACCGCCATAATTTTTTTCGTAAATATATTTTCTAAATTATCGAAAATCAAGTCTCGGATTATGCCGCGCACGGATCTTACTCAGCGCCATTTAGCTGTCATTTGCGTTTCATTATTACATGTCAGATGCGTTTTTGTTATACCACGCTTTATAGTGACTTGTATTCTCTTTGAAATTGTATGTCACGTCACACGGAAACCCAGTCGAACGGGATAAAAAGTATCCTATGTCCGTCTCCTGGTTCTAAGCTACATCCCCACCAATTTTCAGCCAAATCGGTACTGTCGTTCTTGAGTTATAAATAGTGTAACTAACACAACTGTCTTTTATATATATAGATTTACTTCTTTTTCTGTTATAATTCGCGTCCTTTAGTTGTTAAAAAAGGCGAGACATTGATTTCTTTATTACTAAGTCTTAACCCATATTATACAATGCCATCTATAGTACAAATATTTACAAATGATATCAATACAATCAATTACGACATCGTATAAAGATTAAAAATACGATTCACCAACCCCCTTACTTGACCATGGATGTCATATAGAATGATTAAGGGATTATGATATGCAGATAACAAACATCATTGATGTTATCAATATTATTATATTATTACATTACTAGCAACTCGCCCTCGCTTCGCTTCGGTTTCAGTCCCTTACCCGCGTAGGGCCCGTTCCCGTGGGAATACCGGGCTAAAATATAGCCTATATGTTAGGTACTCCCTGGTATTATAGCTTTCCATTGGTGAAAGAATTTTTGAAATCGTTTGAGCGCGAAAGCGTACCAAACAAACAAACTTACTTTCGCATTTATAATATTAGTAAGGATTATTATATTATTTCATTCCTACAGTACACGAGAAGAAAAATTCGAAATTAAGCTTTAATTGTACTAACTTTTTCGACAGGCGTATCCCTCACACAGACATTTCTCTTGTAGTTTTAAGAGATTCAAACCCAGGAGTGACGCATATGAGCTGTTGATGATGAAAGATATGTAATATTTGTATTCTATTATAAAGCATGCTTGATACATACATCTGCATTTAAACTATACCAGCATATATTCATAACCATCATAAAAAATGTCAGTATCTAATAATATAGTTTTCTTGAATAATCATATCATAGTAAAAGAGAAATAATAAACAGTACAAATCTCAAGCATTCGATTAGAGTTTTAATTACGTTTTGTCGTTTTGTTTGTTGTCTACATAGCGTTATGAAAGGCTTTACAATGTACTGTTACATAAATAGTGCCATAGTTGCGTATGCATTCTATTCGTGATTCTATTTCTATATCTAAATCGCAAATCGGATGCTCTACGTTCGCTTGTTTTAGATTAGTTTACTGAATCTTATCTATAAATCTTTACACCTTCCATCTATACTAGCCCTCTCATCGTACATGCTTTATTTTGATCAAAGAATTATATAAAATCGGGCATACTTGAAAGGTGAAGTATGTAATTACATTCAAAGATTTGAAATATGCTAATAGATTGATACACGACGTAATAGATCGAACGTGTAGTATGAATGATATAAAAGGCTAGAATGTGTGAATAAATGTTAGAATGAAATGGCAGTATTAGGAATATGGCTATAATAATGTTAGGAGAAACGAAAGGAAACGGTCTAGTTGATAGCGATACGTGGTGAGGGGATCAAGATGTACAACAGGATCTGAAAGTAAAGAAGTATCTTAGGTATTAAAGTTTTAGGAAAACGAAGAAAAATAAACATAAGGAATGCAAGAAAATGGCTAAAAGTGCGTAAGGTACGGCAAAGGCTCAGGTCTAAAAAGGGATTTATAGCTCCTTGGATGAGCTTCAAGAGCAAAAGGTGCTGTATCGCATTACTAAAATCCAGGCAGAACGAGCGAGAAATATTAAGCATATAAAGCGTACGAAAGATAAAATGTTGGAAATATGCACAAAATAGGTGAAGAATTTTGTGGTGAATATAAACTTGCATACGGTATTCGTTGACTTTGAGAAGGCATACGACAGAATACCGCGGACAGTTTATAGTTGGCATTGAAAGAGGGAAACGTGTTTACACACATTACATATATGAAGGGTTACTTTATGCTACGTAAGGGCGATACATGTAGGTATTACAGAAGCGGCTGCAGCAACTCAGATGAGTTGAGTGAGAAGTGGGTCTACACTAGTGATGTAACGAATATTCGCATTCGCATTCGCATCGCGAATATTCGCATATGTTTCTGACATTCGCAATCGCATTCGCATTCGCAAGGAACGATGCGAATGTTTGGCGAATATATTTGACAAACTAAAAGCAAATTATATATGTAATTGTGTAATGATATGATAATATTTATTATTTTTATTTACTCATAATATTTGAATAAAACAATATTATGGAACACTCAGGTCGGCAACTAAATTAGAAATACTGTCTCTCTTATTTTTGTCAGTCTAATATAAACTAATGCATGGGGAGCCAGTTTTTTGTTCGGTTATACTGCGAAAACCGCTGAACGATCAGAATAATATTTATACCATAAGATGCAGCATGTTTCGGAGAAAGATTTAGTATATGATATCTTGGTGAATACTTATCCGGCATTTATATTTGTTTTTGACGTGACAACGTCTTATAATTCGATGGAGCCGGCTGCACACACGAAAAAACATGACGTATGCGGCGTTACCTCGCTCTTAGGCGTTCCATTTAAGGCTTTTTTGGGGTGGGCTGCGGTCGGCGCGCTTCCGCACCACTCTGTCCGGGGCAACAGAGGGGGTTAAGCACGTAACACCCGCAACCCACCCGAACACCACGTCGCCTTCGTCGTTGGACCGACCACCGCAGCAGGGTTACTTGTCATCAGTGGTCGGCCCGACGGAATACCCCCTACCAGGGGTACCCTCCGATCGACCGACGTTCCCCGCTCGGGGAGGACGTCGGTCTTTCCTCACGCGGTCGGCCTCTCGGCGGGTGACGGACTAACTCCCCGGTCACATCACCCGCAGCCTCGACTAGGGCGGCATGGGACGCAGGTAGTCGTGCCTGCACTACCCTAGTCGCTGGCGGTGGGTCGCTTCGTCAAGGCTGTGCTCCTCGCGTTCGCGACCCGCCGCCTCCTTCTGCGAGATAACTGCCTCGCAGTAGGATGCGACCGCGTCCCAGTTCCTGATGCTGCCGAGCATCTCCCTAGCGATGGTCATCAGCGTCAAGTCGGCACCGATGATTGCGACGAGTTCACGGTGCTGCTCTGCCCAAGCGGCACAGACCTCTAGCGTATGCTGCGCCGTGTCCTTGTCGCAATCGCAGTGGTGGCAGGACGGTGTTCTCTCCCTCCTAGCGACCCTGAACAGGTACTTGCCGAAGCATCCATGCCCCGTCAAGACCTGCACAAGTCGGAAGGAGAGCACACCGTGCCGCCGTTCCAACCACTGCATCAGCACCGGCTGGAAGGCCTCCACGGTCCGGACACCGTATCGAGGCCTCTCCTGCCCAACGGGCGATGACATCTCGGCGGGCGTCGACGCGCCAGGTGGGGAGCTCCCTTAAGGAAACAACACAGCCTTCCCCTCGTACCCCCGAACACCCGCCGATACAATTCGGCGAGCACTTCCGCCTCCAGTTCCATTTAAAAGCCTTAAATACATAATACATACAAAATATCTATCAAACAAATAAAATTAAAATTTTCTTTTGAAAAATGAAACCATTCCATCAGTATTTTCTTATGACATTGTCACGTTCAACTATCGTCAGTAAACCGACTTTACAGACAACCGATTTTTTGTGTGAATGAATAATGAATTTTGCCAATAAAGAACATGATTCTTTATGAAAAAATTACATTATTTTTGTTAAGTAATCATTAAACTTTTTGACATACCATGCATTTAGCACTGTCAGCGTCTCAAATTGTGAAATAACTCCACACTTCAGTGACATGTGCTTTACTCATGTTTGTAAATTTGACAAATACATTAATAATAATAAACTAATCTCAAATTACAACGAATATTTTCGAACGAATCTGATTAGTTTCATTCGTTCAACTTATAACGGTTAACCTTTGCTATATATAAGGCTTAAACATGGCTGGTATGAAATGTTAAACCCGTATGATATTTTGCACGCGCTTTATTTGAAAGTCAACATTCATATATATTATATTCGCATATTCGCATTCGCATTCGCGAATGTTGGAGATAAATATTCGCACTCACATTCGCATTCACGAATGTCTCAATCCTAACATTCGTTACATCACTAGTCTACACCAAGAGTCGGCGTTAAATGCTTACCTATTCCTGTTGATGATCAATGCCGCAACATTGGAGGTACAGAAAAAGGCATACCTAATGAGCTATTCGCTGATGAAATCGGAGTTTATGAGATAAAACTTGATATTTAGAACGTGCTGGAAGAAAGATGTTGTACATTGGAGAATGTTGGCTTGAAAATTAGCAGATAAAAACAGAATACACTCAATCTCATGTACTTACATATCTTAAGATGGAGTTACCTATACCAGTATGCTAGAATTTTCAACGCCTCGGTTTGCCTATCCAAAGCAATAGCGATATGAATAGAACTCATGCAGGATGGATGAAATGGCGGCAGGTCACGTGTCCAATATGGAGACTCCATCCAAGTACTCTTATAATTTTGAAGTAAAATTAATAAAACCTAAATGAAATTGTACTGCTATACCATAAAATTGTAATGATAGTTTAAGCATGGATGTTGAAGTGTTTAGGGGTAAGAGAAGACAGCAGAAAAGATGGATGAACTGTGTGAAGCATGACATGACATGGATGGAAAGGGAGTAAACGCAAAGATGACATCTGAAAAGGTTTTGTGGAAGAATAGGACACAATGTATTGCGCCCAAGTAATTGTGATAAGTGCTGGATGATGATGGGTACAAAATAATGTAGACAGTAATTATAATCTAGTCAACCTTGCCACCATCCTAAATGTTATTGTTTATATGAAAAATAGGTAATAGGGAATTACATAAGAATTATCACTTTTAAACACATAACACGTGTGGCCCTAATGTTACCTTAATATCTAAATTAAACAGTATTCTGCAAAATAAACCAATGTAGGAGTTCCACATCATCAAGGACACATGAGAAAGCGCATCAAATTACATAAACCATCATATATGTAATAACGCCTCTTGAAAAAACATATTATTATATAAAATCAAAATAAAATATACTTACCATAAAAAAGGCACGGAGAAAGGTCTGTGGAAGGACATTAAATAAATAAAAAAAAGTATGTGGTGTGTTAAGGTGTGTTCATAGTTTAAATAAATTACTGTTAACATAATGCATAACATATATAACGTAAGGCATATTTACACAGAGTAAAATAATCTAAAAAAACGAGCGCCATTGCTCAGACCACTTGCCAGATGTGAAACCGAAGTTATTTTGTACAAGTATATATGCATAAAAGAACAGATTACGACAGGAACTAATATGGCATGTCTAAATAAAATATTACGAATTTATTCCAGAAAACGATGATTTTTATTTAATAAATATTTATTTTCATTAAATATAAGAATTAAAAATTCAAAAATAATTCCAATTGTGACAGCTCAATTCTTTTAATCAGTGATTTCTATAATTATATGCCGTACTTCTACGTATAGACTACATATAGTACATATATTCCGTCAAATAGTGTGGCGTTGCGTCGCCGCGGCCTGTTTACACCACTCCAACGATCAGGTTTACCCTCGCCTATAGATGTTTCACATCAACAGATAGTTAGAGAAAGGCCCTAACAGTCATTCTGTGTCACTATTTTTTTTTATTTGGGGCTAATCCCACCACACTTTCCCACCACTGTAACTCCTGTAAGCCAGGATCCACAATGGTCTCCGTATAAGACACTGAGGTTTGACCCTCAGGAAGTCTCGAGAATCGCTTTTAATTGTCTTGGGACCCACACCAAATTTAATCAGAAAAGAAAAACTGGCGGAGTTGGAAAGATTCCACTTCCCTCCTATGCAAAGCGGGAGATATGAAGCAAAGTTGGCTAATAAGCCAGTAAATAAGAATTTGTACAACTACGTGAAACGCAGTGGTACAGCACCACGGATTGGACAGAGCTTCATGGACCTATTTGTGAGCTTTAGGTTTGGTTACAATAGTAGGTATGGCAAAAGCGCCTCTATGTCTCTATTAACGAATGTACGAAATAGGATAAATAGGATATATAGATAATGATCTAAATTACTGACGCACTGTGTACATTTCTTTATATTCTCGACAATGAAACTTTTTGTTTGATTGGCAATAGGCTTTTCTAGCCTTTATATTAAATTCAACGTTTTTATCTAAAAAGAGACTTTTCATTTAGCAGTTACATCTGAATTTATTTTAGCACAATATAAAAGCGAGCTTCAGCTAACTTAAAAGCTATGCATGGTTCAAAATTAACTCTAATCTCTTCAGAAGTTACAATAAATAAAAATAACAAAGATAGATTTATTTTGACGGAGCGTATCAGCGTGGAGCGTCTGCTCCCTGAACCACTACGCTGCTTCCTTCTACGAGGCTGCTCTCAGAAGGCGCGACCGCCTCCCAGTTCCTGAAGCTGTCTAGCGTCGTCCTAGATGTTGGCAACTTCAGATCGGCATATAATAAACTTTCATTTGTAATATAGGTATTAGTGTTATTAGAAATAAGGCCGTGTGCCGCCAATTGCGTTAGCCGTATCACGGTCTCGGATTATGTTATAACATCATGTAGTCATAATTATGAATTAGAATTCAATCACTAGATGTAATTGAATCAAAACACACGCGTACAAAATATTCAACAAGGCATACAAAATATTCTATTGTTTATTATGCGTATGTTCTGAACAGTATTTTTCATTATCTTCAATATGAACTTTTAAATGAAAAATAGAAAAAAAATATGTTTCAAATGCCAAATAACGGTATTTTAAGTATTTAATGTTGAACTGAATGTCTATAATCAACTCTGAATGGAATGGAATGATTGAAGCTATTGTTAAATAGTGAGTTATTATTTTAGTGGGGGCGAAGGTGCATAGAAACTAGTAATTATTTTGTACGAAGGTTCTATGTACCTACGTACTAAATCACGTCTTTATATAAATACTTAATAAATACTAGTATTCATGACGTATTTCTATAAATATGTAATTTAGTAAGATTTTACCCTGCATCCATGGAAGTCAAATCTTTGAAACTTACGGGCCCGATTCAAAAACTCTTTCGCTAATAATAAGCTTATAAATCTCTGTTCTATGGGTAGCATTTTTTTACAAGTTTTATTAAGTTTTGTTATTCTAATGAGAAGGCTGAAATCACTAGATATACTTGCATAATTTAGTAATACACAAAATATCTTATTTTCCTGTGGGAGTACAGGAAAATAAGAAATTGAAGTCCAGAGTGGCCAGAGGGTCACAAATGAATGAACAACGGCATTCTTCTGGAAATATACCCATAACTAACTGCGATCACCACCACGTTCAAATGGTGTGACTATGGCTTTATTCACTTGTGAGACAGTAGTATAGCTATAGACCTATGTCCAACAATAGACTTCGTTAAACTACAGTAATCGACAAAATGCTATCTATTAAATATTATTGCAAATTACTTAATCTGTACAGTTATGTGGTTTAAGTATTAACTAGCTGACCCAACAGACGTTATTCTGTGCAAATCTAACAAGATAGTAAAAGATATTCTCATTGAAATCGATCGCAGTGCCACCTACTGGTTCCAATTATTAATCTAAACCATTCTCATATCCATCGAAACAGCCACAAAAAGATCCTTAAAATCGATCCAGCCCTTTAGAAGGAGTTCAATTACGAACACGCGAACAAAAGATTTGTATATAAACATAAGGTAAAAATAAAAATAAATGTTATTATAGCAAGAAAAGAATATTATTTGGCTAGCAATCGCAGAAGTGCCTTTTTTTGCTATGGTCTGCACACACGCCGTCCGTTACGTCCAGGGTGAAGAAAGTGCGGAACACAGCCACCACGACCCAACCAACGGCCTCGGCTAGGGCGGTATCAGGCGCAGGTACCTACTGGCGCCTGTGGCGCTCAAGGCGCTGGTGGCGGATCATGTCGCCGTAGTGGAGTTCCTCCCACGCAGGATCCGTCGCATTCTTCTGAGAGATAATTACCTCACAGAAGGCGGCGACTGCGTCCCAGTTCTCGACGTTGTCGAGCATCTCCCTAGCGATGGTCGGCAGCGTCAGGTCGGTACCTATGATTGTGACGAATTCACTGCGTTACTCTGCCCAGTGGTTTCATGGTGAGGAACTTTCAATGAGTCAACCTCATTCCTTAAAATGAAAATTTATAGTTTTACTTATTGACTAAATTCAAAATGAACTTCACTTATATTATTTTTGACTAAACCATTCTGCTGGAGATTTTAAAACATCTTAAATTTTTGACTAAAGTAGATTTATAACAGAGAAACTATCACAAGATGATTGTCGTGAATTGTGGAAATTTTGAATAAATGTATGAAATATTTATGCTGGATGCACGCAGAAAGAAACGGTTACAAATTGAGTGCTTGTTTTCAAAAAAACTTACACATTATGTAATTCATACATATAGGTAAGTGCATTATATTACGATGGAGCTCCACTAAGATGCATATCTAATCTAAAAAAAAGATTGAACGCATTGTTGGTTCTTCTGAATGTTAAAGTTGAATTAGGAGAAACTGTTTTCGTGGGGTTAGGAAACATGAGTATTTCCTCAATTGGCCTTCTAAATGGACATAGGAAACTCTCTGTTTCAACTTGAGTGCTTCATACTTCACGGATGAATGCACGGAAGTTGGTTTTAAGATAACCATAGTGTCGAATATATTCTACTGTATTAATAAAATGATATTTTGTATTAATATAAAAAAATACCTCCATATAAAATTATACAACCTTCAACCATTGACGTAAAAATTTTAAAATGCGAACAATTATGAGCTTCCATATATTAATGACCTACATACATTTTAAAGTGTATTTCGCCAACTTTAACCAAATTCTTAGTGTAGCCAGGTCAGATTAAGAGTCCAAGGATAGATCCAAACAACCATCAAAATATTTAAGTCAATATTTATTTCAAAGTAAAATCTTCCGTTTCACTATTTATAAAATAGAATCGTATATATTTTTAGCCTTTATTACAGTATTTTGAAGAATTGTGTAGAAGTTTTCAATGTATACAGTTAAAGCTTTCATTATTACAAAAATAATGACTTTGAAACCAGTCAAACATAGAAATGCCATCAAATATCGCTCCTAAATCGAATAACGTTCATATCATGAGGAGATTAATGAATGAGGAGGAGGCGACAGAGGTAAGTCAAGATCGTAACAAGTGGGGGGAAGTGGTCTCTGCCTGCTCCTATAAGAAAGAGGTGTGCACTATTTCTACATACGTATATTGTTTATATAATATCTCTCTGTTTATTTATACTTATTATACACTCATTTGCAAAAAAAACGGGCACCTAAGCAATGAACCATTTCAAATGTTAATATTTCTTTGTTTGATAATTATAGGTAGTTTTATCCACACAATTTGCTAAATTAATAAGAAAATAATCGTTTTCATCAGTATTTCATAAAATTTAGAAACAATTTATGGGAAATAATGCTAAACCTCGCTAGTAGTGTATATTCGCTAGTAGTGCATATGCTCATGAAGTAAAAATAAAAAAGTTTTTTTGTTTGTTTTTCTTTAATAAAGTAAAAGCAGATAAATGTTTAGTATCGAGTGTGACCCCCTCTAGCTAAAATCACAGCTTGAATTCGTCTGGGCATGCTAGCGAGTATATCCCGGATACTTGCTTGCGGAATACGTTCCCACTCCGCAGTAATCACATTCTTCAGCTCTCTGATGGTCTGCGGAGCCGGGTGTACTGATCTCACATGCCGTTTCAGAACGTCCCAGACATGCTCTATGGGATTGAGGTCGGGACTTCGAGCTGGCCAATCCAAACGACGAATGCCGACCTCTTGCACATACGCATTAACATCGCGGGATCGGTGGGCGCGAGCATTGTCGTCCATAAAAATCGAGTCTTCACCTAGAGCGGCCAATGCGGGTTGTGCATGAGAAATTAGAACTTCCGTTATGTATCGATGCCCAGTCAGTGAGCCGTTTTCAATGAAGACTAACTCTGTACGATCCATTGAATTTATTCCTGCCCAAAACATAACAGAGCCCCCACCATAAGGTGTGATTTCTTCGAAACATGCCTCTGCAAAGCGTTCTCCTTGTCTTCTTAGCACTCGCCGACGTCGATCTTCACCGAACAGAGATATCCTGGCTTCATCAGAGAACAAAACCCTATTCCAATCGTTTTGAGTCCATGATTCACAATTTCTAGCGAACCTAAGCCTGTGAACTCTGTGCTCACGGAGTAATTTGGGGCCGCGGGCCGGGCGGTGACTGCGTATATTGGCAGCGAGAAGCCTCCTCCTGACCGTCCATAGACTAATATGCACATTTCTTACTTCTTGGAGGTTGTTCTTAAGATCCACATACGAAGATTTGCGATTTCTCAATGCGCGACTCACAAGAAAACGATCATCCCGTGGTTGGGTACATGGTTTTCTTCCAGAACCAGGCCTTCTCTCGACGGAACCAGTCTCCTGATATCGCTGCCAGGTCCTTTGGACTGTCGAGCGACTAACATTTAGCCTCCTAGCCACGAAACATTGGCTGCAACCCTCTTCAAGCAGCGCGATAATTTTGGTAGCTTTTACCACTTTATCTACCATTTTTGATACAGCCAAACAGCATTAAATAAAGCTTTGACAGTCAAGGATATGAAATTAATCGATAAAAATTGAATAAAAGTTATGAAAGTCGATGTTAACTTCTGGAACTTCGCGCCAAAAATGTAGGATAAAAAGGGGTTTTCTGTAAAAATGAACATCAAATGAAAAATTGAACTTAGAACGTACTTTTTTAAATACCACAGCATTTTTAAAACCGGCCAGTAACGTGTACAAACGATTGAAACCTTTTTGGTATTGTATCTTTTTAAATATGAATGAAAATCAAAACCGCCCGTTTTTTTTGCAAATGTGTTTAGTATTTTAAAATTTCAGCTAAAAATTTTAAAAGTATATTTATATTTTCATCATCATCAGTATCATCACAGCTCGTATATGATCACATCCAATTCTGGGCTGACCTCCACTATGATGGGAGAAAATTAAGTCACTATACCATGCTGGTCAGACATATTGGTATAATGTTTTATGTCAAGATTTCCTTCCCTTATATAGATGTTACTCGCATATTATAATTGTCTTTTGCGATACTCATAGATAACGAGGCGGGGTTGGTGAATGTATTCCTACTCCGTTACCACACGAAACATTCTTACACGTGGTTGTGTACACGAAAATGACTATTTACCTAATTATATTCATTTTATAGATATTGAAACGCTTATAAAGTTGTGGCGTTCAATGACCGTAAGCGTCGATGCAAGTAACGAAGCTTGAAGATCAGTCATAGATAGGAGATGATTTACGAATATGTATTACGGTGTATAAGATGATACATGAAACTCGATCGGTTTTCGTAGAACAACTATAATAAAATGCTACAACACTATTATGTAAATAAATATAATTCATTTCATTTCAGCTCCTATATGTCCCTCTGTTGGACTCGATCCTACTCCACAATAGGTGGCAAATTGACCTACTATACCACGCTAGTCAGACGTGTTGTAGGGTGATATTTTGAGTTTTTCTTCCTTTGCTTGCTTATTATATGCATATTTAATCCCTTAGTCGTTTTTACTACGCCCACGGGTAAGAGTGGAAGTGGTGAAAAGTAAGAATACAACTTACTCCGTCACCACTGGTAATAATAATAATAATAATAAACCCCATAAAACCCTCTGGGCCAGTCGTTATCTCACCATGAGACTAACGCAATCCTCGGAGGAACATTATATGGCTCTCTAAGTTCTTTTGATATAAAAGAAAAAATGTATCACAAGATTTATAGGAAAGCCAATAAACCGCAGGGCAGCTTATGGCGTGCTGAATGTGAGTGGCGACACTGCGGTCCTGAAAGCCCCAGAGTCGGCCAGGGCCTCGTATCCAGCTCGCCTTTACTGGCTGGCTGGAGCGGAAACCGAAAAGTTCCCGCAGGATTCTCAACTCTGGCTTGCCTTAAACGGCTGATCAGTGAGGGGTCGCCAGAGCTATATGCTCGGGGGTGGAAGTGTCATTTTCAAGGGCATAACTACGGAAAAACCACTGCGGGTCTCCGTTTATCGGGGACTAAACACTAACAAAAACCTAACAATCTAGTATACTACCACCGGATCGGAACACGGGCACACTGAGAAAGTTCCGGCAAGAAAACTCAGGTGACGTGATGCTAAATTAATATTAATTTTGAAGGCGGGGCTTACTTTATGTTACTAAGAGGTTTTAATTTATAAAATTATCTTCAGTTATTATTATTGTGAGTCAAATCTTTTTGCAATATAATCACTATTAATTTTAATGTTAAAAAATTACTAACCATAAACAATATAATTTTTTCATATAGAATCATTTTCTTCTTACACTGGAAATAAAGTATTAAAATGTGGGTCAATATCTAATAACTAATTTCTGTATCGGGTAGATAATTATAAATTTTCTACAGTAACGATGACTTGTTAGACGTGAGACATCTTAGTCTGCCCGTGACCATGAACGCTGCAAAGTGTTCGAAACGTCGGGTAGTCAAAAATCAAATACAAATGCGATAAAATCCGTAAAGTAGTTTTATTTACTGGTGTAAAATTAATTTAAATTTAATAAATTAAGACTGCTATTTAATACTAGTAATAAAAGTGACCATTAACGTTATTAATTCGATGTACTAGCGAATTCATATAAGAATGTTCTAGAATAGTAATTGCGATGTTATATGGTTGTTATAATCTCATCAGCTTCCCTTTCATAGGAGTGATAGTAAAAGTGCTATGTTTCCGTTCACGTACATGCGCTCTTTATATTGCAACTTTATTTTGATTTAGACTTACGCACCTCTTCCTCGTTTGATTCATATAATGATGTTAAATTTAGAATGTTATATAATTTTACATAATTCAAAGAGGATGACTCGTATACAGCAACTGACATACTTATATGTTATTGAAATATTATTGTATAAAGTAATTAACTAAGGAACTTATGTAGCTTTTTAATATTTACAAAATAACCTATATTTTAATACGTATAATATTTGTTTTCATCCTGTCACCACATTGAACGTATATAAGCTAAGAAATCGTATCGATTTCCGTGTGGCGATGGAGTAAGAATTCAATTCACCATCCCCTATCTCTCACTTGAGTGACGTAAAAGACGACTAAGGGATTTAATATGCATATAATACCTTTACAACTTGACATAAAACCCTATACCAATTCGTCTCTTTCCTATTGTAGAAGAAGCTTGAGGCCAACAGTGGAACGTATATGAGGTGTGGAAAATACATAATTTACTCATTTGGGCAATCAAAATAAAATAGATAGAAAACAATAATAAAGTCTTAAGCCTTTGTTTTTTGGGGGTTGGGTTACGATCGACGCACTTCTCGCACCACTCTGTCCGGGGCGACAGAGGGGCATAAGCACGCACACCCGTGACACGTCGACTGCGTCGTTGGGCCGACCACCGGAGCAGGGTGACTTGACGTCAGTGGTCGGCCCGAATTCTCAATATGCCTAAAAGAACATTCAATTTCAAGACACAGTATTGTTTTAATATCGAAATATTACAAGTTATGGTAATCATAACAATTTATAATATACATATATAAATATAATTATAACATTATGTACATATAACATAACTTTATTTACATATATTTTATTAATAACTTAATAAATAACATTAACCTGAATCAGAAGTTTGTTTATTTAAAGACTCTAAACAACACACTAGTCCTAGGATTTAAAAAAGGTTATAGATATTATAACAAAACATTTAAAGACAAAACGGTAATAAATATTAATAAGACGTTATTTTAAAGAAGTGTATATAAAATTGCAGACTGAAATTCTAGATAGTTATCTAGTAATATTCACCCTGCTCTCAATCAATACTTAGGGGGGGAAACAGTGCGTACTTTCTTTTTGGTTCGTCTGTCTAACGTTAGCCCTCCTAGGGATTGTAATTGTTGATTTAATGCCATCCAAATTTTTTTTTGAGGTACGGTCGACGCCCGACAAATGGAATGATGCCAACCGATGGAATTGCCCCATGTCGATGATAAACTCTCAGTCGTCTTTTACAACATCCAGTCGTAAAGTAAGTATTGGTAGTATTTTTAGCCGCCACCATACAGCGTATCTAGTAATATTATAGATGCTAAAATCTATGTTTATATTACTTACTTTTAATTACGATAAAATTAATGGAGAGAATCTCATAAAATATACCGGGAAGGACGATTTTTTCATGGCAATATCCAATTCTTTTTTATTTCTATATTTTATATATAGCAAAAGAAATCAACTAGTACAATATCCCGAAAACTACTCTGGCCTCAGGCGAATGTTGGCTTTGTATAATGCCACATTATAAGGTTGTCAATAAAATAAAGTCTCATGTTACTGGAATATTTATTACCAACGTTAGACGGGTATTTATATCGGTGCCATAAATCTAACAGGAATTACCTACAGCATAGAATACTTTACTCTGTCCCATCTCAAATTTATCTCTTTATCACAATCGAATTTCCACTATAAGTACGTCCGTAATGTAAATTGTATTTTCACTGTAATGATAGAGTTCTAAATATAATTTTGCGGGCGGTTGTTCATTGGAGTTTAAACCTTTCAATGTCATTATCTTCGATTGAAAATTGGTTGCATTATCTATTTTGTGTGTAAACTAGAAGTGAATGCGAAAAATATATTCTGGTGAAATGTAATATGAGTCATAATTGCTTGTTTGATGGTAGACATCGCAGTAGAACGAAGCTGCCGAGAGTCAGTGTCGCGAAACGCGACCACGTTGCGATATAAAAGGAAGTTTTGTTTAAATTTCTTTATCACACACCAACTGTCTGCACCGGCATTCGGCCACACACCATTCTGTCTTCCTTCATCATGTCTGCACGTATATTGGTAAGTTTCATGTAATTACACATATTATCTAAAATATATAATTTATTCTAATCATATCATAAAGATGATATCTCATATAGTGACGGTTGCGAACTTTTTTAAATGTCACCACAGGTACCTCGCTACACATCATATTTACGAAGTGAGTCAATCGGATAACAGATGCCTAAAATTAAAAATTCAAATAACCCTTTAGAATAAATAAAAAATAATCAATCCCTATAGGAATTGAATAAATTAAACGGAGTAAAAAATACTAAATTAGTACTCTGTAGTACTTATTACTATAGTCTATATTATCTGTGAACGTTGATCAAAATTGACACTACAGTATCGCAATCAGCTAGGAAACAAAAATGAAAAAAAAAATTGAATAGGAACTATTGTACGGACTGTGCTGGCATCGATGCAATAAATGTTACTTCATTCATTAATCAAGAGCCGCAGGTGATTGGTTATTAAGAACTATGATACAATTTCGTTCATTTTGAATAATTGACTGCATATTCAAAAGTAACGAGTATTTTAATCAAAAAGTTTCTTTCATATTAATAAAAAGTAATATTTTTGCATTATTTCTTCTTTAACTACATATTTATAACTATGCAGTTTATTATACAATGTGTAGTTTAGAATAAAGTGTATAAATAGTGGAATTGTATTTAAAGTTATAATTTGGCAAAGTTTTTGTTGTGTGATGTAGTAAGATTTCAATATAGCAATAACAGAATATATTAAGGGATCACATGAAGAGAAAATGACAGAGAATAGAATAATCCTAAGGCATATAATATGTAAAGAACATCTATGCAAGAGAAGAAAACCTCGAATACGTCTGAACAGCGGAATATAGTAGGTCAATTTTCCTCCTAAAATGAAGGAGGCTCGAACGCAACAGTGAAACTTATAGTGCTTAGACTAAATTATTTTTATGCTTAAATTATTTTTGTTTCTGGAATGCAATTCGTCAAATACGGACTGATGGATAGACTGTTACGTCTCGAATACTCATTGCACTGAAATGATTACATATGTAATTGAGATAACTAAATATGTCAACTTTTATTAATAGTTGCGTAATTATTTTTCTTCTCAAATACAATAAATATTCGATTGCTGGTTAAATATAACTTGGTCAGTTAGAAAGTTGCTTAGAATGTCACGTCCGTTTTAAAGTTTTTTTTATTATTTATTTATCTAGCGCATAGTTATAACACAAGTTTATAAGTATAACATTTTCTGTTCTGACGAAAATTTTCAGCGTTGCATATATAATGCGAAATTTTACTATAATTATTGTTGCTTTTGCGATTTATTTTTCGATTTAATAGTATTTTCAACTTCAGTGTTTATTTACGCTATATTTACAGTATTTGTGAGTTTCAATAGCATGTATCATTTATTTTATTATTTTGTTATTGTGGGTTGACACCCCAAGGAGGGTTGACGTCAGGCAGGCGGCCGGTCATAAAAGTCATTGCCGAAACTTTTTGCAATATGTCAAAACAGATGACATATTGCATCGACCCCAAGTAATTGGGATAAGAGCAAGATGATGATGATGTTATTATATCCACACTATCCACGAAAATTGCATCCAGCAAACATTATTTACTGATGTAACGGTCTATCCATCTATGATTATTTATTATAATTTATGATTTTTTAAGATTAGACAATCTGTTTACAAATATAATTTAGTAAATTATTCATTCATCATCATCATCAGCTCATATACGTCCTACTGTTGAGCTCAAGCCTCCTCCATAATAGGAGGAAAATTGACCGTACTATATAAGGACCATACTGGTCAGACAGTTCAGTATAGTATTTTATTTCGCAGTTACCTTTCCATGCATAGATGATATATATGTATTATATCCCTTAGTCATCATTTACAACATCCACGGGCAAGAGAGGGAGTGGTGAATTTTATTCTTACTCCGTATCCACACGAAAAAATATTCAGTACTGTTTAATGAACACTGTAGGTAAAGATGACCTGAGTAAAAAATTCGGATGCACTTAGCAATAATGAGATAGACAATAGATTAAAATACTTTTACATGCTTTAAAGGATAGAATTGTAATCGTTACTAATATTATAAATGCGAAAGTAAGGTTATTCGTTTGTTTGTTACGCTTTCACGCTTAAACCAACGAAGCGATTTCAAAAATTCATTCAACAATGGATAGCTATAATATCAGGAGTAACATAGGCTATATTTTATCCCGGTATTCCCATGGCAACGGTAACTACGCGGGTAAGACAATTGAAACCGAAGCGAAGCGAGGGCGGGTTGCTAGTAATAAATAAACTTTAATGTAAATAACTATATATCCGTGTGATGATGGAGTAAGAATATAATTCATCAACCCCCTCTTTTGCACGTGGGTGTCGTAAAAGACTGCTAAGGGAAACATCTATCTGAAAGGAGGAAGACTTAACATAAAACCCTATATAGGTCTTACCAGAGTGGTATACCATTTATGAAGGAGACCCCGACTCGACAACGAGACTTATTTGAGCTGAAAGGATGATGATCCATAGTACCTGTAATTTTAAAAGTATAACAAAATCAATAATATAATAATTAATTTTAAACAAAAATAAGTTTTAGTCTTAATTTATATACAACTAGCTGACCCAACAGACGTTGTTGTGTTCAAATAAAGCGCCAACTACCGGGTTTAATTGTGAATCTAAATCATTCTCGAATCCCCTTGAACACACACAAAAATTTCGTCAACATCGGTCCAGCCGTTTAGGAGGAGTTCAGTGACATACACACGTACGCAAGAAATTTATATATAAAGATATGAAAATAGTACGGACAGGGTATATTTAATTTTTGATTATATTTTTTAATCATCCTATAAGATAGGAATTTAGGTTTAGCCCAGACATGCATAATAAGTATTAATATCTGATTGACCGATTTTTGCTTGGTATATTTTTGTTGTATTTTTGCCGAATTTATTTAGATATATATTAATAAAAAATAAAAATGAAATATTGAAAAAAGATCAAAAATAACAAAAACAATAATAATAACACCGAGATTTGATCCCATGCTGTTTGAATGCCAAAACAAAACAAAAATAAAACTGGACACCTTCCCAACTGAGCTATTGTCACTCTTGACAACGACGACGAAATTCGAATTCCTATTCAAAGAATGTCAATAACATTTTATGTCATTGTATTAATTAGCTAAAAACATCGACAAAACAACATTTTTTATAAATAAAACCTAGCTAGATTGATTTTTTGGCACCGTAACCTCTAGTATGCCAGATTTCATCAAAATCGTTGGAGCCGTTTCCGAGATCCTGAAAATATATATATACAAGAATTGCTAGTTTAAAGATATAAGATTTTGAGTAATCTTTGTGTTATCTACCACTATTAAACTCTACTATCTATTGTTTCGTAATATGCTGTATTACAATACGGGATTGTAGCAGTTATTAAGGTCTCGTTGACGTCACCGTCATGTAGCTTTTTTTTCTACTTTTCCTTTCACCGGCAGCTCTTATAATGTACCATTCTATACAATTTCTAGCTCGCGTTCGTTTGCATGGCTGAGTTATCATCGTTGATCGCGGCAGGTGGCGGCGGTGGGGGTCATAAGAAGGTCATCATTCACGTCCCACTCTTTGTAAAACATCATCACCATAAACATACCATCGTCAAACATATACATCATAAACACGGCGGCGGCGGTGATGATCATTATGAGGTTCTTGGATATACTTATGGAGAACCAAAGGCGGCTCCCCACTTCAGTGGAGGTAAGATTTCCTATAGAAATTTACTATAATCCGTGTGATGATGGTGTAAGAATACAATTCACCACCCTGTCTCGTACCCGTGGGTATCGTAAACTAAAGGATAACTAAGGGATACGATATGCAGATAACATCTACGCAAAAGAAGGCAAACCTGACATAAAACCCTATGCCAATAGATCTGACTAGCGCGGTATAGTAAGTCAATTTCCCTCCCATTGTGGATAAAGACCGAGGCCAACAGTGGTACTTATGAGGACTGAGATGATGTTTAATGAGATTTACAATTTCTACAATATAAAGGGCGCAATGATTTAAAACACCATTTTTTTTTTGGGGTGGGTTGCGGTCGGCGCGCTCCTCGCATCACTCCGTCCGGGGCGACAGAGGGCCGTAAGCACGCACACCCGCAACCCACCCATGATGCACGTCGCCTTCGTCGTTGGGCCGACCACCGGAGCAGGGTTATTTGACATCAGTGGTCGGCCCGACGGAATACCCTCTACTTGGGGTACCCTCCCATCGACCGACGTCTGCCCCCTCGGGGAGGACGTTGGTAAAACACTATGCCGGGTTTTTTTTGGGGGTGGGTTATGATCAGCGCACCCACCGCCCGGTTCCGTCCGGGGCCACAGAGGGGCGGCGCGCGGCCCCATAACCCACCCATAGCACGTCGCATTTTTCGTTGAGCCGACCACGGGTACCGAGTGCCTTATCCACCGTAGTCGGCCCACCATGCTGGGTTTGATTCAGACAGTTAAATCTCAATATATTTTCATACTTAAGTATATTATTGCGATCACAAATGGCTATTTTGAGTCTGAATGTCTCATTTCATCGATCCAATTATTAGACACGAGGAGCTTCCTCTTCTATGGGACAGCATAGTATATTCATGCATTTGTTTCGAACTATTCTTCTATTACAGTGATGGTCAGTGATGGTCACTGATGGAACGTATCCTTAATTATCTATTACGACTACGTAAGAGAAAGAGATAGTGATGTAGTAAACAGTTATACTAAATCATCCTCATCCTGATCTTATCCCAATTACTTGAGGTCGACTCAATATGTATTCCTCTTTCTTTCAAATATTAAAAAAGTTATTAGCAATAGTTTTATTACCGGCCTGCCAGACCTCAAAACTCCTTGGGTATTTAATGAAATCCTTGGGAATATCTCCTTATTGCCAAATAATACGGTATTGAATAAAATTAGCCCAGATATTAGTCGTCTATTACGACACTATGAGCAACGTAAAAGTTGGTAGCATATGTAGCCCTCATCATACATTACAGTTATATCATATTATGATGGTACCTATAGGAAAAGTAAGATTGATAAATCGTAAGTATAGGTAACTACAGTACAACGTGAAGAAAAGTAACTCGATGGTATTTGAATCTAGTGGAAAATGTACTACGATATACATTGTGGGTATTTTTAAATAATTTCGGTCTGAAAATGGTTGAACTGTATAAATATTAGATATTTAATATCAGGTTGACCGAGCTTCGCTCGGAATATTTTTGTCGAATTTATTTAGATATATATTAATAAACAATAAATAATGAAAAATATATAAAAAATTACAAAAAGAGAATAATAATAACACCGAGATTCGAACCGACGCTGTTTGAATGCCAAAAAATCCAAAATTAGAACCGGTCAACTTCCCAACTGAGCTATCGTAACTCATGACGTTGACAACGAAATTTGAAATCATATTCTTTTAAAATTTAATGTCAATGAATTGTTTTGCTAAAAACACGGACAAAACAACATTTTCTATAAATAAAACCTAGCTAGATCGATTTTTTGCACCCGAAACCTCTAGTATGCCAAGTTTCAACAAAATCGTTGGAGCCGTTTCCGAGATTCTGAATATATACAAGAATTGTTCGTTTAAAGATATAAGATTTATTTACACTAGGGACCGCAAAAATATTAGGCGACGATTCTTTTCTGTGTAAACATGATAACTCACATATTTCCATGTGTCCAATCTGAACACTATTTATATTAGTAATAAAACTTAACGTGTTTAAGGAATAGTGAATGTTATAATAAATCTTTCATCGCAAATTCTTACTTAAAATACACAAGAAATGAAATAAATCAGTCAGTACGGTTGTTATAAACTTTTATTTAACTTGCCTTATTATGTGTGGCTCAAATCTTGCAAACTAGATTAGAAACCACCGTAACTTTTTATAAGGAATGTCATAGTCCATGGTATCTCTTTGTAAGCAATCAATTTAAGAGTGAACTGTCACGTTACCTGTGAAATCTTCTTTAATCGGTTATCAGTCTCAGGTACATTACACAATTCTATGAGAATAATATAAATGTAGCGGTAATATAATTTAAAGGTACGTATTTATTTTAATAATAATGGTGCCATTTGACCGATTAGCTTTTGCTGCGTGGTAGTAATTACGAATATTATCAACCCTTGCATTGCCTACGAGTGTTGTAATGGACGGCTAAGAGCTTTACAGCGATCTGGGCTATACCTATTTGATGCCGAGTGATCAACAATTGCAGTCTCAAGGAGGATTAACGTCAGGCAGACGGCTGGTCATAGAACCAGTGCCAAATATTTAGAATATGTACCAACGAAATTAAATATGCAGTCGATCTCAAATAAGAGCAGGATGATGATAATTTGACAGATTAAATCAATTTCCTAGAGCCTTTGAACTATAGTGCCGAAGCCCAATATTTTACACGGTAAGTCTGATGATGAAATCTGTAATCCTAAGCTAAACATGATAAGCCCGTCAAATTTGAGCTCATTTATTTTGTCTTGATAAACATTTTTCACATAATACTCTGCTCTCATCATTATTATAATCATTCGACCCATCGCCGCCCGCTGCTGGATCCCGGTCTCCCGTATTTTTCACCACAAAATGTAATCCTGTGGCATCTGTATCCAACAACGCCCAGCAACTTTCTCCAGATTATCCACCTAGAAGGATGGTGGCCCACCTTGCCTCATCCAATACGTGGTCGCCTCTCATCGTGCTATGTTGATTACACCCGTTCGTCTACCGATATGTGTATTCCGGATTCTATCTCGCGGAGAAATCCCGAGCTAAGGCTGCTCCATAGCACGCTGAGCGACTTTGAGCTTCATTATGAGGCCTAAGTACATTTAGAAACCAAGTGTGCTTCACGTTTATATACTCGAAGTACTCCAATCATAAATGTACAAAAAAATATGCACATTTAATCCCTTAGTCGTCTTTTGCAATACCTATGGGCAAGAAAGGGGGTCATGAATTGTATTCTTAGAAAAATTATCTTTAAAGAGTTATATGTAGTAAGTTTATTTGATTTTACTACACATTAATTACGTCATCACATAATCGCTATGGTTTTAGCCCTACTATTTAACACGCTAACATGTGTAGATCAATATTTTCAATGAGAAATATATTTAAAACTTCGTAGGGACTTATTAAAGGACGTGTGTAATGTTTGTACACAAATATTTCACACGTAATGTTTATAAGCGC
Source organism: Lymantria dispar (assembly GCA_032191425.1). NCBI lineage: Eukaryota > Metazoa > Arthropoda > Insecta > Lepidoptera > Erebidae > Lymantria > Lymantria dispar. Next base: position 19,216,620 of record CM063440.1, read on the forward strand.
ATACGGGCAACACCATAATATGTCCAGCTTTATAGTCCTTCAACGATTTTAATATTCTACTACCATATCAGTATGCAATTATGCTTGCTAATAATGACTTGGCTTATAATCAATGCAGTTTTAGAGATATTATTATTAGCTGTGGTCGCGGGTGATCAGATCGGGAGGTTAGTCCGTCACCCGCAGAGAGGCTGACCGTGCGACGGCAACCGACGTCTCAGGACAGGGACGTGGAGAGGAGAGCCTCTCAGGGTATTCCGTCGGGTCGACCACTGAAGACAAGGAATTCGGCTCTGGTGGTCAGCTCAACGACGTGCCATGGGTGGGTTAAGGGGCCGCTCACCGCCCCTCTGTCGCCCCGGACGGTGCCGGGCGGCGGGTGCGCTGACCGTAGCTAGCCCCCCAAAAAAAAGGGTTATTATTAGTTTTTTTTATTGCTGTTGGTGGCAAATGAGCAAATCCGGCTCATGAACCTATGTTAAGCCGCTGGGTACCGTGAAAGAAGTTACGTGAATGTGAATACTTGCAATGAGGTACGGTGGTACTAAAGGTATCACTAAAACTCATTACACGCAAACAGCCTCAAAAAGTTGAGCTTTTGACTCTCTCGCTCACCAAAAGAAGTACAGTAGGTAGCAAATTGCTACTACTCAGACGTCGTTGTCCTGCGAGAGCGTGCCAAGAATGTGCTGCCCCATGACTGTAGACAGAAGACGACTACAATGTGCTACAATGAAAGCTATAATATCAGGGCGTAAACTAGGCTATATTTTATCCCAGTATTCCCACGGGAACGGGAACTACGCGGGTAAATCGACTAAAACCGAAGCGAAGCGAGGGCGGGTTGCTAGTAAAAAATATATTTGAATACTTGAAATCGGTCCAGCCGTTTTGAAGATTACCTGGAACAAACCGACAGACAGACAGACAAAAATTTTTTAATCTGTATTTTAATCTGTATTTTATTTGCACGACACCTATGTCGTGCAAATAACCGTGTGAGCATGAAAAAAGCCTATTATTTTGACATTACAAACAGACACTCCAATTTTATTTATTGGTATAGATTAGTCTCGGAATATAGAGGATCTTATGCCTATTTAATTTCTACTTTTATAAAGACGTCTTGCCATCTTGCTATTTATTAAATCTATTAATATTATTGATGATCTCAGCCTCTATAGTTCCCAACCTAGGGGTTTCAGCCTATTTCATAATAGGAAGGCAATTGACCTACTATACCACGCTGTTCAGACGTGTTGGCATAGAGTTTAATGTTGAGTTTGCCTTCTCTTGCATTGTTATCTCCATAATATATCCCATAGTTGTCTTTTGCTACATGTAAGGTAGGTAGTGGAAAAAGTGTATTCTTACTCCGTCATCATCACCGCAGCCCACATACATACCACTGTTGGGCATGCGCCTCCTCCATAATGAGAGAGAATTTGACCTACTATAGCATGTTGGTCAGACATGTTGGTATAGAGTTTCATTTCAGGTTTTCCATCTTTTGCACAGGTGTTATGTGCATATTTTATCCCTTAGCCGTCTTTTACGACATCCACGGGCAAGATAGTGAGTGATGAATTGTATGCTTACTCCGTTATAACAAAAAATAATAATATCGATATTGTTATCAAATTAAAAATCGTATACCTACTTATTAATCATCTTTATACGTATAGTTCACACAACGATGCATAACATTAGCGTTCATTTTCTAATTTAAAGGATATGAATACGTTCGTATAATAGTTGTTAGTTGAGCTTTATCTTTACATAATATAAAAAGACACTTGTCTCATTTGTTTATCTGTATGATTGGATCTTCTAAACTATGCAGGAGATTAAATGCTTTTACAATATAATTTGAATTTTTCTGATTGTTTTTACGTATAAATTAATTAAAAACGTGTAAAACTTAATGTTTAATACATATTTTATAAGCTAAAATTAAGAAAAAAATGCAAGTTAATAAATTATTTAACTTAAGAGGATCTTCTCGTCCAACATACCTCAGTGTCTGAAAACACGTCTACGACCAGTGTGTGTTACCAGTGATGACTTACGGTACAGAAACGTGGTACCTAAATGTAGGCCTCATAACAAGGCTCAAAGTCGCTCAGCGTGGTATGGAACGGGCCATGCTCGGGATTTCTCTGCGAGATAGAATCCGAAATACGGAAATCCGCAGAAGAACGGGTGTAACCGACATAGCACGAAGAATTAGCACGCTGAAGTGGCAATGGGCAGGCCACATCGCTCGACGAACCGACAACCGCTGGGGAAGAAAGGTTCTCGAGTGGCGACCACATATTGGACGATGCACAACGCAGTGTAGGAGGCCCCCCCAATAGGTGGACCGACGACCTGGTGAAAGTTGCTGGGCGTCGTTGGATGCAGGCGGCACAGGACCGCACTTTGTGGCGTAATATGAGAGAGGCCTACGTCCAGCAGTGGACGGCGATAGGCTAAAATGATGATGATGATGATGAAATTATGTACATTGTCGGTACGGCATTTTCTGTCCTATAAAGAGCTACGAAAAAGTATTTAATAGTATATACCTATCTCATATAGCTACATAGTAGGAACTATTTTATTGATATTTTTGCCATCAAGGTGTTTTTTTCTAATATAATTTCACTCCTTATTCAATTAAATATGTATTCAATTCGGTTAATATCGACGAGTATTTTAGAATATTTAAGAAAAATCTGGCTTACTTTATCGTCTGTAGTTGTACCATGTAATAGACCGCGTGTCGATAATCTTTATGATCTGAAAAATACTTAAAACCAGATACATTCGATATTAGTGAGTGATTATATTAGTGAATTATTATATTTGCCGTGAAGCAAAAATACCATGCAGCACCTCATATCTTGCCTGTGGATGTCGTAAAAGACGACATTGGGGTATAATACGCATATAATAGCTATACAAAAAAAGAAATTTCAAAATAAAATCAACCGTCTGACCAGCTGATTATATTTACCCTTTTCGCGGAGGAGGCTTGAGCCTAGCAGTGGGACATATAAGCTGAAATAAAATGAATGAAATCTATATTTTAAATCATAAAAAAATATTAACAAAGCTTACTAATTCGAAGCGCAGCGATGTCTAGACGCTAGTTATAGCAAAATTCAAAATATTATAGCATCATCCTTGTGTGTGACGGTCTTTATGTTTAGATTATAATCCTTTCTCATTCCAAGATTTTTATTAAACTCACCTACATAATTGTTTACTATAAAAATACCAATATATTGTAATCTATGGGTTTGATCAACTATATATTTGTTATAAAAGATAGCTTTTATATTTTCGATGTGGGTGGGATGAAGTTAGTTAGATACCATTAATAATTTTATTTAGAAAATCTTGCTTTATACGATTGAACTATTTAAACACTTAAATAGATTGAACAACTAAATATATGTATGTATGAATGAATCCTTACTAATATTATACATGCGAAAGTAGGTTTGTTTGTTTATAACGCGTTCACGCTTAAACGACCGAACCAATTTCAAAAATTCTTTCACTAATAGAAAGCTATATTATCAGGGAGTAACATAGCGTATATTTTATCACGGTATTCCCACAGGAACATGATCTACGCGGGTAATGCGACTGAAACCGAAGTGAAGCGAGGGCGGGTTGCTAATAGTAATAAACCGAATAATAATTTGTAGTCCAATTATCATCATATCAGCTCAAATACGTCTTACTGTTGGGATCGAGCCTCCTCCATAATAGGAGGGAAATTGACATATTATACTTGTACCACGCTGGTTCGACGGATTGATATAGAGTTTTATTTCAAGTTCTCCTTGCATAGCCATGCTTGCAAATGCATATTTAATCCCTTAGTCGTATTTTACGACACCCACGGGCAAGGGAGAGGGTGGTAAATTGTATTCTTACTCCGTTAGCACATGGAACAATGTTACTATAAATGTATAGATTTACATATTCCTGTAGGAATTCTCACGCATTCTTTTTTTTAAAGCTTTTATTTTCATATTTCTATGCAAGTGTCCCGACACAAAAAATTTCCGTTGCGTTTTGGCCCCGTATTGGCCTGGCTCATTTATCATTCATGTGTTTTTTAGATTATTCTTTTTTTTGTGAATAAAATTAATGTGTGAGGTTTACGAAATTAAATATTTTAGTAGAGGAAAATCTTTTACTATTTGACATAATAGACTTATATCGTCTTCTCTTGATCGGCGCACTCCTCGCACCACTCCGTCCGGGGCAACAGAGGGGCGTAAGCACGCAACCCACCCGTAACACCACGTCGCCTTCATCGTTGGACCGACCACCGGAGCAGGGTTACTTGTCGTCAGTGGTCGGCCCGACGGAATACCCCCTGAGGAGTACCCTCCCATCGACCGAGGTCCCCTCCTCAGAGGGGACGTCGATTTTCCTCAATTATGTATATTGATCTACTATTTGACATGATAAGTTCGCAACTGTAGTTAGTGTTATAAGTATTCTAGAAGAATGTTGCTGTCCATTTTTTTGGTGATCCCATAGTCGGGTCTTACTTCTCGTTAGACTAAGGGGTTAATTCATCATTTCAGCTAATATACGTTTCATTGTTGGGCCCGAGCCTCTTCCACAATAGGAGGGCAATTGTCTTACTATACCACGCTGGCTAAACGGGTTGGTTATACGGTATGATTTCAAGTTTGCCTTCTCTTTCATAGATGTTACATGTATGTGTAATCCCTTAGTTGTCTTTTGCGACACGCACTGGCAAGAGGCGGCTGTTGGATTGTATTCTTACTCCGTTACCACACAAAAATAAGGTGAGTTAGTTAAGGAATTAATTATGTATTGTATTTTGAACCAATTCCCGCACGGTAAATGTTGCTGTTATATTTTCAACTAGCAACCCGCCCTCGCTTCGCTTCGGTTTTAGTTGCCTTACCCGCATAGTTACCGTTAGTAAAAATATTAATATATATATAAAAATAATAAAATTAATATATAAAAATAATAGTAAAAATTGGTTCAACCATTTTAAAGATTACCTCAAATAAACAGACAGACAAAAAATGTTTAAACTAGTTTCTTTTAGGCTTAAAATCTTGCAAATAACCGCAATGAGTGTGAAAAAGCCCAGTATTTTGACGTTACAAACAGACACTTTAATTGTCTTTATTTGTATAGATCTGCTATATTTGCAAATACAAATGTATAATCACAAACTGTAACATTATTTACCATATAATTTAAGATAGTTTACTCAATTTTAGCTATTAATTATCATGAAGTTATACAAAACGTCTGTCTGATGAGTTAAATAAAAACAGACATTTCTTATTAGCAGCATCTAAGTCACTTGACTTAGATGGACTTAAGTTACAGCAATTCTAGACAATCTTCAATGTTTATACATTTTTCAGGTCACGGTGGAGGTCATGGCTGGGGAGCAGCAGAGGAATCCCATGATGGAGGTTATGGTGATTCTCCAGTTAGTTTCGAAGGAGGAGATCACACAGGCTATGCGTTATCTGGAGGAGAGGACTACAGCTCAGATGTAGGAGGCCATGGTGGATACTAGACTTACACACGTACTAGATCTAATAAATTCAGTAAATAATAGACTACAATGTCACATAACTCCTGATATAACTTGTTACCTATTGATATAGTATTAGTACAAAAGAAATAAGTATTATTATATATTAACTGTATTTTTTTGTAAATACGTACTCATTAGTGGTGATAAAAGTTAAGTGACGCAAAAGCTAAATATTTTGCAGGTTTTAGACTTACCAATGTAGTGAAAATAAGTGGAATAAAGACTAAACGTATAGTATAAATCAATCAATAATATTTGTTATCAGATGTTGCGTAATTGTGCTTTTGCTGTTGAAAAATTACGTCAGAAATATGTGCGCATTAATAGTTTTAAGTTACGGTTGTTGTGAGAAGTCCGGTCAAAGGGCTTGCCTAATTGTTGTTAATATTATTTTGTTGTTAATTTTAAATACTTGTTTTTAAAATTATGTATTTTTTTTCCTTTATAAATTTTATAAACTATAACTGGGATGGAAATATTTATAGAAATATCAAGCTATTGGCACTTGGTATGCCGTATCATGCTGTATCTAATAAATGGCTTTAATATACTTACATATTATAGTGTCAATTTCATACCCATTTAATGAATATAATTATATGTTCATCGACTGAAAATTGAAAATTTCGAATGACACAGACTAAAATAATAAAAAAGTGTTACGTTCTCTTCAACAAGAATTATCAATTAATTGTAACGATTGCACTTAATCGGGTAATACGCAATGACATAATTTTAGAAAATAGCTGATATTCTTACACTGTTGGATCGATATTAAGGGGATATTCTACTCTAGAGACATGAATTTTAGGTAATTCTTAATGTGTCGTAAATCGGCAATCAATATTTTTACTATACATTTTTTATGAGTTATTTATTAATGTTACAAGAGTGCAGAAAAAAATAAAAAAAGGTTAAAAATTTTAAAAACTGATAGCTAATGAAGTGGCGGGTCTCAAAAAATTGGCACATGAGCATACCTATGATTTCAACCCTCTTAGTCATCTAAAATTAAAAAAAAAAGATCATTAATTTGCAATGATGTCGCAATTGTATAAACTAGCGATAAGTAGAAAAAATTTTTTTGACAAACTGTCGTCGCTGTTTGACAACACAACTTCTTTTACCATTTTTTGAGATTATCGATTTTTTTAAAAATAGTGAAAATAGAAATTTGGGGATGAGGCTAGTTCATACTCGAGAGAGGTCTATAAAGAAGATTTTCTGAAAGTGAATCGGTCCAGTAGAACTCGAGAAATCGTGGGTATCGTATTGAAAAAGTATGTTCTGAGAAAAACGCAAACGTGAACACTGAATAACATAAAAGACACAAGTCACCTTGTGTTATATTACACTAAATACATACACACACACACACATATATATATATATCCTTTATATATATATAAAGGAACAAAAGGTTTAACTGAGAAATATAGATTCAGGTAGACGGAGAATCCCTAATGTATTTTGTTCGATTAGACCCAGCCGAACCAATTTGGAGGCCGGGTCAGTAGAATGTCTATATCGTTGAAAATAATATAAATTTTCAAAAATCCCCTCGTAGACATATTTTTAAAACTTTGAAAATATGAAAAAAAATCGTTTTTGTTTAAATTCTACACTAGATAGATTATATCATATTCACCACACTTCAGAACTTTCTCCACATTACATTGCATAAAATACTAGTAAAATTCTTCAATATAACACTGTAAAACACTAACATAATGAATAAAATATAAGAGCGCTACATGATATTTTGATATTCGCGCCAAAATCCGCAATACAATCTCATGGATCTGTAGCGATGCCTGCATAAAAAAGTTGTCGATCTTTGTCATGTTGTACTCCCATATAGTAATGGGCTAAGAACATACTACCATTCCTTACTTGCCCATGGGTGTCATAAATACCAGTGACCACCAGTAGAGATGAGTAGCACACACCTGGGAAACTTATAACATCAAATGCGTTCAATTCGTCCATTCAAATCCTGTTCTTATGCTAATTATTCAGGCAACGTTCATATTGTAAAAGTTATTGGCAATTGTTTAATGACTTGACGTCAACACTCTTTAGAACCAGAAGGCATCAGATGGAGTTGGCCTATGTCTATGTAATGCTAGTCGTATTTTACGATACCCATGAGCAATTTAAGGGTTGGTATTCCTGACTGCCAACACACAGATTTTCTACCAAATATACTATTGCAGTAAATAACTTCCAAAAGCATGTAGCGTATATATAAAATTGATATAACAGGGAAAGTGAATTTTCGTAATGCGTGACGATTATACCCTAATATCCCACTTGGGGATACATCTTTCGTTATCGGACCGATACAGATTGGTTATGAGCAGCTCCTGATTCAAGCATTTTCTCATTAATTCAATGAAAGGTGTTACACACATGTTTATTTTGTTGTAGCTACTATAATTGTAAAGCGTAGCGTATTTTGGCAAATTTGTTATTCGATCTGTGTTTTATGTTTGTGGCAAATGGTATTGGTCATGCTCACTGAAGGGTCTGCTTGCGGTAGCTACGAAGAGCGGATCCAATCCCTCCAATGAGGTTGAGGGGAGTGATGACTGCTCTAGTGGTTAACTAGTGATCGGGTGCCGCTTGTGGGGATCTGGTCCAGCCATGTTATTTTTTCATTATCTATTCTATATATATAAAAATGAATTGCTGTTCGTTAGTCTCGCTAAAACTCGAGAACGGCTGCACCCATTTAGCTAATTTTGATCTTCAATTATTTATGCAAGTCCAGAGAAGGTTTAAAAGGTGAATAAATATGAAAAATTTGTTAATAATAAAAATTCATTCATACCGATCATTTTTTTTATTAATTACGGATTCCTTTTGTTTGTTTTAAGTTTAGTTTATACAAAAGTTAGGTCTTTTATTTATCGATTGAGGCAGTACGAAGTCTGCTGGGTCAGCTAGTATTTAATAACTATATCATGGTTCAAAAAGCATCACACTGGAACTATTAATAGGCACGTGCAAGCTCGATGACTTCCAGCCATCCGAACAAACCGGCTTCCGAAAAGGCTATAGCACCATAGACCATATCCTCACGCTTCGGCAGATTATACAAAAGACCGAGGAGTATAATCGGCCTCTGTGTATAGCGTTTGTGGACTATAAGAAAGCCTTTGATTCAGTCGAAACTTGGACGGTGCTGCAGTCCCTTCAGCGGTGCCAAATCGACCATCGCTATATCGAAGTGTTTGTATAGGAACGCCACAATGTCGGTTCGTATCCGGGATAGAAGTACGAAACCAATCCAGCTGCAGAAAGGCGTGAGACAGGGAGACGTCATCTCTCCGAAACTGTTCACCACTACACTGGAAGATGTCTTCAAGCTCTTAGACTGGACCGGACTCGGCATCAATATCAACGGCGAATACATGACTCACCTTCGATTTGCAGACGATATCGTCGTTATGGCAGAATCCATGGAGGACCTTGGCATGGTGCTCAACGATCTCAGCAGGGTATCCCAACTTGTGGGTTTACGAATGAACATGGACAAGACGAAAGTCATGTCAAATGCTCATGTCATTCCTGTACCGGTCCTAGTTAGCAATGCGATTCTCGAAGTTGTCGATCATTATGTTTACCTAGGACAAACAATCCAGTTAGGTAGATCCAATTTCGAGAAAGAAATCAGCCGACGAATCCAACTCGGTTGGGCTACTTAAGAGGCGTTCGGGAAACTTAAGAGGATCTTCTCGTCCAACATACCTCAGTGTTTGAAAACACAGGTCTACGACCAGTGTGTGTTACCAGTGATGACTTACGGCAAGGAAACGTGGTCCCTAAATATAGGCCTCATAATAAGACTCAAAGTCGTTCAGCGTGCTATGGAACGGGCTATGCTCGGGATTTCTCTGCGAGATAGAATCCGGAATACGGAAAACCGCAGAAGAACGGGTGTAACCGACATAGCATGAAGAATTAGCACACTGACGTGGCAATGGGCAGGCCACATCGCTCGACGAACTGACAACCGCTGGGGAAGCAAGGTTCTCGAATGGCGACTATGTATCGGACGACGCAGTGTAGGACGCCCCCCTCCACTAGGTGGACCGACGACCTGGTGAAAGTTGCTGGGCGTCGTTGGATGCAGGCGTCATAGAACCGCACTTTGTGGCGTAACATGAGGGAGGCCGACGTCCAGCAGTGGACGGCGATAGGCTGAAATCATGATGATTATGATGATACGCTGTCTGACACAGAGTTATTATTTGGTACTTCAGAACATAACTACAATAACAAATAACATTCTGCTTATATAAGTAGCTATCGAATAAATCAGGTCGATATCACATGGTTATTTTTATACATATTATGATTTATTAGCTTGATAGATATTAAATCATAAATATATGTTATACCATAATTATACTTATAACATTAGATTTTATTATCATCATCAGAGGTCCCACAACTGAGCTCGAGTCGTTTTCATAATGAAAGGGGTGTTGACCTATTATAGCACGCTAGTCAATTGGGTTGGTTTTATGTTCTAGTTTTCTATCTCTTACGTAGATGTTATCTGTATATTACGATCCCTTAGTCGTCTTGTTCGATATGCACGGGCAGAAAAGGGGATGATGAATTGTATTCTTACTGTCTCACCACACAGTAAACAAATATTAGATTTGAAATGAAAACCCAGGTGGACCTTTCGAAGTGTTAGTACTAGTAAAGTACTTTATTACTTATTTATTTTGTTTGGAAGAAAATGAAAGTAGATTACATCACCTTTGTACTACTTACTTTATATCACAGATCAAAGAATTGCTTTTAGCTTTTTATTGCTGTTGGTGGCCAATGAACAAACAGCACAACACACGTGATGCTAAGTGATACTGCTGCTCATAAACCTTGGCTAGGCCGCTGCCTACCATGAAGAAAGTGAAGGTAGTGGTGAATGCTTGCAATGAGGTTCGGCGATGTAGTGATCACCAGGCATCACTTAAACCTACCACCGCTTCCCTCGCTAACCGAACAAAGCGCAGTAGCAAATTGCTACTACTCAGACTTCGATTTTCTGCGCGAGTGTGGTACTCAGCGGACGGAATGGTCGCCGGCTAAAGACAGACGAATGTCAAATGTCAACAGTACCACATAAACATTTATACGTGCATAAGTACATTGTAATTTATACTTAGGTACTTATTTGTATGTATTGACAATTTCCTAGAAATGAAACAGCGAACAATTTTGCTCACGTGTGTATTTATTTGCCTGATTTGTGCTTAAAATAAAACAGTTTTTTTGTTGGGCCAATTAGAAAAGACTAACTTGTACCTACTATGTTAGAAAGTAAATAGTCGTGTTTTTTTCTTTGCGACAAACGTCAAACAATACAATTGTTGCTTTTATTTATCTTTCTTTCACATGGTGAGTTTTTTCACAGCACACACAAGCGATGAAGATAAGAATCGTCGCCAGGAAAAGGTTGTATAAAGTCTATCTGCATTTTTACTGAAGAAATCCTCCATACTAAGTTTAACGCATTTCTTCTCTCCCTCTCTTCGGCCTACGTAAGTCCTGGTCAAGGTCCACCTGGGTTTTCATTTCAAATCTAATATTTGTTTACTGTGTGGTGAGACAGTAAGAATACAATTTATCATCCCCTTTTCTGCCCGTGCATATCGAACAAGACGACTAAGGGATCGTAATATACAGATAACATCTACGTAAGAGATAGAAAACTAGAACATAAAACCAACCCAATTGACTAGCGTGCTATAATAGGTCAACACCCCTTTCATTATGAAAACGACTCGAGCTCAGTTGTGGGACCTCTGATGATGATAATAAAATCTAATGTTATAAGTATAATTATGGTATAACATATATTTATGATTTAATATCTATCAAGCTAATAAATCATAATATGTATAAAAATAACCATGTGATATCCAACTGATTTATTCGATAGCTACTTATATAAGCAGAATGTTATTTGTTATTGTAGTTAGGTTCTGAAGTACCAAATAATAACTCTGTGTCAGACAGCGTATCATCATAATCATCATGATTTCAGCCTATCGCCGTCCACTGCTGGACGTCGGCCTCCCTCATGTTACGCCACAAAGTGCGGTTCTAGGACGCCTGCATCCAACGACGCCCAGCAACTTTCACCAGGTCGTCGGTCCACCTAGTGGAGGGGGGCGTCCTACACTGCGTCGTCCGATACGTGGTCGCCATTCGAGAACCTGGCTTCCCCAGCGGTTGTCAGTTTGTCGAGCGATGTGGCCTGCCCATTGCCACGTCAGTGTGCTAATTCTTCGTGCTATGTCGGTTACACCCGTTCTTCTGCGGTTTTCCGTATTCCTGATTCTATCTCGCAGAGAAATCCTGAGCATAGCCCGTTCCATAGCACGCTGAGCGACTTTGAGCCTTATTATGAGGCCTATATTTAGGGACCACGTTTCCGTGCCGTAAGTCATCACTAGTAACACACACTGGTCGTAGACCTGTGTTTTCAAACACTGAGGTATGTTGGACGAGAAGATCCTCATAAGTTTCCCGAACGCCTCTTAAGTAGCCCAACCGAGTTGGATTCGTCGGCTGATTTCTTTCTCGATATTGGATCTACCTAACTGGATTGTTTGTCCTACGTAAACATAATGATCGACAACTTCGAGAATCGCATTGCTAACTAGGACCGGTACAGGAATGACATGAGCATTTGACATGACTTTCGTCTTGTCCATGTTCATTCGTAAACCCACAAGTTGGGATACCCTGCTGAGATCGTTGAGCACCATGCCAAGGTCCTCCATGGATTCTGCCATAACGACGATATCGTCTGCAAATCGAAGGTGAGTCATGTATTCGCCGTTGATATTGATGCCGAGTCCGGTCCAGTCTAAGAGCTTGAAGACATCTTCCAGTGTAGTGGTGAACAGTTTCGGAGAGATGACGTCTCCCTGTCTCACGCCTTTCTGCAGCTGGATTGGTTTCGTACTTCTATCCCGGATACGAACCGACATTGTGGCGTTCCTATACAAACACTTCGATATAGCGATGGTCGATTTGGCACCGCTGAAGGGACTGCAGCACCGTCCAAGTTTCGACTGAATCAAAGGCTTTCTTATAGTCCACAAACGCTATACACAGAGGCCGATTATACTCCTCGGTCTTTTGTATAATCTGCCGAAGCGTGAGGATATGGTCTATGGTGCTTATAGCCTTTTCGGAAGCCGGTTTGTTCGGATGGCTGGAAGTCATCGAGCTTGCACGTGCCTATTAATAGCTCCAGTGTGATGCTTTTCGTACCATGATATAGTTATTAAATACTATCTGACCCAGCAGACTTCGTACTGCCTCAATCGATAAATAAAAGACCTAACTTTTGTATAAAAATAAACAAAAGGAATCCGTAATTAATAAAAAAAATTATCGGTATGAATGAATTTTTATTATTAACAAATTTTTCATATTTATTCACCTTTTAAACCTTCTCTGGACTTTCATAAATAATTGAAGATCAAAATTAGCTAAATGGGTGCAGCCGTTCTCGAGTTTTAGCGAGACTAACGATCAGCAATTCATTTTTATATATATAGAATAGATAATGAAAAAATAACATGGCTGGACCAGATCCCGCAAGCGGCACCCGATCACTAGTTAACCACTAGAGCAGTCATCACTCCCCTCAACCACATTGGAGGGATTGGATCCGCTCTTCGTAGCTACCGCAAGCAGACCCTTCAGTGAGCATGACCAATACCATTTGCCACAAACATAAAACACAGATCGAATAACAAATTTGCCAAAACACGCTACGCTTTACAATTATAGTAGCTACAACAAAATAAACATGTGTGTAACACCTTTCATTGAATTAATGAGAAAATGCTTGAATCAGGAGCTGCTCATAACCAATCTGTATCGGTCCGATAACGAGAGATGTATCCCCAAGTGGGAAATTAGGGTATAATCGTCACGCATTACGAAAATTCACTTTCCCTGTTATATCAATTTTATATATACGCTACATGCTTTTGGAAGTTATTTACTGCAATAGTATATTTGGTAATGTCTGGAAGTTATTTACTGCAATAGTATATTTGGTCTGAATGTTGGGCATTGAAAAAGACGGATGAGAGAAGAGTGCATGCTACAGAGATGCGAATGCTAAGATGGATGTGTGGGGTTACAAGGTTAGATAAAGTAAGAAATAAGTATATTAGGGGAAGTCTAAAAGTGGCACCAGTGATAGAGAAGATTAGGAGCGCGAGATTGTCATGGTATGGACATGTGATGAGGAGGGATGAAAGGCATGTGACAAGGAGGGTTGTCAATATGATTGTGGATGGACGAAAAAAGCGTGGGAGACCCAAAAAAGATGGATGGACTGCGTGAATGAAGATATGCGTATGAAAGCAGTGAGTGCACATATGACGGCTGATAGGAGGCTATGGAAGGTAAAAACATGTTGTGCCGACCCCACTTAGCGTGGGATGAGGGCAGGAAAATGATGAGTATATTTGGTAGAAAATCTGTGTGTTGGCAGTCAGTAATACTAACCCTTAAATTGCTCATGGGTATCGTAAAATACGACTAGCATTACATAGACATAGGCCAACTCCATCTGATGCCCTCTGGTTCTAAAGAGTGTTGACGTCAAGTCATTAAACAATTGCCAATAACTTTTACAATATGAACGTTGCCTGAATAATTAGCATAAGAACAGGATTTGAATGGACGAATTGAACGCATTTGATGTTATAAGTTTCCCAGGTGTGTGCTACTCATCTCTACTGGTGGTCACTGGTATTTATGACACCCATGGGCAAGTAAGGAATGGTAGTATGTTCTTAGCCCATTACTATATGGGAGTACAACATGACAAAGATCGACAACTTTTTTATGCAGGCATCGCTACAGATCCATGAGATTGTATTGCAGATTTTGGCGCGAATATCGAAATATCATGTAGCGCTCTTATATTTTATTCATTATGTTAGTGTTTTACAGTGTTATATTGAAGAATTTTACTAGTATTTTATGCACTGTAATGTAGACAAAGTTCTGAAGTGTGGTGAATATGATATAATGGTGAAATACGTGCGTTTTCGTGTTCTTCCAAAAATCCCAATGAAATCATGATTTGGTTCACAGCACCAAATCATGGTAATGACTGGGCTTACTAAAGGTCTATTTTTGTGTATTGTAAAACTTACGAAGGACTTTTTATCCATGGTCATGAATAAACTTTAACAACAAGATATTTCGTTCATTTAACTACATACACCAATTTTAAGGCACTCGTGCGTGCCGTCTATAAAACCACGTCCGCTATGAAACTGTCAAACCAAATTACGTATTGCTCTGTTACGTATTTGACTTTCAACGTTCTATTAACCAAAATGTCGTGTAGTACACACAGTAATTGTGTTAACATCTAGATAAAGCATGTAATAATAATGGGAGTTATATAACTTTTATGTTCTAAATCATATCGTTTGTTATGAATAAGCCCGCCCCAGAATAACACTAACATATATTAAAGTTATATTTAATTTGAAATGAATTTACTAATCTACAGTCGCATCGGCAAGCGGCCACGAACTGACAAGAGGCAGCAATAATCTTAATGGAGTTATCATATTTTAAGTTACCCCTATTAAATAAAATTGTATACCACACAGCTTCATTACTCTGTTTCTATCCGCTTTATTTATACTCTTCTTTCATAGCACATATCCCAAAAGTTATTGGTAATAGATTTATGACCGATCGTCTGCATGACGTAAACCCTACTTAGGGACGTAATTGTTGACCTGAAGTCCTCAAATGGAGTCAAACCAGGTACATGAAAAACGATTAATTGTCTTTCACGACACTCACGCGAAATGTAAGGGTTGGTAGTTTTCGTAGCCGTCACACAGCTTGAAATTTTATACAACACGTTTAGTAAGCATTAGCTCCGGTGTGATAATCTATCATTCCTATAATGAGCTATCTAACAACGAACGCAGGAGAAGGCATTGATTCATGACAATTAAAACAGAGATCCTTAGCGCTGACTTAGTATGTAGGTACATTTACTTAATACCTCTCCCAAATATAAGAAATTGTTATTGGAGTTACTTTGATAACAGTTTATTACATACACAATTATACAGTTAATGAGCCTTAATTAGCCTTAAATTGTTGCGTAGTACTTCATTTTTCTGTTGTTTATTTGGATACAGTTAAGGAAGAAAATATGCAAGTGTTTCTGGTTGATCACTTTTTCAAGCATGCTTAGCTATGTGACGGCCAGTCTAAACAACCTAAGTAACCACTATTGAGAACTTCTAATAACAGCCTGCTGGCATCTTCATCACTATACAAGGTAAAAATCTCTTAGTTTTAGTTCCCTTTGAGCAACTAAAGGAAGTATTTCTTGTATATTCCGTGTGTGACGGAGTAATAATACAATTCAATACTCTCTATTTTGCCCGTGGATGTCGTAATAAACGACTAAGGGATATAATAAGCGTATAACATCTATGGAAGAGAAGGAAAACTCGAAACAAAACCCTATTCTAACACGTCTGAGAGCGTGGCATAGTAGGTCAATTCCCATCCTGTTATGGAGGTGGCCTGAGCCCAACAGTGGGATATATAGGCTGAGATGATGATGATAATGATATTAAATTTTTGTCAAAATTTTATCTACTGTACCTAAACCTAATAACTATAGTAGTATCTAAACACAAATATCCATAACCACAAAAAACGCAATCTGTATGTAAACAATCTTCATAACGATTTTCAGAATAGTCTAATTTTGTGGAAAAGGCTATAGTTGAGAGTTCTGTTTTAAGGTCCATAAAAGAACAAGAGTAAATTAATAGCTCGTTCCAAATATAACTCTTGCTTAATATATTGGATAACTTAATAGGAACATATGAACTTTGAAAATCTTCACAGCTGATGCTGAAGACAAATGTAATGAATATATTGAGATATTATTCATAAATAATTTCGAAATTTTGCCACCGCCTTACAAATACTATAGAAGAATGTCTGACACTATTGTTTAAAAAAGTCTGTCATAAACGTAATAATCCTTACTAATATTATAAATGCGAAAGTAAGGATGTTTGTTTGTTTGTTTGTTACGCTTTCACGCTTGAACCACTGAACGGATTTCAAAAATTATTTCACCAATGGGAAGCTAAAATATCAGGGAGTAACATAGGCTATATTTTAGCCCGGTATTCCCACGGGAACGAGAACTACGCGGGTAACACGACTGAAACCGATGCGAAGCGAGGGCGGGTTGCTAGTAGCTAATAAATGAAATGAGGACAGAATTGTCTATCTTTTTAAAGGCCAAAACATACCGAGATGCCTGAATAAAAACAAATTCGTGGTACACATTCTAATCCAACAGCGACTGAGAACTCTCACTTCTTACCAAACTAAGTCTGATTTTGTTTCGAGTTTATTTTTGCAGTAAGTAATTATTATCTCTTTAACCGTCTGTAATTAGTAACAGTAGCTATTACTAATAATTAACAGCAGCAGTATACGGCTCACAGAGTAGTATTTTAATCCGTTCATGTAAAAAAACAGCATTCATCTAAGATCTCTAAACAAACGTTCATAGACAGTCTCGCTTATAGGATATATTTTAAAATATATAGCACCTAATAAACCTTGGTATAACAAAAGACCTTGCAAATACATAAACAATAAGCACTCTTATTAAACATAAACACGGAACAACCATTTGTGAATCCCATAGGAAGCAGTGCAGGGTAAAAATGAAATCCACAACTTTCAACACAGAAGATCGGTGATTAGACTACTATACCCTCTGTGTAGTTAATCAAAATGATAATAACACTTGGCGGAGATAGTAGGTATATAGTTCGATGTAAATAAGTATGTGTATCCTAAGATTGATACTCGAGACTATTTTTTAATAAAAGTTAAATGATAGTCACAATAAAATAATACACAAAATACTTATATATTTCTTGAATAATCACCAAAGATCATTATGGAACTTCTTAACTAGCGACCTATATGTGGCTCTCTATCTGAGAATTTTTTTTCCATCCAAAATTAGATAAGACACATGCCCAAGAATTAACTTAGCCATAATCAATTTATTAGTTGGGTAATCGGGTAAAGAGCAAAACTTCAAATTTAAATGAACTCAATTTTAATTATTATAATAACAAAAACATATATTTTAATACTAAATCTATAAGGTACCTGCTATTCTTTTCCAAACGTTGATATAAAAAGAAAATACGCCTACCGGATGCAATTATTGAATGATTTCTAGACGGTTGCACAACACTTAACTAAAGAAATAAAGATTGTTTTTTGCTATTAAATTTTTCCGTTACAGTTACGTTGGTTCGTTGTAGTTCTTTTATTAATTTGCGCAATACCAAATCTAGGGCGGATCGAATTGTCTGATATCGTTTACTATTTGGCTGTAACAAATTATAACGTAAGTATATTGGTGACATAAGCTTTTTCAATGAATAGTAAATTGACTTCTTAAATCAAGGTGAGGAAGACTACACTAAGATTATTTGTACTATTCTTAAACATTTTAAATAACTAGGCTAACGAATAAACTTAAATAAAATTTGCACTCTGTTAATAAAACATAATTTAGGTGAATTTATAAATACAATAGACTTTTAAATACTTTAGGAACATATTGCTGTAAGTTTCTATATAAGTACTTATAAGTGTTTAAGTGTATATAGAAAATATCCTAAATAAATATTAACTTATAACTAACATTTCTACGGGAAGCTTACCAAAAATTTTATGGTACTTAATAAACTACGGTTTCAACATTACCAGTTTTTGTAGTTTGTTGTATACCAGCTTCCCTTGCAAAGGTTACCGGTGTCTCTTCAGATATTGAGTTTTCTTCGTGAGCTATGAAAGAAGGACCATCTACATCGGAACCTGTAAATGAATTTACTTCACCATCGAAGTCAGATTCTGGAAACGTTGCTGGGAAATTAGCTGAAGGTGATACGCTAGATAATGCATCACTCTGAGTGGGTGCTAAAGAAGAATAAGGATCGTTTTGTGTTGTTCCCGAAAAACTTTCGATGCCACCTGACAACGCTGTCGGTTCAGCCGCAAACGAGTAGGGACTTTGTTGAACTGAATCATGTGATGTTATTCCTCCAAAAAGTTCGTTCGCTGATGGTGACGTGGCTCCACGAACATATCCAAATGTTGCTGGGTAAGTATTCTGCAAATTGTTAACAGATATGAAGGCTTCGTCGCCATCTTCTCCTTCTTCTGTTACTTCATAGCCATGACCTCCGCCTTTATTGGGTAAAGCTCCTGGTAAAGAATCAAATACTTTTACTTGCTTGACAGTATGAGCTATACCATGTACGTGAGGTACTTGAGGCACCGTATATCCTGTATTTGGAATGCCACTATCGTATGATGGAATTGAGGGCGAATAAGAGGAACTATATCCATCGTCGTATGATGGAATAGCATTGGGTGTATGACTGAAGCTTGGAACAGCAGGCGCATCGTGATGATATCCATGGTGGCCATAATTGTGGCCATGATGAGTATGGTGATCGTGATGTTTGTGTTGACTACCGTGATGTCCATGATGACCATGATGACCATGCGAACCATGATGATGTCCACTTCCTTTCGAGATTGTTTTAGTCTTTAAGTGAACTTTTTTATTATGATGACTGTAAAAATGTCCGTGAGGTATATGCGGTTTATGATTATGGTGGTGGTGATGATGATGTTCTTTCTTTGGTTGATGGTGATGATGATGAATAGTTATAACTTTCTTATGATGATCATGGTGATGGAACTCCGGAAGGTGTATCTTTACATGGTCGCTGCAAAACAAAATTTCAGTATATATATTTATGTATCTATATTTTGGCAGTTACATAAATAACTTTGTCAAACTACGAATTTAGTACAATGTTTTTTGGTACAGAACGTTTTTAATACAAAATTGGATTACAATCAATTTCGCTAGCGTGGTGAAGTAGTATAATTAATCTTTCATGATGACAAAGGCCCTCTCATAGTTCGTGCCCTATAGCGGAATATAGATATAAGACTTAAAAGGAAGAAGGAAAGAGAGTAAATAATCTAACTATGAAAATTTTGCTGTGAAAATCAAATTATATTTCTACAATATATCTAATTTTAATTTATTTAGAATTCAATCAACAACTTAGGGCAAATTACGGTATCTATCTACGTAAGATTCATTTACTTAAAAGGTCATCATTACATTGGAAACTATGGACAGATACAGTTAAATCATATATCGTTTCCGTGATCTGCAATAATTTACGAAAAATATATATTATCATCACAACCATTTATTTCCCGTAGAGATAGATCTAGTCTCCTGGTAAAATTGGAAGCTTGCATGTCTATTTGACTCTTTATACCGAACGCTATTGTGGTACATGAGAGATAGGACTGGTGAGGGTTTCACGTTATCTCCACATTATAAAGTATATACAAATATTTAAATTATTACACAGGATTTCTAGTAACATAAGATTCCTCAAAAGCAGGGCATAACTTAATGCTCATAAATTTGTAAAACTCATAATTACGTAGGTACATATACCTATGTTTAGATCGCAAATAAACTGGTGACCTATAAATGACAGCTTATTCAATTGTTTAGATTACAGCTGTCTTTTATTACAGTTTTATTTTAAAAGCTGCGAAGAAGAAAATATTTCAATTTAAAATAATACAATTTGCAGGCAGCAAATTACATCAACATATTATTAAAGAGTAGTGATGCAATGGGCCTACCTAAATGAAACCAGCTAATCATTTATATCTACGCATGCATAAATAACACAGTCGCTTAGATAATTGATACATCCTGTAATTATATACTTCATATAAGTGTTAAGTAAGTACAAAAAATTATTATTTAAATTAATTTGCAAATATACATAATAGAAATATTATCAATAATAGGTCATAATACACTTATTTGGTCTATACAACTGGTAAAGATAAAATTTATCAAGTGTTTACTGAATTAATACTGCTAATGAAAATCAGTTCATGTCGATAAATTTTACTCCAAGAATCGAACCAGAGACCACATGTTGCGTAGTCGCACACATGCCACTAAAGCAACGAGGGAGTTGCGTTTAAAAACTTTATGATGTAAGAATGGTGCAGCAGTATTTAGAATGATGATGTTAATATTCTTACTGATGCTTGCCGCCACCACCTGCCTCACCACCTTCGAGGCACCAAACAACCAGCAGAGTAAGATATTTGGAGAGATCCATATCCACTGTAAATATACACAACGCGAGCAGTTCACAACACGCGATGACCAGTATAGTTTAACTAACTATATCGCCGGTCCGAACTAACGTTCACATTTTGTTTCCATCACAATCAATACTTCCTTTCCTTCTAGGCTTTTAGTTTTATTTTAGATCAATGGAGCGACGAACATCACTGGGCGGAGCACCGCACTGCTGCCGCGCCACAACAGTTTGAATACAGCAACATCGAGAGATGACCATTTATCCAATTTCTCTTAAATAAACCAGTAATATTGACAAAAAGAGAACAATTGCCACTGTCGACGAAGCATGCAAAGGTATAGTGAACGGAGGCAGCGGGACGATTGTCGCTCTAATTTCCAACGATGCAGAGTTGTTATCGCGAGACAGGAAGTGCGTTTGTTGTTTTTTGTAGTCACTGTGTGTAATATCTATTTCACTACTGCAATGTTCTAACAAACGAATTTGAACTAACCGCAAGATAGTTGCCGTAACTTAGTTACATTGACGCGCGTTACTAACTTGTATCCTAAAGATATGTAAATATATGCTATGATACGCGGTATTATAAAAGACGTAACACAACTGTGTCAATTATAAACACTGAATTTAGTCTGATAAGACAAAAATGTTTGTTTTTTTAAATAACAGTTACTTTTTTTTGGGGTGGGCTAAGGTCAGCGCACTCGCCGGGGCGACAGAGGGGCGCCGTGCGGCTCCGCAATCCACCCGATGCCAGGTAGCCTTCGCCATTGGGCCGACCACCGGCGCAGAGTTCCTTGTCTTCAGTGGTCGGCCCGATGGAATACCCTGAGGGAGTATCCTCTCCCATCAACGTTCCGTTAGACTGAATACAAAGCCGAGGCCGCCGGTGACGGGACCGGGGAAGTAGTCTGTCACCCGCCGAGAGGCCGACCGCGCCAGGAAAGACCGACGTCCTCTCTGAGGGGGGACGTCGTTCGATGGGAGGGTACTCTTCAAAGAGTATTCCGTCGGGCCGACCACTGACGACAAGTCACCCTGCTCTGGTGGTCGGTCCAACGACGAAGGCGACGTGTCACGGGTGGGTTACGGGTGTGCGTGCTTACGCCTTTCTGTCGCACCGGACGGAGTGGTGCGAGGACTGCACAGACCGTAACCCAGCCCCAAGAAAAAAAACAGACTGAACACGAAAGATTAACCCGGCGGGTTAATCCGTCGCACATCCCTTCTTCTCTGAATTCTGTCCTGACCATAGGCTCCAAAAAAAAAAACACCTACAAGTAAATTTAGCCGTACACATTCATTTTTAATAGTTGCAGAAGTTGTTTGTTTGATGACGGAGTAAGATTACAATTCACCACTCTCTACCTTGGCCGTGGGTGTCGTACACAACAACTAAAGGATAGATAGAGTATACAGATAAGATCACTGAAAGAGATAGAAAACTCGAAATGAACCATTATACCAATATGTCTGATGACATTAGTATAATAGTTCAATTTCCCTTCCATAGCGGAGGAGGGCCAAGCCCTGCCCTGGAGTACTGTTATAATCTCTGAGCAGGCACGCCTAAATATTAGCTAGAGCCACTTGACTCCGTGCAAAGACGTATTGTTCTCAATCGCAACGAGGGGTTGCAGTCGCCGGAGCGGTGGAAAGATTTTGGCTCACTCTGTGTACTCTACCGGTCCTTTCGTAGGGAGCACTCTGAGGAACTGTTTAACTTGGTACCACTTTCACCATTTTATCACTGTATCCCTGTCGTTTCTCCCACGCACGTGCAGTATCTGAAATGAATTAATTGCTGCTGTATTTCTCGAGAGCACATGTCCTTCTTAGCAAGGTTTAAGACGAGTACTTTCTTTAAGTTAGGCGCTGTCTAGTTATACCCCTGGTATTGTGAAGGTCCATAGCCGACCCCCTCACTTACCATCAGGTTTGTTGTTTTCTTTTAACCTGCACTAAGGAAATTAATCTTTGTATTGCGAGGAAATTTGCAAACATATAATTAGTGGACATATATTACATCCAGACTTATAACGTCAATTTGTGGATCGCACAAAATGTTGTACTGCGTGAGATTCAAACCCCGAAACTTGTACTGTAAGTCGGTATAATAACCACTACGCCATCTATGCAGTTAATTGTTTGCTCGTTAGCCAAAAAGTATTCTGCAATAATTTACTTTTTACTTTTTAACTTGAAGATATGTGATAGTTTTTATTTAGTACTAGCAACCCGCCCTCGCTTCGCTTCGGTTATAGGTTATAGTCGTTTTACCCGCGTAGTTCCCGTTCCCGTGGGAATACCGGGATAAAATATAGCCTAGTTTACGCCCTGACATTATAGCTTTTCATTGGTAAAAGAATTTTTGAAATCGGTCCAGCCGTTTTGAAGATTACCCGGAACAAACAGACAGACAGACAGACAGACAGACAAAAATTTTTTAATTGCTATTTTAGGCATAGGTGTCGTGCAAATAACCGTGTGAGCATGAAAAAAGCCTATTATTTTGACATTACAAACAGACACTCCAATTTTATTTATTGGTATAGATTTCTATTTTCAGAAACTCTTTCTGTGCAAAAGAACATGAAGAAAGAAAGCAAGAAATGAAATAAGTTCACAAAAAATATTCATTAATGCAAAATTGAGGCATCGATAAGAAAAGCTGTATTAAATAATAACGTAGACCAATTATAGGTACACTATTTCAGACTCCGAAATTAAGAAAATTAAAAAAATGACGAAAAGAGATAGGTTCGCTTGGGGACTATTTGATAGAGTGCGTTATTGCTTAAGCAAAACAATACGGTGAAGTGTCTTTGATTTTTGTTATTGATCTCAAAGAACATACGAAAACCAAAATTATATACTTACACTTTATTATTATCTATACATATAATTAAACTGTAGAAGTCGAAATTCTCCCGCCAAGAGGCCGACCGCGTGAGGAAAGACCGACGTCCTCCCCGAGGGGGGGACGTCGGTCGATGGGAGGGTACCCCGCGTAGGGGGTATTCCGTCGGGCCGACCTCTGACGACAAGTAAACCTGCTCCGGTGGTCGGCCCAACGACGAAGGCGAGGTGGTTTTCGGGTGGGTTGCGGGAGTTGCGTGCTTAAGCCCCTCTGTCGCCCCGGACGGAGTGGTGCGGAGGCGCACCGACCGCAGCCCACCCCCAAAAAAAAAAAAAAAAAGAGGTCGAAATTCTGTACATTGAAAAAAAAAACGCTAAAAACCGAGTCAGGGTGGTGTTAGAAGTGAAATAGAACACATCCTAATCTCAGAAGTTATCGGACCGATTTAAATGAAATTTTGCATGGTGGTACCTTACATCCCCGGTCAACATTCAGGATATTATTAATCCCGGAAAATTAAAGAGTTCCCGTGGGATAGGTAAAAAACTATAGTAACTTATATAGCTCAGTACACAACCTACTTAATTGGAAATCGATATGAAAAGATTAATTATAAATGGAAACTATTCTGTAAATCCACCCCTCAGAGGATATATTCTTTTTTAAGGGTGTAAAATAGGGAAGGAATTGCTTTGATATTATTCACTCTCATACACAAGTAATAAATTCATAGAACCTCAATGATTAATTAACTACACTGATAGTATAGTGGTTAAGATAGCAACTTACCATGTCAGTGTCACGGGTTCAATTTCAACGCCGGCCAATTATTTGTGTGATCAACAAATTGTTGCTGAGTAGAATAGACTAGATAGTAGTAAACCGAGTCTAATTTGTGTCTGTCACTTATATTTTTGTGAGGTTCCTTAGTAAAGTGTGTAGCGGGCGAAGTTCATAGTTTGTAGAATAACCAATAAAAATCGGCCAAGTGCGAGTCGAACTCGCGCACGAAGGGTTCCGTACCATTAACTAGGTAAACAACAGTGGGTACACAAATTTCATATTAACTTTCACCTGTTACCGTTTACTGATAACAAGCAAAAATAGGCAAAAAGTAGCGCGATCGCGATTGTTGTTACAGCGGTAACAGAAATACATAATTTGTAAAAAAATTCAACTGTCTAGCTATCGTGGTTCCTGAGATACAGCCTGGTAATAGATAGACGGACGGGCAGACAGTGAAGTCTTAGTAATAAGGTCCCGTTTTCATCCCTTGGGTACAAAACCCTAAAAAAAGGGCTGTGCAGAGTCACTCAAACACCCTTTATTGACCCCAGGCAGCAAATTATGTTATAGTGGTATCACCCGTGCGCAGTCATTGTTGACAAATAAGCAAAAAAGCACACCTAATGGTAAGTGATACTGTGCATGAACTTTTGCCAGGTCGCTGCCTATCGTGAAGAAAGTGACGGAAGTGTAAATGCGTGCAATGAGGTTTGGTAATATTAAAGGTAAGGTATCACCAAAACCCACCACATGCAAACACGGTCAGAAAGTTTGAGTTCCGGCTCTCTCGCTCTGGACGGACCGGCTCGCGACGTTAAATGGACGACTGTTGAGAGTGTGATTCTATCACGTAAAGATAGTAAAGCGCAAGTAGGTACTTGGGATAGCCCACCACCCGACACGACAGCTTGGAAGTTTTTCTTCCTGACTCGCTCCGCCGAGTTCTTACGCGGGATAATTGCCAAGCAGAAGATGGCGACCTCATATGGTCTATGGACTATGGTCTAAATAATGGTCGGTAGATTTGGCAGTGATGCTTGCGATGAATTCACGACGCTGCTCTACTCCGGCTACACAGATCTTTTCTTTTTTCATTGCAAACGGTGGCAAACGAACAAAGAGTACACATGATGGTAAGTGTTGCTGCCGCTCATGAACCTTTGCAATACCAGGTGCACAGCTAGACCGCTACCAACCATGAAGAAAGTAAAGGGATTATGAATATTTTTTTATTGCAAACGGTGGCAAACAGTACACCTGATGGTAAGTGTTGCTGCCGCTTATGGACATTTGCTAAGCCGCTGCCTGCAGAGGTTGACCGCGAGACGGGGACCGACGTCCCAGTAGGGGTTGGTTATGGGCTCGCGCACCGTCCTTTTATCGCCCCGGACGGAATGGACCGCGCGTGCGTTTACCATAGCCCACCCATAAAAATAAAAAAAAAATTAAAATAAAAAAAAGATAAGTTAGTGTGAATGCATGCCATACACGGGCAAACGCCCTCAGAAAATTGGGCCGCCTCTTTCACTCACCGAACAAAGCGCTGTAACAAATTGCTACTACTCGGACGTAGATTTTTTCGAGAGTATGGTAATACCCCGGACGGACCTACCCGCGACTGTAGACACACAACTGTCAACAGTGTGGTCCTACCACTATTTAATAAATAAAAAGATCTCAAAAGTATGCCTGCTGTATCTTAGCTGGAACCACAATTGTGGGAGGGCTCCGTGGGTTTTCACATATAAGTCTCACGGGAGGGTTCCGCCCAAAGCGCACGCTGCCTCGGTCAACATGGTACGGTATCTGCGTGTAGTATAAGCACCATGCCTTTCTGCGAATGCCAGAAGAAGGTTTTGAGACAAGTGCTCAGAACTCATCCACACAGATGCACCGTACAGGGCTATTGATCAAACCAGCTTCGCGTACAGCCGTCAACATGTAACACCGCTCAACGAGCCGGGGAGTAATTTGATAAATATGCTCCTGAAATTACCGTCGCCCGTCAAGTACTAAATCCAAATATTTTATCTGATCCTCGATTGAGTGCAACCGAATTAACAGTGATTGCTGTGCTGATGGGTGTATAGTTACAAGGTCTATGAAACAGCAAATAATTAGTTTTATATAGAGCTACTCATTGAATCATCATCTAGATACTAATTATGGCCAAATGTATCGCTTATTTAAATTAAGCTCAGTCCGAAGTGAGTCCAATCTCAGCTAATAAACCATACTGTCACCCGCACGAACTATCTCAGCTGGGAGCAGAACGAAATAGGCGTTAGCTCAAAGTCCTCTGCGCGCTTCACGCAGAGACCACTTCGCCACTGCAAATAATCTGAAATCAGCCCCTTAAGTATAGAAGCACCCCCTGATAATAGCACCTCCCTTATATACCAGATTGGCAAACTATTAAATGACTTGACGACATCTAAATACACCGCCAACAGCACCTCTCCACCAGTGAGCGCCTTAATGACAACGAGCCACAAACATAGAAAGGCTGCAATCGTCTGCCAGAAAGAGTTGGTCTGATCGAGACAACCTCGCTAACGTGCTGGCTGATGCGGGCAATCAAGATTCTCTACACTAGCTTGCCATCCAGAGCAACACGGTGGGCGTGTAGAACCCTGAACACACTACATAGTTATCTGTGATTGACCCTGCCACATATGATTTCTACGCAGACGAAGTCGTGGGCAAAAGCTAGTATAAAATAAATAGTTGTTTTTATTCACCTACAAAATTTTATCCACCTATGAACAAATGCATCTACTCACCTACTGCCTGGTTTAAGTATCCCAATCCTTTGGGCAAATTTGATCCAATGTCTGCTTTTTATTCAACTCAAATTTATGTTTTCTGTGTATCTAAGGAAGCCTGATTTCTTTTATACGATCAAGCTAAGACGCCAAACTATAAATAGAAATATTTTTGATATTCATGAAGTACCCTGATTCTTTCTATTAACAGAAAAGAAAAATGCGGTCTAAGTGTCCCGGACTCCCCTTACACTATGCACTATGTCTCGTACTATTTCATCTAATTTTATTTCTTTTCCATTCCAACTTTAATTCTTGTCCACTGTGGAATATCTATCTGAATGATTGGTTCAGTAGTATAGATTGATGCTTTGTCAAAGTGCCTTATTAAACTTACACAGAGGTTTCTTTGAAGGGTTTTCAAATTTTATATTACATTTTTGTTAATTATTCGGAACTAAATACAATTAATAATGTGGAATAATGTACTCAATATTTCATTGACCCTCGCTAATAAAAAAAACAAAAAGAGATCGTCTATGACTTTATGAATAACCAGTGAATCTTATCTCAGCCCAGATATATCCCACCGTTGAGCTCAAACAACAAGGTGAGGGGAATCGACCTACAATACCAGGCTGATCAAGCATGTTTTAATAGGATTTTATATCGAATTTGCCGTCTCTTGCATTGAAGTTACCTACATATACCTCTTAGTCGTCGTTGCCGACACCCACGGGGGCATGAAAGGGGGTGCTTAGTTGTATTTTTCTCCGTAACCACACGGGTAATGAAATATGATGTTATCCTTTGTAAATTATATTTTTACAATTAAATAATAGTAGTACATAATATAAATAACTTTAAAAATATACGTTTTAAATAATAACGAATTCGCTCCGAAATACAATGGTGTTAATAGAATTGTATTTATTAAGAACTAGCAACCCGCCCTCACTTCGGTTCGGTTTCAGTGGCCTTATCCACGTGGTTTCCAATCCCGTGGGAATACTGGGATAAAATATAGCCTGAGTTACTGCTTGATATTATAGATTTCCATTGGTGAAAGAATTTTTGAAATCGGTCCAGCCGGTTTGAAGATTACCCGGAACAAACAGACAGACAGACAGACAAAAAAATATAATATGATTTTAGGCATATGTATAGTGCAAATCGTGTGAGCATGAAAAAAGTCTATTATTTTGACATTACAAACAGACACTCCAATTTTATTAATTGGTATAGATATTAATTTAATATAATCTAAGGCAAAGAAATAAAATACTGCTCAATACTTGTAAAAATTAACTATATTTAAGTCTTTATTCCGAATATTAATACAAAATCTTATTCTTACATAAATTAAAGATTGCTTTCTACTTATATTACACATAAATATTAAAACGAATGAAAAATAAATTACTATATTCTAATAAATTCCTGCAATGTCATTTATTATGCATAAGAGGTAATACTTATAAAGAAAAAAAAATGTTAACCCAAACATCAATAAATATACTTATTCTTTAATAACTACTTCAGATTTGTACATTAGTTAGGACTCTAGTATTTATATAGTCCAATGAAATCTTTTCTATTCACTATAAACTAGTAATAAATATAAAAATCCCCATTCAGCCTCTGCTGGAAACAGGCTTCGTTTTTCGTCGCAAAGAGTGGTCCTACACCGCCTGCATCCTACGATATCCAAATACATATAGAAATGAAAGTTCATACAACAACAAACAAATTCATACTACACAATCAACGGCTGGACCGATTTTGATAATATTTTAATACTAGGTAGCTGTCTATATAAAGAGTAACATAGGCCATATTTATCCCGGTATGAACACGGGGTCTATGTTACTCCCTGATGTTATAGCTTTCCATCGGTGAAAGAATTTTTGAAATCGGTTCGGTGGTTTAAGCGTGAAAGCGTAACAAACAAAAAAATAAACAAACTTACTTTCGCATTTATAATATTAATAAGGATATCGGTAACGGCATCAATGATTGCCATAAAATTTGGTATACAAGAGGTTCGAGAGGCGATAAATCGACCTAGCTAGGTTTTATTTATAGGCAATGTGGTCTTGTCGATGTATTTAGTTAATAAAATATCATTAGAATAGGAATGTAAATTTAGCCGTCGCCGTCAAAAGTGACAATAGCTCAGTTGAGAAGTTGTCCAGTGGCATACAAATAGCCTGATATCGGATCTCAGTGTTATTATTAAATTATACCTTGCATTGAGAATGATTCTTGAATATTCGTCTAAATAATAATACAAGATGTCTGGTCCGTCTTCAGTGTTTAAATTTTACACCTTATTTTATTCCAAAATCTGATAAACTATTTGAGAACCTGTTAGGATTTACAGATAATGGTATCATAGAAATGTTGTATGACTGTATCACCGTAGTAATAGCTTAGCAGGGGATCGCTGACGACAATTCCGATTCTTTGTTAGTTCTCAACTATTTCCCAGTTCCTAACACCTGAAAGCACTGAGAAAAATTATGTTATTGGCGTTTTGTAATCCTTATAAACGTGAAGTTTGGAACTTTGTCCGAAAACTTGACCTCTATTACGTTTGAATATTTTAAATATAATAATATATGATAAAACTACTACGACACTTACCTAATTTCTTCTATATAGCGGGACACCGGGACGGTTGGATAATTCTAAGATCTCATGAGGAGGTACGTCTGGTATTTCCAGCGGGATATCTGGTACATCTGGTAGAAATTCCGGTATACCAATACCGGCGATTGAATGAGTTTGAGCTCCTAGCGATAGTGCATCGGGTATATGGAAGGGTTCATGTTCTTTGGACGTTGATGTACTGTGTGCATGATCATGATGCGTATGATGATGGTGTATAGTCTTATAAACAGTGTGTGTATGTTTTAACTTCTTTACTTTATAAGGTACGTGTATTACGACTTTCTTGTTGCGTCTGTGAAAGAAAATAGGAATATACATATTAAAAGTGTTACACGTTTAGTACTAAAATACGATAAATTATATGTGTTAATACTAGCAACCCGCCCTCGCTTCGCTTTCAGGTGCCTTTCCCGTGTAGTTCCCGTTCCCGCGGGAATACCGGGATAAAATATAGCCTATGTTATTCCCTGAAATTATAGCTATCTATTGGTGAAAGAATTTTTAAAATCGATTCGGTGGTTTAAGCGTGAAAGCGTAACAAACAAACAAATTTACTTTCACATTCATAATATTAGTAAGGATGTAGGATTAGTTAAAAAAGATTTAATTTATTTTAGTTCAACTTAATTAATTTTATTAACTAAATCACAACTATTTCTAAAAGCATTATTTATTTATTTGAAGACCTTTGGCCATACTAAACGTATTGCATTCTAGAATAAAAATAATTAATCCAGTGTGTTCCGATTTAAAGGCAAATTTCTTATAAGAAAATATACAAGGATAGGAAGGCTTATCAGAATAAATAAAAATAAATAGTTAAATAATGTGACCGTTTGGTCTGCTGGATTGATATTTTTACGACATCTTTGAATGAGAAAGGAGTGTACTTGTATAAACTTGTATTCTTGCTCCTTCCCTATGCGTATTTATTACATTGCATATATCATAAATATCCGTCACTTTGTATAGGCTATAAATACACGAGTATGAACTCGGTGTGGTGCGTCAGGACCAGGAAGGATTGGCGAATATTGTGAGAAAACTGTTTGTAAAGTGCCTACTACTTTAGGTGTTTTACATCAAAATCTGATTTTACCAGATTTAATATAGCTCGTGGTCCCTAAATGTAGACCTCATAACCAAGCTCAAAGTCGCTCAGCGTGCAATGGAGCGGGCTATGCTTGGGATTTCTCTGCGAGATAGAATCCGAAATACGGAAATCCGCAAAAGAGCAGTTGTAACCAATATATCACGAAGAATTAGCACGCTGAAGTAGCATATCGCTCGACGAACCGACAACCGCTGGGGAAGAAAGGTTCTCGAGTGGCAATCACGTATCGGACAACGCAGTGTAGGACGTCACTAGATGGACCGACGACCTGGTGAAAGTTGCTGAGCGACTTTGGATGCAGGCGGGACAGGTCCGCACTTTGTGGCGTAACATGAGGGACGTCTACGTCCAGCGATAGGCTAAAGTGATGATGATATTCATCAAGCTAAACATTAATCCAAATGAAATAATTTATTCTGCATAAGCCCCTTAAGAGCACTTACATATTGTCAAATGTACACATAGTTTGAATACAATAATCTACTACCGGAACGCGGCCACAAGCTGAGAAGATCCGGCAAGAAACTCAGCGAGCTGTCATTTTTATTTAATCTTTTAAATATATATTACTACTGACCCGGCGAACTTCGTACCGCCATAATTTTCTTCGTAAATATATTTTCTAAATTTCCGAATATATAGTCTCTAATGGAGGAACCATTACGGCTTTGTCGGGAAAGATTCGATCGTCTTGGTCGCGGCATTGTTAATGATGATTCAAAGAGAATGTGATATAAGAGTGGTTTACGTGTATTTTCATATTCTACCGTAATTCCCAGAGAAATCATTTAATTAGATTCGCAACGCCTAATTAATGGTAACGACTTGGCTTACTGACGGACATGACTATAAATAAGCTATTCTATATAAAGGAATGTTAAATAATATGAAGAAAATTATATCAGACTTGGCTGTATGGGCTTTGATCCCTTTGCCTGTCCGAATGAACAAACAGAAACAAAAAAAAACTATTTGACATTTTATGCCACGTCACATGGGAACGCGATCGAACGGGATAAAAAGTAGCTTATTGCCATTAAGAAGAAGAAGAACGGGATAAAAAGTATCCTATGTCCGTCTCCTGGTTCTAAGTTACCTCCCCACCAATTTTCAGCCAAATCTATACAGCCATTCTAACTAACACGACTTTCTTTTATATATATAGATTTTATACTTCGTACGACATATGCTTATTAGCTCCAGTCTGATAATAGAAAGGCAAAGGATATGAGGATATTTAACGATTCAATGAATCGTTAAATCACAACTAATTTTACATTAGATTTCTTTTATGTATTTCATTATATACTCATTAGTACATGCCCACTTTTTTCGTTTAAGTGTATTTTTCGTTTAAGTGAATTATGCTCTTTTGGATGAATAAATATCTAAAATCGTAACCGTAATATAGAATATATCATTTGCCTCTACCATAAACTTACTACTATCCACAAACTAGTCTACCATATCGGAGTAAATACACTAAACAATAATTTCATATAACCAGTGTTTACTATTTGCGATGCAAAGACATACCGTTCCGCAATCATTTCGGGCACTTCCTTGTTCAATACAAGTAGGTGGTTCTTCACCATTTCCTGGCCCCTTATTCAATTTTGACATGCTAGTTATTTAAATAGGATGTGGTGAAAAAAAAAATAGAAAACAGTCCTAAATCAAATACTTCTAGGAATAACTGACCGGTCTTTTGACGTTTGTTTTTATTAAGAAAGGTGATAGGTAGGTAGGATAGAGCCTTCCTAATAGTCTATTATAACCACAATGAGGTCGGAATCGTCTATCTACCGTATCATCTATCGTCTTCTATCGCCTATATAAATACACCCCGAGCACTTCACAGTTCTCTAACTTGGCAGAATCGATGATCCGCAACTTTTCTCTTTAGTGAGCTATTGTGCTTGCCTATTATCTGATATTGTCTTGTCCCTGCACGGTGAAAAAAGCTACTATCGGCCAAATGTAAAATCGTAACTCATTTTAATCTCACATTTGAGCAACACTAATAGATACAAAGTAGAAACTTCCAGAAGTACGTAATTATCGTTATATACTAGCAAATGCCCAGGGTTTCAGTGTTTTGAAGATTACCAGGAAAAAACCTGAAAGCTACGAAGCGATCAACGTTTGCCTCTATTCTTATTATAAAGCAGTAGTATACCTTTTTTTTAAATTTCGTATTCCTGTCGACAGGCATATTAATTAATTCGCAAATCGCGCAAATAAAAGACAGACTGCTCGGCCAATTTTCTTGAAATATCGTATATTATGAAACCACTTTAATTAAAACAATTGAAATATAAAATTTGGCGGCAGCTAAAAATACTTACCCTTCAGTATTTGCAATCAATAAAGTCAGAAGAGCAATGACACACAGAAACATCTGAAAAAAAATTAAAGGTAAATTATCTCTTATTTTTATATGGTAAAACGAAAATATTCAATGACTATAAATTGCAATGCGATACAAGTTAAAATAGAGCACTAGCTTTATGGAAATAAAATCACGAGCTGTTATGTGACCACTTCTGAGAGCAGCATTATCACCGTGGATATTTAACTTCTGTGATCCACCCATTGGCTTTACCCTACAGAGCAACTGGGTGTCTATCTTTTAATTAGGTCCCGATTCAATGACAAACGTCATCTCCCCTCTCTCAACGGTAGGCTATATTGTGAGTGTTAGATTATCTCTACCTTTATTTGGGTGGGCTATGGTCAGTGCACTCGTCGCTCGACTCCGTCCGGGGTGACAGAGGGGCGGCGCGCAGCCCCATAACTCACCCGTAGCACGTCGCCTTTGTCGTTGGGCCGACCACCGGTGCCGAGTTCCTTGTCATCAGTGGTTGGCTCGATGGAATATCTCCGCAGGGTACCCTCTCCTCACGATATCCCCTTCCCGGGACGTCGGTCACCGTTGCGCGGTCAGCCTCTCTGCGGGCTATGGATTAAAATCCCCGGTCTGATCACCCGTGGCCTCGGCATCCCTAGTCTACCTACATGGACATCAGTTACGCTTTTGGTCATCTCCACGCGTTGGCGACTGGTTCAATCAGCGTGAGGTATTTTGTCACTATCTTGCCCCCCTTACCTCTTGCAATGACATATTTTTTTTGAGAAATGTAATAAGTGTACGCTATTTTCTTTTCTGACTCTTCTATATCTACGCTATGACGGTGGTTGGCATCCTCAGTAACTAGATTGCAAGGAAAACTTTTGCTGCACAGCTACCACTAGACTTTTACCGCAATAGTATATTAATGGCGGCCGCACTGGAGTACGCCTTTAATTGACAGTTTTACTTTATCTATTCATTGTTACAATATTGGTTACCTACTTTAAGTTTGTCGTCACTCAGTGTTATATTGCTATGTTACGACACTGGCCTGCTATTATTAGTTCTACACTATATGGATAGTAATTATTATTGAGATGCCATTACACTTCATTAATATATTTTAAATTTTTACGCCACTGCCAAAACGGGGCGTCGAATGGTACGATACCCGAAAATGTAGCCCCAGTGGTCGGCCCAGTGGCGATAGGGAAGGAATGCGGTAGGTTATGGGGCCGCATGATGCTCATCCGATGCCCCGGACGGACTGAACGGGGTACGTCCAGACCATAGACTCCAAAAAAAACAGGTATTGAGGTCCGACAGCTGTACGCGAGGGTGCACCGGTAGCCATTTACAGCCCTGTATGACACATCGGTATGGATGGAGTCCTAACCATTCATTTTTATCTCTGAAACCTTGATGTCTTTCTTCATAGGACTTAAGTTCGTGATGAAAACGTTTACCATTTTCATTCGCGAATAACAAAGAGGCAAAGCCAAATGTGAATGTAGGCAATTAATTTTTAATCACACTTTGACGCCCATTTTGCAGTAATTCATCAAGAAATTGGATACAACTACTTCAAAATCCATTTTTATTGTTGTGCAAGAAGTTTGCAACTCCCTCTTTAATAGAAGCCTCTCTTTCGGCACTAAGTAAGTGGAAGGCAAAATTAGTGGCCTATTTTCAGGTAACACTTGTAATAATATAAATAACAAGTTTATTAATTTTTCTGTCATTACATAAATCATCATTCATCATCATTCAAAATGATGCATGATTAGTGTTAACTGTCATTTAGTTCTCTTAGGAATTACCTGTAATTTACATTAGAAAACAGATATGTCTCTGGTACTTTGTACATTTACCACACAAATGAACGCAATTATACACAAAAATAACCTCTTAAATTTAATACGTGAAGCTACAAAATGTACAATTTATAAAGTATCTGTAATGTTAGTGAGATAAATAAGACTTACCATAGTTCTACAATCCATACTCGGGTCTATTCAAGAATAACAATGTAGTGAAAAGCACAACAAAATAACTTGTGTTTGTAAAAAACGATGAGAGATGTGCGTGCGAAATAAAGTATGTTCGATAGTATGTTCGGTAGTGATTTTACACATGAGCGGATAAAATTACGCTTTCTCACACATTCGATGATGGCGTATCAAACGACAAACTAACAATGAATACCGATGTGCCTGTTAATACTTTTATATGCTATTCATTAATAATGTGTATTAATTTTCCCCCATACCATTTCATTTAGTTGACACTGTAGTCGATTCTGTTGTTACTAAAACGAGGTGTACTAAAACGAACTAGAAGTGGGCGTATGGTGACGGAATAAGAATATAATTCACCACTCCCTATCTTGACTTAAGGGATATAATACGTATATAACATTTATGCAAGAATAGGCAAATCAAAACAAAAGTCTAAAGCAATCTGTATGATGCTGATCAGGCAGATTGCTTTAGACTATACAAACAAAACAGGTTACTATAACGTCGCCCAAAAAGCCTACAGAAGAATTTGTTTTGGGTTGGGGTGTATTTGGAAAGCGATGGTGAGTTTTAAATTCGCTTATACCGCAAGTTCCTAAAACAAGGTTCTCTACTAACTATGTCTTACCTAATTACCTTATAAGTACGTTACCTTACGGCATCAAACCCTAAACTCTGACGATATGGTTAATCAATAGATTTAAAATTGCTCCTCGAATATTGTAGACACTACCTACATATGTTCTTGAATACTTTGAAGGATAAAGTCTGCTATGGGTATATCCAATAAAAAACTGAATCTATAAAAGAATTTTCATTTGTTCTTAGCTAAATTGGATGTCACTAATCTTTAGCGTTTCATAAGTTTTCACCTAGTTCTGCTCGGGCAACCATTTTTTATCATCATCTCAGCTCATTTACATCCCACTACAGGGCTCGAGGCTCTCCCCTAATAGGAGGGATATTGACCTACTATACCACATTGGTCAGACAAGTTAATATAAGGTTTCTTTTCGAGATTTCCTTCACTTTCATAGACCTTATATGCATATTGTATCTCTTGAAGTGGCACCAAGGATAGAGAAGATTAGAAGTGCAAGATTGTCTTGGAATGGACATGATGAGGAGGGATGAAAAAAAACTAATTAGTACTACGTAGTAGATTGTTATCACAATTTATAACTCTATTTCGTTACTTATCTACAGTGATACTTATATCATCATCATCGTCATCTCAGCCCATATACGTCCATTGTTGGGCTCAGGCCTCCCTCATAATAGAAGGGTAATTGACCTACTATACCACGCTAGTCAGACGTCAGAAAAACTCAAAATAAAACCCTATACCAATAGGATTTTGATTCGAGTTTTCCTTCTCTCACATAGATGTTATATGCGATTTATATCCCTTAGTCGTCGCGATACTTATATATTTAGCGTTTAATTTGCAGTGTACAATGAGTGTAGCAAATTTATATATTACGATTGCTATAAATTTCTTTCATTACAAGAAATTTTAAATATAAACAAGCAGAAGCAAAAATTCTTCATGTGATATCTTTCCTTAAGTTTAGAGCAGAAAATACCATATGGAATATTTAGATTCAGAATGGTTAACCGCTTACCTGATGGTCACTTAGCCAGTTATTACGGCTTCTACACGAAAGTAAAAGGTAGTGACATAATACATTCTTAATCTGTAACCACACGGAGAGTTACTAACTGAATGATAT
Organism: Lymantria dispar; assembly: GCA_032191425.1. Classification (NCBI taxonomy): domain Eukaryota; kingdom Metazoa; phylum Arthropoda; class Insecta; order Lepidoptera; family Erebidae; genus Lymantria; species Lymantria dispar. The sequence goes on from CM063440.1 coordinate 19,253,835, forward strand.
TCATACTAATAAGGAAAGTTAAGGAAACAAGATACACTGTGTTGATCTTCTCATCCTTTTTATCCATCCTAATAAGAGTCTATTAAAGGACGCTTGATTCGCTACAAAAGGCGGCAAAAGGTTTTATTAAGCTATAGATCTTACAATGTATCAGCACGGGTCTCTCCCAATTAAGGTAAATTAGTCTACTAAGCCGTGTTGGTCATCAGGTTAGCATATAAATTTTGAAAAGGTAAATTACGGGTGATTAGACCGGGGGTTACTCCGTCATCCGAAAGCTGCTGAGATGTCGACTTGAAATGGTACCCAAAATAACCCATCGAATGAGCTACTGATGACAAAGACTCGAGGCGCTCAGGTTGAGGGTAGCCTTGGACTAGACAGAGGCCCCATTTTTCATGGGCTCCGTATCAGTCCTCCGTACGGCGCTTCGATCACCGTCAATTCGGTTACCATCAGCATTCAAGTCCATATGAAGTACTTGGGTACTGAAGTCTGGGTGCATGATGGGCATTTGTGCTTCCGGGAACGTTTCCGTCGACTTGCTACACGGCTTGCCGGCGCTGCGTCCGCGGCGGGTGGGTGTGGGCGGACCCAGCGCTACATGCCAACGGTTATATGCGGGAGTAATAAGATCGATACGCCGTACAGGCGTACGGCGCACCGGTGTGGGCGGAATCCCTGGCCGTCTGACTTAGGACTTTCTTGTGGCGTCCACAGAAGGCCATGGCATGGTAGCGACAGAGGTAGCGGGCTTATTGGGAAAAAAACTTCACTTATGTATGTGTGAGGTGTAAATAAGCTACAACAGTAACATGATCATATAGACTAGCAATGCAAGAATTTGAACAGCTGGACGGCCTTAGCCGACCCTTTATTTATTTACTTAGATTTTCACGAATTTTTTCGCAGTTATAAATATGGTGAAAATAGTCGAGTAATTATCATCATCATCACAGCTCATATGTGTCCCACTACTAAGCTAGAGCTTCCTCCACGTTGGAAGGGCAATTGACACCACGCTGGTCAGGCGGCTTGGTTTAGGGTTCTCTTGCATAGTCGTTATATGCATAAGATATCTCTTAGTCGCCTTTTACGACAGCCACGGACAAGAGAGAGGTGGTGAATTATATTCTTACTCCGTCACCAAACGGAGAGTGTAAATGTAATTATAGCCCTATATAATAGTTGGCTCATTGCTTTTAACGAGTCACAGTTTCAAACTCCGATTAGGAATTTCGAACGCAGAATTTTATGATCGGCACTCACGTGCCCCAATGCAATAGACAACTAAATGAAAATTATTTTATGAAATAGGTAATCTTCTTGACTTTTAGCTCGAGGCCTCATTGTATTTTCTGTTAATTTGTCTAGAATCACGTGCAATAATCGTTTTATGAATAAACATGTTCAGTTTATTGACAATAATGCGTACATAATATTATCATTTACTCTGAGATAAAAAGTAGTTTTTCTAATGTTTAATTAATTTAATTTAAGTATGTATTTTATAATGTAACTATTGGTAACGTAGCAGAAAAAGAAATTTAAATGAGTTATGATAAAATTTCGACCACTCGGCAACCATGACCTCCACATTTAGTAGGTAAATATTTTACTAAATGCTTATCGTTTTATGATTTTTTGCTAAGAAACATTTGTCGGACTCACTCAAATTCTTCCCAAATTGCTGAAGTTTCATAGCAATTGTATGAATAATAATGGAGGAGGAATAATGATGGAGGCTATACAATATGTTTTTAATTGAACTTATGCCATATTCTTCTTCTTTTTGTTCTGTATTGGCAATCAGCACTAACACGACCTTTGTTGCCAGTATCGAGTTGCTATATCATTACAAATTCTCAGTTATACAGTTTTAATTTCTTCGTATTATTCGTCAGTAAGTAAAATCGTTTACCTTCAACAGCACTATAGTGCAGTGGAAAGTGGTGTGGAAATAGTTATATTCACTACACCCCCGCAGTTCAACCGCTTCACCTTGCACAAAATATCATCAAAATTATTTAATATAACATGTTAAAACACTAAGATATTGAATCATCATCATCTTGCTCTTATCCCAATTACTTGGGGTCGACGCAATATGTCACCTGTTTTGACATATTGCAAAAAGTGAATATAAGACCACCATAGCCCACCAAAAAACCTGTCAGTCAATTACGCCATCTTAAAATATATTTTCCGTGAGGTGACAGACAAAGAATACTATTCATCAATCCCTATCTTGCCCGTAGATGTCGTAAAAAAACGACTAAAGGAAATATCATGCATAGAACATATATGCAAGTGAAGGAAAACTTGAAATAAAATCCTATACCAGCCCGTCTGATCAGCGTGGTATAGTAGATCAGTTTCACTCCCACCCAAGAGGAGACTCGAGTCCAGCAAATGAGTATATGAGCTGAAAATATGTCGATGAAAATATGTTATTTTACTTTTAGATAGGTTACTTAATGCCTATTACCTATAATTAAATTACTGAGAATTACCGTAAAATCATAAAATTACCGAAGAACTTTAATGAGTAGCAGATTCTGCAGTTAGACGGTAAATTAAAAAAAATTACGGCATTAACCATGGAAAATTGAATTGTTGCATCAAACTATGATCCTCACAATGTCTATCTATTTCATAAAACTTGTTCACGCTGCGTAATATCAATCAACTATTTTAGTCAATTATCGAATTATGATGACGAAAAACGCAAAATCGATTTGCTAGTTGTTGAAATATTATCTTAACAATGAGTAATAATATAAGAATTATACTTTCTTGAAAATTCCATTTGATAGAGTTAAAAAAAAGAAAGATAACAATCGAAAGAAATAAATGAATAGTGAATAATATCAAGTTTTAAATAAAGTAGAACTCATAATAATGATATACAGAACTAATAAACTACAGGTATAATCACCCAAATATCTAAGTACATAATAGAATAGGTAGTAGTATAAAAACTATTAACATTACATCGTTACATATAGCTAGTGAAACTAATGAGAGTTGAGCAAATTACGCCTTACATTGTCATCGGCGCTGAATGCGTAAGTGTAACTACGAGACAAGTAGGAGGCATTACGATAAACTTGAAAGTTGATGGCATTTCACTTGCCGTGATGTCATGTCAATGCATGCGTTATGTAACTTAAGTTCAGTGTAAACAAGATTATTCTAGAAATAAAATCTAACTGCAAATTGCTTTAGACATAAATAAGTACATTTTTTTTCAAATAATTAACTATATACGAATGAAAAAGCATTTTTTCTGTACATTAGTGTACAATGTGTACTTACATGTCATTGTTCAGCACGAGCCATATGCCTAATAGTCAGATGTAGATATACATCATACAGTAGTTTAGATATACCTATTCACGTAGAAGTAAGGGCAAATTGCACTTTTCTGTCGTTGTAATTTTTATGTTTTGGGAGATTTTTACAAATTTCAACAATTTTTGCTTAAAGCTTTAAGAATAAGTTTAAGTATTACAATTAAAAGTTGAAGTTAATCATTTTTACAAACAGAAAATAAGGTACAAAAATTATTTGTTTTTTATTAAATGACCGATTGATTTATTTTGTCGCCATTTAAGCTTCAGTAAATAAATAAACGGTTTTAGTAAAATTTAAATTGAAATTAAAGTATTTTCGGATATCTTATTTATAGTCTTTGTATATAGGTAAGTCGACTTAAATGTTCGTGCTACAAATGATGTGTATTTGCTGCCTATATAATAAAAATGTATTTCTATACGTGTATCTGAACTTCTTTAAAATGGTATGACAGATTTTGTTAATAATTTTGTTATATATAAATAGATGAAGCGGCGGATCGCCTGCACGAGGAGCGCAGCCTCGAAGGGGCGATCCGCCGCCAGCGACTGGGGCGGCGTAGGCGCGAATATCTGCGCCTCATGCCGCCCTAGCCGAGGCCGCGGGTGACGTGACCGGGGAATTAGTCCGTCACCCGCCGAGAGGCCTACCGCGTGAGGAAAGACCGATGTCCTCCCCGAGGGGGGACGTCGGTCGATGGGAGGGTACCCCAAGTAGGGGGTATTCCGTCGGGCCGACCACTGATGACAAGTAACCCTGCTCCGGTGGTCGGCCCAACGACGAAGGCGACGTGCATCATGGGTGGGTTGCGTGAGTTGCGTGCTTACGCCCCTCTGTCGCCCCGGACGGAGTGGTGCGAGGAGCGCGCCGACCGCAACCCACCCCCCAAAAAAAAAATTTATAAATAGATGACTTTTTCGTATATCGATTATCAAAACATTAACACCACAAAATTACTCTAATTCCTGTACATTAAAATGAAGAGTACAAGTTCCTAAAGATTTGACAACGTTAAAATCTGAGATATACACAAATATTTTGATTTTTTTTTTATTATTTATAGCCATTAAGTTAATATTGCTGCGCTATTGACATTTTAAAACTTAGCTAAAAACAAGATTTTTAAAATATTTCAAGAGAATTCCTATTAGTCCATTGAAATGTTACAATTTAAGGACCTAATATTGCATTTTTTAGAGGATGCAATTTAATTTTTGGGATATGTGTGGGGGTCAATAGAAGCTTAACCCCAAGTTTGTGAGGTTGCCGGCCTTGTCCTCTGGCCGCCATCTTGGAAAAAGGGGTGCAAACACCTTTTTCGCGATATCTCGGGAACTACGCGTCCTACAAAAATTTTTAAAGACATAATTTGTAGCAAATCGCTTTGCCTACAAATAAGTTCATATAACTTTTTGCCCTAAATTTAAAATTAAAGAAGTTATAAGCAAAAAAGTGAGAAAATTTCTATAAAGATTTTCTTTTTTTTTTTATATTTTACAAAAAAATTACAACAGGCCAGCCAATCTTAGTCTTGAGAAAAATTTCTATATATTTTTTTAATTTCATTCATTTAAAACGCTGCTACAGCGCTCCAAAGTTGACCGGGTTCGTTGGCACATTGACAGGCGGTCAAGGCAATTGTTATCGTTGTCTAAAGAAAATAGTATTCATCAACATAACGTCGACTCTTATACGTCCCACTGCTGGGTTCAAGGCTCCTCCACAACAAGAGAGAAATTGACCTTATTATATCATGCTGTTCAGACACATTGTTATAGGGTTTTCTTTCGAGTTTTCCTTCTCTTGCATAGATGTTATATGCTTCTTATATTTCTTAGTCGTCTTTTACGATATCCACGAGTAAGACAGGGAGCGGTGAATTGTATTCTTATTCCATCACCACACGGAGGGAGTATTAAATAGTCATAATTATTATTTTAAAGCGTCTAACAAATTATTTTATTATTTTAAAGCGTCTAACAATTCGGCATTCGTGTCACAGGGTATCCTAGTACGAATGCCAAAGCACTCCTTTGTTTCTCATGTGTTTAATATAAGGAGATTACTGTAACATTACTTTTTTGAACTAATAAAGATTATTATTATTATTATTAATTATTATACTTTTTGAAATTTTTACTATATGTAAATGAAGACCAACAGCGTAACAACCGTATCGTAACAAAATCAAGATGCAATATAATTTTCTTTAAAAATTGACCTAAAGAGGAGAAAGATGGTTATTAAAACGTTACTCATTTTTATGGTTAATGTCCGTATGAAAGCGCGCCTCCGCACCACTCCGTCCGGGGCGACAGAGGGGCTTAAGCACGCAACTCCCGCAACCCACCCGAAAACCACCTCGCCTTCGTCATTGGGCCGACCACCGGAGCAGGTTTACTTGTCGTCAGTGGTCGGCCCGACGGAATACCCCCTACGCGGGGTACCCTCCCATCGACCGACGTCCCCCCCTCGGGGAGGACGTCGGTCTTTCCTCACGCGGTCGGCCTCTCGGCGGGTGACGGACTAATCCCCGGTCACGTCACCCGCGGCCTCGGCTAGGGCGGCATGAGGCGCAGATAGTTGCGCCTGCGCCGCCCCAGTCGCCGGCGGCGGAGAAATATGAAGCATAAGAGAGCTTTAATTATTGTCCACCGTACATTCCTATTTTTATTAAAATTCTAGCTTTTACTCGTAGTTTCGCTGGAGTAAAATGTAACTTTACTAAGTTAAAATTTTATCCAAATCCATTCATGGGATTATTCTTGAATAAGTCGAAAAAGTAAACTATTAGCTTATAAGAATACATTACTAAGATGAAAATGTGCTAATCCAAGAAATGATCTATATATGTATGGATTTCCACCCAAATCTGTTACGACTTACGCGTGATTGAATGACAAACATTCAAACACCTAAACATCTTTATAGACTTTTAAATTTATAATATTAAAATGTGCGTTATACGATTGACTTTAGTTATTCTATTATTTTAGCAGATAATACAAAATAAAACACTAATAATTTTTTAAATTTATTTAGAATTAACATGTCATGTAGCCCTTAATCTAATCAGTCGTCGTAAACCTTAGAACGAAAACTTCGAACAAATAATATTATAATATAGACTCGAATAGAACCTAGTAGACATTTTCACTTCAAAATTATAAATTAAATATATAACCTATAATATTAATTATATATTAAAAACGAGAGTCATTGGTGGGATCCCTTAGAGCTTATTTTTTTTCTCTAAACGTGACTCTACTGTTTGTTGGTGCCTTCGGCGTTATCAGTGGCCGTTGCTTGCTGAGGCACAATATAAGATGACTGACTATAAGTTTGGGCCATGTAGGGACCCGGACCAACTTGTTCTTGAAGTTTCTCTGCCTCCTCGGGAGCAACCGGGCACATACACGGCACAAGCTGTACATGCTGAAGAGATACAGGAGTAAGGCTGGCGCCTGCTGGAACGCTTATGGGAATCGGTGCAAGATTTTGCTGAACTGGTTGCATTTCAGACTGCTGGTATTGAGGTGACTGAACCTGATACACCTTACGGGATTCATAAGGAGTATAAGTGTGGTACTGGTACCGGTATCCAGGCGACATGTTTGGCGGCAAAGGTTGCACCCATGTCTTCTGTGACGACGACTGGCTCCTATAACAAATAATGTAAATTAACGAATGAAACTAACAATAAATCGCTACAGCCATATTTGTGTCTGAATACAGTGATTGCAATCCGGAAAAACGGATCCGGTTATCCGGCGGCTCCGGCATGATGAAACAGACACCGGATTCAGTACCAATATACCGGATCCCGCGACCAAATCTGGCACTAACAATTTTTGGCAAAATAATACAGCTGTTGCATGAGTAGATATATCTGTCACAAATATAAGACTTGTTTGTTAGCAATAGTTAGCATTCTCAAATACATACTTTATTAATTAGTGTGATCTCATCTCAGTAAATTACGTAAGGTTGATTATATTCGATTTTATAACGTTACTTACTAAAATAATTGATCTATCTGTGAAAGTAAAATGTAGGAAGACTAAGTTACTCATTAGATCGTTAAAATTTTACTAGTTACTTATAATACCGCGTTGTCTGATCTTTAAATTAGATTATCTATGTCTCTAAATATTATTATAAACTAACTACAGTAAAAGGGAGTTTCGCAAGGACCCGACCAAAAACGCGTCTTAGGCGGGAAAGCGTATTATGCGGGCAAGGCAAAAAACGTGCCATTTTTATTTATTATATTATATTATTATTTTGAATACCTACGTATTGAATTTAACATTTAAAAATTACCTAAATAAAATGTTATTTTCTTTATTTAATATACTTACTACTAGATACATTTTTAAATCATCATCATTATTATTACGTTACTTAATGTACTCACTTATTTTAGTTTGACAAAAAGATTTTGAGGCATTAGCAATTACAAGATTTTCAACGTAATTTAATTTTCGCAGTGCGTCTTCGCTTCGATTCAAAGAAGTTACATGGCGTCTTAAATAATTAACTGCTGATAATGCCTGGGCGTGTGACAAAATCGGAGTTGACTCATCTTCTTCTTGGTCATTAGCGCTTAGGATCGCTTGACAGTCGCTGGCCGCTGCCGCAAGGGCTAATATGTGTATTTGAATGGCTCGTGTTGCCGTATTAAACGGGATGACGATCGTATTAAGCGTTAAGAAATGTATGAAAACATGTCTCAAGTTGCTGGGACTGACGCAAAATGACGTATTATGCGGGAAATCGTATTAAACATGATCGTATTAAACGGGTTCTACTGTATATTAAGTACAATGTCACTTGATTAACTTACTAAAAGTTCATTTTGAAGCGAAAAGCTAAAATCATCCTGATTTGATCAATCCGGCATCTCAATCAAGGAAAATCCGGTCGGAGCCGACCGGACTGAAAATGACGCCGGCTTGCAATCACTAACTGCGTATTTAAAGAAGCAGTCTAGTCTAGTTTAGTAGATGACTCATAATTGATTCAACCTCTAATGATAAGTAGCAATATTATTTTAATCTGTTTTTTTTTTTAATCTAGTTAGGATCCAGCCTCACTCAGTCTAACCGTTCCGGGCGACGGCAGTTTATAGACCAAATTTAATAGACGTAGAGATAAGAAGGTACCTTATATCAACCCCTGGATTTCACCTTGGGAGAAAACTATAGTTGTACGTTGACACTGCATGGATAAATGGTAATCCTCTATTTAGACAACGAGTATAAAATGAAAAGAAGAAATTGCAATACACAAGATCAAATATTACAATTCAAAGATAAATAATGTTACATATAAACACATTGATTTCAATAAGAGTCCAATAACCCAATTCATTTTAATAATAAGTATAAATAAATATCCAACTTTGTGCTTTCACTATAGATAAAAATCCCTATATTATAACACCCAGTTTCGAGACTACATAAACAGGACCTCCAAATTAGCCAGTAAGAAATAACCTACCAATAATGGAGGCAGGATGTTGTACCATACAGAGTACAGCATACACACCATTTGAATCCAAGAATGAGTAGTATATATTAGTAGAGTATATATATATATATATATATATATATATATATATACTAGCAGACCCGGCCATGCGTTGCTGTGGCTAATGTTTTTGTTATATTACATTTTATTAAACTTTTTAAGTAGGACTGTAGGCGAACATTTGTCATGGAGATCGTCATATTTTTTTACAACTGGCATCTATGTAAAAAAGCAAGTTGAAATCGTATATGACACGTTTGTAAGTTGGACATAGCAGTGCCATCTATTAATTAATTACTCAATCCAGTCAACAGATATCGCCATCTGTTAAAATCGTTTGGAGTTAACTAACTAATAGACAAATAATTTGCAATAAAATAATATTGCGACTATAAATTAAGATGTAAGCTATCCTATCTTTTAAGTTGGATCAAACCGCACACGGTGTGCAAATTTGATTAAAATCCGTTAATTAGTTTAGGAGTCCATCGCGGACAAACAACGTGACACGTAATTTATATATATTGAGATATATATATATATATATATATATATATATATATATATATATATATATATATAGGGTCGAGGCGGCCACAGTGGATCACTTTTTTTCCAATGACCCTACACTAGATTTGAAAGAGTATTATGGACAAGTAAAGGGATTAATACATAGTATAACTATCGAACTTTCATAATTCAAATCGATTTAGGTAAAAAATGTAATATGCTGGGTAATAAAATGCATTTTTTAAAAAATATCATTTGAGCCACTGTGTACTGGGGGTCGGATACAGTGAATAGGCCCTCAGTTCACAGTGAATCAAGTAGGTCCACAGTGAATCATCAATAATATAACCTGAATAATAATACACTTTTTTACGTTTTATCAGTTTTTATTTATTAATTTCAGAAAATAATAAATGTTACATTAATCATAATGACTTTTTCATTCTTAAAACTAATAATTTGGTACAAACTTAAATGACTATTTCAGTCTCAAGAATATAAATGTCAAAAATTTTTGAAACGTTCGTTTTTCTTTTCTTAATTATGTAAATAATCATCTGATAAGTATCTAAGTAACAAATATAAAGCGACTTTCAGTCTTTCAAGTGAAATTTTTTGGATTACAATTTGTCTTTTTATTATTATTATTTTTAGTTTAAATAATTAGCTGATAACTGTAATGTAAACTAAGTAGGTAGCAAACACTGGTTCAGTATGTTGCAAAAACAATAAAATAAAATTAAATAAATTTTAGAAAACAACATGAAAAGAAAAAAAACAATGTTCAGCGAATATTGAGAAGTGATAGATCTGTAGCAAAAGATAAATATGATTGCTGTCTCGATGTGCTTCCAGAGAAATCAGGCTTCGGTAATATTAGTTTGATGTCCTGTTCTTTGACATATGAAATATCTGGCTCGTTTGGATTGTGAAATTTATTTATAGATTTTCGACGCAGATAACTAATGCAATATTCTAATTTTTTATTACGACTCTCTAACACTTTACCAACGTAATATATTTGTGTTTTCTTTGTAGAAAATTCAACCAAAACATATTCACCCTCCTGTGGTGTATGAGACAGTGGCCTTTTCAAATAATTGGAAGTGATAGGGACAATATAATTTTCTACTTCTTCATCAAGCCAATCATTATCCTCATCAGACTCTTGATATGGAATTTCAAAAAGTTCATTTTCGGAATCATTTTGGAGAATCTTCTTAGCTGTTTTTCTTTTTTTAGCTTCTTTTCGGTTTTTTGAGAAATTTTTATCCATTTCGATTTCCAGTTTTTCCGGAGTATCTGTTGCAATTAAACTTCTTCCCAATTTTCGTGCTTTTCTTTTCGATTTTCTAGGTCCTGCCTTTATTGGGTTTCTGAATTCAAAGGGAGATATTATCTTTGATTTTTTATCAACAATCGAGGGAGCTGTTTCTGCGAATGATACAGGGTTTATATTGGCAACCAACTCTATCGATGGTGGAGGTGGTGATGATATTAAGATACCTGAAATGTCAGAATTTCCGTAAGCTGTAGGTGTAGGTTCTCGATCATAAGACTCCTGCAAGATTGATGGAGAATCATTTCTTTCAAGAGAGATAATGTTGTCTAAAGGTCGTAAAGCAACCGAAACTTTCTCAGATAAATTTGATACAGATCGAACCTCTTCTTCAAATATTGTAACGTCAGAGCTACTTGAAAATCGAGAGTTAGCTAATTCGGTCGTAGAATCCAATTGAAATGAATCCTTTGTAGATGGACCTGGTATATTTATATCGTTATAATCTTGAGAAGGTCGTGGTAGTATTGTAGATGCTTCTTCACGTGGTTCACAATCGGGACATGGGCGGTCAGTAACTGACGATGGCAAGAAATCATCATTATCAAACAAATTTCTGTCAAACGGAATGATACCACAAGTTTTGAATGCTTTTGTAATATTAATTGGAGTCATGACTTTCAAAAAAGCATTGCCAACAATCTCACCAACATCATATATTGTGACTGGCTTGCCAGGATTTTGTAACATCCAAGCGTCTATACCTGCATTATAGTAAGTCTTAAATGGTCCGTATATGCCAACATCCAATGGCTGCAACTTTCCCGAAGTATGTGGGTGAAGGGTAAGCACGTGAACACCTGATGCTTTAGCGATATTCAAGGCTTCAATGGATAAATGCGATTCATGGTTATCCATTATTAGTATACTTGGATTTTCCGGAGTTGTATTTGAATATTTGATAAAGTGCTTCATTACTTCTGGAAAAATTTCACAGTTCATCCATCCTGTTGGGGTTGCAAGTCCAAGAGTACCCGTCGGTGTATTCTTTATCATGAAATTCTTGAATTTTTTTCTTGGGAATACCATCACCGGTGGTAACGCTACTGCACTCGCGCCTATAATACAACAGGTGGTGACGAGTGTGCCTCTTTCACCACTTGTTACTTTACCTATATTTTTATGGCCCTTTGGTGCGATGACTTTTTGCGGTTTTTGGACCGTAGTAGTTGAAGTTTCATCTAGATTAAATATTCTTGTTCCTTCGGCGAAAGTGGAGTGCCTTTTCATTAAATTTTCCAAATTATTATAAAATCTTTCGACATTTGTTCGATTGAATGCTGATGCTCTTGCGAGACTGCATGCCTCAGGTTTTCTCAGAGTGAGTTCTGGATTTCTCTTTCTAAAATGTAAAAGCCAATCTTTTCCTGCCATTTCAGTCTCTTTCCACGAACCTGGCATTTTTAAATTATTGACATGTGCCATTTGGTATGCTATTCTTCGGCATTCTTTCGTGCTCAATCCGTAAAACAGCAGTGCACAATATGTAAAATAATCCTTTAAATGTTTTTCTTGCTCTTCATTGAAAACTTTGTTAATGCTGTAATTTGGTGTTAAAGTAGCCTGATCGATATTCATATTTTTTGTTTTATGGAAATAACGTCTCAATGTAGTGAAAGGAATGCCCGAAAGTTTTGACGCTTTCCTCACACTCATGCCATTTTTTATATTTTTCAAGGCTGTTTTCATTTCATCAGCCGTATGTTTTCCGATTTTACGGGGCCTTGCCGGACGACCCATGCTGTAAAAGAAATATACCGAAAATTATAATATATTTTCTAGTATTAAATTGAATCAATTATTAACAGTCAGTACACAGTGGATCATAAGCCACTGTGTACTCAAGCAGTATGAGCCACTGTGTACATAACCGCCATTTTGAATTTAACCTGTACCATGCACGACAATTTTGCTTAAATGAAGTTGCAATATATGCGAAAATTGCCTTAATTAAACTTATTTCATACTGAAAACATAAAATTGTTGGTGCAGTGAAAAGATAGTAAACAAATAACAAATGTATCTTACCTTAAAACTCACTTTTTCACTAATCGAAACAAAAAATTGCTCACTGCACTCACTCCTTAGATCGTCGATGCGAGCGAACTGGTTGTTACATGAACCTATACCGAGACCTTGCAAGGAGTGAGAGAGATAGAAAAGCATCTCTAATTCTTTCTATGCAACGGCCTCTGCGCCACTGTTGCCGCTATAGCCACTGTTGCCGCCTCGACCCTATATATATTGAAATTCAATTCATCATAACTTAGAATCTCGCCTAAAGTTTGTAAAGAAAGATGTAAGGATATTGTGAACATTAAAAAAAATCATTTATCTAGTCTTTAATCTTATAATAATGATAGAAATATAAAATACTGATAGTGGCTGACTAAGCTCTCTGGAGGGCTAGGCGGTAATGCTAAATTATGATGGTGTCAAGGCCTAAATATTAAGTGTAGCAAAAGAAATTATAAATAACATAATAACCATAGTATAGTTTTGATATAGTCATAAGTACACCTCATGTTTATAGGAGTCAATATCATGCAGTGCAAAGTAGGCAGTGTGCCTTAGAACTTTAAACTGCATCTGAATAGCCTATGAATGTTAGTTTTGGATAATTTGAATCGTAACAGTTTTCTAAATTTCGACGGTCATCTTGTGAATGAGTACACTCCTGGACCGGGAGCCCGAGACATAACAATTTCATCGGATTTTGGAACCTACAAAGTATATTGTTATAAATAAAACATTTTACGTATTTTATCGCGTTTATATTTGATATTTGATTGCCCGAAGTTGCGAATACTTTACCGCGGACCGTCCGCCCGTAACCATGAACGCTGTAAAGTGTTAGAAATGACGAGCAATATCAGATACAAACGCAATAAAAGCTGTAAAAAAGCTTATTTATAATGTGTGATACTATAATCAGAAATCTTTAAAATATGTTGTTATCAAGATTTGGATACAAATCTAGGATATTTAGAACGGTTTCTAATGTATTTAAAGAAATATGTAATTATTTAGTAATATATAATTTTATAAAGATAAAAGTATTTAATTAGATTATTATTATTCCGTGTAGAAGGCGTACGACCGAGTTCCCAGGGAGGTTCTGTGGTGGGCTATGAAAGAACGAAGAGTGCCAGGGAAGTATGTAAGATTAGTGAAAGCTATGTATGCAGGAGCGTGCACGAATGTCCGGTCGGAAGCCGGAGTCACTGATGAGTTCAATATCACTGTAGGCTTGCACCAGGGTTCGGCATTGAGCCCCTACTTATTCCCCCTGGTGATGGATGCGCTGACATCGGTAATACAGGAGGAAGCCCCGTGGTGCATGCTATTTGCAGATGACATTGTCCTCGTCGGGGAAGAGGCAGCTGAGGTACAGAGCAGACTGGGGCAATGGCGTGAGAGATTGGAAAGAGTAGGCCTTAGGATCAGCCGCACCAAGACTGAACATATGTTCTGTAACTTCGGTGGCCCTTCCAAATTCTCTCACATTGCCCTAGATGGGGTATCCCTACCGGTTTGCTCCGATTTCAAGTATCTAGGCTCGCTTCTCCAAGACGATGGCAACATTGACCGAGAGATTAATAGTAGAATGAATGCAGGATGGATGAAGTGGCGGCAGGTCTCGGGGACAATTTGTGACACCCGGTTGCCTCTCAAACTTAAGGGGAAAATATACAAGAGTGTCATCAGACCTGTTGCTATGTATGGATCTGAATGTTGGGCATTGAAAAAGACGGATGAGAGAAGAGTGCATGCTACAGAGATGCGAATGCTAAGATGGATGTGTGGGGTTACAAGGTTAGATAAAGTAAGAAATGAGTATATTAGGGAAAGTCTAAAAGTGGCACCAGTGATAGAGAAGATTAGGAGCGCGAGATTGTCATGGTATGGACATGTGATGAGGAGGGATGAAAGGCATGTGACAAGGAGGGTTGTCAATATGATTGTGGATGGACGAAAAAAGCGTGGGAGACCCAAAAAGAGATGGATGGACTGCGTGAATGAAGATATGCGTATGAAAGCAGTGAGTGCACATATGACGGCTGATAGGAGGCTATGGAAGGTAAAAACATGTTGTGCCGACCCCACTTAGCGTGGGATGAGGGCAGGAAAATGATGAATGATGATTATTATTCCGTGTAGTGACGGAGTAAGAATACAAATCACCAATCCCAATCTTGCCTGTGGATGTCATAAAAGACGACTAAGGGATATAATCTGCATATAACATATAGATAGTTTGCTATAGGGTTTTATGTCGAGTTTCCTTCTCTTGCCTATGCAAACTCGACATAAAACCCTATAGCAACCTGTCTGACCAGCATGGTATAGTAAGATCAAATTCCCTCCTGTTGTGGAGGAGGCTCGAACCCAACAGTGGGACGTAGGTACATGAGCTGATATGATGATGATGATGAAAAATATTAGACCTACATCCAGCAGTGGATGGCGATAGGCTGAAATGATGAATGCTGAAAAATACATTTAACTCCAATGACAAAGTTATGTTCATTCGCTTTAACATATTCAGCAACATCCCATTAAATACTGTTAATAATATCTTTCGCTTACTTAATTACTACTATTAATTAAAAATAGTCACTTACGCTGAATCAGAACCCCATTTCAAGAAGAACGCCTCAGTTGACGCTACCAACGCCAAACTTACAAAGAAATACATCTGCAAAGAAAACTGTTATTAGAATTAACAAAACAAAATAAAAACCCAGACATTCAACAGCTACACTGTCATTAAATAAATAGACCAAAATAAAATAAAGAATACCTGTTACCCAATGCATCACGTAACCGTAATAAAAGTAGAACAGAAATGCCTATATAATCAAAATACTACATGTTATGACAAAGCGAAAATGAAAGTAAGCAGGTCTATTTAACCATAGACCTTCTATATATTTATCTGACAATTTAATCTGTACTTTCTTAAAAAATCAATGAATCTAATATTGCATTATAGAAACTTTTCCTCGTATCTTACTTTATGCAATCCGTATAAAATGAAAATAATCTAATAGATAAGCTGTATGTAAGTATGTAAATCTAATGCACTAGGCACAAAAATCAGTATCACTGTTCAACGTATAAGAGTTTATACCTGTGTACATGTAGACCAGGGATGGCGAACCGATGGCACGCTACACAATTTTTTGGGCACGTTAATGTTTACAAAATGCATTCTGCACTACGAAAAAAGTGTCAAGTTTTATAATACTATGATTATTATATTTTATTAATACTTTGATTCTATTTTTGTAGTAGGTAAATAAAGAGTTTTGAGTTGATTGTATTAACTATTATCATTTTGCCAATGGTAACAAAGTACAAATTATTTTATGGCATGTCTAAGACCTCATGAAAAAAATGTTTAGGCACGTGAATATGTAAAGGTTCGCCACCCCTGATGTAGACTATGTGTGAGTAGATGGTAGATAACTATCTAAACAAAACCAGATAAATATTAAATTCATTAAAAGGTACTAGTACCTAATCCGACGAAGTCATAATTACATATTAAGCGTTCAATTTTACTTTTCAACTCACAGAAAAACCAAAATAAATGATTTCAGAATCTGAAACTCAAGCAAAATCGAGTGATTGATAATTTTGTTATTAATATTAAATTAATAACTATATGAAGTAAATAAAATTAATTTAATTGAATTAAATATTAAGGTATAAAGGACTTAAGTTTATGTATCCTACTACTCATAATTTACACTAAAAGGATGTTATATAAAAATTAAACTAATTACCCGCTAATTCCCAAAAATAATTCTCAATAACTGTTGTTAAGTATCTAAAGAATGTTAAGATTCTTTAGCATTCTTTACATACTTAATAACATTATTTTTATTTAAAGTGAAAATTTATACATAGCAAAGCAATTTTTCGCATAGCAAAATAACTAAAACAACGCTTAAGCAAATAAGCTCAACAGAAAATCTACAAATGATGTATGAGCCAACTACTTCAAATTACACAGTAAAAATAAAAAGAAAAGTATTAAAAGTAAAAGTAGTACATATAAAAAAAAAACAAATAGTAGATTCCTAAACACATATAATCGTTTAGTGGACGTGTAGTTGATTGTCTACTAAAGTTTATGATTAATGATCCTGCGGCACACAATTTTAACTACATAATTATAAATTCCTTAATTACAGTCTTTGGAATAAACAGCGGTTTTGAATATTATATGCATAAGCCTTTAGTTCTCTTAAAATAGAAATGAATATTATTTTGTAATGATAGAGACCATTTATCTTTTCCATTACTTTTTGTTTAATGATTCTAGTGTCGAAATCGTTGTTTCTAGTTTAAGAGACTAACATGACTTAAGAGGGGTGTTATGCGATGACAACTAGGATAAATCATTATTTATATTTTTATGTATGTATATATAAATAATTTATTACACGACATCGTTAACCACCTTGTACTGCACCTGTCTGACATTATTTCTGCTCCACCCTAGGTCGACAGGTAGAGAATGCCTATGGCATTAAATCCGGCTTGTGCGTTTTTTTTTATTGCAAGCAATGGTAAACGAGCAAACAGTACACCTGATGGTAAGTGTTAACTGCCGCTCATGGACCTTTACAAGGCCGCTGCCTACCGCGAAGAATGTGAAGGGAGTGTGAATTGAAGGGAGTGTGCATTGAGGCTCGGTGATACCAAGGGCACCACCAAAACCCTCCACACTCGAACACCCTCAGAAAGTTGGGCTTCCGGCTCTCTCGCTCATCGAACGAAGCGCAGTAACAAAATGCTACTACTCAGACGTCGATTTTCTGCGAGAGCGTTTGTTTGTGCAAAAGTAATAAATAAATAAATAAATAATCTAAGTATTTATATACGATATGGACCAGTCCTAACGCCATGGAGTACTTAGCTTGCTATTATTTGACTTCCCTAAGAGATAAGACTAGAGATAAATATGAATAGAACTATTAATAATTATGTTCTTCAACTTATACGTCCCATTATCGGTTACGGATCGCTACTACATTGGAAGTGGAAATAACGTACTATCCCAGGTTAGTTAGACAGTTTGGTACAAAGTTTTGTTTCTAGATTTCCTTCTTTTGCAGTGAAGTTACGGAATTAATTTCGTAATAGTCATATTTTACATCTGCGGGAAAGGAAGGTGAATTTTATTTTTACACTATCACCACAGGAAAAAAGAATTAGTAAAATCTCCATAAATCGCTGTTTATTCGTTTTTTGTATTAATTTTCTACTATGTCTACCTCCACATCTCATAAATAAGCGTACACATATATTCTAAAGGTAAATGGGACGAAGGAACAACAAAAATGTTGTTTTCCTGTGTTTTGCTAGATACGAACATTATAAAGTGATTTGTGACGGCCCGTGGATAATCGTTAAATGGTGTATGCCAGCCCCAAACTCATAAATGTTCAATTTATTTCCGACGCATTGCTCATGCAGGTCATCGACTTTACTTGATTAGTTTGTAATTAAATTTTTTCTTGAATCACAAATACTCAAATAAATCTAAAATTTGACTATAATTTCGTTAATATCCGCGTTTTCCTTAATTACGTTCCAAATTAGGCAAATAACAAATATTTTATAGCAACAAATATGTCAAATATTTCTAACCCTAACTAACGATTATCAAGAGGCGGTAAATAGGCCAGTACGCTAAATAGAACAAATGGTCACTCATTATTGTATCAAAGTTCATCTTCAGTATAAAATGATATACTTCATAATATACGTAATTTAATATAAGTTCTATAACTTCATCTATTCGGATTATGTCAATAATATTTATTTTTATTAACCATAAATGAAAGTCAATTGATATTCAATAAAATAATTCAATGTGGATTCGAGCATTTTAACAAAGATGTTAACAAAAAGGTGACGTGAGATTACACCACAGATGACTTGCTCTCTGCACTTCATCAGCTTCCTATTGAACCTTGTTATTGCCGCTATATAAATTCAAAACTTATACAACAATAGATAATCATTACGCTCGACCCTACTAAACATTCAAGTGTTAAATGATTTGATCAATAAAGAAGTCTTTTTCATTTAACTTGTAAAGGGTTAACTGCAATCAATAAATTTTTCCTATTATTTTATACAAAATGGCAATTTAATTTTTTTTGCTCTGAAATAAGTTGTGCACCAACATATTATTTATTAATTATAAGAAATAAAATAATATTCAAACAAAATCGCAAAAATAAAAATGTAAAAACTCACCATTTTGCCCGAGTCCGGATACATGGCACTTGTTGAGATATGATTACTAGGCGAGAGGATGGGCGTAACGTTCACCCCCTGCGAGACTACTCTCGG
The DNA here is from genome assembly GCA_032191425.1 of Lymantria dispar. Lineage (NCBI taxonomy): Eukaryota > Metazoa > Arthropoda > Insecta > Lepidoptera > Erebidae > Lymantria > Lymantria dispar. The sequence continues at coordinate 19,272,949 of CM063440.1, forward strand.
TACTACTAGTCCAACTCGCCTCAAGAATTATGGAACCTTTACACAAAAAATAATAGTTATTTTGGGAACGAAGATGCGTGTACTCACTCCGGCCGCGGAATGACCGATCCCTGGGGACCAGTTGTTTTTTATAGACGGTTTCAGAAACATTCCGTCCTTAAAAGCCGGTCCCCGACCTCAACATAAGGTATAATAATAATCTTATTAACTTATCTACACTTCTATCTTTACTTAGAACGTACCGTTATATTAGCCTACATTTAAAAAGGAGTGTCTTATATATTGGCCACTTAAGATAATTTTACACTATTTTTTAAAGTACAGTGTATGTTAAAAGTTTTCACAGATTTCTAAAGTGGAGAAGTAACAGTTTGAAGGAATCTTCGTCATAATCTTGGCCTGCATACCGATACTTAAAGACAATTAGACATCATTTGTATATAGGAGGAGAATAAATACAGGAGTATACAATACTATCTATACTGTATACTATAAAGCTGCTATACTCTATATACTATAAAGCTGAAGAAATTGTTTGTTGGAACGCGCTAATCTTAGGAACTACTGGTCCGATTTGAAAAATTCTTTCAGTGTTAGATAGTCCATTTATCGAGGAAGGCTGTATCATCACGCTAAGTCCAACAGGAGCGGAGCACCAATGTTTCAAAATCGGCCTTCTTTTTCCTTTTGAGAGCTACGGCTGCGTAAACGACTAAATGTGTGCAAAAATCATGTGTAACAGAATCGTATTATTGAAAAATATTTTCACCTTCTACGTTAACAATGTCTTAGGTTAAAGTTAGCGTTAGCCCAAAGTATCTACAGCACGCGGACGAAGTCGCGAGCAGAAGCTAGTTATAATATAACTATGCTCATACGATCTATGGACTTAATGTTCATATGTATGTAACTTAATCTTTCGATAACCATTTGTCTAAAACTCTTAATCCTTGCATGTTTAGTGGTTTCACCGCTGTTTCTTCATTACCAAAGATATTTTTTTAACAAAATCGACAAATACCTGTATTCAAACATCTAATCAAATTATATCCAGCTCAGAGTAGTCATGTATGGACTAAACAAAGAATTATTCAGTGTGGTAAACGAATCCACTACACTCGGCACGTAAGATCACTACTTGGACCACTGTTAACATAAGTACTCTTGATTACGAACAGTAGTGTGCGCAATATATTCAATCGCAAGATTGACTCGTCTATGCGACTGTTGCTTTTTTATATTATCCATTAGCACCAAAATCTAGGAAATAAATTATTTAAAAAAGCCGTTCTGTACTTAATCAACTGAAAGAATCTTATACTTAATTCTAGGGCTCAAAGACCAAAAACTGTACCATGAAAGTAACATAAAAAGTATATCAAATGTAGGACAGGGAGGCCATTATGGCGCGTACCGGGTGTGCCTCAGACACCGTCCGGATTGGCACCATCCGCCTTGGTCCGGGCGGCGTCGGTGCTGTCTGGGTGCAGTGCCCAGTGGAGTCGGTCAAGCAATTGGCCGACTCAGGCAGGCTCCTCGTGGACTGGAGTTCGGCGCGGGTAACCGAACTGGAGCCCCGGCCCGCGAGGTGTTACAAGTGACCGACGTCCTCCCCGAGGGGGGGATGTCGGTCGATAGGAGGGTACCCCAGGTAGGGGGTATTCCGTCGGGCCGACCACTGATGACAAATAACCCTACTCCAGTGGTCGGCCCAACGACGAAGGCGACGTGGTGTTCGGGTGGGTTGCGGGTGTTGCTTGCTTAAGCCCCTCTGTCGCCCCGGACGGAGTGGTGCGGAGGCGCGCCGACCGCAGCCCACCAAAAAAAAAAAGGTGTTACAAGTGCATGGCGGTCGGGCATACCTGGCCGACATGCAGGAACTGCTTTGACACTGCAACGGGCTATGCTTCCGTTGCGGTCAGGCTGGACACCAGGCGGCATCGTGCTCTGCGGTGACCCACTGCCCCGCGTGTGCGGCGAGCAATAGGCCTGCCAAGCACCGCATGGGCTCCAGGGACTGCAGACCCCAGCATCGGCCCCAAAGGGGCGGGGTGACCCATCGACCGGGCCAGTCCCCGCTCCGAGCGCGGTCCAATCGCCCGTTAGCGCGGAGGAGGTGAGGCTAGATACGGACCGTTAATGGACCCCGAATCCATTCGTCTCCTCCAAGCCAACCTCAACCACTCCCCCGGTGCGCAGGACGTGTTCCTGCAAGGCATGGCAGAGTGGTTGATAGGAGTAGCCGTAGCCGCGGAGCCGTACGTGGTGCCTGACCGGCCTAACTGGCTGGGTAGCACCGACGGCACCGTGGCAATCGTCACCTCCACGTCGTGGCCTTCGTCGTCTCTGACTCTTAGGGACAGGGGCGTCGGATACGTCGCGGCGGACTGGGGGGATTACGCTCTTCGGAGTCTATCTCTCCCCTAAGTGGAGTGTGACTGATTTCGAGGCCTCCCTCACCATCATGGAGGCCTCGTTACGGCGACTGGCATCGCGCCAGGTCTTCGTCCTGGGGGACTTTAACGCTAAGTCCGTGGCGTGGGGGTCCCCCAGGACGGACCACCAAGGACGGGCGGTCGAGAAGTGGATGGCGGCACTGGGCCTCTGTTTGCTGAACAGGGGCTCGGTGCATACGTGCATGCGATAGCGGGGCGGGTCGATAGCGAACCTTTCGTTCGCTAGCCCCGAGGTCGCCGCACGCGTGGGGAGCTGGCGCGTCGTGGAAGAGGTTGAGACCCTATCGGACCACTGGTATATCCGGATAGAGGTCTCCCGGACCCTCCCAACGCCCGGCAGGGGTCACAGGGCGGACGGACGTCCCGCATTCCCGCGAACAGCTGTGGGTCGCTTAGACCGGGACCTGCTGGCGGAGGCAGCCATCGTTCACTCGTGGCTGTCCTCTGCCCACCAGTTAGACGGGGTGGACGTCGAGGCTGGCCGCATCCGCAGTGCGTTGACGCAGATCTGCGATGCGGCCATGTCCCGGGTACGGCGTCTGCCCCCGAGTGTTATAGAGTTTTTTAAATCTCATAAAGAAACCGAAAACGTTTTTAATATAGAACCCGTATCTCCGGAGACAGTTAGCAAAATAATTCTTGGCATACATACAAATGCCAAAGATTATGATGAAATTAACATTGATTTAATTAAACACACTCTTTCCGAATCACTTCATACTATAACAGACATTATTAATCGCTCAATAGAATCAAATACTTTCCCGGAATCTTGGAAGCTAGCACTTGTCCGATCAATACCAAAATCACAATCTATAGATCAGCTTAAAGATTTAAGACCTATTAGTATTTTGCCTGTTTTGTCGAAAGTACTGGAGAAAGCGGTATTAATTCAACTAGAAAATTTTATTTGCAAAGAAAATTTTATCCCTAAATTTCAATCAGGTTTCAGAAGGAGACATGGCACTTTTAAATGTCACTGACGACCTAGTCACAGCTTCAGATTCTGGGCTCAGTAGTATCCTCGTCTTACTGGCTTTTTCTCGGGCTTTTCACTCTTTGAGTCCTGAGGTGCTGATAGCAAAACTATCTAACTATTACAGCTTTTCTAATGATGCATGCCAGTGGTTTAGATCTTATTTATCAAATAGAAAAAAGTTTGTAGTAACGGTATCTTATGATGGTTCTTAATCAATCTCTGATGTTGGTACTTTAAATCGCGGAGTACCACAAGGATCAATATTAAATCCAATTTTATTTTCAACTTTTACAGCTGATCTCCCTAGTCATATAAAGAAATGTAAATATCATTTATATGCTGATGATACCCAAATATATTACTCCTTTAAAGCCGACAATACATTAGAAGCTGTACGTATGATTAACGAAGACCTAAATGATATTTATAAATGGGCTAATTGTAATTCATTAACACTAAAGCCTTCAAAATCTAAAATGTTAATATTAGGAACTAAATCACAAATTACAAAAGTAGAATGTCAAAACCCAAAGTTACTAATAAATAATATCTCTATACCTATTATGACTGAAACTAGAAATTTGTGTCTCATATTCGATAGTGAAATGAGATTTGAAAACCATGTCAGTGAAAAGATCAGAACTGCTTTTTTTAAATTAGAAATACTATATAGTATTAGGAAACATTTGTCAAAAAAACTCGTCATTTATTATGTGACCTCCTTATTCTATCTTCTTTTGATTATTGTAGCACAGTTTATGGTCTCCGATTATATACTAAAACTGAAAATTCCATACAAAGAGCGCAAAATGCATGCATGAGATTCTGTTTTAATATACCTAAAAGGTAACATGTAACGCCATATATGATCAAACATAAATTTTTAAACATGAAATCATGAAGAGAACTGCAGCTCGCATGTACGACTCAAAAAGTATTATGGAATAAAAACCCTGAATACTTATTTGAAAAACTTACATGCCTTAGAGATATTCACTCAAGAACTATAGGCTCTAATTGATCTTATACTCTTCATATACCAATGCACAAGACTAGTGGTTTCAAATGCTGTTTCAAATATAGTGCATCAAAAATATGGAATAACATTCCACCACCTTTGAGACAAAATACAAGTTTTAACCGCTTTAAAAAAGAAATTAAACTACTACTATAATACCGAAATAAAACCATATTTGACGCGACATTTGTATAACGAACTGATGAATAATTACATGAAATAAAAAAAAAGAAGAAGAAAAAGCTACAAATTTGCAATTAATACATACGTCAATCGCTGCCCACATACACACACGCAAACAAGCACTCAACACTCGTACACATAAAAATGAAAAAGCGAACTCATCATATAAAAGCACATCCTTCATAATTCAATTCATTAATGTTATTTATATAATTATCATTCTTATTGTTAATTATTTTATTTCTTTTCTTTTTTTTTCTCTTCTTTTGTTATTATTTCTTTCTTATATATTTGGGGAAAGGGGTTTGCTGAAAACCAGCCCTGCATAATTTCTATGCAGCACAAGGCTGAGCATTCCCCTATTGACAAAATAAATTAAAAATGTGTATTATAATTGTTAGTTATTATGTGATAATAAATGCTATTCTATTCTATATCATGCTGGCCAGACAGCTTTGATTTTGGGTTTTATTTAGAGTTTTTCTTCTCTTGCATCTATATTACAAGGGTATTATCCCTTAGTCATCTTTTTCGACACCCACGGGCAAGATAGGGAATGGTGAATTGTATACTTATTCCGTCACCACACGGATAACGAATATATTTAGTTGCTTTTATTTCGAAATTTGCCTTTTCTTACATAATGGTTACCTGAATATTATTTCCCTTAATGGTCTTTTTAGTACAACCACGGGCAAGATAAGGGGTAGTGAATTGTGTTCTTACTCCGACATCATCATCATCATATCAGCTCACATACGATCCCCTGGTGGGCCCGAGCCTCCTCCGCTATGGGATTGAAGTTGATTGGTTTTATTTCGAATTTTCCTTTTCTTACATAGGTATTATTATTATTATATCCTTTAGTCATCTTCTACGAAAGCCAAGCGTTTTAAATTGTATTCTTAGTCTGACTCACTGAAAATGTATACTTAGTTACGATTCACCACCCCCTTTGCTGCTCGTGTTTATCGCAAAAGACGACTAAGGGATTACAATATGCTGATAACACCTATGCTAAAGAAGGAAAACCTGAAATAAAACCCTACGACAAGCCGACTAACGTAGTATAGTAGTTGAGTTGTGATTATGATGATGACGAACAGCATAATAATATCTATACTTTAGGAATAGACTAGTCTACGATACCCAATGCAAAAACAAAACAAACAAAACATTTGCCCATTTAGAAGATGAATATTGAAACAAAAAATCCATTACATTTCTATACGAGTATGTTAATTAATAAGACATGTTAAAAAGAAACTTAATGTCTAAATAAAAGCAGTTTATTAAATCATATAGGTTGATCAAGAATGTATTAACAGTTGAGGCTAGGTAAGGTATCTAACTATCACAGGAGGTGAATTACTCGAGCTAACTAGTGAGAACTTAAGAACAGTATTATTTACTCATCGTCAAAATTGAATCTCCTCATACCGTCGAACCTGAATCCATATGCAGCCGCGTTCTTAACGTCAACTAGCGCCGGGTTGCGATATTTGTAGAAACTACCATGTCCGTGTGCTGGCCGCGACGAGCCGTTCGGTATGCCGTGCGCTTCTCGTGGATAAAATGCCTCAAACTGTCCGTCGGATGGCAGCACTTTTTTCAATCCATCGTCCTCCGGATCATACGGTCGACACAAAGATAGCGCCACAATCGTTAACAAACTTGTCAAATAAAATATTAGCCGCATCTGGAATAACACCACAATTTCTTTAATGTGAATTTAAAAATAAATATTGGAAGAAGAACGTTACCTACAGTTCTGATTATCGATGTTAATAATTTTACAGAGCAGTCTTTAAGATTCCGGTAGACAAATGTGAAGCGAAACAACGCAAACGAAACTGTTCTAGTTTGGTCAGTCGATCACCTTGGCGGCAAACAGCTCATGCTAAAATCCGAGAAGTCAAACAGGCTCGGTGGTGTGACGCACACGATGCTGCAATACAAAATACTTTCCCTTTGAGAGTTTATTACACGAGCACTAATCACGTTCGTATTTGCTATCTTGTACACTTTATGTACATATATGTAGAATTTTTGTGCAGCGATTATTTACCTACTTATTTGTAAATTCCAATTAGGATATATGTAAATCCCTATGTAATTTTGAGCAAATATTTATAACTTATATGACTTTGTTTTCAAAATACATAGGCACTTATCAGGATTGGCAGTTCTTTAATAAATACCAAGATATGTACTAGAGTTGGTTGGATATATATCTAGACTACGGTTAATGTACTAGTTTTCGTCCAAAGTGGCATGGTAAGTTCGATAAGCACTAAAAGTTGTTTGTCTATCAAATTTGTACTAAAATTATAGTATTGTACTCCTGATGATTTCTATTTTGATAAAATGTATTTATTGTGGCTATGGATTTACAGTTTAATTTGATAATTAATAAATATTATCAATAACAGTTTTGCTAGTTCAGTAAAATTGGATTTCGACCACCTGTTAACTAGTTCTCAACCACTAATTACAGTAAGGCATATAATAGGAAATAATAATACATAAATATAACGACTAAAATTATGATTTATTTTATAGTCAGAAAGCCTTGAAACCATTTTAATTCCATACGAATATCTTGGAATACATATTTTTAAAGAATCAATAATTCGTCGACACAATACTTTATGTACCAAAATGCTAATAGATATGTATATAAGTACTCTATTTTAAGTTATAATTTCATTACAGTATGTTGTAATCATGCCTCATAGATATTTATTTTATTTTTCTTATCATATAATTTACGGAAATTTCGTAAAATATTTCAATGATAATGTGAATAAAATCAATGGTCTAAATTATTTTATCTACGTTTGTATTATATATAGATATGTAGTTATGTACATAACTAGGTGTATCTAATTTTCAATACAGCTACCCAACACTTTTGTAAGAATGTGAAGTATCTTAGTGTGTTTCGAATAAATAATAATAGGTATATAATGTAATATAGCAAGCTATACTAAATTTATACATACATACATTTACGCCTCTTTCTCATAGGGGTAGGCAGAGACCATTTCCCTCCACTTGCTACGATCGTGATATACCACTTTCGCCTCCTCCACATTTATTAATCTCCTCATGCATGTTCTTCGGTTTAGCGTATGTACTTTTAACATGGCCTTTCTTAAGAACGTCCCCGATTTGATAGTAGAACGTCCGCCTTGGTCAAATTTATAAATTTACTAGCAACCCGCCCTCGCTTCGCTTCGGTTATAGGTTATAGTCGTTTTACCCGCGTAGTTCCCGTTCCCGTGGAAATACCGGGATAAAATATAGCCTAGTTTACGCCCTGATATTATAGCTTTTCATTGGTGAAAGAATTTTTGAAATCGGTCCAGCCGTTTTGAAGATTACCCGGAACAAACAGACAGACAGACAGACAAACAAAAAATTTTTAATTGCTATTTTAGGCATAGGTGTCGTGCAAATAACCGTGTGAGCATGAAAAAAGCCTATTATTTTGACATTACAAACAGACACTCCAATTTTATTTATTGGTATAGATTAGTCCATTGAAATGTTACATGAGCTTTGCATTTTTTAGAGGACGCAATTTTATTTTTGGGACATGTGTGGGGGGTCAATAAAATCTTAACCCCGACTTTGTGGGGTTGCCGCCCTTGTCCCACGGCCGCCATCTTGGAAAAAAGGGTGCAAGCACCTTTTTCGCGATATCTCGGCAACTATGCGTCCTACAAAAAAATCGTAGACATAATTTGTAGCAAATCGCTTTGCCTACAAATATGTTCATAATATTTTGTGCCCTAAATTTAAAATTAAAGAAGTTATAAGCAAAAAAGTGAAAAATTTCTATAAAAATTTTCTCTTTTGCTCTAGAACTTTATTTTTATACATTTTATAAAAAAATTACATCAGACCAATCTTATAGATGGTCTTTTGAGGAACATTTTTTTTAATTTCAATAATTTAAAACGCTGTTACTGCGCTCCAAAGTTGACCGAGTTCGTCAATGTTCATGAGAATCCGCTCAAAACGAAATGTTTAACTTAGTTTTATGATCTTTTTTTTTATTATATATACATTCTTAAAAGATTTTTGTTAAATCCATCAATAAATAAGTCTGTAGGCGCGTTTTTTTACGTGGTATCCCCAGTAGGCCTACTCCACAGATGTCTTGCCGATATGGTAATCCTCGACATAATCATATTTTCAATAGATTATTAGCTAGCTATTTTATTCTACTTTTCTTCGATAGTCCAAGCTGTGGCTCAGAATGTAAATCAACGTCGAATATAAATAAAGGTTTGGGGAATGACAGAAGTTAAAATTGGAGTCATAGTTAGAAGTTCATCTTCGAATTCATTTTTCCATGATGTTGATTTGTAATCATTTTTATATTTCTATACGAGGATAGTCTTATAGCTAGACTTTAGAACTTATAATCTATTCACACATCCACACAGATCACATAGGTATGCCTGCCAGATACCATAGCAAAGAAGAGCAGTATTTATGAAGTGCCTGAATGCGCTCTTGCCTTAGACTTGTAAATAAAATACGCAAGGAAAATATAGTATATAGGCAAAGATAAATCCTAGTAGGATGATGGAGTAAGAATACAATTCACCATCCCCTTTCTTGCCCATGAGTGTCGTAAATGATGGCTAAGAGATATAATGTGCAGAGAATATTTTTGTAAGAGAAGGAGAACCCGAAATAAAACCCTTTCTACCAACCAATACGCCGGACCAGCATGGTATAGCAAGTGAATTTCACTGGCCCGAACCCAGCAGTCTGTGTGGTGACGAAGTAAGAATACAATTCACCACCGGCTCTGTAGTCTGTGGGTGTCGTAAAAGATGACTAAGGGATATAATATCCGTATAAAATCGATACAAGAGAAGGAAATTTGAGATAAAATCCTGCGTCAGCACGTCTGACCAGGTGTGGTAGATTTAATTGGTCAAATTCCCTTCTACAAAAGAGGAAGCCTGAGCAGTGTGACGTATAGAGACTGATATGAGTCCGGCAGTGGGACGTACTCGTACATGGGCTAAGTCGACTGATATTTTTTAATCTATGATAATTTACTTGAACAACAAAATTAGTCCAAATGTATTTAGCCCCTTACGACTAATAGTCGTGGATAGAGAGATAAATTCAGAAGAGGTCAGAAGGGTTATTCTTAGCTAAAATATACATTTGCAACTAAATTTACCATTTAATTTTGTCATTTCTATTGTCTTCTGACAAGTAAGCTTCTTCTTCTTCTTCTTGCTTTAATGGCCTTAGCAGCATAAGTGTGCTACCATTCTGCCAATGTCAGTTGAGTAATAATATGATCGGTGCTTTAATAGTTGTGATAGCCATCGCTTGATTTCTTGTATTCAATGGCATGTATAGTTGAACAAGTAAGCTACTCGTGCTCTGACAATTCTGACATAAAGAAACAAAAGGTCATTTTTCTATACGATGACAGCAACTATTCTCTACGACCGAAATTATTAACAACATTTCAGCATAAATATTAGGATATTACTTATTGATAGTTCATGTTAGCTGGAACAAATAGTTAACATATTCAACCTAAAACAACTGCTCACTATTTTTATCTAGAAATGAATCACCCATTGTATAACGGAATGGGTAATTCTTCTTCTTGTTTAGCCTATAAACATGCCACTATCCTGCTTAATAAGATCACAATTATATCATACCATATACATCCCACTGTTGAGCTCGAACCTCCTCCATTATCGGAGAAATTGACGTAGGACTAGTATTTTTCATCATCATCATATCAGTTCATGTACCTACGTCCCGCCGTTGGGCTCGAGCCTCCTCCACAATAGGAGGGAAATTGATCTTACTATGCCATGCTGGTCAGACAGGTTGGTATAGGGTTTTATTTCGAGTCTTCCTTCTCTTGCATAAATGTTTTCTACATATCATAATCCATTAGTCGTCTTTTACGAAACCCACAGGCAAAAAAGGGGGTGGTGAATTGTATTCTTATTCCGTCACCACACGGATAATGATATAGAGATGTTATATTAAGATTCTTACTTTTTCTTTTCGGTAATCCTGCTATTGAATATATTAGTTATCGCATATTATGATATCATACCTATTACAGTGTTAGAGTTGGTTAAATATCAGTGAACCTTTTCGTTATTAGCTACTCAATCAACCTTTTTTTTTTTGAGTGGGCTACGGTCAACACCTCCGCCCGGCTCCGTCCGTGGCGACAGAGGGACGGCGCGCGGCCATATAAGCCACCCGATAGCACGTCGCCTTCGTCGTTGGGTCGACCACCGGTGTAGAGTTCCGTGACTTCAGTGGTTGGCCCGATGGAATACCCCGAGGAAGTACCCTCTCCCATCGACTTCCCCTGCCCGGGATGCCGGTCGCCGTTGTGAGGTCAGCCTCTCCGCAGGTGACGGACTAAGTCTCCGATCCGGTCACCCACAGCCTCTGCTGGGGCGGCATCAGGCGCGAATATTGATACCTGCCTAATAATCAGCATATTAATTCAAAAATTAAATACCAAATTATGGTTTGTATTATAATACTGTACCCATTACGAATATATGTCCCACCTCTACTCCTTACTAATATTATAAATGCGAAAGTAAGTTTGTTTGTTACGCTTTCACCACCGAACCGATTTCAAAAATTCTTTCACCAATGGAAAGCTATAATATCAAGGAGAAACATAGGCTATATTTTATCACAGTATGCCCACGGGGACGGGCACTACGCGGGTAAGACGACTGAAACTGAAGCAAAGCGAGGGCGGGGTGCTAGTACTAGGAAAGAGGAAGGATATATGTATTTTAATATCTCTTTTACTCGTATAATTATATTTGACAGAAGCCTACGCAATGTAGGAAACCTACCCTATCAAAGGTATGGCCGGCTAGAAAATTTAATATCAGCTGAGATGGCCAGATGGTCCAGAACAGTGTGCCTACTCTTGAATCTCGATTCCAATCCTAAATCTAATCGCAGCTCGAATTTGAGCAAATTTGGTACTCTTGAAAGCGACACTAGCGCACGATTGGAATCAAATTTGGTGAATTTTTTTAAACTAAATAAATTCGACTTTCGTCGATTAAGTTAAATATTTGCTACTCCCGACGTGATTTTGAGGTAGTTTAAAATCGTTAATGTTGCACAATTTCAAGAAAGCGTCTTTGTGGTGATCGAGTTCGATAACGTTATTAATTTAAAGTAAGAAAATATGGCACATTTGGTGAAAATAACAACGGCAAACACGAAGAATTCATTCTCGATTTTGTTCAAGAGTACCAAATATAAGTTTGGTGAGAGTGAAATTTAATCGGATTCGAAATTAGAATTGATTTCAAGAGTAGGCCCACAGATGTCCGAATACCAAAAAGCGTAGCCCTCTACAGAAAACGGAAATAACAATGTAAGTTTTAGCGGGTAGACGGTGGCTTCATACGACATAACCCCTTCGCCCGTTAGAAGTATGGAGATACACATTAAAACGTTTTGTCGCATAAGATAAATCAAGACACCGGGCCAGGCGCCTAATTTAATAATTTTCGTCTTTTACAATGACATTTGTTTACATCCTTTAACACTCTTTCAACATCGACAGTTCGACAGCAATGGAAAAACACAGACACGTATTTCGCGGTCACCACATTGCCTTTATTGAAAAAAGAAAATTATTATTCAAATCCAGCAGTTTCCTACACTCAAATAAATAAACCAGATACTTTATAATTTCTATTTATTTGACAAAACATTCGGTCTTAATGTATTTTTATCTATATATTGCTATACAATTTTTGACCAAATTAAAGTTTAAGACTGTACAAAAATAATTAACCTTACGCATGTATACATTTTTGATATCATTAAAACAATTGAAAAAATATATATTTATACTTAGTGTAATTTAATTTGATACGCCGAATAATTTGTAAATAATTAAGCCAACTTGCACCACGTTGCTAATCTGTAAACATAATTAATACTGAACAAGTTTAGTCATAGAAAGTTTTAGCACTACATGTATAGCTAGTTATTTATAAAATACATCAACTATTATCATAACATTAAACTAAATCAATTTAAAATAGTGGATATATGTAAGTAGTGGTGCAAGGGCCTACATAAACATCAAACTACGTAAGAATTTTATTGCTCCGATGTTTTTTATACTTTAAACTGCAATATTATTTTTTTATTAAATTTATAACGTAAATAACATCAAATAAATTGTGATCAAAGTTTGTCATGGGTAGTAAATAAACTATGACATTTTTCCAATTTTATTTTATGTTAAGAAAATAAAAAAGTGTCACGTAACAAATTATACTTCCTTGGCGTAACATAATAAAAATCTTTCCAAAATGTTATCCTTCGCGTTATCCTACGTTTATAGAAAAAACGACATTGATAATAAAAAAGGTGATTCAGTATATAGAATTTTTTATTATAACGTATTATTTAGTTGACGGTGTACGCGCGCATTCATAAAAAATGTTGACTAGCTAACTTCAGGGGGTCGGCTTTTCGAGACGGTCATCATTTTTAACTCTCATAACGGGCTCTCATCATTTTAATTCGCCAAAAGAAGTATAACTTTATAAATATTCTCTAACGCCATTCATCTTTAGATATTATTGGTGTGTGAAATTTAAACATGCAATCTTGTTATAACGAAACTCAAGGGGATTACAAAATATTCGTTATACCAAGTAATTTATTAAATTGTGTTGCATTACATAGAGGTTAGGCAGGCCTCGGATTTGTTTTAAAAAGGTAAGACTTGACCTAAACTTTACGTACCCAGCTACTCGTACGTACGTTATGCTTACGATGTACTTGTCGTATCTAAATCTGGCGGGAGTTTAATTGATACGCTTTATGTAAATATGTATTATAGTTGATAGTAATTGTTAAATAGGGGTAAATTATACCTTATTTTTAAATTTATAATGATTGAAAATTCTCTCTATAGAGGTTTCTGACAAAGGTATTCGTAATAGAAAGGGCTATATTACATTAACTTTTATGGAGAGTTCCAGAGGATTTCAAAAACTTCGTTAAATCGAGGCATTCGTTATATTAAGGTTACACTGTATTTCCTTTCTAATATAAGAATAGTATGTTGTATTGAGAAAAATGTATGTCGTTCTAAAATCACTATTGAGATGCAAACAGTATTTATATATCGATTAAAATATATATAGACACGTCATTTTCACAAAGGTTATATACACTTTTGTAACTGTGTATAAGGCCTATGTAAAATCAACGTCTTTTACATATTAAAATATTGCTTAAATACGCCATAATTCGTTGCGGAAGCAACTAAATTGCAGAAATATTTTTTTTAATTATTCATCGAGATTTACAACAATTCATATACAATAAATTCAAGGGTATATTTCTATATAAATTAACGGGGTTTATCCAAATTCATATATTGCGTTCGTTTCATATATTGCGACGTAATATTTAAAATATCCTACACCTACTAATAAGCAATTCTTTCAAAGAAGTCATCATGAACTTAGATCTTAAACGTATAGTGAATATTAATGGCGAAAATATTTTAAGCGCTACCTTCATTTATTGAATATTTAAATGTCACTTATATTTAACTACAGATAATAAATACTGCACAGAGTTACGGCCGTTTTGTTTTCGAATATATATATATACATTTGTGTGAAGTATATGTGATGATAGGTAAGCTATAAAAAATATATCAAAAAAAATTATAATTATGAAAGCCATGTATAAATCCTTTAACAAAGAAGGAGTTTGATTTATTTACAATCTCCTATATATATATTTGAACACGACCGTAAATGGAGTTTTGTTTGGCTTAGCTGAAACGTTACATACAAAATTACCTAGTTTTAGTGTATAGTTCATATAAGTTATAAAGTTATACACGTAGACAAACCTAATTCTTAAAATATTATTATTTTTATTGTTATTACCCTTTTATGATCAGTTAAGAGTATCAAGGGTTCGATTCCCGCTCAAGACAATTCTTTGTGCAATCCACCAAGGATTCATCTAGAGGCTAATAAAAATGTGTAAAATCCTTTAAAACAAGGTTTAATTCTTAAAATTTAAGCTATAAATCCTTGTGTAGCAGTCGATTGAAGAAGAATACTCATAACGATGGTAACAAATTGTTTAGTTATGTGAAACTGAGTCTCATTATAAAAAAAAAAAAAAACAATTTAAAACTTATTAATCATAATCCTCATCCTCATTCACTCTTGTACCTAGGATTCCCCTACGATTGGAGGTATAGGGACATAATGACCACACTTCGAAGATGTGTTAGCAATCATAATGAAAATGTTATATATTTCTCAAGAGAGGAATGCTGTCCACAAGGAATAATGACAATCGTTATAAAGTTAAAAAATATACATAATAATAAATAATTAATAAAAACAATATCTTCGGGCGATAAATCAGCCATAATATAAAAATATTTACACAAATCAATCTAGAAGAACGCGTGTGCATATACGCATTTTGCACACTGTGCGATTTATTAAAATATATAGCAGTTTTCGAGACGTTTTGATTATTGGGGAATGGATTAGATTGATTTATTATCAGTTTCATGTGACGTAAATTACATATTAAATTTTATTGGCTATCAAAAACTTGTAATTGCCAATAAGTTCAATGAAATATGTTCTAAAATTGAAGAGATATGTTAGCAAAAATAAAAAATATCATTATAGTGTTATTATCATAAGAATTTGGTATGTGTATTGACGGAGATTGATTGTATAAATACAACTCACAATCGAAAAATGCTTAAAAATATTTACAGTACTTATAAAAATTAAAACTGATAAGAAATAATTCGAATTTTGCGTGTTTTTTTTTAATTAATTTCGATGTATAATTTAATTTTTGTTTTATCACCCAGATCATAATTTATATGATAAAAAGAGTTTGATGTGATGATTAAAAAAATTCTAAATCGTAAGGTATTATGAGACCTCATTATTAGTTATCAGTGTTGTAAGCACAACTTTAAGTTAGAATAATTTATTTTTACTGACAATACTTTTATTGCGAACCTGTCATTAATTGCAGTTTCACCGGCATAAAGTAATGGTTCTTTTATAAACAATATAATAACCAAATACAATATGAACCATAAATCTATAATATGTAAAAACTGCAAAATTTCGTTGCCCGTCAAAATTACTGTTTCATGTCATGATCGACATGCTTCTGATAAGCACCGCCTGACGTGGTTTGTAAAATTTAGGGATACGAATCCGCAACAATCTAAACCGTATCGTTACATTTTAAAATATTTTTGTGATTTGTGCGTTCAAAATTGTACGCAAAAATCACAAACATCACGAATTGTTAAAAGTTACATAAATAATCTTAAAAAAAATTGTGATGTTTACGCGAGTATTGCACATTTGAAATAAAACCAGTTTTACAGATTTTATCACAGATATCATGGTCACGGGAGGATTCACCGTCCCGTAATCACAGACGCTGAAAAATGTTCGACACGCCGGGAAATTAAAAAATAAATAGAACTGCGTATAAAGCCCGGCGTAGTTTTATGACGAACAAATTCAAAAAACTGATTCTTAAATTTATTTGATCACTATGAACAGCATGTATAAGCCAATGGTTTTAATATGATATCCATATATTTACCATGAAAATATTTGTGTTTTTAATAAACTAGCTGCTTAACTCGATTTTGCAGGCTCTCTAAAACATCCTATCTTTCAAACTAGAACGAAATATACAATACACAAAATATCAACACATTTGACCATCCGTTCTCAACTTTATGCTTACCAACACCATTCATATAATTTATTTATTGCAGATGATATGGTGAATATTGTTTATACAAAACATTACTTATATAGATCTAGAGATCCTCACCAATTGCTCCAAGTTTTTCACCTTGCACGTTCATTAAATTTAATAAAAATGTACACAAATAAGTGTGTAATTCAAGTCATAGCCAAGTATATAGATTCAGACAACATAAAAACAATATAAATAAGTTTGCAACACACTCACAGTCCGCTCTAAGCATTACATTAAAGCCATTAGTGAAGTAATAATATGTTATAAATCAAAGCATCATATATATATATATATATATATGGGTATGTGTGTGTGTAAGATATCACTGTTATGACTTGTATATTCCGAGCATACAAAATACACATTCAGAACATTAAGAACTTGCAATTGCAATATGCATAACAATTCCTTATATTTCAATTTCGTCCATAAAGAGATTTCAAGCTACATCATAAGCTATATATAGTGCTATAACTTTCAGCCAATATAGTCATATAAAAATTACAGTTATAAATCCTCAAATCTAAGCGTAAATATTCCATAAATATACCTTTTAAAATTGTGAGATGTTAGCAATATAATAAAGAATACATATCTTGTATCAAACTATTATAAAATAATAATACCATAACTTGGTGCCCATATAAAAAAAAATCATTAATATATAAAACCTTGTTTCTTAAATAAATCAAATGTTAAATATTGAGTTGTTCCCATACCTGATAATTTAATTAATGTAAGTTACACTAAATTAACGTTACATTTACGCAAAATATATATATAACAAAATGTTAAACTTAAGAATCACAACAAAATATTACAATCATAGTTTTTTTTTTAATATTACCAGCCTATAAATTAAAATAGGAGTACGACATATTAACAATCCATTCATCATAAATTAACCAGGCATTGCAAATGTCTTTAAATTAAAATATAAATCACAAAATATATAGGAGACCGACTAAAACTTCTTAATTAATTTCAATTACTTGGTTTTAATGTTATCTTTTTAGCAGTAGTCAAGAGAGATTATTTTGTCAGGACTTTCTTTTAAGGTTTAATTTTAAGAGCTGGATTGCCAAGTGAACACTTAAAGCAAATTTTATATAATATAATAATAAATTTTAAAATAGTGAAGTTAAAAATAATATATATACAGTTATGTAACTTCTATTTAACTTCATATTTGTTTTTATTTGAACTTTCTCATAGCACAAAAAGTTAATATCATAATTATTAGAGATCTCGAATGACAGTGATAATACAATTATTTTCACAAAAATCTAATAGTAATGATGAATTTATCTCTATGCAAGTATAGTTCATGAAATGTAAATAATTTATATACATTTCAATCAAGAAATATCTCAAAATGTTTGTGGCTCTTCTATAAACTATGTATTTACACTAAACTATTTGTGAATTATGCTGCAAAGGCAATCTGGGCCATCCATTATTTATGATAAATATTTGTAACAATTAAAATAATAAATGCAGATGTTTGGTTACCTAACTAGCTATACACTCTACAAATTCCAATGTCAGTCAGATGTGAATAACATTCAATACACATAAGAACATTTTTTGTTTACAAAAAAAAAACCGACATTTCATTTCAGTTATCCAATATTGTAAAACATTATATATATAAATAATACAAAATGAACAACTGCAACGATTTATCTTGTTAAGTAGTAGTTTGAGACAATTTTGTTCAATTTAAGTTATGTATAATGTGATGTTAACTGGTAATCTCATATTTAAACACTGTACAAGTAACTTTCAAGCTTTGTTTTAGGCGATGGTTGCGTAAATGGTGAGAACCATAGTATAGAAAATCTGCCAAAAACGGACTGGATACTCTTCCATCGTGACTTACGAACCCACCGAGCTTGCTCCTTTTTCAATTGTTCAATGCCCTGTTAATTAAAATATGGTATTTAAAATCACTTGCCGCTTACCCTTATCTCAATGTCTAGACAGTTAATCTGAATTTTATGTACATTGTTGGTTTTTTGATGTGAAACATCTATAGATTTTAGAGAATACTGAATAGTTTTGAATTGAGAGAGAGAATACTGAATAGAGAGAGAATTTAGAGAATAGAGAAACTATAGAACCACACCTACGTTCAGGTTTACCCTCGCCTAGTTGGTGTGGTTTAAACGGACCGCGGCGACGCCACGCCACGCTATATGACGCAATATGCGAGGGTAAACCTCATCATTCATCTCATCTCAGCCCACATACGTCCCACTGTTGGGCTCGGGCCTCCTCCATAATGGAAGGGTAATTGACCTACTATACCACGCTGGTCAGACGTGTTGGTATAGGGTTTTATTTCGAGTTATCCTTCTCTCGCATAGATGTTATATGCGTTTTATATCCCTTAGTCGTCTCGTACGATCACCCACGGGTAAGATAGGGGGTGGTGAATTGTATTCTTACTCCGTCACCACACGGATATAAACATAAACCTCATCATTGGCGTGGCATAATCAGGCCGGCGACATAACATCGCGCTATATGATGGAATATATGTACTATACGTAGTCTATACGTAGTAGTGTGTAAGTGAGACGAAGCGACACGATGTTGTGCGTAAGTGACTGTGCAGTGAATTAATTAAGATATGTTGTGTAATATTTTAAATAACAATATAAATATAAATCAGTCTTTACCTATGTAATTGCCGTTCTGCAGTACTGGCCATTTCAAATCAAAATAATTTTTGTTTGGCTAAGAATTCTAATTTCAAATCAATTTTATTTTAAAACGTGGCATTCATTTTCCAAAAGTAGTCATTTGTTTATTGATTAGTGTTACGTTTTCATCGCATATCAATCCTTTTCGTCATCATGGATACGTTAAAAATTCGAGTAATTATGGAATATGAGTATCGTTGTGGCAGCAACGCGGCACAAGCGGCACGCAACATCAACGATGTTTACGGAGCTAACACTACAAACCAACGCACCGCCTGTTATTGGTTTGCTCGCTTCCGTTCTGGAAATTTCGACCTGAAAAATGAACCTCGCGTTCGTCCGAAGACTTTGGTCGACAATGACGAATTAAAGGCGATTGTGGAAGCCGATGATACACAATCTACGGCTGAATTAGCAGCAGCTTTCGACGTTAGCATCAAAACAATATTGGTCCATTTGCGTCAAATTGGCAAGGTAAGAAAGCTTGATAAATGGGTGCCCCACGAACTCAATGATCGTCAGCGCGAAGTACGCGTCGAGACATGCCTTGCATTGCTCAACAGACACACAAATGAAGGAATTTTGAAACGCATTGTTACTTGCGATGAAAAATGGATTCTGTTTGATAACCGCAGGCGCTCAACAAGTTGGTTGGATCCTGGTTCAGCACATAAACAATGCCCTAAACGAAAACTTACCCCTAGAAAAGTGATGGTCACTGTTTGATGGGCTAGCGCCGATGTGATTCATCACAGCTTCTTACCAAACGGGGTAAGCATTACTGCAGATGTGTACTGTGAAGAACTGAACACAGTGATGGAGAAGCTGGCACATCTCCAATCAGCATTGGTCAATCGCTCGTCTCCGCTGCTCCTGCACGACAATGCGCGACCTCATACTGCACAGCAGACGGTCTCAAGTTGCAAGAACTGGGGTTGGAAGCTCTCCGTCATCCGCCATACTCACCAGACCTTGCGCCTACAGACTACTTCTTTTCCAGAATTTGGATAACTTTTTGCCGGGCAAGAAATTCAATACCCGAGAGGCAGTACAAAATGCCTTTGAAGAATTTGTTGCCTCGCGTCCAGCTGATTTCTTTAAGAAGGGCATCAATAAACTGCCGCTGCGTTGGCAAAGATGCATTGATTGCATGGGTGATTACTTCGATTAATACAAATAAAAAATACACGAAAAAAAATCGTTTAATTTTTTTCATACATAACGGCAATTTCATAGGTAAAAAAGACCTAGTATGTTGTTTTTGGAAACAAAATATGAATGATTGTTTGTCATACTGATTGGAGTACATTCTTGTTATTTTTAGGTTTAATGTCCATAGTTTTACTTATTTCTGCAAAACTTTTCACATGTCCTTGTTTTTCTTGAAGATTTTAATTTCATATTTGACCTATTTCAACAAAATCCCATTCTGAGACGTATAAGATTGCGCCGCGCCACGCAATTTTGCTAACTCAGTTCACTGTGCTCGATATGTAAAGTCACTTCTTCAAAATTCATTGGCCATACATAGGTAAGCTTTATTTTCTAGACTTCACTTTACCTAATGACTAAGTGAACAAAGAGTCGCAGTTTGCACGCTGTTTGTGCTAAGAACCTGTGAACACGACGTGTAGATAGCGCGCATTTCATTGCTCAATCAGCGTGTTTTCATTTTGAGTTTAGGCAATGAGGCGGCGCATTTAACTAAGGTAACTGTGTAACTGTAGTAAACGCCTGAGTTACTGGGTTAACGCAAGGATTTTCGCTGAGTTACCCATGCCTAACAAAAAATAGCTGAGTAATTTCTTTTTTACCATTTCTTTGTACTTCAGTTTTAAAGTAAAAAGAAATTGCTCCATATGCCTCTGGTCGGTATTGAGTTCTTAATTATCTTTTACGACATACCAGAAGCAATTTCAGGGTCAGTAAAAGGTTTTCGAAGCTGCTTCTAAACTGCCTAAAATATACGCATAGTACGTTAATATGATGATATTTATTATTTATTATCAGAGATTTCAGAATCGCCATACAGATTTACATAATAAATTTGTGTTCTCGTATAACTTCACAAATGAATTTCATTGAAAACTATTAAGTTTTGACATAGGTATTAAGTTTGTCAAAAGCAAAATAAACAGTAACTTGAGATATTCTCCACTACATTTCAATTTTAAAAATGTTCACATCAAATGCCTTTACATATAATGAGGATCCATACTAGAAAAATTAAATGTACTCACAGTTTCATCATTCCATATAGCGTGAAGCTGTGTTCCAAGCATGACTGCAGTAAATATTGCAAAAAGCAGAGCTTCAGCAATTAGAAACAGAAGTAACACAACTGTGGCTGGTGGCGAATATGCACTGCAATCACGCCATTCATGTCGAATACATGTCACAAACTGATAAACGGCCAGGCACACAGCGTGAATTGATATTGCCGCGATATAAAACTGAAACAAGCCATGTAACATTTCTTTTAAACCTAAAAATAGCACATTATTATCTCACATCAAACTACTAATTCAATTATAATTTTGGAATTACATATATCTGGTCACTGGTATGATTAATTTAATTAGCTCAGCATAGCAATAGCATTTTGATAATATTTATAACTGCACAGTCAGAAATACATATAAAGAGATAGTTTATTTAAAATAATTTTTAATGATTTATTTACCGTAAACAGAACAAAGTATTTCTGGTTATTCTCGCCAACACAGTTGTTTACCCATGGGCAATGGTGATCCATCTTCCTGATGCAGCGCTGACACACTGAACAGTGATGGGCACGTTCTGGCTTAATACTGCAGCATTTTGTACACTTGAATATAACCTGACCTTCACGAAAACTCATCTGCTTGATCATTTCCTTTGTAGCGTTACCTTTTGGAACAGCTCCCTATAAAGCAATAATTAATTTTGCAATTCCTATAGTCCACATACAATCTCCACAATTAACAATATAATTTTAACCAAATAATAATATTTAAGGCTTTCTTTCCGTTGCACATTATTGTGACCTCAAATAAAAACTATCGTTGGTCGCAAACTATCGTTCTTAATGTGATTTGGCATAATCATATCACACTTATCGGAAGTGTTGGCATAGGTTTCATTTTCTCGTCTAATTATATGATTCAATAATTTAATTATTTATTTATTTACACTCAATTATAATATCTTATTAAGATCTCATATTGTAAATAAAACTACGGGTTTTATCGCGTGTGTTTGATTTTGGATTACCCGATCTTTCGAATTTAATGTTTAATAATTACCACCCATAAACAGTAATTTTCTCATATGGAATCATTTTCTTCTTGTAATGGCAATAAATTTGTACTAAAATGTAGGTCAAAATTTAATAACTAATTTCTGTAGCAGGTAGATAATTATAAATACAGGATGTATCAGGTTATGGGGCAACTGTTCGAGTATGTTGTAGTTTAACAGTCATAGATCGTAATTAGAATGTACATTACACAAAAAACAATATAACATAAAAGTTATAGTGATTTCAAAAAAATGTGTCTAAGAGTCTATGCCTTAAATGTTACGTATTATGTAGGCATATAAAGACAGAATACATGTAGGCATGTAAAACTTCGACAGTATAATTTCATTCATTCATACCTACAATTGCGCAAACGCTTCAATGAGCGTAGGTAACAACGGCGAGCCGTCAACGGTCATCGGCCGATCAGCTGTTTTAAAGCGAAGTTGATCTTGCTTATGCGAACGTAATCATTGATTTATTCAATTTCTAATGAACATTTAACAAAGTATGAATATGTTGCGTATTACGTATCATTGACTTTATACATTTCAATCGGATTTACACGAAAAAGCGATGACAAAATTGAAAAATTTACATGTCTCCAATTCCTTAACGAATCGATATTTTTAGTTCAAATTTTTTTCATGGGATCCTACCACCATTGCCTAGCTCCCTTTTGACCAGTTGCCCCATAACCTGATACACCCTGTATATGTAATAACGATGACTTGTCGGACGTCAGGCATCTTAGACCGCCCTTGATCATGAACGCTGTATTATTCGAAAGGACGGGCAATCAAAAATCAAATTCAAACACGATAAAATCCGTAAAGTAGTTTTATTTGCAGTATGTAATACAAGTATTACATAAGTGTAAACATCAGAAATCATGATCTCATATTCCTTAAATATTTCTTATGAGACCCATAGCATAGTAAAGCGATATTATATTACATTCCTTCCCATCATACAAAATATTACAAGCTAGTAATAAGCTATTCAATAGCTAGATATCGATATGCTTGCTAATAATTTATATCAATAGGTAAGTGGCTTTTATTAGCCACAGACCCCTGCCATATTAAGCAAATCAGCTAAGTATACTGTGACCATTCTGACAGGTAGATCGGATTGTATTTTAGTTGAATGATTAATTAAATCAAATTTATCAATTATTATATTAGTTACATGGCAAAATATGTATGTTTGTATTTAACACTGTCTTATTGAATAATAACCTACCGAACCCTAACTAGCTAACCCTACTGGATAATAGTTGGGTGGTGTTCTAAAATATCAAACAAACAACATCTGGTAGATGTGAAACATCAAAATTATTTTGTACAACTATTTATGCATAAAAGAACAGATTACGACGCGATTTTGCCCAGAAAATGATAATTTCTATTCTATAAACAATTACTCAAAATAATTGTTTAAATACAAGAATTAAAAATACAAAAATATTACAAATTGTGACAACTCAATTCTTTTTATCAGTGACTTCTGTTATAATATAATAGTCCTATTCAATGCCTCGGACGATATTACTGTGACAATTGTTTGTAACTACACTTAATCATAATGGCCTCGCCACGGCATGCGTCGCTTTACGCCAGGCCAACGATCAGGTTCACCCTCGCCTACAGATGTTTCACATCAATAAAAGAATAGTATTTCTAAGTTTCTCACCATATCTTTTATCCACTCACCATCAGGAGAGATCAAGCATTTTTAAAACAATTTTAATTTTTTTACATAATTCTTATCTGTTTAAAGTTAACATAAAGTGCAGATAAAATTGTCTTTTACAAGTTGAGGTATGCAAAAGGGGGATATAGTTTACATAATTAACAAAAATTTTAATTATGTGTATGTTATAATACTTACTGGATCAGTAAACATTGTTCTAAGATGCGATGCAAAAGCAAGGAATGCAAGACTTTGGAATATGAAAATGTTGATGTAGCTGTACACAGGATATGTAGATACACCAGGCAATAGCATCACCATCATAACAACAAACTCTGCATAGAGTATTAGAAGCCATGTTAACACTGCGCAGATTATTCCACATATATCCTAGAATAGAAATAACTTTTCATAATGATCGTAGTAGATATACACTGTTGCTGTGTGAAGGTAGCTATGACTACTACCAACCCTTACTTTTCTCATGGATGTACTACAAGACAAATAAGAGTTTGCCACCAACCTGGATCAAGTCCATCAGACAGCCGGTTATAATTAAAAAAATATTGTCTAATCTAAACTTTCTCATATTGCATCATGACCCAAGTTATTGGGATAGTATTAAGCTTATTGTTAGTCCTAAAAAGTATGTATGTATGTATTTCACAATTAGTTTTCTGTATCCGGTGATGGAGTATAAATTCAAAATCAAATCTAATCTTTTCTTCATGATTATATAAAGTGTGTTATGGAATTAAATAGTTATCATCCTTGCAAAAGAAGTAAACGTGAAATAAAACCCTATGCCAAATCAGATGCTAACCTAGAATAATAGGTAATAATAATAGGTAGGTGCAACTATTATAAAAGAGAACCAATAACAGTACTGTTATACATATATACTATATGCTTTCTACGATGTTTATACATCTTTTTTTATAAAATATTCCTTTTCATACAGTTAATGTCTTTGTTTATTACTTAAAATACAAATGTTTAACAGTTGGCTATGGCAGACTTAAAGATACAGTCAGTTGCAAATGTCTTTTACAACAGCCATAGACAAGAGGGAGGTGGTTAATTGTATTCTTATTCCATAACCACACGAAAAATGGAACTTTTAAAGTACTATTCTTACTTTACTATTATTGCCGATGCAAGCAGCACACCTGATGGTAAGTGATACTGCCACACATGAACCCTCGCAATGCCACAGCTAGGCTGTTGCCTACCATGAGCGAAGTGCTCTTTTAAAACCTCTTTTCAGGAAGGACATGTCATAGGGCTTGGTAAACACAGTAGTAGATAGCTCATTCTAGAACATGCATGTAGGTGGAAGAAAGGATTGCTGGAAACATACAGTTGAAGACCATAATGTTCCCAGATGAAATGGATGAGCTCTGCTACTATGTCGAATGGAGTTGGTAAAACGGTGATAGTGATACCAATTCAAACAGTTCCTCAGATCATTCCGCTCCAGTGACATCTGTGACATTAGGATCCCCGATTATTCGAACAGCACGTCTGTGCAGAGAGTCAAATCGGTCTAGTTCTATTTAGACGCGCCTGCCCAAACCAGTACTTCAAATGTGACCGGACTTTTGCTTTGTACATAAGATGCTGTCTCCATGTGAAAAAACACTTAGATCTGTTCAGGACTTCAGTGTTTTGCTTGCCATTTCAGCTTTGTCCCCCAAGCGATTCCCAAACTGGTTTTTGCTTGGTATTTCTACATCGCGGATCTCAATACTGTCGGTAATTTGGAGTTACTCCTTCGAACTGCAGCGCTATGACAAACGGGTCCTTTTTTTGCAGAAATCGCGCAAATTATTGTCTTTTGGGATTGAACTGGGCTAAGTTCCGTTCACTCTATTTAAAAATCCGCCTTAGATTGTGCTCGACTTCAGACATAACTTGAATTCTTCTTTCCTGTAGCATACTCCGAAGGACTTTCTGGAGAATGATCGGAGCAGGAGCCATCTATGACGACTTTTATATGCCGACCAAAGCTGGCGATGTAATGACAGAATGCCTTAGGGATTTCGATCTAGGCGGAGCGCTAGCGCCCAACTGTGCTAGCCCTAGCTTGCCAATACATCTGCCCAACGATGTGTAAGATACACAAGAAAATCACCAGCCAACTGGCTAAGACGAAAGTCGAATGCGCGATCCCTAATCAGCTGGTAATTCTCAAGGTATTGCAGAAGCTGGCGGTTTATAATACAGTATGACTGTAATACCTAGATTAAAACAATCTACTACTAGATGATTCATGCAAATAATTCTCAGCATAAGTAGCAGATTTATTATATATATTACAGTAACTTTTTTAGGAGACAGGCTACGGTCAAACCCTGCCCAATCCATCTGAGGCGACAGAAGGGGCGTCGTCCGAAATCATAACCTGCCGTACACATACTTCTCTTATGCTAAATGGGCAGGCCACTGGTACATGCCCATGTCATCAATGGCCCATCTGTCGAGTTATCGTTTCGTCCCGAAATCCTACGTTGTCAGGGCGTCGCCCTCACACGATCGGCCTCTCTGACTAATCCCCGGTCTGATCGCTTGCATAAAACAATATTCTAACAACAATATCTATATACTGAAAGTATAAGCTTACATTGTATGTGTGAACATATTTAGTATTTAAGTTATCCATTATTCAAAGTTAAGTTACCCCATGCACCTAACTATTAAAAAAGAAAAAAGGCTTAGGGTTCGAAATGCCTAAGCAGATTATATCAACTTACAAACAAAAAAAAACTAATCCTAATAATCCTAATCATGCCATTTTTTTGGAGCTATAATGTCACAGATAAACCCACAGACATGTCAAACTTATAGCATTCGTCTTTTTGTATCCTGAGTTGAAAATGTTTTACATATATAATATTCAACATGGTTTGTCACATATTGCATCACATTCCTCTTGCTGACACTTCCTCCGTACATTATTATAACAATAAATAATAGCTTGCCTAGTTATTTATTACCATTACAATATAATTATCAATCCACAGTGCACTTTCTTTGTAGCATAGGTCAACTCACAGAATTATAAACATATAAATTACATGTATCTCAAAGTAAATAGGAAATATACAGTTACTTTGTATTAAATTCTCAAGTCTCATCGTCATATCAGCTCATATACGCCCATTACTGCCCCTCCACAATAAGAGGGAACTTGACCTACTAAACCATACTGGTCAGATTTGCACAGGGTTTTATATCGAGCTTTTGCTTTTCTTGTATAGATCTCACATACATATTATATCCATTTATAACACCCATAGGTAAGACAGAAAGTGGTGAAATGTATCCTTACTTCATCACCACAAGGAAATTCCCAAATGATAACTATATATATGACATGGCACTATGGTGATGCAGTAACTGTGAGATGTATCATCACACTCTCCTTCCAAATAGTTGTTTCTTGCAATAACATATTGTATTGCAAGAAACAACTACGAGCCATAAGTATATAATACAGGCAATATCACAATTGAAAGCCAAATAAAAGCCTATCTAACTCCATCTAGTCTAGCTGCCAAACTGTCTGATTAAACTCCATATGTATCTCATGACTACTGAATAAAATTGTTTGCCAATTTTTAGAAGGCAGTTCTTTGTCCTTACAAAAGTATTATTACTGACCTTCACAGAAATCTTTAGTTTGAAAATCTACATATATTCACGGTGGAATGTAATTGACTGTTTTCCCAAAACGTACATACTCAGTTAATGATATAGAACCATAATATAGCATTTGTTCAATAAAATAAAAACATCAATTCTTGTTGTTTGCAATCCCGGACGTTTCCTTAAAATATCATTTTTGCATAACTGTAACACGTAGTTAAGGGCATCGACCATAGGTACAGTAGAATGCTAACTGACCTAATAAAATATAGACCAAGGTCGTGCGACCCAGGTGCATCAGAAAAGAAGAAAGGGGTGCGGGACATGAGCAGATGAAGTGTGACACCGAGCTCCGAGGTGTTATACCCAAAATTATTTTGTTTAACCTATGATTGCGATTTAATACAAATGCTATGTCGCAGGCATGTTGGGAACAATACCTTGCATATCAGACAAACTTAAGAATATCTAATATCAGACTTTTTTCTAAATGTATTATGTTTTTAGTTATGTGGGGATATTAAGAATGATTGAGTACATACATTTCAGGAAAACAACTAATTAGATTCCACGGTGTATAGTATGTGTATATGTGTATGATAATAGAGCATGAGCGCATATATCTGGATGAATATATTACCCTGATACACCAAGCTTTTCCACCACAGCATCGATTATGCATGTCGCAATCAGGTCGAGTAAGGACTAAGCACTCTGGATCTATTTGGTACTGACTTTCCATTTCCTCATCTTCAGAACTGTCATAGAATTCACGTATCATTGAGTGCTTGCACAGACCTGTAATTTATTATAAAACCATTATACTGTAGTACATATGTAATTTATATACAATACTTTGAAACTGCACACTAATTGCAAAAATTACAATGATATAGTAGTATGTACAAAAAAAGTACCTTTTATTTGGACATTACCTACACCTTATTGCAATCACAAGGTTTAGAAAGATCTACAAATTGAACAGCAAATTATTTTTTGATTACAGTTCCATGTGCACTGTACATTTACTAATAAATAGGTTTGTATTCATAATACTCCACTTACCTTATAGAATAGGGGTAGACAATTATAATAAGACGAATTACTAAAATAGCAATATTTAAAACCTCAAATACCCGCAGGCCTCAAGTCCACAAACATACATCTATTTGAGTCTCTTAGAAACTCTTACATGGAAATAGAATCGATATTTAAAATATAGCCAATCGTCATAGATTCCTACTTTAACGCCTTTAAATTAAAGATAGATTGTATGAATTTGAAATGTAAAATTGAAGCTAACGTTATAATGAATATAAGCAACAATGTAGAACTTCGGTTTTCATACTACGATGTAGGTAATGTTATTATTGTATAAATTTTCATAGTAAGCAAAGTTTACACAAATTTAAGATAATGCTCGAATCCAAGAATTATTTATCTCTAAATAAAATGTTATTGTAGTTTTATTAAATCTTTCTATGATTATAGCTTTGTCAAAAATCGAACCCTGAATTAGAAATATTGCATTTACTCTGTGAACAAAATCAATAAAAATTTATGAAAGAAGTCGAAGAGATACCATAGAGTTTTTATTTGGATTATTTCGTTCGTTCGGACAGGCAAATGATATGAAATCTTACACAGCCAAGCCCCGTACTATTATAATAATATATTCATATATTGACCTTATCAAGTCTCTATCCGTCAGTAATTTACATAATCACCACTAAATAAGCTTTGGTTAGCTGATTATAAGCA
Source organism: Lymantria dispar (assembly GCA_032191425.1). Taxonomy (NCBI): domain Eukaryota; kingdom Metazoa; phylum Arthropoda; class Insecta; order Lepidoptera; family Erebidae; genus Lymantria; species Lymantria dispar. The sequence continues at coordinate 19,302,542 of CM063440.1, forward strand.
GCACTAAAAATTTTGAACGAACATGAAAACACGCAAAATATTACTATTTTTTAGCACTTTATATTATTATTATTTAAATACTGTCAGAAAAATGCTCTGCCAGCATTTAAATAAGTACTAATATTTTAGAGCCCTATGATGTTATATGAAATCATCATATAACATCATAGGGCTTTAAAATATTGAATACTTGCAACCCACCCTCGCTTCGCTTCAGTTTCAGTCAACTTACCCGCGCAGTTCCCGTACCCGTGGAAATACCGGGATGAAATATAGCCTATGTTACTCCCTGATGTTATAGCTTTCCATTGGTGAAAGAATTTTTGAAATCGGTTCGGTGGTTTAAGCGTGAAAGCGTAACAAACAAACAAATAAACAAACAAACTTACTTTCGCATTTATAATATTAGTAAGGATAATCCAATAATACTAGCCTCTCAGTTAATAAACTTTACTCTTTGGACCAGCGTAACATTTTTACGTTGCGACCAATCCTCCCTAACATCATAGAATATAGTAATATATTATGATATTCCGTACGGGGACGGTCGCCAACACTAGAAATAGTTTCGAAACAGTAATTTGAAACACATTAATATTTTTAATCATTTATTTTATTATCGAATATCACAAATGACATATCTTATTAATTCATTATCTTTATTATTGTATATTAACTGAAAATTTACTTGACTTGATCTTGATGAATGGCTTCTGCTGGCGTTACACCGCAACTTTGCCAATGTCCCGTTAGACTCGTACGTAGACCGCCAAACGAAGGAGATTTTACGGTGCGAAATAATAGAAAATGGGCCGGTGAATATGATTCTAAAATTACATGAGAAATACGATGATGGGTATACTGAAACAAAAGACAATTCTAACTAAATTGATACATTATAACGAAAATTAATTTTACAATTAGATACTTAACTAAGCATTTACAACTTTATCTTATTAATTTTAATAAATTTACAGAGAGTATAAATGAATCGTGTAAAAGAGTAAGAAGGCACTTAATAGAAGTAGGACGAGGAATTTCCGGTGGTAAAAGATTATGTAAAGAATACAACAATTTAGTACAATTAAAAAAAATATGGTCCACATTTCCTTCATCTAATCCACACTCACAAATGGAATTATCCCTAATCCTAAGTTTGGCCAGAAAGACAGGAGTGCAAGAATGGTTCAAACGCAAACGGCAGATTGTGGATGTAATAGTCCTGTCCGCTTTTGGAAACTTCGTAAACCAGGGTTTATGTGGCATGTCAGGTTGTATATCACCATAAAATTTACCCTTTATATTCTTGGAGATTAGCCAATCCTTAGTCCACTCTTGAAATAGAACTGATTTTAAGGAGGCACATATGTCATGGGAGTAAATTTGGTAATATTCTAGAGAACCTGAATTTGCAGCAGATTTAGCGCAAGAATCAGCTGTTTCATTGCCAAGAATACCTTTGTGCCCAGGAATCCAGGCTAGAACAATATTAATACCAAGTCTGTTACACTGGAATAATTCATCTCTTATTCTCAATGAAATTGGAAACCTAGATTTTGATCGAAATGGATAACTGAAAATTTAATAAGGTCAAAGAAAATAAACTGACAACTTGAATGTCATAAAAATAGACGAAATTCAAATGTGTAATCGAATTTGACAAACAAAGGAAAATAATACTATGCATATGATTTTTTAGTCTGTATTGAGTCTTTCTAAACATTGTTATCTTTAAATTTGGAGTCGTAAAACCTAAGTGGGTATTCTCCAATTGCCTAATTGGGACTCGATATATAGTAAACTAGCAGACCCGGCCACGCGTTGCTGTGGCTAGTGTTTTTGTTATATTACATTTTATTAAACTATTTAAGTGGAACTGTAGGAGAACATCTGTCATGGAGACCGTCAATTTTTTTTACAAATGACATCTATGTAAAAAAGCAAGTTAAAATCGTATATGACCCGTTTGTAGGTTTGACATAGCAGCGCCATCTATTAATTAATTACTCAATCCAGTCAACAGATATCGCCATCTGTTAAAATCGTTTGGAGTTAACAGATAATTGTGAATGTCAATTAATAGACAAATAATTTGCAATAAAATAATATCGCGACTATAAATTAAGACGTAAGCTATCCTCTATCTTTCAAGTTGGATCAAACTGTACACGGTGTGCAAATTTGATTAAAATCGGTTAAGTAGTTTAGGAGTCCATCGCGGACAAACAACGTGACACGTAATTTATAAATATTAAGATATATACTATATCAAGATAAGTTTTACAAACGTTCAAACATAATTTAATCATAAGATATTAGTAGTAGTAGTATAAGAGAGAAAATTAAAAGTATGGATCTAATATTTGTATTAGATCCATACTTTTAATTTTCTTCAACTTACTAATTAATCGGTTTAATATTAATGTTAAGTCAACCGTAATAAAATAAACCATAGTAAAATGTAAAATTTTTGTGAGCAGCACAACTAAAGTAAGCAGTTGGTGATGGTCGACATGGATCAATTATTTCAAGAAAATGATTATTGTTATTCAATAAACATTTATTTTCATTAAATACAAGAATTAAAAATTAAAAGACATTTCATATTATGACAACACAATTTCTGTTTTTTTTTTTTGTGTGTGACTTAGTTGTTAGCCTCAGATGGCTGTGACAACTTTACCCGGATTGGTGGGTGAGCGCTGAGGGCTCTCAACCCGTACAATTTCTGTAAAAATATAATAGTTATATTCGATGCCTCTTACGATATTACTGTGACCATTGGTCGGAACTACACTTACTATCATAGAGCGGGGTGAGGTCTCGCCTCGGCATGCGTCACTTTACCCCACGTCAACGATCAGGTTTACCCTCGCCTAAAAATGTTTCACATCAATATTATTTGCCAATAACATAGGAATGAGTTGTTTACTGCATGATTTTCCTAAATACAATAAAACTTATGCGTGCGTGCGTGTGTGTATATGTTGTAAAGACATAATCCATTTATAAAAACAGTTTTTCACTATTAATTACTTGTATCTTTTGTATTGCTTGAGTATTATCTAATATTGATATCAATTTATAATATTTTTAACGACTAAATCTCTCAGCAACTTTGTTTTATTCAGATTGAGCGTGTACGTACTCGTACATAACTCCCGAATAACTAGCTATTAATTTTTATCAGTGTATTACAGTGATTTTAAACGCGAATTTTATCATCCTCTCACTTCTATAATAGACATATGCAAATAATAATGGATAATATTATATTTCATTTTAATTATTACGTAGCTATAAATATTCGATTAAGTAGATAGGTACCTACTAACGAAACGGTTCTCTAATACATTGTTGTCAAAGATATTGTTGCGCCGCCCTAACGTCGCCGGGATGGAATAGACGGTGTATACATATGCTGACCATAACCTATCAAAAAAATGTAACATCTTTAGAATAAATACTCGTACCAGTTCATACTTATGTATTTACTGGCCGTACGATGGTACAGCAAGTAAACGCTCGGTCCGTATCGGTATTATCATGTTATGTGATATTGAAAACAGCTATCAATATTGCATCGTGTTTATACTAGAGGTGAGGCGTGTATACTAGCAAGCATGTGACTTAGGCATTATAGTGTATACAGGGTGTAAGGGGACCGCTCCCGAAAACAACGACAGGTAGTACTAGTCCTACTTGTGATGATAGGCTTTTTTTTATTTTGATGTGCGATGCGGTCGGCGCGCTCCTCGCACCACTCCGTCCGGGGCGACAGAGGGGCGTAAGCACGCACACCCGCAACCCAACCGAACACCACGTCGCCTTCATCGTTGGGCCGACCATGTGATGATAGGCTAGGAAAAAATCGATTTGCACGAAATATTTTTTTTTTGCACAAAGGTTTTTTAGTTTTTCACAGTCCCTCGTATTAGGACACTCCCATGTAATGATAATTTCATAAAAAATACGTCACTTTACTCAGATTAGAAAAACTCAATCTATGCAAAACTTAATATCATGTGGTCTAGAGGTCAGTCACCGTGCGCCCTACGTCATTGAATAGGCACCGCCCGCGAAAAAAATTCTATTCGATAATCGCAGCGAAATTTTAAATAATGGAAACGACGTCTGCCTGCTTTCGGGTTGCCCACATGTGAACTACGTACGTCCCGTCCCCCTACTTTTAACTCTGGGTAGGGTATCGCCAATAATAATTATTAGGAACTAATAATATAAATACAAAATTTCATTGACATAATGTCAACCTACCATACGAAAAACTTTTATACCTAATTAATTTGCACCTCTCTTTTATCCCCTTGGGGATTGAATTCACAAAAAGGGATATCGGCAATAAACATTATTACGAACTTGTAACCGAAGTACAACATTTTATCGAAATATCTTTTAAAATCAGAGAACTTTCATACTAATTTTGGACCTCCCTTTTAATCCCTTAAGGGATGATTTTCGCAAAATTTTTTTACACCTATTTCATGATTTTCAATGAAGAACTTCCGTACTGAATTTCATTTGAATAACTTAAAAAACGGCAAAGTTTACTAATAATACTAATTGTGTACCCCCGTTTGACCCCCTTAGGGGATGAATTTTCCAAAATCCTTTCTTAGAGAACTAAGGGAGCACCCCTACGTTATAAAGGAAACCCCTGTGTAAAATTTCAAGTTTCTAACTCTTATAGTTCAGGGCCTGCATTGATACATCAGTCAGCTTCTCCTTTTATATATAGGTAAGAACCTAGCTTATAAAAATCTGATTTGACAACCCCATGGCCCAGAACCTGGGTAAGCCTATGTTACTACGTGTGTCATAATATCACAGTCATTGCTTTTTATCAACTACTAGATGCGTTATCCAGTTTTATTTGTAAGATTATATCGTCATATAATAGTAACTGCTCCTACTATTTTATTATCGCTATTACAAACTGTGATTTAACATTATCGTTGATGTTTAACAGCGACGATTAATACACCTCACCTCTAATTTGCACTCTATGCGTCACATATATAGATAATTCACTATAGGGATGAGCGATCTTTCTGAAAAAGATCGATTCTTGAATTGATTCGAATTGTCGTCGAAAGAATCGATTCACAAGAAAATTGAGGTCTGAAGGATCGATTCCTGATTAATCGATCGATCAACCTTTTCTATTGGACGTGCTTGTGATGACCTTTTTTTTTTAGGAAATCTGGAGAGTAAATATGTGATGGGTTTTTTTCTTAGGAAATCTGAAAGTGTTATTAGTCTTATAATTAATCTATACTAATAAATAAAATTGGAGTAACTGTTTGTAATGTCAAAATAATAGACCTTTTTCATGCTCACACGGCTATACATATCCTACTACACATCTGCACTATATATATATATATGCCTAAAAATCATTTTATATTTTTTTTTGTCTGTCTTACAACTTACATTACAACATTACAACATACTTAGTATCGAGTGGGCAGAAAAAAAATCGAACGACAATTCTCTAGGGTAAAGTATCGATTCACCAAATCGATTCAGTGCTTGGTATCAATTTATAAAATCGATTCTCCAATTAATCGATCTGAGATCGCTATCCCTAAGTCACTATAAAAATAAGAAAAAAAATCTCACAAACGCCACGGCTAAACGTAAATTTGTACTCTATTTTTTTATAATTCCATTTTTACGAATGCTAAATTATGCAATTATTGTACCTTTATGCTAAGTTGAGCCTGGTGAATTAAATATTCTCTAAAAGAAAAAGCAAAGCTTTGCTAATTTCTAGCTATGTATTTTCTGCAACTAATGTAGGTTAAGTAAGTGTCAATATGTCACTTGCAATGTTGCTGAGTGACTTCAGTTATGTTATGATTGATATGACAAATTGTTCATATAGACATTTATTTTATTATTTTCCTTCCATCAGTATTTTCCGCCCAGCCTAGTCATAAATCGTAATGTACTTCTCCTGTGTGTCCAGTTTCAGCTACAGATATGCAACCCTTATATTCTGTTGGTAAGTACTCTCGCTTTGTTTTTACTTGTACTTATCAAATATTTTATATTATACAGAAATTATTTTTATACATTTTAACGAGAGCTATAATTAATTTATTATATTCGTAATTGTCCTCAAAATTAGATGAGCAATAGCAGATTATGTGCAACAAAGCATTATCAATGTCAATTTGATACGTCGAAGGATGTGGTATTATCTGACAGTGTTATGATACTGTGTCATGCATGCATGATATCTACTCAATATACAGAGTTATTATACATTGGTATATTGAACAGACATGGGTATATATTTCATTGTTAATCTCACCTTTCAGTGGTATTCCCAGTGATTTTTTGTTATTCTAATTTTAAATTTGACCTTAGATATATCTAGTCTTTTAATGTTTACAAGATATCTGTGGACATTGCTCTTTTTTCAAATAAGTGTTAGGTGTATTTTAACTGCACATTAATCCATATAGACATAATCTAAGTTATACACATATCTAACGATAATTATATAAACTAGATGTTATTATGGTGGAGTTACCTCTGAAATATTTCAAATGTAATTTATATTTCTTGTCATTGAAATTAACGCTTCCTGTGAAACATGATAAGGTTCATCAGGAAATGTCCTGTGTCACAATTTATTCTACTTGACTTATTTAAGTAGCTGTGACAAATTATTGAAACTTTTTTTATAATATCAATGTATTTGGAATATTTGCAGTTATGAAATGTATAGTAATCAATAAATTGTTTACAGACCATGAAACTCGGCATAGTACAAATAATGCTGAGGTTCAACATGATACTACAGAGTCAACTGAAAACTCACCATTGCTACGATTTCCTGAACATCAAACCCCAAGGAATCCATTGACTACTGTGATTGTTAGCCTGTTATTGTTGGTACTTATAGCTGGGGTTATAATTGGCATATACCTTCTTGTGTTACAAAATGCATCTGGTTAGTATCTTTTATTATTTTAATAGTATTAGCAAATATTATTTTTAAGCACTGTTGTAATTATAAATTAATTTCATTGTAGAAAATGTTCTCCCCCCTGTGGTGGTACCATTACAATTGGTTAGTAGATCACAATGGGATCAGAGTAATAATACACAAGCAAATCGGAATTTCTTTCCATATAAGTTGAAGGAAGCAATAGTGGTCCAAACTTATACACCTGAGTGTGTGAATACGGAAACATGTGTAAGACTTCTCCAAGACATGCAGGTATTTTCTCATATTATTTATTGAAACTAATTTCATATTTTTTTACTATTCTGTGTAGTGATGGAGTAAGAATACAATTCACCACTCCCTATGTTACCTGTGGATGTCATAAAAGGCGACTAAGAGATATAATATGCATATAGCATCTGTACAAGAGGGGGAGAAGTCGAAAGTCAAAACATGATATAGTACGTCAAATTCCCTCCCATTGTGGAGGAGGCCTGAGCCCAACAGTGAGACTTATATGGGCTGGCTATTCTAAAACTTTATTAAGGTATCTAAGAAAATAATATTGCTGATATCAGCTCGTTTTACGAGAAAACCCTTTGAAATTGGCTGCTGATTTGTAAAGTAGAAATAGCTGTTAATTTGAGTATTAAACTTAAACAATTGCAAAGTTGTAAAAAAAATAAATATGAGTACAAAGTTCTCCTGTATTATTTGTAAATTGGTACACCTTGCAGTAGGCCTTCTACAGTAGTAACAAGAGAAGACAGTTGCGCTGACTTCATTTATGTAACATATATGAGAAAAGCTATAATTCAAAACTATTCTTACGGATTTGATTGTGTTAGTATTTGTTGTTTAGTTTCACAATATTCCAAACTCTTTTTGGCATTCCTGGTAGGTACAAATACGATGTAATTAGTACAAATAGTTTTATTCCATAAGTACAATAGTATTTGTAAACATCAGAAGTCCTACTTGAAACTCTTGTGATTGGGAATTGATATATAACCCGCGCCAATAAATGAACGAATAAATGGTGGCGTTAATTATTCTTTCTCCCTCGCACATAATATACACAAATAAATAATCAGCTAAAGCAGTCTAGATTTGCTCTTTCTTAATTTTTTGTTAAATTGTTTTTTGTTATTTCGGGTTGAGAGCCCTCAGCGCTCACCCAACAGTCCGAATTAAGTTGGTATAGGCATCTGCGGCTTACAACTATAGTGGAAAAAAAAAATTATTTGTTATTGTTCTTAATGGCTCTATTAGATTTTGCTTTGTTATTGATGTTCCTTGTTATTTATTGTTTGTTGATATATTTGTTGATTTTGATAAGAGATTAAATGGATATTCAGTTACTATGCAGTATCTGGCTTAATTTTAAAATCCAACCAGATACCGGATAGTTAACGAGTATTTGGCTGTATATCAGATTTTAAAATACAACATGTAAAGTTTAGAAGCTCTTTATTTAATTAACGTAATAAAGGGAACCATTATTGTTTTTACAAAACTTAAGAAATAATACTGATACTGTACTAAGAGCTACTTATGATGGATAATTAGCAAGTTCTCTAGGTTAAGAGACAACAAATGATTTCGCCTGTGTTTGTTTACAAATCCTGCTTCTGAAAAAAAAATCTTTCACTGTACACTGAAAGAGAAACTAGCTAACTTTCTTCAATTTGTGTTTTCTACAACATTTCTTTCTTAATTTATAAATTGTAATACTTAATACAATAGTTTAAAAATATTTAAAATAATATGCATACTAAACACCCATCAAAGGTCAATCTGACTCGCACAAAGAATTTCGACTTTTATCTATGTGGTTTTTAGTTTCATTGTAGTGTATAATTATATATTACTAGCAGTAAATGTGTTGTCGCTTATCAACAATATTTAGGTTGTCATGTACGTGATTCTATTATCTCAATACGTGTTTACTTAATCAAGAAGTTTTCATTCAATCGTAGAAATTGCGTTCGATCTAATCTGAAACTAATACCGAGATTACGACAACCGTTTTCCTCTTGAAAAATCGTTATCGTAATTGTTTATAAATAACTGTAAATGTGTGTATTAGTGATGTAACGAATGTTAGGATTCAGACATTCGCGAATGCGAATGTGTGTGCGAATATTCATCTCCAATATTCGTGAATGCGAATACGAATGTTGACTTTCAAATAAAGCGCGTGCAAAATATACGGGTTTGACATTTCGTAGCCATGTTTAAGCCAAATAGCCTAGGTTAACCGTTACAATTTGTACGAATGAAACTAGTCAGTTTCGTTCGAAAATATTCGTTGTAATTTGAGATTAGTTTATTATTATTGTATTTGTCAAATTTACAAACATGAGTAAAGCACATGTTACTGAAGTGTGGACTTATTTCACAATTTGTGACGCCGCGAGTGTTAATTGCATGGTATGTCACAAAGATTAATAATTACTTAACAAAAACAATGTAATTTTTTTCATATAGAATCATGTTGTTTTTTACTGGCAATTAATTTGTATAAAAATGTGGGTCAAAATTCAATAACTAATTCTCTAGCGGGTAGATATAAATCTCCTTAATAACCATGACTTGTTGGACGTGAGACATCTTAGTGCGCCCGTGACCATGAAGCCTGTCAAGCGTTCAAAAAATTGGGCAATCAAACGCGATAAAATCCGGAAAATTAGTTTCATTTACAATGTGTAATAATCGCCAGTATTATAAAACAATATAAATTATATTTTTGTAAATTATGTTTTTCGTTTTTTGTGATTTAATTTATATTTTAACTAGCTATTTCCCGCCCGATTGATTGGCTGGGTTGAAATTGTAATTTGTTTAAATGACAATTATAACAAATAAATAACTTCATTATTATAAACAATTCTTGCCAATTCTCGATTCACCAAATGTCGAATTAATAAATTATCAAATAGAATGAATTCAGTTACAGTAAAAATTCATTATTTCTAACACAAAAACAAATATAAATTCCGGATAAGTATTCACCAACATATCATATACTAAATCTTTCTCCGAAACATGCTCCATCTTTTGGTATAAATATTATTCTGATGGTTTCAGTGGTTTTCGCAGTATAACTGAACAAAAAACCGGCTCCCCATTTATTAGCACATATTAGACTGACAAGAATAATAGATTTTATCGCGGGCGGACTCCGCCCGTGGAGTGACCATGAACGCTGCAAAGTGTTTGAAACGTCGGGTAATCAAAAATCAAATACAAACGATAAAATCCGTAAAGTAGTTTTATTTAAAATGTGTAATACTCGCGTAAACATCAGAAATCATTAAGAATAAGAGAGATAGTATTTCTAATTTAGTTGGCGATCTGAGTGTTCCATAATTTTTTAAACAAATATTTTGAGTAAATAAAAATAATAAATATTATCAGTTATAAATATTATAATTCTATTCCACAATTACATATATAATTTCCTTTTAGTTTGTCAAATATATTCGCCAAACATTCGCATCGTTCCTAGCGAATGCGAATGTCAAAAACATATGCGAATATTCGCGAACGCGAATACGAATGCGAACATTCGTTACATCACTAGTGTGTATTACAATTTATGCAGATCCGTGCACTTTTGAGTAGTCTAAATCTACATGCGTGAGACTTCTATGAAGGAAGTTACGTGTTCGTTTATGGCAAATCGACATTTTGTTCTCTTTATTCCCAACAGTTGTATTTCGAATATTCGTTCAGTAAGAAGGCAATAAGTTTGCTTCCAATAGCCCAATGTGGAAGTCAATATTTATCGTATCCGGGCGTTAATTTATGAATTTTTGAAATCAAGTAACCAAATATTGCGACACTTCCAATCCGTCGTCTGGTACATTGACACTATATCACCGTTCCTACACAGTCTGTGGAGATATAATTTTCCCGGAATAATTCAATTTATTGTAGATTCTAAATTATAAGACGTGTAATAGCGGCTGTACACACTCGAAGAGGCACCTTAAGACGGGCCGAAAGCGAGTATGTACATGATATTCTCGTCTCGTCTTGCGCTCTCGTTCTCGCTTCGGTTGGTCTCGGTGACCTGTCGGTTTTTTGCGCCTGAGTCAAAGGGTCTCGTTAAGTCTCGCTAGGAAAACGAGATGGAGCAAGTACACACTCGATTTTTTAATTGTCCGCTGACAGTGTTTATGAGTAGACGATGCGTAACAATCATCCACCATCTTTATCTCCATGGCTTACGAATTTTTTTATATAATAAATGTTTAATTGATTATAATAGCTCACGGCACGGCACAAAGACAAATAGCAGCAGCAGTTTCTATGTCCATTGCCTCGGGTATTTACAGTGCAACTGGCATAACGAGTGTGTACAGGGCGTGCTCTTGCCTAGAACCTCTTGGTCGAAACTCCCGGCAAGAAGCTCTCGTCGAGTGTGTACAGCCGCCCTAACGTTTTCAGTTGCACCGTGATATCGCGTATAAGTGCAGAAGATAGATTGGTTAGCCACTGAGACCACTGAGGTTAAATGTATCAAGTGTCTTATAAGAGTGCTATTTTAAGACGTATTTTTTGAGTTAGTTGTGATATTTATTTTGCATTGTAAGGATTACATGTTCCAATTATCTATGAAATAAAATATGCGGCAGATTTACATAGCTTTGATGAGAGGTTATTAATCTTCGTGAAGGTTTCAAGGGCTTTTTGACGACGATATAGATGATAAAGTATTTGATCTCGATCGGCCTTGAACTCAGAAATCGTTTCTAGGTTGTTCGCATATACTTGAGATTTCACAAAAACCCAAAAAAAAAAGAAATCGCGCGGTGTTAAATTTTCATTCATGGTCACTGCAACTCCAGCCTTATTTTCAAAAAAGTGAAAGCCGATCACACTACCTTACAAAAATCTGCGCCGGACAGTTTCTCATTATGGATACATTTGTTTCTTATGGATTACCTGCGAATTTTATCAATCCCTATATTCGATAATTTTGTTTATTTACACAGCTTTAAATTACAAAGCAATTTCCATCTGGAAATTAGCAGCATTTGTGAAAATGACTTAGTCGAAAAAATTAGCGTTTGCTTACTTTCCTATTAACAAATTACCGTTGCTTTACATGGTTTGAGCATGTGGGTAAATTGAATCTTGTAGGAGTGAGTGGCGTCTTTCTTCAAATTTCTCTGTGTAGTTAAATTTGTAGCCGATGAGCGGATTTTCTGCCACACTCTCGTTGACGGCAGCAATCTTTTCAAAAAATATACTGGCACGTCCATGAATAGTAGACTGACGGTACACAAACGACTCCGTGTTTAAAATTTTTTAACTTGTCGAATTATGGACACACAAGATGCACTCTCTCGCTCAATAATGCCGTGAGGTTATAATAATTAGTAGAAATGAATAGAACTACAAACAGACCTGATTTGATTGGCTTTTTATGTGTGTAGCTGAATAATACTTAATATACTATATAAATATATAAAAATCATTATAATATAAATATATAAAAATGAATTGCTGTTCGTTAGTCTCGCTAAAACTCGAGAACGGCTAGACCGATTTGGCCAGTTTTGGTCTTGAATTATTTGTGGAAGTCCACGGAAGTTTTATACGGTGAGAAAATATGGAAAATTGCGAGTAAAATACTAAAAACAACTATTTTATTTTCCCATACAAACTGTTCTTACCTGTCAAACATTTGATGTTCGTTCCGTCGGTTCTGCATGTCGATATAATGGTATTATTGATAATCTAACTGGATTGAATTTACGGAAATTTCCTTGACCCGCAACTTTGCGGCATTTGTAAGAGTTTGATAAATCATCATCATAGTCTCAACCCATACACGTCCCACTGTTGGACTCGGGCCTCCTCTACTATGAGAAGGAAATCGACCTACTATATCACGCTGGTCAGACGTGTTGGTATAGGGTTTTGTGCCGAGTTTTCCTTCTCTTGCATATATATTACATGCATACTATATCACTTAGTCGTCTTTTACGACACACACGGGTGGTAAATCGTATTCTTACTCCGTCACCGCACGGATAATACTAAAGCCAAACTGATAAATACTAAAACAAAATAATTATGAAGAAAAGGCGGTACGAAGTTCGCCGGGTCAGCTGTCAAGTAAAATCGGTCCAGCCGTTCTCGAGTTTTAGCGAGACTAACGAACAGCAATTCATTTTTATATATATAGAATATATTATATGCATACGCGTCTGACGTAGTGTATATGCACTTTATTCCGTGGTATATGCATATTGTATCCCTTATGCGTCTTTTACGACACCCACCTACGTTAAAAGGCGGTACGAAGTTCGCCGGGTCAACTAGTAGATAATATTTTATTCACAAACAACGGACTGATAAGCTATAAAATATTCATGTGGCTAATGGAAAATGATTTATTTTATGCCCTGTTATCGATTGATGTTAAGACCATTTATAACCAACTAGCTTCGGCCCACGACTGCGCTCGTGTGACTATTAACTTTTCCAAAGTTGCTCTATTATCCCAAGGGAACATATTACCGGGATCAAAGTATTCTATGTCTTCTATCTTCTTTTCTGTCTAGGAAGAGAGAAGAGATCTATGAGGAAATTTTCATCCAAATCTGGTCATCAATAAACATTCAAACATGTTCAGAAACTTTCACGTTTATAATACTTCATAGTTCAGATTTTCGTGGAAATAAGATGATAAGCGTGCTGTAGTGGCAATGGGCAGACCACATCGCTCGACGCAGCGACAACCGTTGAGGCAGAAAGGTTCTTGAGTGGCGACCACGTATCGGATGACGCAGTGTAGGACACCCCTCACTAGGTGGAACGAGGACCTGGTGGAAGTTGCTAGACGTCGTTGGATGCAGGTGGCACAGGACCGCACTCTGTTGCGTAACATGAGGGAGGTCTACATCCAGCAGTGGACGGCGATAGGCTGAAATGACGACGATGATGAAGGTGATAAAGATAGTCTTTCATAGTTGCTGATATCTTTGTATCGGTGAAATCGTTTTTGAAATTCATCAAATTCCCTATTCCCTAACTAACTGATAGTGCGAACCCTCGCTTATTTGTGTATACCACACTGCCGTCAGCTGGGGGTCCCGCCGGGATATTACCACACTCTCGCAGAAAATCAACGTCTGAGTAGTAGAAATTTATTATTGCACTTCGCTCGGTGGGAGCGGGCGACTTCACACTCCTTTACGTCCTTCACGGTAGTCCATGATCTAGCAAAGGTCCATGAGCTGCAGTATCACTGACCATCAGCTGTGTTGTTTGTTTACTACCAACGGCAATAAAAAAGAGAATAACTGGATAAAAATAGCCTACATAATATTATTAGCTGATAATGTAGCTTTCGTTTGGTGAAAGATTTTTAGAATTCACCAAACTTCTGCGGTTTCACCCGCATAGTTCTCGTTATCGTCGGAATACCGAGACATTAAATTGCATACATATGTTGCTCGCTGATAATGTAGCTTATTTGGTGACATAGTGTTCCTGAGGGAATACCGGGATAAAAATAGTCTACACATACATGTTATTCGCTGATAGTGAAGCTTGCCATTGGTGAAAGATTTTCATTTATTTGGTCGACATCCCGTGGTTTCATTTCGGGATAAAAATAGTCTCAATATGTTACTCGCTCGCAATGTAGCTTTTCATTGTAAAAGAATTTTTAAAATGGATCAAACTGCCTGCTGTTTTGCCCGCGTAGTCCCCAATTTTGTGGACATATCGAGATAAAAATTGTCTACATTATATTACTCGCTGCTAATTTAGTGTCGCTTTCCATTAGCGAAAATTGTAAAAATTTAATTTTTCAAATCGGATCAGTAGCTCAAACAGCTTTCAGCGTAATATAATTAACAAACAAACTTATTTTCGCATTTATAATATTTATTAGGATTACTAAATAACTATTAAGCATTATCACCATACGAAAAATATTAATTCGTACGTTGCGAAATTTCACAGGATCATATTTTTTTAAAGATATACAATTAAATAATTTTTCGTGTGTTAATCGATAACAATACGATGTCGACGTTACTATCCCGTATTGCTGTGGATGATAATAAAAGATAACTAAAAGACACGAAGAACACCATCACTGTAAGGAAGAAGGAGCACTCCGATGAAAGTCCTGTACCAACCAGACCCTTGCATTATTTAGGAGGTCCATGCATAATAATGACAATTATATCAACGGGGAAAAGTTGTTGGGTTTTATGACCGATGGTTTATAGCGGATTGTACAATGCAGTCAACTTTCCATTGTACTTCCAATAACAACTAAATTATTAAAGCATATCGATATATCCACGAGTATATTAATATCGTAATTGTACTGTTTGCTATTAAATTAATATCGGATATTGATTTGTTGGCTATTATAATGCTTTTCAATTTCAAAGGCATTGGGAACTCTGTATCCGATATTATTAATGTGACCTTATATGATTATTTTTACTTTAAAACGGTACACTTAAATAAAGGTCGCGATATTTTTGAGTCAGCAAAAGATACTTGTAGAAATAGCTAAAATACATATTTTTACCTTTTGATTACAACCCTTTTAATTACACAATTACCTTGTCTTGCTATAAATCCTGTAACAAAGAAAACAATTTTTTTCTATTGCAAATAATATTTATTGCCTTTACAGTGTGTTAGTTTAATAAAGAAATACAAAACAATTTAAAATATAAAAAGCTTATTCGAAGTGGTCTACATTGGCTGCAATACAGTCCTTTAAACGTTGAGGCCAGTTGTCAATAGAAGCACGCGCTCTTTCCATGGGAAAATTCTTCACTGCCAATCGTATGGATTGTTTTAGGGAATTCAAATTATCATGGCGTTTAGTGCTAGCCGTACTCTCTAAAACTGATCATAAATTATAATCCAGCGGATTAAGATCGGGACTAGACGACGGACAGTCTTGAACTCTGATGGAGTCCGAAACGTTCATTTCCTACCAAGACTGCGTAGACCGAACTTTATGACCCAGCGCAGAGTCTTGCTGGAAGGCCCATTCTTGGTTATTGAACATGGTGTTGTTAAGGGGCTTCGGTATTGTTAAGGGGGTTTGCGTGCTTCTATTGACAACTGTATTGCAGCCAATGGAGACCACTTCGAATAAGCTTTTTATATTTTAAATTGTTTTATATTTATGTATTAAACTAACACACTGTAAAAGTAATAAATGTTACTTGCAATAGAAAATATTTTTTCTTTGTTACAGTATTTATGGCAAGACTAAGTAAAAGCTAAAAGAAAATAAGACGTGAACAAGAACACGTCCTAACCAGTATAACAAATGCTAATGGACGTATGGGCACGTTAGATATGATTTTATTGTGCACCGCCAAGATTTTTATTTATCTGTTTTTCTTTTCTGTTTTAGGCTAATGCTACAGCTTCAAAAAACATCATGCCATATAATTTTTTAATATCATCTAATGGCCAGACCTACGAGGCTCTAGGATGGCAAATGTCTTCACCGATGCTGACACAAAAACAGTCTAAAGTACTGGTTTTGGCTTTTATAGGTAAGCCACATGATCGAAAATGATTACTTTAGATAATAATGAATAAACAGCCATTATATTGGCGTAGTGGTTAAGATAGCGACCTACAGCGCCAGTGTCGAGGGTTCGAATCCCACGCGGGACAACACTTTGTGCGATCCACAAATTGTTGTTCTGAGTCTGGATGTAATTTGTGTCCGTTAATTATATGTTTGTGAAGTCCCCCGCAATACAAGGATTATTTCCTTAGTGCAGGGTGTTGTCTTAAATAAATAAATAAATGACACTAATTTTGCCCACTATTGACCATAGTCATGGTATATATATATATATAAAGTAAGCCTAAGTATATGTCTATAATTACTTCTTTACCAATTACCATCATAGGTTTATAAAAAACTGTTATTGTTATTTAAATTTATTTTAATATTTAAGAAATTATTTTAATTTTTCAGGTAATTTTAGCAACGTACCACCTTCAAAGCTTCAAATGCAAGAAGCTAAGATATTTTTCGAAGAATCTGTAAGCCATCAATATATGGATACGTCGTATAGTATTTTAGGTAAAAATGTAAATGACACCCCTCCTTTCCTGAGTCAGTCTCTCAAGGAATTTCCGGAATGGCGTAACGAATTTATAGATAATAAAAAAATTTAAGGCTTAAGGCATTAAATAGTCAACTATTGAATAACTTCGAATAGAGTAATACAAGTATTCATAACATTTCAGCAATACAAGAGTTCTGGGTTTACATACATTACACAATATTAAAATATTGATAACTCACTATTAGATCAGAGTAATTCCTAAGGACTTAATTTTTTTATAGCTACATAACAATATGATGTTATAGTTGTTAATAAAGATATCAAATTAATAATACCTTCACGCCGCTAGATTTGGAACATGGGATTCCGCTGCATTTATACGGTATTTCTTAAAAAAAAATGTATATTATTATTTTCTTATATACGTAATATATTTTTACAACCAAATTATGGTTTTCCCCCTTGATTTAGCATTTGATACGTGTAACATGACAAGATATACAGAACAGCTATCTATAAAAACTTATTTGAGAACCGAAAAATGATTATAACATGCGTTTCTTCAACCCACACCTATTACAACGAATTACCAATAACTGTCCCCACTAACATAGGAGTGTGTATTACTAGCTCCTGTTTTGTTTTTCTAATATTTTTTTTTTGCTCAAGACAAGAAGTCTGTCTCCCCTTCCTGAGGTTAAACATCGTTATTATTTATGGAAATCATTGTGGATCCTAGCTTACAGGAGTTAATAGTGATACGAATACATAAGTCCTGCGTGTGATAAACATTTTTCGACACACAAATGAGTTTCTATACATATAATTAGACTATTATATTCGAAGCTCCTCATGCAACGTTTCATCATTTGTGATTATTATATTCTCTCGTATACACGCTAAACTGTTATTGCAAATTATATCGTTAGCAAATTAGATACGCAATTTAGTACAACTTTCACCTCTGTCCGATTGCGGAATGTAACTATTAACTTTGAATCTCTACACACTGGCTAATGTAGTATTGTTATGTGCATTAATTGAACAATATTAATACTGTTATATTACTTTAAATTTTAGTATTTCAATATTATGTATTCTTTATATGACTACAACCGAACAATACAAATAATTAGTTTTGTAAATATAAACTACCATATTAATCTATTTACATACGATAATAATTTCAACGAGAACTATTATTGATATGCACTTTTATCCTTAAGTTAGTGATATTAATTAAATGTGTATTTAACACACATATTGTGTCTATTATCTGTGAGGATAAATTCAAGAATAATGATATCGAAGTTTTGGCGGGAACAGGAAAGTGTCATGGGGTGGCGTTATATTATATTCAATATACTAGTGTTGTTTTACTAAATAATTTTATTGGCATTTTACGTAATGGAATGTGCAGGAGTAATGTGAGGAGGAGGGTGTAGTGAATATGATATAACAGTGCTTTACATTCGTTTTCCATCAGATTACGGTACTTAACGGTGTAGCCATGGCACAACTGAGTGCGGCGATTTGAATTGGTTGAAAGTGACTTTATAAAGGGGAAATTTGGCATAAATATCATAAAAATCATGGCATAAAATACCTCAAATTAAAAAAAATAATAATAATAGTACGGTTACACCCTACTTTCCAGGGGACATCTTTAGAGACGACTAAGGTATACTCCTTTTTCGTGTGGTGACGGAGTAAGAATACAATTCACCACCCCCTAATGCCCGTGGGTGTCCCAAAAGATGATTAAGGAATATTATATGTATAGAACATTTATGAAAGAGAAGGAAAAATATAAGTATTTTATAAAAAATAAATATATAGTAATCGTTTATATTATGTAGTTGAAATTAAAGCAAGGAAAATTTATTTTGAGTTATAACGATCTGTGGTTTTTCATTATACATATGAGGCTATGGTGAGCGGATAATTGTATTATTTTTTTTATCCCTAAAGCGTAAGCTTGTTGCGTAAAGTAGACATGAAGTAACTGCTTTGTTAGCTAATTAAATAAATAGCGATTGTTATTCTTAATATTATTTTATAGTATACTTTTATAATATAATTTATAGCTACTATACTAGTATACTGCATTGGAAGTGTTTATTGTAATGTATCATGAGTACAACGATTCATGACTCATGTCATGACATAATGACATCGTTAATACAAAACACAATTCTATGCATTTTGCTTTAATCTATAAAAGCTTAGTGCTCTGTTCTAGGCGAGATAATGTTCTGGCTATGTTGTGTAAAGTCTGTGCGAGGCTTTTATTTATTTAATAAACGTAATGATTATTTGATATTATATGAAAAATACACAAAAAACATACGAGAAGGACTATCGTAGTAAAAGACTGCTGAGATCAATATACAGACATATTATAGCAACGTTTATACTGCACACCGCAGCAGGGTTTATCCATTTCACTTGGAAACGTTATGGTCATCAACTGTACGTTTCCAGCGATAATTTCTCCCACGTACGTGTAGGCTCTGGAATGAACTACCTGTTGCTGTATTTTCCGAGCGCTATGACATGTCCTTCTTTAAACGAGGTTTAAAAAGAACATTTTCTTCATGGTAGGCAACGGTCTAGCTATGCCGATGGTATTGCAAAGGTCCATGGTGCGGCAATATCACTATCCATGACATGTGCTGCTTGATCGTTTGCCTTGCCGTTTGCAGTAAAAAAATATATATTTAAACAACAATATATACTTTTTTATATAACAATCATTCAATCGCAGCTTGTTCTAATCCTTTGCTAGCATTTTCTCTTGTTTTCTGTATATTGAGCAGCGTCTTCGCATCGTTCACGAAAGACCCAAATTGGATGAATTGTAATGTTACACCAAAGATGGAGGTCATATTATTTTACGTAGTATAGATATACGCAATATTGTGCGATTAAAATAATTCAAATTAAACGATACGCATCATGTGTTTTATAAGTGTACGATTTTTGTTGCAAAATCTTTGTTTTCCATAATTTAGATTTACTAACTCAATCATTTGTTGAAGACAAACCTTCAATAATATTATGTTTCAAAGTGTTAACTTGTTATATTAATTATTAAGTTTATTAAATGATATTGATTATGTTATATTACAATTACATAAGTTTGGAATGTAAATAACATAGTCCAGTGTTAACATTTAAATCTGTGATTCAGTTGACATTCCACATTGGAATAGATTGCTAAAAATGGAAAGAAATTTCCGGAAATTTCTCCTCTAATGAAATCAAAATCATATACCGACAAAATCTAGTTGTATAAATATGATAGGTGATGCCTTTTATGTTTTACATTGATTGAACATCGACAGTACTCGGGGATATTATATATATTATAGGTCCAGCATGTGGCTTGTCTCGCGAAAACTACTCTTTGCAGATTAGAAGAGTGTTAAAAATTGTTATATGTGCATACGTTGTTATTCTGGCTCGTTGCTTTTATCTAAGTTAAACAGTTCAATGAAAAGATTATTAGAAGCATTAACATTACCAAAATCATTTATTGAACCTAACTTTTATGTTACGGCAAATAAAAATTGTTCTTCTAAGTTAACCGGGGAATCAATTATTACGAAAAAATCTGAGGAATGTGAATGGGCATGATGTATGGTGATTATAAAAAGGGCCAAGCGAAATTGTAATGAAGCATTGATTCCAAATAATAAGGAACCTATATTATGAATGATAATAATGAATGTTTGAATGTACAATGCGATTCAAATAAGAAAAGGAACGTCAAAGACCTGTCAAATGTCACTTAAAAGTACGGCTTGCAATGAAACCTTATTTGCGTATCTATAATGTTTTTTTTGTTGTACTGACTATTAGTTACTCGAATGTGAAAACCGTCTAAATGTATTAGGGCTGTTGACTAGAGTTATTATTATTTATAAATATCGATACTTATTACTATACATAGTTACTTATTACTATATATAGTTTGATCCTAAAAAGGAAATTTTGCTGGCTGATATTATTCTATAAAATCACCGTAAACTTAATCTACTGTATATTATTCACACTCAGTGACGTAGCCTTAAAATAAAAGCTCATCACGGGAATCCCGCACATTTTGGTGTTTTAGAAAAAACACTGGCATGCCATTGATGATAAGTTATCACTGCCTCCAGCTCATCACGGGAACCCCAAAGATCTAAGTTAAAAAGAGTGGTTGTGGAGAAAAATATTGATATTTTTTTTTCGATATATCGAACTCCGATATTGATGTATCGGTATAGAAAGGGAAGATCATCATCAATCAATTCTATTTAAAAATTATTTGTTAATGATTCGTAAATAAATTACATATATTTAAAAATATCTTGTTTTGCTGACCGTACCCGACTGATTCGAATTGACGGCTATGACGTCAACATGCCGCAACGTCGATTCTATTTTTATTTGAATCGCATTGTAGCTTTATTATGAATCAGTATGTCCCTGAGTTTAATAAAAAAGTTATCGCAAATGTTAATGTTACTTAATTGCTCCTGAATACTCGCGTTATATCTGCAATCCTTTAGTAATTTACTTTAGAAATTAAGCAACATGACAGTTTTATAATTTATTTTGTCATTTAAATAAATTATAATTTATGTGATCAACAATGTTGGTATATAAAACAAATGGGTTTGTAATTATAAACTCATTTGCAAAAAAAACGGGCACCTAAGCAATGAACCATTTCAAATGTTAATATTTCTTTGTTTGATAATTATAGGTAGTTTTATCCACACAATTTGCTAAATTAATAAGAAAATAATCGTTTTCATCAGTATTTCATAAAATTTAGATACAATTTATGGGAAATAATGCTAAACCTCGCTAGTAGTGTATATTCGCTAGTAGTGCATATGCTCATGAAGTAAAAATAAAAAAGTTTTTTTGTTTGTTTTTCTTTAATAAAGTAAAAGCAGATAAATGTTTAGTATCGAATGTGACCCCCTCTAGCTAAAATCACAGCTTGAATTCGTCTGGGCATGCTAGCGAGTATATCCCGGATACTTGCTTGCGGAATACGTTCCCACTCCGCAGTAATCACATTCTTCAGCTCTCTGATGGTCTGCGGAGCCGGGTGTACTGATCTCACACGCCGTTTCAGAACGTCCCAGACATGCTCTATGGGATTGAGGTCGGGACTTCGAGCTGGCCAATCCAAACGACGAATGCCGACCTCTTGCACATACGCATTAACATCGCGGGATCGGTGGGCGCGAGCATTGTCGTCCATAAAAATCGAGTCTTCACCTAGAGCGGCCAATGCGGGTTGTGCATGAGAAATTAGAACTTCCGTTATGTATCGATGCCCAGTCAGTGAGCCGTTTTCAATGAAGACTAACTCTGTACGATCCATTGAATTTATTCCTGCCCAAAACATAACAGAGCCCCCACCATAAGGTGTGATTTCTTCGAAACATGCCTCTGCAAAGCGTTCTCCTTGTCTTCTTAGCACTCGCCGACGTCGATCTTCACCGAACAGAGATATCCTGGCTTCATCAGAGAACAAAACCCTATTCCAATCGTCTTGAGTCCATGATTCACAATTTCTAGCGAACCTAAGCCTGTGAACTCTGTGCTCACGGAGTAATTTGGGGCCGCGGGCCGGGCGGTGACTGCGTATATTGGCAGCGAGAAGCCTCCTCCTGACCGTCCATAGACTAATATGCACATTTCTTACTTCTTAGATGTTGTTCTTAAGATCCACATACGAAGATTTGCGATTTCTCAATGCGCGACTCACAAGAAAACGATCATCCCGTGGTTGGGTACATGGTTTTCTTCCAGAACCAGGCCTTCTCTCGACGGAACCAGTCTCCTGATATCGCTGCCAGGTCCTTTGGACTGTCGAGCGACTAACATTTAGCCTCCTAGCCACGAAACATTGGCTGCAACCCTCTTCAAGCAGCGCGATAATTTTGGTAGCTTTTACCACTTTATCTACCATTTTTGATACAGCCAAACAGCATTAAATAAAGCTTTGACAGTCAAGGATATGAAATTAATCGATAAAAATTGAATAAAAGTTATGAAAGTCGATGTTAACTTCTGGAACTTCGCGCCAAAAATGTAGGATAAAAAGGGGTTTTCTGTAAAAATGAACATCAAATGAAAAATTGAATTTAGAACGTACTTTTTTAAATACCACAGCATTTTTAAAACCGGCCAGTAACGTGTACAAACGATTGAAACCTTTTTGGTATTGTATCTTTTTAAATATGAATGAAAATCAAAACCGCCCGTTTTTTTTTGCAAATGAGTTTATTTGTAATTTTAGGTTTATAAATATAATAAATAAGTTAGAAAGGACTAAATGTTATTTTTATTGATCGTGGTTGAAAAGGAAAGAATTTAGTGGAAACAATGGTGCCGTATATCTAATTAAAACACCGTTCGTCGTGCACTAAAGTCCTATTAGATTAAGATGACCAGACCAGCCTGTTAGGTTACGAAGATATAAATAATAGGCTGGACCGGTTGTTTTTTTTTTCACACTGCACTAACAAAATAATCTCTGAATTGCAACATGAAATTAACAAAAATAATATATAATTTAAAGTCAAACGGTTTCGTTTCAGAATCGTAGAAAGCAAGTCCGGAGTGGGAATAGAACTCACAATACTTGCACGGTAGGTTGTTATCTTAATCACTTTGCCATCAGTGCGGTGTTTTATAATACCCTAGCTGACCCAACAGATGTGGTTCTGTTCAAATAAAATAAAAGGGATTCACCTTGAAATCGACAGCAGCGCCACCTACCGGGTCCAATTGTGAATCAAAACCATTCTCGAATGCCTTTGAACACACATAAAAATTCATCAACATCGGTCCAGCCGTTTAGGAGAAGTTCAGTGACATACACAAGAAATTTATATATGAAGATTGGACAGTCGAGTTGGCATATAATTTTATTTCCAGTTTCCTTTTCTTCCAGTAATATCTGTTTTAAGTCTCTTAGTCGTTTTTTACAGCACCTACAAAATATAAAAGAGTGGTTACGTGGGTAGGGGAACTGAAGGTAAATGGTATAGGTAAAATCAATAAGGATTTTTGAGGCTAAGTATTTAATCTTTTTCTTTCTCGAGATACTATAATAATGATAAAATGATGCAAGTGACTATGTCATATCAATAAATTGACAATAACTAATATAATAAAAGTGCAGGCCGAAAATTGACGTTTTTTACATCAAAATACGAAAATAAACTTACCGCGATAAAAACCTGGTGTCCTACGTGGCAGATTCACTGACACCGACTGACACTGACCAAGAGCGGGCGGGCGGGAGTAATTCACTACCCTACTCATTAATAGATGGCCCTATTAGTTTCTAAGTAATCTTATAGTGCCGTTTTGCCTGCATAGGCCGTTTTACCTTCAGTTCCCCTATTTGTTCTTATTCCGTCATCATACTATATTGTTATGAGTAATGCTAATAATACATATCGGTGTATTGTGTGTAATTCTAACCACAACCGAAGCGTGTTGTGTCCTATTAAAAAATACTACTACGTGTAAGTCGTTAGGCTGATGGATGGAAAATTAGCATATGTATTTATATACTATGTATATCAGAACTTGCTAGTTAGGCCAACCGACTGTGGTCTCGACACACCTTATCTGAATCGTTTGGAGCTTTGAAAGGGCGCCGAGCGCCTACATAATCGGTCTTATTTCGGTTAAACTGAAAGCTTTTATGAAAATAAAAAAAATATGCTGCAAAAAGTTGTTAATATTTTTATTGCTTAGCGAAGTAGCCTCTTTTCCTTTCTTAGCGCCATCACATGCGATGGAAACATTGACTGAAGCAGTGCGCCCACTGTTCTTTAGCGATTACCTCCCCACTTTTTTTTAAACGGTATCACAGGCAAGTGAACAATCACTTGCCCACTTGATGACCACAAGGTCATCCTCTCGACCGGGGTATTCCGTCGGGCCGACCACTGAAGACAAGGAACTCTGCAACGGTGGTCGGCCCAACGATGAAGATGACGTGTCACGGGTGGGTCATGCGTCCGCGCGCTGGCTCTCCGTCGCCCCGAACGGAGCCGGGCGGCGGGTGCGCCGACCATGGCCCACACCAAAAAAAAAATTATTGTGGTCATAAAGCAATCTTTTTTTTTTAAAAATGTATCTTTTATTTTTGGGAATAAAGAAAAGTTACAAGGGGACTCACTAACTCCACGCCTTTTATAGACTGTTATTCGATAGTCCGTCTGGCGCAGTAAGCTAGAGCATTG
This sequence comes from Lymantria dispar, assembly GCA_032191425.1. NCBI lineage: Eukaryota > Metazoa > Arthropoda > Insecta > Lepidoptera > Erebidae > Lymantria > Lymantria dispar. The sequence goes on from CM063440.1 coordinate 19,327,885, forward strand.
TCGTGGTGGAGGAGAATCCATTTTCGGCCACAACTGGTAAACAATGACTAACAGCAATTTATAGTAATAGTCATTTTATCTTCTAGGACAATTGTTGCGAATTTACCTGTCTGTTGAAAGAGAAGAGGATCATATTTTTCTCTTTACTTCTCTTCTTAACTTTTGTTGGCAAGTCTTTAAATGGAAGCATTCATTACGCAAATTATTATTGAACCTCTTTATGAAGCTAACATTTAGAGGTTATATTTTAGTGCCTTGTCATCGCCGGTAATTCACATTGGTTATAAACCCTTATTTTACCTACCCTTATCACTACGCGGTATTGGACAACAAGATCTTTGTAAGTTACCAGAACGTTTCCTGTCCAACCGAGCTGGATTCGTTGACTACTCTCATTCACGACATTGGATTTACCTAACTGGGTTGTTTGTTCTAGGTATATACTGATTGACAACTTCGGTAATCGCATTTTTAACTAAGACCGGTACCGGATTGACATTAGACATGACTTTCGCCTTGTCCATATTCATTTGTAGACATTAGTTGAGAAATCTTGCTGAGGATAATTAGCATGGTGCCGAGGTCCTCTATTTACAAATCGATAGTGAGTGAGTGATGTGGCTGTGAATATTCTCTGTTTAACACCTTTTTGCAACTGGATCAGTTTCGTGTTCTTATCCCGGCGCTTCTGTAGGGCCTTTAAAACGAGCTTGCAGTTTGTCCTCAGGAGCACTACAGATGGTAGTACCATCATCGCCTGGTCACCGTTCTTTAATTGTTTCAAGCCAATAACAGCCTTCTGAGACAATTTACACAAGTGCCCATAGAACCTCTCGACTTGGCTCATATCAATTCCTAAAACAGCCCGAAATTTTCATATGTTATATGTATGTCACCGAAACTATTATGTCACCTTTCTATTAGCTTCTATCATTAGCCGCACAAAGCACTTAAGTTGTCGTCCCTAGTTGCCGTAGAAGGGTATCCTCGTGGCTCATCATTGAGTTTGCTTGGACCACGTATGAACACATTAAACCAGTGGCATGGTATGGGGCTTCACCATGAAATGTTAATTCATAATTAAATGTCTATCGTTGCATATTTGTCGAGTAAGATTACAACGAAAAAAGTAGTAAGTCATTGTGCGAGTTTTTTCTAGTCATATCCATTTACACGCAACACAAGCACTTTTTAAATTGCGTTCCATTTATAAAAACATGGAATATGGATTCATTCCACTTTTAAAGATTGCCAAAGATTTATTATTACAATGAATTTATATAAATTTGTCATCCGCTGCTTTTCTTACTGGCTTACAAGGAGACCCTCAGACGTGTGGGTCAGGGATTTCCATGATTTTTGGTGGGGTGGTAGAGGGGCCCGAGGGTATCACAACTACCAGATATTAGGGTGAATTGGGCCCATCATCATCATTCATCTTTTTTCAATACCTAATTATTTGTACTTGTGTACTTTAGAAGTACCTACGCACAAAAACACAAAACAGAAAATTGTTGTCTTGTACTACCTAACTACTTATTACTAAATAATGATATTAGTGTGATTTTCGATAGTTATAACAATCCCAAATAAATAATAAAAGACAATATTTCTTCAAATTTTTATTATTATGTAGAAATCAGTACAAATTGGTATTAATAAATGAAAACAGTCCATTACTAACATGAAAATCGATTCGATGTCCATTTTCATTATGCGAAAAACCTAAACCATGATTCAATTAACCCTTGAAGTCTATAACACATTATATATATATATATATATATATATATATATATGAATATTATTTACAAATTAACACACACACACAACTTAAAAATTATTTACAAAAAATATGTTTGTAATTTAATAACATGCTACTTAATTGTCTTATACAATTAGGATCTTAACTAAAAGCAGTGTGTGCATTTCACTAAAATGTATTATAGACTCGTAAGTCCAAGTAGAAACACAATAATTCACGCTAGTATAGTAATTTAAATAATAAAGCCTTACAATAATAGTTATTATATACAATTTAATACTAATTTAATCTATCTCTAACTTTCTAAAACTGCCTTGGATTGCGACATCTCCATTCACAGTTAGTGTGTTATTCTTTCTCGAGGAGATAATGCCTCTGGTGCTGAGAATTTCCATGTCATCCAAACCGAGTACTTTTTTTTTCTGGTCACTTAATAACTGTGATGTATATGTTATCATATCTTCTAGTTTTAATGTGCCACCGTAAGTCGTTGGTAGACATGCAGTGTTTACTAGTTGGTGTAACTGTTTCAGATTCGAGTGTATCTGCAATTATTTTATAATATAATTTCATCATCATTATTATCATCATGTCTCTGGATGTCCGCCTCATAAAAAAGCTCAAAGTCGCTCAACGTGCTATGGAGAGGGCTATGCTCAGTATATCCCTACGTGATAAAATCCGAAACACGGCAATACGTAGAAGAACGGGTGTAACCGACATAGTCCGCAGAATTAGCACGTTGAAATGGCAATGGGCCCACATCGCTCGTCGAACCAACAACCGTTGGGGAAGAGAAGTTCTTGAGTGGCGACCACGAATCAGACGGCGCAACGTAGGATAACCCCCCATTAGGTGAACTGACGATATTCTCAAAGTCGCAGGGAACCATTAGATGTAAGTGGCGCAGGACCCTTCCGAGTGGCATTCTCGTGGGAAGGCTTAAGTCCAACAGTGGACGTTTGTAGGCTGATGGATGGATTGATTATCATCATCACACCTTTTATAGGTCCCATTGCGGGGTTTGAGCCTCCTCCATATCGTCATCATCTTAGCCCTTATAAGTCCCACTGTTGGGCTCGAGCCTCCATAAAAAGAGAGAAATTATCCAGCTATACAATGCTGGTCGTGCGTGTGGGTATAGAGTTTTATGTTTACTTTTCCTTCTATTGCATATGATGTACCTTAGTCGTCTTATACGACATCCACGGGAAGAGAGGCGGTGGTGAATTGTATTCTCAGCGGCAAACTCAGACTCCTCCACAATGGGTGGGAAATTAATCTACTATAAAATGCTGGTCAGACGTATTGGAGTTTCATTTCAAGTTTTCTTTGTCTTGCATAGATGTTATCGGTATATTATAAACCCTGTGCCGTCTTTTACGACACCCAAAAGCAAGAAAGGTGGTCAATTATATTTTTACTACTACATATTACATGGCAATCGACAAACACGAGAAGTCTTGTCTTTTCTCTATTAGGGGCGTCCATAAATTACGTGAGGTGTTTTTTTTTAATTTTCTGTTTTAAACTGTCTGTTTTTGTTTCAATCAGAAAAAAAGATTGCGTGATATTTGCCAAACCCAATTCAACGTAAGATTAGATGAGATTTGACTCGACCCCCTCCCCCCTTAAACATATCACGTATTTTATGAACGCCCCCTTAATAAATCAGAGGTGAATTCAATCCCGTAGCTCTGACTGTAGGAAACATTAGTACCTAAAGATAAAATTATAAAATTTGTGTGACTAAGATAAACTGTAAGATTTACAATGAAATGTAGGTATCTTTAATTACGTATTTCTTATGTACGTGTGTATGTCACTGAACTCCTAAACGCCTAGACTGATGTTGACGAATTTTTTTGTTTGTGTTCAAGGAGATTCGAGAATGATTTAGATTAACAATTGGACCCGGTAGGTTGTGCTGCGATCTATTTCAAGGAGCTTTTACTATTTTTTTAAAATTAAACAGAACAACGTCTGTCTGTATATATATATATATATATATATATACACATATATATATATATGTATATGTCTGTCTGTATATATATAGTATATATAGAGGTATATAATACGACACAAGCGAAAATCGTATATCGTAACCGACGAGCCTAACCTAACCGAATCCGAACTGATAACACTGCTTGTCATTCTGTTAATCTGAACTATGCTATTTCACTCATTATTATTCGTACCTATATTTTTATTTTATTTTCTCTATCACAGAGTAATATCATGTTAAAATTACATGGAGTATTAATTAAAGAAAGATTCATAGGCCCAATATGCTGTGTGGTAGCAGTAGGGACACGCGATATACACGAACAGAAAGTATCGATACTATACTCATGAGTAGAATCGAAGAAAAAGTATCGTACTCAATAAAGTATCGAAACAAAAGTATCGATACTTCAAAGTATCGAGTACTGAGTACTTATCCTAAAACCTATGTCGTGATGAGCTTTCTTTTTCTTTTTAGAAATTTGACCGTCTGTGATTATTTCGAGCCATGTTTTATAAGGTTCATTACGTTTGAACTTGATGGCGTTACCATAAACATGAGTCAAGTTTAACATGAATAATTTCTACAATTTATTCGATACGATACCTGCCATAAAGTACTCATTGAGTAAAAGTATCGAATCCATAGTATCGAGTACAAAAGTATCGGTATCGAAAGAAAAGTACTTGATACCCAAAAGTATCGATACTTTTTTCGTGTCCCTACGTAGCAGAGACAGATACTACCAACCCTTACATTGCTCATAGGTGCGTGGGTGTGACTAAGAGTTGTGGTCAAGTAGTCAACAATTACATTCTCAAGAAGGGGTGAAGTCAGACAGGAGATCAGTCATAAAACTGTCAACAAGTTGTGCAATAGGTAAAATGGAGGAGTATATATTGCGTCGCCTCCAATTAATTGTAATAAGAGCAGGGTGATAAGATCCTTCACCGCAATGTGCGAGTTAATTAAAGCTTTTTAATGGCAATCATCATCATTTCAGCTCATATACGTCCCATTGTTGGGCTCGAGTCTCCTCTACAATAGGAGGAAAATTGACCTATAGTAAGGCCATGCTGTTCAGACAGGGTGGTATAAGGTTTTACTTCGAATTTTTCTTCTCTTACATGGATGTTATATGCGTATGATATCCCTTAGTTTACGACATCCACAGGCAAGATAGGGAGTGGTGATTAGTACTGGTTAGTATAGGGTTTTGTTTCGAGTTTTCCTTCTTATAATTTAATGACAATAACTTTTTCTAACAACAGTAAAATTTCCATCCATTCATCCTACCGACATCTATTTGATGGATACAGGCCTCCGCAAAAGCGTGATAATGTTATAATCGCCGTAATTAACAAGCGGGTTGGCGATTGCTGTCAGTGTTTCTTCACTTACAGCTTATGAGAATGCTCGTGTCCATTTGCCTAGTAATTCCTCATGCGGTATTAACGACTTTCCTTAGAAACTATAGAGCGGTGAGGCATTATTTAACACTAGCAATCCGTCTTCGCTTCGCTTCGGTTTTAGTCACCTTACTCGCGTAGCCCCCGTTCCCGTGGGCATACCCCGATAAAATATAGCCTAAGTTACTTCTTATATAGACAGCTACCTGGTAGTAAACTATTATCAAAATCCATCCAGTCGTTTTGAAGATTACCCAAAACAAACAGACAGACAATTTTTTTTAAACCGGTTATTAGGCATAGGTATCATGCAAATAACAGTATTAGCATGAAAACACTCCATTATTTTGACATTACAAACAGACACTCCAATTTTATTAATATGTGTAGATTTAATATTATTATATTAAACTAGCTGACCCATCAGACGTTGTTCTCTTCAAATAAAATAATTCTCCTTGAAACCGATAGCAGCGCCACCTACCGGGTCCAATTGTGAATCTAAACGATTCTCGAATCTCTCAAAATTCCCAATTTCATCAACATCTGTCCAGCCGTTTAGAAGGAGTTCAGTGACATACATACGTACAAATATATATATATATATATATATATATATATATATATATATATATATATATATATATATATATATATATATATATATATATGAAGATATATTAGTATTTTAAGAATTGACATTTTGTAACATAATATTAGCAAATAAAATTTTATAAGCATTATACGTAACTCAAGGTAAACGCATATATTTCAAAAATTTTTGAATCGCGCGTAATGGTTGTGCCATTGAAAATGAGTCCTTATGGTGTTGTAACCACATTGAAATAAAAATTAACAACTTTGATTTATTACATTTCATTACACAGATTAATAGAGTTAGTTAATAGAAAATATATGACAAGGACGTTTATAATAATTTTAATACTTACGTTAACCCTCGCAGCCATTTTAGGAGTAACTTTGCTTATAGCAAAATCAAGTATATATTTAAGAGTGCTGGGAACATTGATGCAATGAAATTCTCTGTGTCGCATTGGGAATGATTGCTGTAAAAAAAAAAGCTAATTACATATGTAGAATCGTATATTATGCTAATTTCGATACAAGAAAAGATGTGGTATGCGGCAATATTTAAGTTGAAAATGGGAAACAGCCTTCTCAAATTGGATTAACATAAAAAAAATCTTCTCTAAAAGTTTAGATCCTAACCTAATCTTACACAATCGTGTATATCGATCGCAAAGGGCGATGTCAGAACCGTGTAATATTCATCCAGGGGAAATGTTTTACTCTTAAAAATAGATCGCGAAATAATTTCTACATTTTGTCATCTATTTCTAAATTCGAATGTTTCCCCGTCTTCTTCTTCTTTTTTGTCTTGGCAATCAGCTACTATAGTCCATAAAATATAGGATGATCTCTGTGACAGTTGTCCCTAGTACTGTCACGCTTACGATAAAGTCCGTAGTTTTTTATCGATAAAACTCTTTATTTTTATAATTGTGATTTTCTATTATAATTAAAATACAGTCCATGAAAATCTTTTTGATTTTATTTCAAACAAAACTGTTTTTTGACTGTTTTAATTATTCAAAAGGAGTACAATCAAGGTCTAGGTCACTATTATTGCCATCACTGGAGCGTTCCTGCTAGAAGATTTATCATTTTTTGCCAAAATAGGTACAGTCACTAGATCAATCGATCAATTACGACTGTTTTATAAATAAATATGTCTAGTTCATTGACAATAATGCATACATAATATTATCATTTACTCTGAGACGAAAAGTAGTTTTTTAATGCCTAATTAAGTCAATTTATGTATTTTATAATGTAACTGTCTGTTTTAATTGTAAAAAATGTGTTGAAAGTTTTATATAGGTACTGTATTGGGTTTATTTCTTTTATGAATAATTGAATAATGATCGGTTATCGATTTACGTATATCGACTGTCCCATCTCTTTTTTATTTTCAGTCCATTATGACCTTGTACGTGCGTAAGCGTCATTTATGTATAAAATGTTTACTAGGTATTTCAGTACTTATGAGGTACATTTTAAGCATGAATATTAATATTTTTATATTTATAATATATAAATAATATATTGCAATTCAGTTGCAATAAAACTGGCACGAAAATAATGAAAATATATTTGATACAAAATGAAATTGTAAACATGTCGCTCGTTCAAACTTACTTCGTAGGTTTCGTTGACATCTGTCACAGAGATCAAGCTATATTTTATGGACTATAATACGAGTAATTTTTGACGAGTTATAGTTTTCTTTCTTTTCTTTTTTCAAATTATTAGTTTCTTCATGTCAGTAATGGTCCGTCAGTAAGTCAAAGTGTCGCCTTGTACACAGTGTAATGGTCACTGTTAAGGGTATCTTCTGAAAATTTTGGTGGAAACAAAAAGGTATGTGTAGCAGTTTTATATCATATTCACTACAACTTAGGAGTTCTGCCGCTATATATTAGATAAAATGCCATCAAAATTATTTAATATAACAGGTTAAAACACTAAGATATTGAATATAATACAAGAACACCACATGACACTTCCCCGCCAAAACCCCGAATTTACACTAAATCTGTTGTTTACTTTACCCGTTTCCCCGTCGTAACTAAATCAAAATATAGGTTTCAATCAATCAATTCTCGTTATCTTCGTGATTACATATCTCTAATTAGAGTTCTCGTTCCGTAATCATACGTCTATTGTAGTAATTTTGAATGAAATTAATTTGTATTTTTATGTCCAGTATTCCGTATTATTTTTAACTTTGTGAAAGACTTTTTGGAATCTTATTTTATAATGGGTGGTTTTTGTGATACCTTTAGTATCACTGCATCTCATTGCATTCTCAGTTCCTTCACTTTCTTCACCGTAACTAGCGGCCTACCAAAGTTTCATGAGCGTCCCATACTATCCATACCCTCAGCTACTTGCACGTTTGCCACTAACAGCATTACTAACAGCATTAAAAAAAAACATTGTCGAGTTGAATTCGTTCGAGTCAAGAGCCCGCAGCACTATAGTCATGCAAAATAAGTTGAATTCGAGTTAATTTTCACATAGTCCCGACCAGTCGAGATCTAAGTCCAGCAATTCAAGAGCCAACGTTCGAGAATAGTAGAGCACGACATTTCCAGAATAGCAAATTTCGATTCATGATTGTGAAAAATTACACTCCACAGTCACAAGACTTGATTCATTTCCATGTTCAAAATTTACAACAGTAATAGGAATTCAAACAGAAACCTTTAAATAGAGATTATCACGAAAAGAACGAAAATTGCCTGCCAGGATAAAATATTGCTAAAAAAATCGTCTCCTTCAATTGGATGTCTTTTCAACGTTATGATATGGTAGTTTTTGAGTATAGATATGGCAATACAAATAAAACACGTTGATTAATTAGATATTTGACTAAAATCTTCAGAAACAAGTCTCTGTATATAGCTATCTTCTAACATACTAAGGGGAACAGCTTTTTATCGCTGTATTTCTAAAAACTGGCGTATCCATACTAATATTATAAATGCGAAAGTAAGGATGTTTGTATATTTGTTTGTTTGTAACGCTTTCACACTTAAACCACCGAACCGATTTCAAAAATTCTTTCACCAATGGAAAGCTATAATATTAACATAGGCTATATTTTATCCCGATATTCCCACAGGAACGGGAACTACGCGGGTTTAAGCGACTGAAACCGAAGCGAAGCGAGGGCGGGTTACCAGTACCTAATAACTTCGAATTAAAATTCTATTAGTTTATAGATTCATTGTCATCATCATATCAGCCGATTTGTGTCGCACTGTTAGTTTTATTTTGAGTTTTCCAACTCTCAATTATAGATAACAAAAATGTTATATTTATATATCTTAACAAGTAATCATACTTTTAATTATGTGACAATATTTAAGACGCAATCATAAATTCTAATTGTTATATTTCTAAACAAGTAATAAAAACTTTATTTATCTAATCAGTAAAATACAAATGTATTACCTCTCCCCATTTTAAAATTCTCGCAAAATCTGTGGGATTCCAGGTGGTGACGTGGGAACCAGTGACACCGTTGCCATCGCCAACGTGAACGTAACCGCACATCTGGTCCAATGAGTCTTCCATTAAGGAGTCGTATACGAGTGCGTGGGTCCGTGTCATATCCCAACAATTATATTTGCTCGCGTTGAACTTACCTAAAGAAAAAGTTACAGTTTTAACTTAAAGCTATTAGCAGATGCAACGTATCGCGTGCTGTACTATTTTCTTATATAATATCATATTTGCAAACATTCGCCCCTCAAATATAATATACTATACATAAATATTCGCATTCGCAAGCATTATACGTACTTATTATGACATAGTTATTTATACAAAAGGCATCTTACTTATATTGTAAATGATGACCCGCCGACCCTTGTTGTCCCGAACCGGTGAAACCACTATGTACCTTGAAAATTAGGAAATTGTTATGAAATATTCGTACCAAGATGGAATTATATCATAGAGCTACATTACATAAGTTGTATATTTGCAACGCGGACACTGAGGCTGTACGTATTACGTAAAGTTCAAGGCTTCTCGTCCGTGAGAACTTTCTATCAGTTAAATATATTAGAACCATGGAGGCTTTAATGTATTTAGCAAGCTGTGTACACAACTAAAATAAGCCTTGTTTACATAAGCTTGGTATTCTTTTATGAAACCATGTTAGTAGGGTATTTTATTGCGTATACGAAAACTATTTAGTCTTTTGGTTAGCTGAATATTTAATAAACGTTGAATTAATATTTCAAAACAACTATTGATAGCTGTTTACACTGAATGGGGCAAATTTGATGACGCTGTTTTATTTCGCCATGATTTTATGAAGGATATTAAAATAGACCTATATAAACAGAACACTGATAGTTTATCTGAGTATGGTTTATAATCATGGCTTAAGAAAGCTTGATCATTGATTATGCTGTGTGGTAGCGGCTTCGAATACTACCAACCCTTGCTTTGCTCGTGGGTGTCGTAAAAAACGACTAAGAGCCCTAGATTAACCCGGACCAACTCCATCTGGTACCATTTGGGTCAACGATTACATTCCCAAGGAGGGTTGACGTCAGGCAGGCGGCCGCTCATAAAAGTCATTGCCGAAACTTTTTGCAATATGTCAAAACAGATGACATATTGCGTCGACCCCAAGTAATTGGGATAAGAGCAAGATGATGATGATGATGAAGAAAGCTTGATCATGTATTCTCTCGTACGAACCTTATAATGAATTGACCGAATTATCTGAATTATAGTCGTAGTAAATGGCGAATGGAGTAACAAGAAAATGGGTACTAGAATTGTTTTGGGATACTTATTATATTATAGTATTAACTGGCTGCCAATTGAATTGCAAGGTCATCCTATTCCTGTGGAACGAATATATGGCTAATAAATGAGGGATAAATATGATTTTAATGTCTCTCTTTTGTAATAATAACACTGGTCAACAATGGTTTTGTTGCTCTCAATGTAGCTGGTGTTGGTTTTAATTAGCTCGATATAAACAATTGCCTGTACAATGCTTTCACAAATTACTTTATCATACCTCACTTGATATGTAGTGGCAGTAGTGTGATTTTTCTCTACTTAACAATTACTCACTTATAATGATGATTTTATCAACAAGCAACAATTGTGATGAAGGTGATAAATATTATTCTCAGTGAACTTACTATTCGACTTATAAATAAGGCCAGGATATTTTGTGTATCTAATTTACTGACCAAATAAAAAGTTCAGTAATCGTGTTATTTTATTATCAGTATCTCATGATACGCCGATGCGCCAAATCAGAGTGTAGAAACCGAATTTTAACAATATAACTAAAAAATAAAGTGTTATCGACATCATTTTTGCTAATGTGTGGAAATGACTCGAGCCTGCTCTACAATATAGAGTTTGGTTTCGAGGTTTGCTTCTGTTGCGTGATATTATATGTATATTATAGAATTAAATGGTCTTTTACTATAACTACAGGTAACATATTTAGGGATGGTAAACCATATTCTTACTCCGTCACCATATGAAATATTTAAATTAAGTTAAATCAATCAAGTTAAAGTGTAAATATATTAAATATATAAAATACATCAAAATCATAAAAACTAGAGCTAATTCAAATATTTCATTAATATATTCTAAAACTGGGTACTTAAAAGCATATAAATCTGTAGAGATATCCACGGCAACAAGAAAAATATTTTTTTGTTGACCAGTGTTATAGATTCTTCATGCTCACACGGTTATTTGCACGCATAAAAATATTATAAATTTTTTGTCAGTCTATCTGTCTTCCGTGTATGTTGTGCGTAAGTTGGACCGATTTTGATAATATTTTACTACCAGTTAGCTGTCTTTATAAGGCTACTTTTTCTTTCAGAAAAATCCTATATAATTTTGCCCAGTCCGGGACTCGAACCCATATCTTAGAAAATATTGCAGATTTAAAATGCAGAGCAAAACAGAAAGAAAGTCGCTAATTTTTAATAAATTAGTACGTACACTAGCTCTACCATCCGCTTCTTTTCCATGAATTACTCCTTTATTTTACGTAAGAAGCTACGTCATTCATGACGTTGGTTTTTGATATCAATGTTAATAATATTCATAACATATAAATCATTTTTTTAATCTCAAAACCTGTCTTAACAATGATCACAGCGGCGAAGTCTTGATGGCACATTGCACGATTTGCTTAAATTTAAGGTCACTGTTCTGCTTCTATTTGGCGTCACCTTATTTATTATAGTCTATGTAACCTTTCTCGATAAATAAAGCTATCTAATACCATTAGATTTTTTGGAGTCGCACTAATAGTAGTAATAGTCGCACTAATAGTACTAATATAATAATAACTTTTATTATTAACTTCTTTAACCGAATCTATCATTCGGCTTTATAATAGTAGATAATATTAATAATTGCCTTGGTGTAAATATATTTTAATTGGAACGGCTGTTCTACTTAGCTATGACGTGCGTAACCCGTAGTTCTTGTTACGATTGCGCTATTTTCAACCAAGAGATAATACATCGCAATTAGACTTAGTAATTTACAAGGTAACTAGGATTGCTCCCTTTTTTGCGTAACTAAAGAACATTGCTTAATGAAAGAAAAAAAAGTACTTTGCGTTCAAATAAAGTACGGTTTGCGACATGGTTTTACTTCAAAAGATATTTTTGATTATATTTAAAGAATTTTAAGTTTAATTTTAAAAGTTATTCGAGACAAATCAACTGATGCGAAATTAAGTATTTTCGCGTACTTTATTGTCTGTGTTATGCAGTCGCGGCTCTAGCCCATGCAGCGCCCGTGTGCAATTAATAACCTGGCACCCTCTTGTATCAAAATGGCGAATAAAATAGAATAAATTTGGAGGCAGACATTATAAATAAAGCTATTTTACGGATTTTATTGCATTTAAACCTAACAAATCTAGTATACTACCATCAGATCGCAACGCGGCCACACTGAGAAAGATCGGGCAAGAAAACTCATAGGGCATGATACTAAATTATTATTTATATATAGCGGCCTTTAAAAATTAATAATAATAAAATCTCTGTAATAACAATGACATATTGGACGTGAGACATCTTAGTCCGCCCGTGAATATGAACGCTGTAAAGTGTACAAACGCAATAAAATGCGTAAAATAGTTTTAGTCTTAATACATTAACAAGAATGGTTTCAACAAGTTGAAGTATAATATTTACCCGTTATTAAGGATGTCTCTCAGTATGGGATCATCACAATCAAGGTTTTTGAATATTTCTGGATAATATCGTCTGAGACTCAAGAATTTGAGTAATGTCTGCTGCGCCATTGGTATGCTGTATTTTTTATGACGTAAAAATCGAAGAATAAACGATTCATCTGAAACAATATAAATAATATCAGATATTTGTATACATACTAGCAACGCGCCCTCACTTCGCTTCGGTTTTAGTCGCCCTACCCGCGTAGTTCCTGTTCCCGTGGGAATACCGGTATAAAATATAGCCTATGTTACTCCCTGATATTATAGCTTTCCATTAGTAAAATAATGTTTGAAATCGGTTCGGTGGTTTAAGCGTGAAAGCGTAACAAACGAACCTACTTTCGCATTTATAATATTAAGTAAGGAAGTACATACTCGTTATTCTTATTATTTTTCATTTCAGCTCATATACATACGTCCCACTGTTGGACTCAAGCCTCCTTCACAATACGAAGTTCACCTTAATATACCATGCTCAGACAGGTTCTACCTTACCTTCTTTTGAATAAATGTTATATGCGTATTATATCCCTTAGTCGTTTTACTACATTCACGGGCATAGATAGAGTGGTGAATTATACTCTATTCCGTCACCACACGGAAAATACTCGTTATATACATATATAATTCTAAATTATAGAACTGCTATAGTTTTTTAAATAAACCTTAAATACTAGAAATATAACAATATGAGTGTATTATATAATTTTTACACACTACATATGGCCCACTATTTAGTCGTCTTTTACGATACCCACGGGTAAGATAGGAGCGTTGAATTGTATTCTTAATCCGTCCACACGGCAAATAAAAAACAATTATATGCAAATGCATATTATTTACAGAAGTGCGGTGCGCGGCCCCGTAACCCACCCTGTAGCACGTCGCCTTCGTCGTTGGCCCGACCACCAGTGCAGAGTTCCTTGACTTCAGTGGTCAACTATATTAGTTGGAGCATTGCAATAAACTTGCGAACGCAAAGCATGTCAGGTATACCGACGGTTGTAAAACCTAGCCAAAATTATTATCAATATGTCGTATGAGATCCTCCTGCAATGATGATACTACTTTAGGCATGTCGTATCGATTATATCACCATCACAGCTAATATTCGTCCCACTGTTGGGATGGAGCCTCCACAATAGGAGGCCAATTGACCTTACTATAACATGCTGGTCAGACGGCTTGCTATAGGGTTTTGTTTCGAGTTTTCCTTCTCGTGCATAGATGCGTATTATATCCCTCAGTCGTCTTTTACGATATCCATGGCCAAGATGGGGAGTGAAGAATTGTATTCTTATTTCGTCACCACACAGAAAATTGTATAGCGATTATATCGACCCTAATTTAGTAAAATCTTGCAAAATATTTATATCAACTAATATCTAACTAATAAGAACCAAATGAATAATAAAACGTATTTAATACAATGTTTTAATGCGTCATAGAATGTATGAGTGAACTTAATAAACAAAGCAATGCATATGTCGTATTTATTAATGGAAGTTGAACAATATTGAAACTTATTTATAAATAAAAATATTTATTTATTACTAGCAGCTAGCAGCTAGCGAAGCGAGGACAGGCTTTTCCTCGCTTCGCTTCGGGTTCAGTCGCCTTACCCGCGTAGTTCCCGTTCCCGTGGGAGTACCGGGATAAAATATAACCTATGTTACTCCCTGATATTATAGCTTGCCATTGGTGAAAAAATTTTTAAAATCGGTTCGGTGGTTTAAGCGTGAAAGCGTAACAAACAAACAAACAAAAAAAAAACAAACAAACTTACTTTCGCATTTATGATATTAGTAAGGAGTAATAAAGAAACCTTAAATCTCATCGACCTGTTTTAAGACTCTACCACTTGATTCACTATGAATTTTAAATATGAATAATTACCGATTTATTCTCGTCTAGTAGCTAGACAATAGTAACTAGTTACATGCTATTACACGACATAAAATCTTACCTTGCCGTATATTTTTTATATCACAATTTTGCTGTATCCATTCTCTCATGATGGTCAGTGCTTGTTCCTTAGCAGTGGGATTTTCACGGATTTCTTTAGCTGCTTCAGCGATTATATGCTTAATTTTTCGTCCCAAACAAGATGTTTCTTTGTCCATCTTATCGTTGGATACATTCCACATAGTTGTGACTGTCATTAGCATACTAGCGGTCGTCATTTTTGTATAAAAACAGTCTGTGAACAAAAATAATTACTACTTCTTATATTTCTGTTATATAGGAAAGTAATATTTTATCTTCCACTTTTGTTATTATCACTGTCCTAACAGGTATCTGAATATCAAATCAGAACTTGATCTGTTCAAATTAATAAATAAATTTTAAATTAATTTTACAACGGAAACGTGTTTCACTGTGACTCAGCAGCGTATAAGTGTTGATGCTGCGAACGTCGTTATAAGTCTGAATAAATAAAATTATACACAGAAAATGCTTTCGTATAATTAATTAAAACACCTACGTCATTTATATCCTGGATTCTATTTACAAATTTAATCTCAAACCTTGTAAATGGCGTTCAGGTAGTTCTTTTTTGGTTTTTGCATGAATATAATTTCGAGAAAAATTCGGACATCGTAAAGGCAGGACGATTTTATTACGAAACTTACAACAGTAACCCAAACGTGGATTTTACTATGGAAATATCTCTCGTTTTTAAATACGCAGTCCCTTGCGTGCATACCTTGCCATTTACCTCTTTAACATCATATGGGCGGGTCACCGTTACCGAAATTTCGTCTTCGATAGTCCATTGGGCAATAGCATTTTCTCCCCTTGGGAGATCTATCTCTACATACAGGGTTGATGGATGGAATATTAAATTTTAAATCTCTGCATATAACCAGTGCTTGCAGATCTATATATTGATTCATTATCATCACCCTGCTCTTATCCCAATTACTTAGGATTGACTTATATGTACTTTTCTTTAATAGTACATATTGCAAAAGTTTTATGACCAGCCGTTAGCTTCACGTCTACCCTCATTGGGAATGTAATTGTTAACGCAGATGGAGCTAGCCCAGCTAGTCTAGATAGCCCAGCTGGACTATAGATCTTAGACTTCAGTCAAATATATAGCCCCATAGCCTTCTTCTATCGGCGGCCTTGGCTGTCTCTAGAAATGGTTAAAGTAGATTTTCCAGCTTTAACTAATGATCATTTAAGTGACCTCTCTAGCGTACACGTTGTAAGGATTCCTCTACCTCTACGTATGTAGGTGATACTTATTACTTCTATTATTTTTATACAAAAAGTACTGAAATGATTTTGTTAAACTTCCTAATAAGAGCTGTCCTACACTGATTGGGTAGGTACATTCGCTTAGAGATAATAAAATAGAGAATTTTTAATTAGTCCTAAAAATGTTCACGGCAACGTAACTGTGTACGAATACACGGTAATGAATAAGATATAGAATAACAAAACACTTTATTTGTAAGAAGTATTTATACGGTTGTTTACTAATTTGATCGCGCTGTAGGGTCGGCCACTGGAAGCTTTTTGCAGTTATCGCTAGCATAGCTTGAACCTGTCAAACTAGTTTTTTTATTGTTGTGATTATAAAATTAAATGATTTTGGGTTTTACGAGAATGGAATTTACAAAATATAAATGTTCGACATGAGAGAATAAACGAGCTAAAGGCCGCATTAAGAAAGCGTGTTACTTCCTTACAAGGAAGAAAGGCAGGCCTTGTTTAAAACCTTAAATTTAGTTTAACATGCTCCCATTTCTAAAATATTTAGTTTTCTAATGTAATTATTATACATTTAATATTCCTTCAATTGTAGTAAATACACATAGCATAAAAATAGAATAATCCTTAGGAATATATATCATAAAAATAGATTCTTGGACTATGATTAATTTTATTTTGCTTACAGATTGGAATTATATATACAATTTGAATTTTGGGAGCACTAGTATTGATAATGATGAACCTGCTATGAAAGTACCAAATTTCAATAGCTTTTGGGATATTAACAGCAATATTTAATTGATACCATTGGATGAAATACAAATAACAAAAACAATAAACTTCTTTTTTTATGATAATTACCTATAGGTATTACATCAACCTATAAAGAGCTTGTACCACAACAAATGTATCTGCCATATAGCCCTGAACTTGTCCACTTGTTCCAGTCTCTTCAGAATTCTTTAGACAGTATCGGGTTAACATCAAGAGAGGACTGCCAAAACTACATATTGTAATTAAAATAAATAAACTTTGAAAAAATGTCTTGAATTTTCACATAGAATATAAAGAAACTTTTTCCCCGGCCTTACAAAATAAATCAAAGCCAGAGTCACTTGCTTTTATTCACAATTCCTTCCCTAAAGTTATATAACATAATACATATGTAAAATATTTGTGATGTGTGGTGAAGCTAAGGGAACATAATATGAAATTAATGGTGTATGTATGTTTTTGTTAATCCAATGAGTCTTTCTATATGTACTTTCTGACTACCAAGTTGCAAGTCTGTAATAACTCTGGTTTTACTACTTTGCTCTTTAAAAACCTGAGGCATGTGGTAATTCACCAAATCACGACTGAGCCAAATATCAATCATAAAACAAAAATCATATGTAAAGTGAATCCATGTAAATATAATATTAGACACAGCTTACATTAAGAATTTTAGCTATTTTAAAATTTGGTTTATTGCGTCTTAATTTAATTAATAAAATACGGAAGTAAAATAGGGAAATGCGCCTGTATAAAAACACGTTTTTGGATAATCTGGGTTGAATAAATGAAGACGTTATAGTTTTTCTGGTTTAAAGTTAGAGCTTATAAATTATAGCCACTTTTTTATCATGTCTTTGGCCTTAGAAAATCGATGTGCACCTTATTTGTTACAAAAGGCGACTTCACGCTTTTTAAGCTGACATGCGTATTTAATATACAAGATTTTATTTAAAATATCTCGTACAAAAATGAATAGTTTTGGGTAAACCTATGCTAGCGCCATTTTGACGGTTGCCAACCCCATTCAATTCAGATTTTATATAACAGTTCTAGTTAGTGAGATATAGATACCCTCTTAAATTTACTTAAATACTCGATAAATTTAATCAATAGTGATATATTTAAACTAGTTTTTGTATAATTGGAACGAAGTTCCTTACGGCAGGCTTGGAGGAGATAGGGTTTTTGCTGCGCGACCGAACTGAAAAAAATGTGATAGTAAAACCGTAAGAATAAAACCGTAAAAATAAAACCGTAAGAAAAAGTGCGTGGAATAAAACCGTTAAATGAGACGAAATTGTTTTGACCGCCGTATCTCAAAAACTATAAGTGCTAGACCATTTTTGATAGAAATTTTGACCCCCTTTGCACTTTACATTGCCGCCCGGACTAACCCTACCCCCCATTAGAAACTTCCCTCCCCCCCTTCTTTTGATGTGAAACATCGTTCAACCTACAATTGTTTTGACCGCCGTATCTCAAAAACTACAAGTGCTAGACCATTTTTGATAGAAATTTTGACCCCTCTTGCACCCTACATTGCCGCCCGGACTACCCCTACCCCCCATTAGAAACTTCCCTCCCCCCCTTCTTTTGATGTGAAACATCGTTCAACCTACAATTGTTTTGACCACCGTATCTCAAAAACTATAAGTGCTAGACCATTTTTGATAGAAATTTTGACCCCCCTTGCACTCCACAATGTCGCCCGGATTACTCCTACCCCCCATTAGAAACTTCCCTCCCCCCCTTTTTTGATGTGAAACATCGTTCAAACCCCAAACTGCCATAAATCAGTCATCTTTGACCGCAGGAACTCCGGATTTTTGACAAACCTCATAGAATTTCCAGTAGAACCGATTTAATACTAAAAACCTAAATTTCAAGAGCCTACACCCAATAGTTTAGTCACAATAAATTTTATAATTAGAAACTAACAATGTTCGGAACAAGGACACCAACTAAAAGAGCCCTGAATTTTTTTTGCAAATTGTGTCGATTCTACATTAGCCGAAGGAACTTCGTTCCTACCTGGTGTCCCGCGACACCACATTTCTTTTTTTTTATTATGTTTGCTTCAATAAACAGATATTTAAATACCCCAGACACTTTTTGTTTTATTTGTGGAGAATATATGACCAAAGAATTCCGTTCCGAACATGTCGGTCTTCGTGAAGAAGCGTGCGTGGTAACCCATATATGATTTTTTTGGGTTTCAATTGCAGACAAACGCTTAAGCTCTGGATATCTAATTTTGTTATGTAAGAATTGTTTTGAGTCTGCATTTATGGGCAAACTAAAAAAGGGTTTAAGTGCAAAACTTCTTTGATTTTGCGTGCACCATTCAATCATCACTGTTGATGATATTATTGATGACACGATGACTGTTATTTCTGTATTATGGCAATCTTTAGATATAGGTCTTTAGATAGAAAACTAGCTCGTAGTGAATATATCACAAGATTTATTATGGCTTATTTGTATAACTTATTATTCTGTCTATTTTTCATATAAAACTAGAGTTAATTCAACATTTCTAAAACCTCTTACCAAATATGACCAATGTTTGAAATACACTGCAAAAGCAATTCTAAGTATGTATGAAAAATTCTGAGTAGTGAGCATATCAAAACTAGCGCTTTTGATGACTCACAAATCAAGAGATTGACAGATCATACAAAGGTATCAAAAATATGACAGTTATCGAGAAATGTGCTTGGCAAGTGTTTTTAGGATAGTGAGTTTTTTTGGCATATTCAACTTAGTTTGTGGGCATATTTAAAGTTAGATGACAACATTCAACATGTTGAATAGTTTATATTATATTTTATTATATTATATTATATTTTATTCTTGGATGCAACAAGAGTAGCACTAGCGAGGAACAAGTGTAGCATTTTCGTTAGAATATTCATCCCATGGAGGAGAGATAACAGGGACATTAGAAAGTAAATATGATTGCTGATTATTGTTAGAGCATTCGAAATAGTTATACTAACACACCTTACGTGAGAAAATGATATAAAAAAAATTACTATGAATATTTATATATTTAACTAATTATTACACTTTAAAATATGTTCATTTTAAGTTGAAAATAGTCGTTAAATAGAGCTGCTACCTAAAAATACTTTGATTTTTTTGATATCACCTTTAAAAACCACAATTCAAATTAATAAAAAAAATTGTGCACCGGTCATACTGTTTTCTTATGTTATCTATAGCTTAAACTGTGAACCATAAACACCTATATTTAAATTGGCTACACTGTATAAAATATGGCACTAAAACTATTACTAAAATATAAATTTCATCCTTATTTAAATAAGTGCATGTGTGACATTTTAAGTAAGTATATATAACAATCATAACTATCCGTCCCGTCTCAACGGGATAGTCCCTTTTGACTGACTGTCCCGTTGTCTTTAAGTCGTAATAAAATCTCCTGTTTTTGCAAACAGGTATGTCCGTGATTTTTTTTTAATTTTAAGCTCTTTTTTTTTCTATTTCTGCAGAACTGTTCATGTGACCTTGTCTTTTAACTTTTCAAATCATATCTTTACATATTTCTGCAAGTGTTCTAGTTCGACACAAAAAATAATGGTCACATTATGCAAGCGTGCCATTTTGAAGTAAAAATATAATCACATCCATATGCAATATTATTATAACCCAAGCTACGAAAGCGAATATTTGTATAGGTGAGCGCTTCAAAAATATTGATCATGGAACAAAGTAATGTTCCACGGGTTAATAAGTCTGGTAGTGAAATTACAAATAAATACATAGTTGGAATTTTAGGTAAATAGAATACAAAAATGTCAGTCCGGACCTGCTCTTGATTGTATATTATATTATAAACTAGTAACCCGCCCTCGCTATCTTCGCTATCTTCGGCAATATTCACTTAAATTACATACTATAAAAAGCATATTGATCTATAATAAATGCACAATTTATTTAAGGTACTTAATTGGATAAGGATTAATGCTGTATTGTATAAAATCACTTAGTAAATAATCATTTTTTAGTAGAAGATAAAAAATGGTTATGGTGGGTTATCCCTAAGAGATAGACATATGCCATCGTGGACTTTTTTGTTGAACTTTTTAAGATGGATAATACTGTAGTACATTATTTTGGTCTATCTCGTAGGGTTCAGCCAACGTTTGCAATATAAGCGCAAAAAAACGTGCTTATTTACGACATCACATTAGAAACCTCTAAATTAATCAGCGTTTCTCTACTATATTATGCATGTATTATACATATAAACCTTCCTTAAGAATCATTCTATTTATTAAAAAAAAAACTGCATCAAAATCCGTTGCGTAGTTTTAAAGATCTAAGCATACATAGGGACAGACAGACGGCGGATAGCGACTTTGTTTTATATTATGTAATGTAATGATAGAAAAACATAAAAATTGTGTCTCAACTACTCTTATTAATCTATTAAAAAGAATCAACAGCTATTTTCCAAAAATTCAACGTTATTGTTATGCTGTAAATATTCAAGTTCAATAACAATTTCTCAACGTGGAACGTTTGTTGCAAAACATTTTGAAAATCGCGCTCTCTAGGTCATTCATCCGCCCCGTCGGATGTTACATTAAACTTTGGCGCTGCGGTCGCTCGAAATCGAGATCTCAGGCCAACAATCTACACCCTTAATATCTACAAAAACGACTGCCAGATTATATATATCTAATTATTATAGTAAAGGCACAATAGCAGTGACAATTTTCTAAGACCCAGGGTTTTGCCTTTGACTTTTTTATAGGCGAACGCTTCAAAAACTATTGCGATCGTCATCCCGCCTGCCTGTAGTAGAAATCGCATTAACTCCTAATTAAACCAAAACTTTATTTTTACATTAAACCAAACCGATCAGGTGTGTTATATGTGTGATCACTGTATTGTAATGACTGGAAATTGACCTAGTACCTAAGTACTATAGACGAAAATTTTAACTCTGATGAGGCGATGAGATTTGCTTTTTTAGTGTTGTTTAATCCATTCTCATAGCATCATTAAACTACTTTTAAAGAGTTTCGGATTTGCCGTGTGGTGATGGAGTAAGAATATAATTTATGATCCCTTATGTCCGTGAGTGTATTATTATTAAGGGTGTATTATTATTAAGGGTATATTATTAATAAGGCTTATGACCAGTGTGTGTTACCAGTGATGACTTATGGCACTGAAACGTGGTCTCTAAATGTCGGCCTCATAAAAAAAGCTCAAAGTCGCTCAACGCGCTATGGAGAGGACTATGCTCGGTATTTCTCTACGTGATAAAATCCGGAACATGGATATCCGTAGAAGAACGGGTGTAACCGAATTGCAGAATTAGCACATTGAAATGGTAATGGGCTGGCACATCACTCGTTCCGGATTGAGAGCCATCAGCGCTCACCCATAGTCCGGGCTAAGCTGTGAAAGCCATCTGCGGCTAACAGCTATACACACACAAAAAAAACCACATCACTCGTCGAACCGACAACCGTTGGGCAAGAAGGGTTCTTGAGTGGCGACTACGAATCGGACGATGTAGCGTAGGACGACCTTCTACTAGACGGACTGACGATATTCTTAAAGTCGTAGAGAACCGTTGTATGCAAGTGTCGCAGGACCGTTCCAAGTGGCATTCTTGTGAGGAGGCCTATGTCCAGCAGTGGACGTCTGCAGGCTGATGGGTGGATTATTATTAAGGGAATAAATATCCGTATAATATCTATGCATAGACCCTATGTCAAACCGTCTGATCAGCGAGTTATGATAGATCAATTTCCCTACTGACTAATAGCTGAAATAATGGTGAAAAGGCCAAACGTACTTATATCGAGAATAATAGCCGAGTGGATATGCAACAATTTTGTGACAATGGGATAAGATTAAAATTATCTGTATTTCTTACGTGCTCATCAGAGTTTTAAAAATCAGCTAAGGAATTCAACAAAAACAATTAATTTCTGCTAAACTATACCACCTACTGCGTCAATCCGATTACCGACCGTAGGGATTATAGCACTATACATTAATCTATGGGGGAGGAGACGACGGCGAAAGGCTGAATAATGATGATGACAATTGTACATTTAAAAATAAACAATTATATCAGCTACGTTTCGCTGCTAGGCTCGAGCTTCCTCCACAATAGGAGAGCAATTGATTAATACACTACCCATTATTTATTTTTTGGGGGTGGGCTACGGTTGGCGCTCCCGTTGCCCAGCTCCGTCCAGGACAACAGAGGGGCGGCGTGCGAATTCCCGTAACCCACTCGTGACACGTTGCCTTCGTCGTTGGGCTGACCACTAGTGCAGGGTGACTTGTCATCAGTGGTCGGCCCGGCGGAATACCTCTTGAGGAGTACCCTCTCCTCGACCGACGTCCCTTCCTCGTAGAGGACGTTGGTCTTCATCGCGCGGTCGGCCTCTTGGCGGGTGACGGACTAACTCCCCGGTCCAGTCACCCGTGGCCTTGGCTAGGGAGGCATCAGGCGCAGGTAATCGCGCCTGCGCCGCCCCAGGCGCTGGCGGTGGTTTGCATAATATATTACCCTGGGCCGCCCTATTGGTAAAGGGGTTTAATTTTAACTTTTCTTTCTCTAGTTTTTGTATGCATATAATTGTTTTTCACTACATCTACCGGCAAGGAGTGGTAGGAGTGGTAGGACCACACTGTCGGCAGTCATCTGTCTACAGCCGCGGGCCGGTCCGTCCGGGGCAGTACCACGCTCTCGCAGAAAATCGACGTCTGAGTAGTAGCAATTTGTTACTGCGCTTCGTTCGGTGAGCGAGAGAGCCGGAAGCCCAACTTTCTGAGGGTGTTTGCGTGTGGAGGGTTTTAGTGGTGCCTTCAGTATCACCGAGCCTCAATGCACGCATTCACACTCCCTTCACTTTCTTCGCGGTAGGCAGCGGCCTTGTAAAGGTCCATGAGCGGCAGCAACACTTATCATCAGGTGTACTGTTTGCTCGTTTGCCACTGCTTGCAATAAAAAAAAAAAAAAAAAGTTAGGGTGTGGTGTATTGTATTCTATAATGAATAAATATATATCAACCTTTTATTCACTGTTGTACGTCCTCTTCGTCGTTGTCTCAGGTCAAACATATCGCACTGCTGGGCCCGAGTTTCCTCCTCAATAGGAGGGAAATGACCTACTATACCATGCTGGTCAGACATGTTGGTATACGGTTTCATTTAAAGTTTTCTATTTCTTGCACAGATGTTATATTCATGTTAGTCGTATTTTACGTCATCCGCGGATAAGATAAGGATTGGTGTATCAAATTCTTACTCCGTCACCGCACGGAAATTGGACATGTTGCACATGTCCCCAAAAATATGATATAAATAACCATACGCTTCATGTATCCAGTGGCACTATACGACTTTTATTAGGTACATTGTCAGACTACTTTGTTGAAGGTCCTTTTTTAATGTTCTCCAAGAGACATATACTAAATATACATTTAGCGGATAGTATTCTCGGTTTGGTGAGGGAATATGAATACAATTTAGCACCGCCCATCTTGCTCGTGAGTTTCACAAAAGACGACAAAGTGATATGATATGTATACAACTTCTATTCAAGGGAAGAGAAACTGGAAAGAAACCCTATACTAACACGTTGGACTAGCGTTGTACAATAGGTCAATTTCCCTTCCATTATAGAGGAGACGTGAGCCCAGTAGTGTGATGATGATGATAATTTTTGGTCTGCCGACAGAGGCTGTCTCACGAATAATCAAAATGCATTCTTGACAGACGAGTTAGCCAACACAGTTGGTTTTATGGATTTCTTAAAAGAGCACTGCTTTCACTGTTCAATCTACAACCGATTTTTCAATTCCCATGGAAAAATAAGCGGTGGTACTATATAAAATAAAAATGTAAAAACTCATCAACTCATCAACTCTGTTCGTTAGCTGCCGTAAGGATACTAGACGCATAAGGGGCCGTTCATAAAATACGTCACGCTATAATCAACTTTTTTTCACCCCCTCCCCCCTATTGTCACGCTGTGTCACTGTGTCACACTTTCTGTGACCCCCATGTAAATATTTCGTCACAAAAACTAAGACCATGAATATAATAAGTTTCAATGGATAATACACAAATTTTGAGAATTAGAAATATTTATTTATAGTCCATAAAATATAGCTTGATCTCTGCGACAGATGTCAATAAAACCAAGGAAGTAAGTTTGAACGAGCGACATGTTTACAATTTCATTTTGTATCAAATATATTTTCGTGCTTTTCGTGCCAGTTTTATTGCAACTAAATTGCAATATACTATAAATATAAAAATATTAATATTCATGCCTAAAACGTACTTCGTAAGTACTAGAATACCTAGTAAACCATAATACATAAATGACGCTCACACACGTACAAGGTCGTACTGGACTGAAAATAAAAAAGAGATGGGACAGTCGATATACGTAAATCGATAACCTATCTTTATTAAATTATTTATAAAAGAAATAAACTCAATACGGTACCTATATAAAACTTTCAACATATTTTTTACAATTAAAACAGACAGTTACATTACAAAATACATAAATTGAATTAATTAAACATTAAAAAACTACTTTTCGGCTTAGAGTAAATGATAATATTATGTACGCATTATTGTCAATAAACTATATTTATTTTATATAAGACAATATTTATTTATAAAACAGTCGTAATTGATCGATAGACCTAACGGCTGTTCTTATTTCAGCAAAAAATGATAAATGTTCTAGTAGAAACACTCCAGTGATGACGATAATAGTGACCCAGACCTTGATCGTACTCCTTTTGAATAATTAAAACAGTCAAAAAACAGTTTTTGTTTGAAATAAATTCAAAAAGATTTTCATTGATTGTATTTTAATTATAATAGAAAATCACGTTTAATCAACATCAAGTTTTATCGATAAAAAAACTACGCACTTTATCGTAAGCGTGACAGAACTAGGGACAACTGTCACAGAGATCATCCTATATTTTATGGAATATAGGTTTTATAATAAAATTTGAATAAATTAATAAAAATCTTTTATAACGAACAAATAAATAATAATTCTATTTATCAAAAGTCCAAGGATTCTGCAAATGCGTTGAAATATCCATAATTGGTATTGCAACATCTTCTTCTTCTTTATCTTCCAAACTACCCTCTACTTCATCGTCATCTATCCATTCTGCATTTTCAAAAAATAATAAAATAATTTAAAATCTTTTAATGAACGGTGAACATCACGTTACCGTAGACCCCCCCGTCCCTCTTTGTCACATCTTGTCACACTCACCAAACCCCCTCAATTGTAGGCGAACGTATTTTATTGATCGGCCCCTAATGGGTATTTACTTAATTTTCAAACGTGTGACAACTTTATTAAGTTGTCACACGTTTTTTTAGTTGCACTCAAAATAGAACGCTTGACCTTAGATCATATATTTTCGTTAACTACATTATACAAACAGTTTTAGAAGAGATCCAAACAGGTTCTCGCATAAAATTATGCTAATATATTTGTACCTATGCATTTTACTTTACGGTAACTATCTGTTAATAATTCATAGATATATATATATATATACATATATGCTACGTTATAGTGCATTTTATTTCTTTTTATGAACGTATATTAGATACTGGCCTAGGACCCGTCCGCTTCACTGAGCGGCAATTGAAATTTAAGTTTAGTTATCAACAAACTATTTAAAAAAAAAATTAGAGATATTATTTAGTTTAAATAACAGTTATGATAAATAATTTCGTTATTATAAATAATAACTCTTAACAGTCCTCAATTAAGCAAATGTCAAATTAATAATTAAAAATGACAATCGAATAGAATAAATTTAGTTACAATAAAAATGCCTTAACTAAGTCAAAAGATATAGGTGTCAGATAAGTAATTACCAATATATTATATACTAAAACCTTCCCCGAAACACGCTGCATCTTATTATAAATATTATGCAGATCATTTTAGTAGTTTTCGCAGTATAACCGAACACAGAAATCGGCTACCCATTTATTAATACAGATTAGTTGTATTGGATATTTGGCCTTTAAATTTTCTGTTAAGTCACTTTTAACATGTTGAAATGCTCTATCTCTTAGAAATTACGATCTGTACGGGGTCAATTTTTATTAATAATTCAATGTCACAATTAAAAAGAAATAAATAATAATGTTTATTTAAATTTAAATTCAAAATATCCATAAAATCCGGTTTCAAAGTTCATGTACCTATACTTACTGAAATGTCAGTGATTAATTTGGTGAATACATTGAGCTTCTAATATTTTATTACTGTTAAAATGAAGGTGGGTATGTTATTAATTATATTAAAAATTAAATTAAAAAATACAGATTCCTAAGATATTTATTTACTTCCGTTGATGGCCAATGTTAGTATTACAGAAGAAGGTTGTTGGGTAGTTCATACAACTAGTGCCGGTCGTATTAAAAATTTGAGGTGGGGCAAGAACTAAATGTGGCGTCCCTTTAAATAAAAACAAAATATTGTTAAAACATTTGCTTTATTTTCCACTAGAAAAAGCAATTGTCTAGTTGATTTTGACCCATTGATGGCGGTCGCACCGGTTGCACCGCCCTGCATACAACGTTGTCAAATCATGTTATATCATTTTCCTTTTGCACCTATTCATAAAGGTCACGTTCCGTGGATCCTCTCGTCAGAGGAATATAGGTCACTTCCCTAAGTGATATATAGCCTTCTGATGAGTGTTATTGAAGTCGTATTTGTAATTTATATATAATTCACATGTACTGTGAACTTTTGCCGAGTGGTCCAAATTCAACTATAATTAATTTAAGTTTCGTTTTCTGCTACAAAAGTTTCTTTTCAATTATATATGCATAATCGGATATTGAGCATGCTGTATTTTACTAATCCTTACTAATATTATAAATGCGAAAGCAAATTTGTTTGTTTGTTTGTTACACTTTCACGCCGAACCGATTTCACAAATTCTTTCACCAATGGAAAGCTATAATATCAGGGAGTAACATAGACTATATTTTATGCCGGTATTCCCACGGGAATGGGAACTACGCGGGTAAAGTAACTGAAACCGAAGCGATGCGAGGACGGGGAGCTAGTAACTAACATATAAGCACATTTTTTTTTTTTTATTTGATATTGTCGTCAAAATTATATTTGATTGACATTCAGTAAGATCACAGGCTTTGATCATAAATAAAAGTGTATATCAGTGTGTATCGATTGCATGTGCATGTGTGCGTCATGTTTTTATTTTTTAATTTAATGTATTTCTAATGCATTATTATATCAAATTTTAGTTTTATTCACTTCTCCTCAATACTTATATATATACCACACGATCGTCATTTTGGTGATTTTTAAATTTTGGGTAAAACCTAAGTCTTAATCGCGTATTCAATTGAGATCGTCTGTAGAACCGATCGAATTACTACTTAAATCCTTTGATTTTTACTTTATTATGGCTAGGCGATTTTTTTTTATTAGGCTGTTAGTATAAATTTATTGTTTGCAAAATGCAAACCTATTGTTTATGAGTAAATGTCAAGTATGATGTAAGAAGTATCCAATACAGCTTTCACAATGATATGCTTTGCTAACTTTAACGTTGAAACACAATTATATATATCGTATACATAAACAACTATTGTTTTGGTGTTACATTCTGTGACAATTTCTCAAATGTGGCCTTATTTTTCGCATTCACGTAATACAAAAGGAAACTAATTCATTTTCTTTATTTCGTTATATAATATCTATCAACATCTGTCGCTATTCGATTTTTAGAGAATATCGTTGTTATCCTCTCCCTTTGTTCTATCATATCTTCTAAATTCTTAATCAATTTGCATGCTATCATTGAAATTGCCCCATCATCTTAAATTAAGGTTTTCTTAATTTATTATAACAAATTTGTCGCGCCAATTTATTAGTTTTTTGGCAACGCAACTGTATTTTAATTAATCACTTATTTGAATTTTTATACTAATGCTTTTAAAAATCTAGTTTCATAACTGATTTTACATTATATTAATGTATTTTTTATTTAGAAATTAAGACTAATCTGACGTGGTACATTGACAAAATGGTGACGCTAGTAGTTTAACTTCTCCGTGTAGTGACGGAGTAAGAATGCAATTAACTACCCCCTTAGTCGTCTTTTACAACAAGAGATGCAAGAGAAGGAAAACTCGTAATTAAACCCTATACCAACATGTTTGAGCAGCGTGGTATATCTGCCAGTATGATAGGTTAAATTACCTCCCATTGAGGTGGAGGTTCGAGCCCAACAATCGGAAGTATATGAGCTGTGGTCATGACGACGTGAAGTTTAAAGTAAAATTCCCATTTTATTCATTGCTTCGTTAGCAAACTCATTTTAATGAAAAGTGATCAGTTTTCTGAGGAGCAAAAGTAAGTCAGTTGTCTGCGTTCTAGGTACGTTGCTGCCAATTTCTCCAGTCTGTCTCTAATGTTGGCTTGTATGAATGTAAGACCGTCGTCAGCGTATATTAATGACTATCATTATATTAATGACTTGAAGCGGGCTGCCGCAGCGCTCTCCTGATAAGTAGGAGAATGGGAACCAGCACTCTCCTGGGAAATTCATAATACCCACTACGATCGACTGCCCGCCCGATAAGTGTAGCATTGCATTATGCCATCTCGTAGGACGGGTTATATCCCATAGTGGACGTCAATAGCATGAAGTCAGCTAATAGATGGATATTTGAGGTATAGGATTGTCCATCATGTCCCATAATCATCATCTTGTCCTTATCCCAATTACTTGGAGTGGACACAATATGTACTCTTCTTTTCTACACAATAGAAAAATTATTAGCAATAGTTATATGACCTGCCGCCTGCCTAATGTCAACTCTACTTGGCAATGCAATTATTAGCCACACTGCATCAGATGGAATTAGCTAAGGTATATGTAAAGTTCTATATATTGCGCATTCAGTCTATCTTCTTTTTATACATAAATAATGTAAGTCTGCGTCCGTGATTCCTCAATCATGCTAATAGGCTAAAATGAGGTCAAAATAGTTGTTAAAAATAAATATTTCTTATATTTAAATATATTGCATTTTTTTATTATATAATTTCAAAGGCATATAGGTGTAAGCACGTAAATATGTATAGGTAATTATCGACATGACCAAATATCCGCCTTAAAAAATTTGCTAAGTAGTTGGCAAATGTATCGACATAGTAGATTATATATTTACAGAATATTTGCCCTCCTTAAGGAGTATATTGCCATTATAATTTATGTAAATGTATGTATATATAGACACATCGCACACAAACATGTCCATTATAAACTTTAAAACCATATAACCGATGTACACCAAACTGGAAATTTTAATAAAGAGGCAAAAATGCATTAGGACCCGGTAGAAGGCGTCACGATTTCAAGGAATTTCTTACTTTTTTTTTATTTTACCCGAGTCAGCCAATTTATTATAAAACGTAAGTGGAGACCTGTTCTTATTATTATCTTTACGCACGTAGGCTATTTTTAAATAACAGAAAAAAAAACACTCACAGAACTATCACTGTGATTATTGCAATAAAACACGAGGAAAACCTCAAAGACGGAGTTATAACATAAGTTAAACCTAATTATGTATAGTAAAAAACCTGTTCTATTTTAAATTGTCGTTGTGTTGTGTTAGAATGATAATTTTGTCTATATGTATGTTTATTTATCAACTAATTCAAACAGAAATTTCTTAAATATTAAATTTTGCTGTATATTCTTTAGGTAAATATTTTGCAACTTTACCGACGATTTTTATTGTAGAATCTGTCCAACTTTCAAGTGCGCCAAATGCTTGTTTTTGTACTGCTAGGGTAGCAAAGCCCGACATAGCTTCAGCATTGCATCGTTCGAGTTTCCCAATCAAAAAAGCTGCTTCTCGATACGCTAAAGGACGTATTCTCTCAATTTCACTTCTGTTGAAAGCACAAAGTATCTGCCGTAGCGCAGTTAAATCGTAGTAAGTATAATCCTCAGGCTCTTTTCCTGCAAAATCTTCACGCACCCGAGCAGCAATAGCAGCAATTTGCTCTTCATTCAAATTATAATTTAGACCAAAGTTTTGAATAATATCTATATTACTAAGCGTCATATTATCATAGTCTTTGGGCGACACAGCTACGGTAATCCAATGTAATGACATGAGCACTGAATCCGGGATATTTTGAATACCATTGTAAAAGTTAATAATAGATTGCCATATGAAATTAGCCTCAGGTGCCGGTAATTCCTCTTTACCCAAATGAGTTAAGCATTTCACCAAATCTGGTGCTTGAATTGTCTCAAGCTCTGATAAACTAATTTTTTTATCTTGTGGTAACTCTAATACTTCATCACATGATATTCCACGTACAAATACAATTTTCATCAATATTATTAAAAGGATCGCTTGCATGTTCTTTTATTTCTTTTAGGTTACTGTAGTTATACCAGTACGTAACTTTCCATCAAACTGCTCAATTTCGTGACGCAACTTACTAATAAGCTTAGCATGTATCATTATATATTAACGTTTCAATTGTCTAGTAGCTGGTATCGAGTAATACATTTTGAACGACATTCAACGTCTAAGTTAATTTATTTTTAATTAAAACCTCAATATTCTATAACTATAGAATATTTTCAGATTATAATTTATGTACATAATTTTTAAATCTCAAGTTAGTTTATTATTTATAGTGATGTATTAAATACAAGAAATAAAATACAATAAAAGAAAGAAAAGATCTTGAGACAGCCTTTATGTCTCAAAAAAATATTTTTCTATATAGTCTACTTATCTATTTTAGAAGTAGTTTGAAAATTATACAACATTTCTACAAACTTACGCTTGGTTCATTCATATCTGTGCTAAAAAAGTAGGTTATCTACTTTTTATTTATTTAAAATAAATTAAAATGGTTTACGCTCCATATTGTTTTCCGTATATAATCACAATCTAGTTTACACTATGTTGGTTAGGCTGAGTTCGGGGTTTATGGTGCAGCCCCTTTCAATTGGTCTAAAGTATAAACTAACGTAAATATGTTTTCACAAAACAATTAGTTTCGAAAAACATAATAATAATTAATGATTAGGTAAATATCCTTGATACAGGTTTTTGTAATCTACTTGGGAAGTCAAGAATTTTAATTAATAAAAATATTCTTCAAAATACATAAACTTCAAATATTTGTTATATTTTGAATTCATCAGTGCTGCGTGGCGGCTACGAATACTATCAACCTTTACATCGCTCACGGATGTCGTAACTTACGATTAAAAGCTTTACATAAACCTGAGCCAACTCCATCTGACGCCGTCTGGTCAAAAATTATATTCCCAGGAGGGTTGCTATCGGTCATAAAGCAATTGACAATAATTTTTGCTATATCTATTATGAAGGAAGTGCGCTTATTAAGTCTACCCCAAATTATTGGGTAAGAGCAAGATGATAATGACGATAATGATCTTTATTCAACCATTTAAGTAGACTTAAAGAAATTATTACCTTAGGTTTTATTTTAAAGGTACCCATAAGTTTTATGTCATATAGTTAGTATTAATTTTATGCCTTATTGTAAGTAAATAGGTTTTATCCATAGTTAAATGAAATTGTAACAAGCTTTAGGGTAAAGGCCACGTCGATGACGCAGCACGCGAATTATTTATTAACTATATTACTCTACTATTCGTGGTATTTACAAGAGACTTGCCTAATTGGAAAATCTCACATATATACCTAGAAGAGTGTAGAGATAATATAATTTATAGCCCTACGCAGTAGGTACTACCTATCAACCTATATATGTATGGTGTACTTGGAAGCAATAAATATACGCCGGAAATATTCTTAAGTATTTTGTATATATTTGTTTCAGTTCTCAGTATTAACAACTTCAAGGCCAAACGAAATACGGATTCTACGTATTAAAATAAATATATAAAAAAATATATAACTATCTCGTTTTTGATCTACTTAAGAACACAATAACTCAATAACATATCTAAAAAGATGTTTTTTAGATATTCATCCAATAATCTCGCCATCCTTTGTTTTCATATGCTCGCCATCAATCATAAGAGCGTTCTAACGTATCCTTTCCCAATAAGAAAGACTGAATACAAAGCCTTTTAAACCCACTGGTTTCATTCATTTCAGCTCACATACGTCCCCCACTGGTGGGCTCGAGTCTCCTCTATGATGGGAGGAATATATTTGCCTACTATGTTACGTCGGGATGATGAGTTGGTTGGTAACGCTGCTCAACCACACATTTTGAATGGGCCGGGCAAGCAAAATTCAGAAATGCCTGCCAAGTTAAAAATGTCAAAATTTGCTTAAATTATATTAAAAAAAATATATAAATAAATTTGGAAACTTATTAAGCGTTAATATTCGTTAATAAACCACTTCCATATTTATTTGATGGAAAATGTTCCTAAAAAATCTGACAAACACAACATTTTTCAGTTATTCGTTTCGTTAGTGGGGGCCCAAAAATTTCTGGATCATCCTTTAGACCCGACTGTTAAAAATCTTGAGCAACCTTGGTTTAGGGTCTATTTCAAGTTTTCATTATCTTACATAGATGTTATATGCATAATTATTATTTGCTTTAGTTGTCTTTGACAGCTACGGGCGAGATAGGGAGTGGTGAATTGTATTTTACTCTGTCACCACACTGATGATTAAGATGAAGTAAATAAAAAATAAAACTCAGAACTCGAAACGGTAAAAATGATTGCCACTAAAAAGTTATAAAAAATAGCGTTATTATTGTACGTATGTATATATGTATGTATGTATGTATGTACATATATTTGTTTCACATCAACTGGCACTGTACATTAATTAATTAACTTCTGATATCGGTGCCGGGCTAGCATACACGATATTGTGGGCAGGCGAGGTCACACTATATAGAGTTATTAGACGATATTTTTGGCAGTTACTCTTTTTTTTGGAATAGCGGTATACGAACGCATACAAAATTATTAAGATCTTATAGGTTATATATAGCTTATAGATAGAAAACCGGATTGTTCTATCCACTCCTATGACAAAAACAATATTAAAGTACAAGGAGTGACGTAAAGGATGGAGATTTTTGCAGTATTTTTTTATAATATTACAAATATAATACCCAATAAATATCGTTTATGACAATTTTAATCGTCGAAATAAATGGTTTATAACAGTCATCATAAATATTATCGTCGTCGTCTTAGTTTATATATATCCCACTACTGGGTTCAAGCCTCCTACCCAGAAAATAAATTGACCTATTTACCATACTGGTCCGACGTGTTGGTATAGAGTTTTATTTAGAGCTGTCCTCTTGCAGATAGACTATATGCATTTGATATCCCTCAATCATCTTTTACGACATCCGCGGCCAGAATAGGGCCTCGTGAATTGTATTTTTTCACTGTCACCATGCGGAGATAAATATATCCACATCAGGTAAATTATCGAATTAACTTTTATAAATCCTTTACATGCATGATCAAATACAATTAGCTGTAATTAACAGATATTTTCAATTAATTCAGGTAGGTATAGAAGTTGCTGTTACTGTACTATCATAGAATTCCTTCAGCATTATGACGCCACAAACAATAACGGCGTATGCCTAGTTGTATTTAAAAGTTTAATCTTTAAAACAAATATTTTCTACCAAATTTCAGACAGGGTTATGAGAAGGACGACATGTTAGTCTCTATTGTAGATGCAAAGCAGACGGCAGTGTGGTCGACCCAAGGGCGATGGGGAGGGAATATGGTAGGTTATGGAACCGCACGCCACTCATCCTCTGGTGTATGTAATAACATATATACAATAATATATTCATCATGTCCTGGCCTTTCCAGAAAGGGGAGAAATGACATAATATTCACACTTGCCATTTACGTAAGTTTCCTAAGAAACTACTGATATTCATTTTTATACAGCATAATAAAATATTATCTTATATCTTTAAACGAGCAATTCTTGTATATATATATAATATCAGGTTGACCGAGCTTCGCTCGGAGTATTTTTGTAGTATTTATTCAGATTATATATTAATAAAAAATAAAAAAATAAATAATGAAAATTATATAAAAAATTACAAAAAGAGAATAATAATAACACCGAGATTCGAACCGACGCTGTTTAAATGTCACATAATCCAAAATTAAAACCGCCCGTCTCCCCACCTGAGCTATCGGAACTCATGACGTTGACAACGAAATTTGATTGAATGAAATTTTTTTTTTTTTTTTTATATATATATATATATATATTCAGGATCTCGGAAACGGCACCAACGATTTTGATGAAACTTGGCATACTAGAGGTTTCAAGGCCAAAAAATCGATCTAGCTAGGTTTTATTTTTAGAAAATGTTGTTTTGTCGGTGTTTTTAGCAAAACAATACAGTGACATTAAATTTTAAAAGAATATTCGAAAAAAGAAAAGTTTATTAGAAAAGTTGGGCGTCCTGAACAGAGCCAGGCGGTACTTCACACCGAGGCAGCGTCTTGTGCTATACAAAGCACAAGTTCGTCCTCATGTGGAGTACTGCTCACATCTCTGGGCAGGTGCGCCCAAATATCAGCTAGACCCACTTGACTCCCTGCAAAGACGGGCTGTTCGAATCGTCGGGGATCCCAATCTTACGGACAGATTGGAGTCGCTGGAGCAGCGGAGAGACTTTGGGTCACTCTGTGTACTCTACCGACTCTTTCACGGGGAGTGCTCCGAGGAACTGTTTGACTTGGTACCACCGTCACCATTCTACCAACGTACCACTCGACATCGCAGCAGGGTTCATCCATTTCACCTGGAAACGTTATGGTCTTCAACTGTACGTTTCCAGCGATCATTTCTCCCACGTACGTGCAAGCTCTGGAATGAACTACCTGCTGCTGTGTTTCCCGAGCGCTATGACATGCCCTTCTTTAAACGAGGTTTAAGAAGAGTATTTCCTTCACGGTAGGCAGCGGCCTGGCTGTGCCCCGGTATTGCAATGGTCCATGTGCAGCAGTTTCACTTACCATCAGGTGTGCTGCTTGCTCGTTTGCCACGGTTGGCAATAAAAAAAAAAAAAAAAAAAAAAAATATGAATTCAAATTTAGCTGTCAACGTCATGAGTTACGATAGCTCAGTTGAGAAGTCGCCCAGTTTTCTTTTAGTAGGTATTGTTTTGGCATTCCAACGCCGTCGGATCGAATCTCGGTGTTATTATTTTTCTCTTTTTGTATTTTTTTTATATTTTTCTCATTATTTAATCTTTATTTTTTTATTAATATCTATCTAAATAAATTCGACAAAAACACAACAAAAATATTCCGGTCAACCCGATATTGTCATTTAATTCGTGCAAGTGGTAAACATATTTATAAGAAACGTGTTTAATAATGAGTCGTATGAGATTTATTAGTTCATTCGAAGCTGTCATCACACGGTTATATATTATTCATCCAAACTCCTGAACATAAGCTTACTCATAAGTGAGAGAGAAAGAAAGAAGGAGAGAAAACATTTTTATTCTCGTTAAATGTAATAAAAACACAAACAACTAAACATAAGAGCTTCTTACATAAAATAATTCACTTTTAACAAGAAACAAAAAGACTATTGGCTCAGCTCGTGCAACTTCTATCTAAATATCGCAAATAGCGCTGGTATTCTGCCAACACCTGGTGGCAATAATAGTACTAACAGGCGGCTTGGCTTTTTTGGATGTATTTAGCTGTAGGTCAATTTACCTCCAAATGTAACGGCCTGGTTACGACTTTGGTCTTAGCGGTGCGCGGCGCGGCGTGCGGGGCAGCGTCGGTAAGCAGTGCGTTTTGCACGCCACGTACCCTCAGCAGCGGTTAGTTGAAGCGACCGTGGTGGACGTATTTAGGTAGTCAAAACGTATTCAAAATTATGGCGTTATCGAAATTATCCCTTCTCTATATAGAAAGCAGTACATTTTTAAAACAAAATATTCTTAACATGAGAGGAGTGCACGAAATAAATAAAGATCGGTATTTAAATGGCGATTTTCGTGAGCTATACGAAGGTTTTTAGATTTATGTTGGGGATGTTTTGACAGCCATATAGGAGGTCGATTTAAAATTTCTGTGATAAATGCCTCAGTATCAATTATCGCCACAAAATAGTCTATTTTTTTTTGTTTTCATCTACGCCGCTGAGTACGTCACTGCTGCACCGCTGGCCGCGCCGCTCTGTTTCGCGGCGTCGCACTCATTCATTTGTACTTTTGTTCCTGCCGCTCCCGGCACCGCGCGCCACTGTAGCCATTCGCTCGAATAAAACCGCGCGCATTTTCGCTATGAGCGGCCATGACCGATGCTAGCGTAGTATTCGCGCACGTTAAGCCACACAGGATCCGCAGATTACAAACATTACAAAACAGCTTCATGCGACAGGCTACGGGAGTACCGTGGTTCATTGGTAATGTCGATTTATACATCGATCTCGAACTGCCGACCATCAGGCAGTACATTAAACATTGCTCCCGGCGCTATTTTGACTCTGCCATGACTCACCCCAATCTATTAGTGGTTGGGGCGGTAAACTACGTCCCCTCTAAAATATCTGCGATCCGACGTCCCCATCATCTTCTTGATGAAGAGGGTGACTTCATTACGATCGCCCAACAAAGGGCTTACAGCGCTCGCGCAGCGATTACAAATAAAACGCCGCGGTATCGCACTCGCCGTCGAGGTTGGCAACCGCACCGCGTAAAAGTCATTAGCCCAACCGTGGCCACGCCCACTTTGCTATCAGCGACGCCCCGAGCCGAGGTCCGTTCCCCACAGGTGGAGCCCTCGGGTGATGTTCGCTTAACTTTCTTACCGGGTTGAGCGCCATCAACGCTCACCTATAGTCCGGGCTAAGCTGTGAAAGCCATCTGAGGCTAACAGCTATACACTCACAAAAAAAAAGAAAATAAAAGCTATGAGCGGCGTCTCGTGGCGTGCTTCAAACATTTCTATACTTTTGATCTTACCGCTCGCCGCCCCGCGCTTAGCTGCCGCTCACAGCGGCAAGGTCGTGAATGGGCCGTAATAGATCAAAATTATTTTTTATATTCTATTATAACCTTGCTATGTGGTAACCGTTAGAAATAATACCAACACTTACATTGCTCCCGGGTGTCGTAAAAAACCACTAAGATCTTTATATACACACACACTACAATAAATACTCAGGGATTGCGGCAAATCAGCGCTATATTTAGTGACAATAAAAACTGAGCAGATTTCCTTTTGCCTTGTAGTTTTAATTTTCTTTTACTATAATTGCTTATTTTAGTTTAAATTTTGAAAACGCACTAAATTATTATTATTATATAGATCGGAGCCAACTCCGTCTGTTGCCATCTGGTTAACAGTTATATTCCTAGAGAGGGTTGATGTCAGTCCACCGGCTGGCTTTAAAACTATTTTCAAAAGATCTTGCAATAAGTAGTATGAAATAAGAGTACATATGGAGTCGCCTCAAGTGGATTCTCAACGGGGGTCTTGTGTTGTAGGCATCTGGAGATGTATTGTACAACTGCACATTATATATTTGCGCCGTCATCACTGTTGCATTGTATAAATTGGCATTCATTTATTTTATAATCAGTTCGAACTATCGACTCACAGCAATCATATATCATTAGTTTATTATCGCGAATATACGGTAACAACAACTTATCGTTTTATTCTTAGCATATCAAAAGGTTGTACGAAGCAGCAGCCCGTACACGTATGCAGGGGTGTAATAACCATATTTAGTCATGTATTACAATTACAAGCTTATATCTAGTTTCACCTGTCCCGTTTTCTGTAATCAAATATGAAGTTAAATATGATCCACAGCCCGGTTTCCGATTGAGCTCAAATTTTGCATGCATGTATAAATCGGATAACAATGCAATATTATTATGACATAGAACTGATCTGATGATGGACCTGGAAGCTGGCCATAGGAACTCGGTAAATAAACGATGCAACCCCATCGAGTTTGGGCTCATTAGATTCGTCTTGACAAGTCTTTTATATTATATGGTAACCAGAGTCTGATGATGGACCTGGATTTTTAACTTTTTAGCTCATTTTATTAACAAATAATAAAAGCTTTTTTGAAAAAGGTTTTTTTCTTTAATTATTTTTTAATCTATATATGTGAATTCTTGGCGATCTATGCATAAGAGTTCTGTCTTGCAAAATACTCTATAACAATTTTTGCTCAATTGAAAACTTGATCTCGAAATCTAATCCAACATGGTCAATTATAGTTTGTCAACAATCGCTCGTGATTCCATATTTGTAAGATCTAGCTACAAGTTAAAAAGACAATGTTTAAAGAAAACAATTGGTGGCTTCGAGGTAAATATACTTTGTTTATCAAACATAATTATAAATCTCTATATTTTTCGCACATTGCGAATATTATTATATGTATAACGACACGCAAACAAGTTAGTCGTTTATAAAAATATTCGTAACTTATTCTAGTATTGACCTTCTAAAACCAGTTATCGTCTATTCAGGTTATACCCACATATTGAAGGCATACATAATACAGGAAATATTTTCTTTCCACACTACTATTCGTGGTAACGAAGTACGTGAAGTGGAATTTCCTACGTTAATACTTATTATATCTTTGTAATATCGTTTAATTTGTTCAATCGGAAATATACAGTGTCCATCCATGCATAAAAATATCGATGAAAAAGGATACAATGTATTTTGTGTTAAGTGGTTTTCTAACGAGGGACAAACAGTAAATAAATTTTGATTGTGTTCGGGTAGATAACACTCAAGAGGATAATAAAATAAGATAATTATAACATACTAGCAGCGCCCTGCGGTTTCACTCGCAGTTCCTCTTCTCGTGGGAATATCGGGCTAAATTATAGTCTATGTGTTATTCTAATATGTGAGCTATATTATTGTAAAGTTTCATCAAAATCCATTCATGCGTGAAAGAGCAACAAACATCTTCACATACTCACAAACTTTCGCGTTTATAATATTAATAAAGATTCAGTACCTAACTCCTCTAAGTGTAGGTAATAGTTATTCAGAATTTGTTCAATAAATTCCTACGACTTACTAAGTTTATACTATTGAGTATTTACGACTTATCACTAGACTAGGCGTCATAAGTTTTACTGCCATTGGGACTAATAACCTATAATTAAACTAACCGTTTGTGACACACGGGTTGATAAATGATATTATACAACTATCTATGTATCTACTAACTGTCAATTGTCAAATCCTTATCCTTACTAATAATATAAATGCGAAAGTAAGTTTGTTTATTTGTTTGTTAAGATTTCACGTTTAAACCACCGAACTGATTTCAAAAATTCTTTTACCAATGGAAAGCTATAACATCAGGGAGTAACATAGGCTATAATTTATTACAGTATTCCCATGGGAACGGGAACTACGCGGATAAAGCGACTGAAACCGGAGCGAAGCGAGGACGGGTTTCTAGTATAAGATAAAAAAGAAATTGTTTACAATAACGTTTATTTCAGGGAGTAACTTGTTCTTGGATATTCAAGTGGAAATATTGATGTTATATGAATAAGACGACACTGATCTACAGTAAGGGTCGCAAGTGTGATTCCCTCGCGCTTGTTCAACAACTGTTAGTGTGCGACAGAGACAACAACAAAATTAACCGATTGTCTTTTTCTAAACATCGATGTGTAATATTTATTGGCGAGTACTTAAGGGCCTCCGTTAATTGTAACTTTGTAAAATCTCCCGGAACACAAGGGTTAGTTATGCAATGTAGAGTGCGGTCTCTTATAAAAAATAGAAAAGAAGGTGACATTTGGGCTTCCAGCTCTCTCACACAACGTGCGAATCGCAGTACGAATTTGCTATTACGTAGCCGTCGATTTTCTATGGAAATGTGAAAGTATTCATCATCATCATGACCGCTCATATACGTCCCTATATCGGGCTTGAGCCTCCTCCGCAACGGGAGGGAAATTTATTTACTATACCACGTTGGTCAGACGGGTTGGATTAAGATTTTATTTCGACTTTTCTTCTAGTGGCTGAGGCCTGAGCCCGGTAGTGGAGGTAGGATGACATATATGGGCTGTGATGATGATGATGACGAATAATAATAAAATATAATTTTATAATAAAACAATTTTTTTTCTACTATAAACGTTTTTGACATTTTATAAAATTTATGACATAAGAAATGCTAAAATTTTGACAAAAAATACGAGAAGCTTAATGTAATCAAATATCTGTTTACCAATATCTTTACTGTGTTATTAAAATCTGTGACCTATAATTTTAATAATTGCAAAACAATAATATAGATATGTCATTATTACCCAAAAGGCCCCTCATTAAAATCGGAAATTTCGAAGCAATAACAACTTTAGCAGAAGAAACCGGCCCCATTCGTAGTTATAGACAATGTATGCCTCACATAGGTATCAACGTTATTCTATTGCCAAGGTTATTGTCATGGTAAGAGTTTGTTTTTTACGAATAAAAAATTGCCTTGGAGCAGCAAACCCGTGACACTACATAAGGGTTTGAATGTTCAATACTTTAGCGTTACGTCACCTGTGCCATTGGTATTGTGGGTTAACTTCAAGCCTCCTTACGGCCCGTTCACGACCTAGCCGCTGTGAGCGGCAGCTAAGCGCGAAGCGGCGCACTGTGGGAAAAACGCGTATGTTTCGTCTAAAAACTCCGTATCACAGTTGTTTCAAAACTAAATGAGTTGTAATTTTGCACACATATACTTGAATGTTTAAAGTTTAAATGAAACAACT
This sequence comes from Lymantria dispar, assembly GCA_032191425.1. Classification (NCBI taxonomy): domain Eukaryota; kingdom Metazoa; phylum Arthropoda; class Insecta; order Lepidoptera; family Erebidae; genus Lymantria; species Lymantria dispar. Next base: position 19,369,801 of record CM063440.1, read on the forward strand.
TTGATTTAAAAAATCTGTTTATAAATTAATTAAAAATAAAATTAAAATACATGAATTATATGTATAAGAAAAAAATACAAAATATGCTTGTTAAATTTACATAAAATGGTAGAACATAGTAACAACATATTATAAACGTATAGTACACTACTACTACATACTATATACTAAAATGGCAGACCAAACTAGAAAAAAAAATTGTAAATAAAACTACTTTTACGGATTATATCGCGTTTGTACTAATTATTTATATATGTATTATATATTAATTTATAAATTTTATTCCATTACAACGACTTTCATATGAAACGGTTTTGAGACAGCTTTGTATGGGGCTTTACCAGCGTGCGCCGCTCGGCACGCTGCGCCGCTCGCCGCTAAGACCAAAGTCGTAACCAGGCCGTTACATTTGGAGGTAAATTGACCTACAGACTTATACCACGCTGATCAGATGGGTGGGGCATAAAGCTTTATTTCGATTGTTTCTTCTTTTGCATAGATATTCTCTGCGTATTATAATCCCTTATTCGTATTGTACCTTTTGCCTAAAGACCAGAATTTGAAGTATATAAAATATATTCAAATTGACCTACTGTACCACGCTGATCATACGAATTGGTATAAAATTAATACTTATTATATTTGCCTCATAATATTACGAAATATTAATGTTTAATAAACATTTTTAATGTATTTATTTTAAAAATAATTTCTTTACAAAAAAAAACAAGGAATTTATATATTTCCTTGATTTTTTTTTTGTAAACAAATGAATGTTTCATAAAATAATATAGTTTAAACCTCATATTTTAACATCCCGTCTGGTTACAGTTAAAGTGAACAAGCTACCAGCTTACTCACTTTTGCTGTTGTCTGTAATGTAAAAAGAACGTACAAAAATCGCACTATCTATTGACAAATGATTCATAATTCATAAAAAAAAAACTATTAATAGTAAAATGAGTAAATAGCCACAAGTAAAACAAAATAAGACACTTTTTGTAATGTTAGAAAAAAATGCACACATGACCTTTAGTAGAAATATTAATTTGTTAATTAGTACTTAGAAAATTAATAATCTCGAAAGGAAAAGGACGAAAAACTCTTCAAGGAATATGAGAGCGTTGGCATTGATAACTACCGTTAATATTAATACTGTGTTGTGGAACACTAATCGTGTCTACGTTTTCGTGTAGTGACGAGTTCAGAGCACAATGTGATACCACCTTCTATTTTGCCATGGGAGACGAAAAACTAGCTGATGGATCAAAATGGGAATAAGAAGCAGTGTTTTTGGGAAAGTTATAACACCTACTACGGTCGCTAAGCAGCGTTTGTGTGTGTGAAGTGAATATGGCCTTATCCCCTTTTGGGAAAGCCTATATCCAGTAGAACGATAATGTGAAATTGGATGAATATCATTATCAAGATAAACACTACTCCTAACCGGACTTGCATGTACCTTAATTAAAATCTCTCTTTAATAATATTTTTAATTGATTTCAAAAAGCAGGAGGCTCGCAATTCGATTGGTATTTTTTTATGTAGGTTCACCGATTACGCTAAAATTAATGATCCTATTTACGTGATTCTTCTTTAGTTTGATGCAGAAAAGTTGCTATTTGGGCGCCAAAAAATTTAACATAGTTTGGCCCAGTAGTTTTCATTTTATGAACCTTTTGTTATGAAATTTTCTGTCTACTTGGACGATGTAATTTTGGTTTGTGAGCTTTTTTTAGGAGTTTGTATTTGAGTTGATTATATGTATATTAAAGGTTGCATGTTATAGTCTACCTGATGTAATCTAAAAAATCCTACTGTGTATTATAGAACAACCTATTACAAAAAAGAAAAATAAAATGTAGTTTATTTAACGTATTGTAACGTATTATTTGCAAATTAAAATAATTTCTAAAAAATTAATTTAATTTAAAAGTATTTTAGGATGTATCATAAAAAAATAAATAATAATTATTTTATATAGGTATATAATTGTGTATGCGGATACCCCTTCAAAATGGCTGCGTTCAGGTCAATCTAAGAATGGCTAATATTAACAATCCGATCGGATATGGGAATTTCCATCCGACGTCCTCGTCACGTCCTCGACGAAGAGGATGACAACATCACACTCGCTCAACGTAGAGCCTACACGGCCCGCGAGGCCTTAACACATAAATATCCGCGGTGCCGCCCTCGCCGTCAAGGTGCGAAACCGCGCCGCGCAAAAGTCACGAACCAAAACGTGGGCACGCCCACTTTGCCTCCAGCGACGCCCAAGCCGAGGTCCGTTCCCCACAGGGGGAGCCCTTGGGCGATATCGCTTAGCATACTTTTCTCCGGGTTGAGAGCCCTCAGCGCTCACCCATAGTCCGCGTCAAGCTGTCAATGCCATCTGCGGCCAACAGCTGTACACACACAAAAAAAAAATAGATATGGGAATAATACCTTTTTTATTAACCTTGAAATAATCATATAAAAAGTTTAAACATAATTGTTTATCAGCTGAGCTTGTTATAAAATAGAAATACAAAAGAACTAACGCTGTTAAAGTACTTTATTTTTAATTTAATATATATGTCTATAAGGAAAAATACCATAATATTATGCTCGATGCCCTTCAAGACAAAGAAACCTGAATGACTGCATAACTTAGTGCATGACTAAAGTGTAAATCACCATAAATATCCACCATAACATACGAATACATGATCGATGACAAAGAAGGAGAATAATGTTATACCTTCTTTTATTGCTCGGCAATATTACCACATGACTAAGGTATGTATAGCCGAAAATAAAAACTCAGCTGATAGAAGAAGAAGAGAAACTCACTCGATATAATTCCCTCCAGTCAGCACACCCTGATGATGACTCAGTTACAAAACGCATGTTGGATGTAACTAAACATATGTCATATATCATACTATCGGTTGCCTGTACTTCATCTCATCATCTCAACCCATAAACGTCCCACTGTTGGGCTCGGGCCTCATTCGCTATGTTTTTATTGGGCCGGATATGGTGCGGCCGCCCTCCGTCCGTCCCGTCCGAGTTGACATGAGGGTGGTGGGCGACTCCATAACCCGTCGTATTCCCTCCCCTTCATCATTGGGCCGACCACTGTACCAAATAGACGTCCGTGGCCAGCCTGGCGGGATACCCATTCGGGTAACTCCCCTTCCCGACGCCCCCCGGGGCGATACCCTCACGCGGTCAGCCTCTCTGCGGGTGACAGTCTATTCCTTCTGCGAGACGACAGCCTCGCATGGCTAAGACCGCGTCAAAGTTCCTACCGCTACCGAGCATCTCTCTAACGATGGTCGGCAGCGTCATGTCTCCTCTACTGTGTGAGGGAAATTGACCCGCTATACCACGCTAGTCATACATGTTGGTATAGGGTTTTGTTTTGAGTTTTCCTTCTTTTGCATAGATATTATATGCATATTTTATCCCTTAGTCGTCTTTTATGACATCTAAGGGCAAGAGAGGGGGTGGTGAATAGTATTCTTACTCCGCTACCAAACGAAAATTTTTTGACACCCACGGGCATGAAATTTATATGTAGATATTTATTAAGAAATGTTTTCTTCGATTAACCTAGGTGGAAATGAAACTATGTAAGCTGCAATGTTACCAATCGACTCACATGCAAGCATGATGAACTCCAGCCGCCCGAACAAGCCGGCCTGCGAAAAGGCTATACAACCATAGATCATATTCCTACGCTTCGATAGATTATCCAGGAGACCGAGGAGTATAGTCGGCCTCTGTATACAGAGTTTGTGGATTATGCCTTTGATTATGTCGAAACTCGGGTGATGCTGCAGTCCCTTCAGCGATGCCAAATCGACCATCGTTGTATCGAAGTGCTGAAGTGTTTGTATAGGTGCGCCGTCACTGTCAGTCCGTATCCGGGTTAAGAGTACAAAACTGATCCAGTTGCAGAAAGACGTGAAACAGGGAGATGTCATCTCTCCGAAACTGTTCACTACTGCACTGGAAGATGTCTTCAAGCTCTTAGACTGGACCGGACTCAGCATCAATATTAACGGCGAATACATCACTCACCTTCGATTTGCAGACGATATCGTTGTTATGGCAGAATCCATGGAGGACCTTGGCACAATGCTCAATGATCTCAGCAGGGTATCCCAACTAGTAGGTTTACGAATGAACATAGACAAGGCGAAAGCCATGTCAAAAGTCCATATCATTCCTGTACCGGTCCTAGTTGGCAATGCGATTCTAGAAATTGTCGACCATTATGTTTAACTAGGACAAACAGTCCAGTTAGGTAGATCCAATTTGGAGAAAGAGATCAGTCGATAGATCCAACTTGGTTGGGCAGCGTTCGGGTAACTTAAAAGGATCTTCTCGTCTAACATACCTCAGTGTCTGAAAACACAGGTCTACGATCAGTGTGTTACCAGTGACGACTTACTTAAACTAAATGTAGACCTCATAACCAAGCTCAAATTCGCTCAGCGTGCTATGGAGCGGGCTTGCTCGTGATTTCTCTGCGAGATAGAAACCGATATACAGAAATCCGCAGAAGAACGGTTGTAACCGACATAACACGAAGAATTAGCACGCTGAACGGGCAATGGGCAGGCCACATCGCTCGACGCACCGACAACCGCTGGGAGGAAAGGTTCCCGAGTGGCGACCACGTATCGGACGATGCAGTATAGGAGGAAAGTTATATAGGTATACATAATGCTACAATAAATAAGAACGGGGTAGTTTAAGTGTTATAACATAAATGTTAGAAAATCGGGCAGTTGTCTAAATAATTGTTAAAAAATTTAAAAATGCGCTTAATTTGAGCTCCTAATGCCTTCGTTGGATGATATAGCCGGTTCTCAGGATCCTTCTTTGAAAGTTTTATCTTATTCAAAATCGGTCACTTATCCGAGAAATAGGTGATCGGCACAAAGACACTATCGGATATCAGATACTAAAAAATCGCTAATCCTGAAAATCCTGGTAAGGATAACGGGAACTAATTGTTTAAAATATTAAATTGTCAACGGTCCTCGATAAGTATGCCAAATTTCGAGTCAATCCGACTATATGAAGGAGGTCAAAATGATGTTCAAAATTGCCGTTACATAGGCAGGTAGGCATGTGCCTACGTCATCTACGTCTTTAATCACCATCATAATTTTGCTCTTATTCCTATTACTTGTGGTCGATCTAATGAACCCCTTCATTGCAAAAGTTATTGGCAATATTGTTATTACCGGCTGCCTGTTTGACATCAACCCTCCTTGGGAATGTAATTGTTCGATTGTATAATTGAAATAAATGACGAATTTAATGAATGAAAAAATATACATTGAAAGAACCATACAGTATAGTATAAGAGTAGAATACCACAGTGAATACTTTGCACTTTTAGTAACAGATTATTTAACTGTAGCCTTGATATGTTTATATACTTTAGCAAATATACTTTCTTTAAGGCGACACGCAAGAGAATAGCTGATTTTTTTAGTGAAAACATAATGTTAAAATTATTGGATACTTATTTCTAGGTAGAAGTGAAAATAATGCTTAAAATGGCTTATTAGACATTATAATTAATTATTTTTATTTAGTATGATGATGACAAAAACAACTTTGTGAAAAAATATATTAATATTAGATTATATATCTATACTTATTTACAATTATATTATCTGTCTTGTGACTATTCATGGTCATATAAATCGCACCAGCTTTGTATGACCAGTACATTTAGTATAGAAAAGATCAATAACATTCATTTGACCTCATTTCTGCCTTAAAGCTGATTTATCGTAGCCAAAACTATCCTAACTTATAAGCTGGCACCAACAATATATATTAAAAGATTCCAATTCGAAGCTTTTGGACGGTTACAGATATTAATTTTATTACTTGTTTATCTACTTTGCATATATACATACGTATATATGATCCAAGTATATTAGTCGGTTTTACGAAGCCTGGAATTGGAAATTAAGGGGCGACAATATGTCCACACGAGAAATAGCCACCAAAAACATAGATTCAAATAATTTATTTGAAAACTTCTTCCGGCTCTGTTTAAATATGCACAAATGAGACCTCTAAAATTAAAAGACCTCGATAATAATCAAAACATAGATTGGAACTGTAAATAATCTAACAGATATAGATACCAAATATATTATAATTAAAATTATAATTAAAAAAAATATTAGATATAGATACCAAATATGTAATAATTGGCAATGAATTGTTACTTTAGAGCAGACCATCCATGACTTCTAAGACTGATCATAATTCCAAATTTGGGGTTCAGATTTAGACTAGAAGAGGTCTAGTCCTCACCTCTAACCTTGACTTTGAGGTAAGGTTGGGTATTTTGTGCCTTTGACCAAGTATAAAGTCTTAATGGAATGTACAAAGTAAATTTTTAAGAAATATATTTTTAAGTAGTTTCGCAACACATACTAAGACAGTCTCTTGATTGTCGTTGACTAAAATTTACATTCCTTTTTTGAACAAAAAATATTTTGAATTGTCTTTGGAACTATGAGCATATACTTTGTCATTTTGATTTTGTAGAGGTCTTCAATTGTGAATATTTTTTTTCAGTGAAAAGGATATTGCTATGCTTCTAATCACATATCGCGTCAATATGCAAAAACCATGCTGATACTAGCGGGAATCTTCATTTCGTGTATTTTTTTTTTTGTTATCTTATAGGATTTCGGCTAAAATCTAGCATTAACAATATTAGCAGCTTTTTGAGTTGTACCAGCACGAGATCGTTCCGAAGATTTATGGTCTTCAATAGAGAAAGTGTTGGTACATCTATCGATGGTACGATATACAAGTATGCGACGGATAATTATATATAGATAATGATAAATAGCTTTTGGAGCGCCTTGAAAATTACCGACTTTCTTCAAGGTTGCTTTGTTGTTTTCTTTAACACTCCATTGCATTATTATTAGAATTAATATTGACCTCGTAAAAATATACGGAATGGCGGGCAATGTATTTCTACTGATGTTGGGATTGGAGCAAGCAATATACCTGATGGTAAGTGATATTGCTGCACAATGGAACTTTGTAATATCAAGGGCACAGCTAAACTGCTGCCTGCCGTGAAGAAAACCCTCTTCTTAAACCTCGTTTAAAGAAGGACATGTCATAACAATTTGGGAACAGCAGCAGCTAGGTTATTTTAGATCCTGCACGTACACAGTAGAAATTATCAATGGCAACATACAGTTTAAAAACATAATGTTGCCAGGTGAAGTGGATGAACTCTGCTACGGTCACCAAGTGAAAACCTTCTTGAATCCCTGAAAAGACTAGCTAGACAGCTTATAATTAGGCATGCATGCCCAAAGATCTGAGCAGTACCTCATATGAGGGCTTGCACTTTGTAAAGCACAAGACGCTATCTCGGTCTGAAATACCGCCTGGTTCAGGACGCCCAGCTTTCTTCTTCCTAATAGGCCTTCCAAATTACTTCCAAACTGGACTGCTCGATATTTCAACGCCGAGGATCCTAACACTCTCGGCAATTTGGAGAGTTACTCCTTCGAACTGAGGAACGGCTCCTTCTTTGCAGTTAATGCGGAAACTTGTGTTCTCGTGTGATTGAACTGAACTAAATTCCGTTCACCGCGTTCCGAAGCACGCCTCCGAGAGCGGCATCGAGAAGAGCTCCCAGACCTGTATACTAGCTGCATTAATAATTATGGTATCGGAGCAGGAGCCATCTAAGATGACTTTTATACCCCAACCCTTCACAAAGCTGCCAATCTAATTATAGCCTCACAGCGATTCCGTATGATAGTAATTTCGACAAAAATGCCCTGGGCGAGAACCTTTCGAGCGCCTTTGCGATATCTAGGCTGATAGCTAGCGCCTCACCCTTGTTCCCCAAGGTCCAATGTATTCTTTGATGAAGAATACATTAACTAAAGATGGGAATGATTGCCGTGGTATGTATGTTATGAAAAAATTTGATACAAGTGAGATTATATTTAACTCCTCTCTACAAACTACCGTTCATCTTCTTAATATATATAAATTACGTGTCACGTTGTTTGTCCGCGATGGACTCCTAAACTACTTAACCGATTTTAATCAAATTTGCACACCGTGTGCAGTTTGATCCAACTTGAAAGATAGTATAGCTTACATCTTAATTTATAGTCGCAATATTATTTTACTGCAAATTATTTTTCTATTATTTGACATTCACAATTATCTGTTAACTCCAAACGATTTTAACAGATGGCGATATCTGTTGACTGGATTGAGTAATTAATTAATAGATCGCGTTGCTATGTCAAACCTACAAATGTGTCATATACAATTTTAACTTGGTTTTTTACATAGATGCCATTTGTAAAAAAATATGACGACCTCCATGACAGATGTCCTACAGTTCCACTTAAATCTTAATATATATAAATTACGTGTCACGTTGTTTGTCCGCGATGGACTCCTAAACTACTTAACCGATTTTATCCAAATTTGCACACCGTGTGTAGTTTGATCCAACTTGAAAGATAGGATAGCTTATATCTTAATTTAGAGTCGCAATATTATTTTATTACAAATTATTTGTCTATTAATTGACATTCACAATTATCTGTTAACTCCAAACTATTTTAACAGATGGCGATATCTGTTGACTGGATTGAGTAAGTAATTTGTGTGTGCTCAAGGGGATTCAAGAATGGTTTAGATTCATAATTGGATCCGGTAGGTGGCGCTTTATTTGAACAGAACAACGTCTGTTGGGTCAGCTAGTAGAATATAATTTTAGTTAAAATAATTACTCTTCTGAGTGATAAAAAATTAAAAGATAAATGCGGATATACTCTTCAAAGTTTTATATCTTTTTTATGCAGTACTAATTAATAGTCTTAATATTTGAGATCAATTTTTTTTTGTTATTGATATTGTTTTAGCATTAGCGATGAAGAAATGGCATTGTATAAAGGGATGAGAAGTCTCAATCGGTTTACTCAAATTTGCTTAAAGGCAGTGGAAAATAAATGAATGTGTACCACTCACCATTAACATTCTTCTGATCCTTAAGTAGAATACTGCAAACTTGCCCTGGACGAGTTGTAAATGGAATTTACAACTGCCAAAAAATCTACGTTCATCATGGATGTGAATTTTTTATGTTACAAAATTTTCTCTAGTAACGGTACTATGGACCGATTCGATTTATGAGATAAAACATATGTCAAATTTTTGGCCAGTATTTTATTTAACTAAGCATTTATGTGAAAAAACAATATGATTCGATATTCTAATAGTTGTTGAATGCTAATAATGCAAAACTTTCAGAGTACATCTAGTAAAAAGGCAAAATTTCGACCGCAGCTTTTCACGATATCTCTATACATTAAAAAAGAAGACAGACCTGCATGCGATTGCAATCCTAGTTCCGAGAAAATCGCACTACATCTGATATTGGACTGCAAAATTTACACAAGAGAGAGAACAAATATATAACAAGATTTAGGCTTAATATAAATATAGAAAACCGCCCAAAAATAAAAAATAACAAGAGACAAGACAAACCTTCATTAAGTACGCCAAAAATATAACTAAAATTGTTAATATAAGAAATAAGTAACCTTGCATAATCGATAAATGTAGATAATGGAAACTAAACAAAAAAAAATGTATCGAATACAATTCGTATTCTATAATTATAAGATGCGATTAAAGAGACTTGGCCATTTGGCCAAATGATAAATACTTTCCAAGTCGTTATAATTATACGATGAACAAAGTTATTGGCAATGGTTTTAAGGCCGGCCACTTGCCTAACATCAACCCTCTTTGGGGATGTAATTGTTGATCTAACGGCATCAGATATGGTTGGTCCAGGTCAATGAAAAACTCTTAGTCGTATACGACACCCACGAGCAATGTAAGGGTTGGAAGTATTCATAACCGCACAGCTTGTCTCTGACTTGTGTCAGGGAGAAATTTTAGACCGGGTATCTCTATTCGGACTTACAAAAATAAAAAAAGTATAGGTTAGTGCAGGCTGGGAGACGCTGCACGCTACCTTCTGCCACACGCTGGATAACTGGGCACCTGCCATGCCATTAGACTATGAAAACGTGATACCTCTTGTGTTTTAATTAACGATATTTTCATGAAACTGTTTGCCCATTTAATCACCACATTGAGAAAATTGATTACAGGAGTACTAATCAGTACAGAGACTGTCGTGTGAGAGTGTGTGAGAATCGATTTTGAATCAATTTAATATATTTTGTAATCTCTACAAAAATATATAACATTGAAATTCAAGGCTAACTTTAATAATTGCTGTGACATCTTTATATTTCTCGATCTTAGTACCAACATATAAATTACCTATTATGTAGACGATGGAAAGCAGCGATGTTGGTTCATGCGTGTTACAGAGTCGTGCTCCCAGACCTCGTTTCGTATTATGTAAGAACCATATACGCAGTTTCCTAACGTATATGTGCCTTGCAAAATTTTTGGCACTGTTTCTGTGGACACATAATGGGTACTTATTTTTTATAAGATGTTATCGCCATACGTTTATATCAAATATAGTATGAGAAAAATGTGTTTTTTATATATTAACTTGAACTTTAACATAGATACAACTATTTCATGGATGCCCGACATTAAAGAAATTTTATAACTTCATGAATGCGCTGTACTGTGCTGTCTTTAAGTAATTAGACTAATAATCACTCTAGTCAGGCGGTTTGAGATGACGCTTCATTTCAAATTTTCTTTTACATTGATATTATCTGCCTTCTCCCGTAATCGATTTTTGGATTGCTTGGGAAAGAAAAAGTGTTGACCATTGTATTCGTATTCCGTTACTAGACAAATATTATAGACCTATGTTGTCTAATGTTACGGTCAATAGCGGCAATTAGGTTAATTGCCGATATTAAGTTTTAAATTTGTTTTAAATCTTTAAATTAGAATATTATAGTCGTTATAACCTTTGTTATGATTATTTTGCAAAAAAATAGAGGGTATTTTCAGGCATAATTTTCAATTATTTTTTTTATATTTTATTAATTAATGAAGGTTTTCTTTGATAACTACAAAATAAAATTACATTCCATTGACAAATATATGCTAAGCCCAAAAACATTAACATTTCAAAGGTTAACGTCAAAAATGAACGTTTCAAGTACGTGAGCATTTTCAGCGACCATGATCGATCGGTACAGATATTGTCACTGTGACGAAAGCTGCAAGATAGATTAGTTAGTCATTGAGGATAGCAATATATGTATTTATAATATTAAGCTGTTGATGAACACTATTTTCAATGACTCTGATATTAAAAATTCTTGATTTCGTAAGAGTAAAATTAAATATTTTGGTGAAGGCAGTCAAGGTGTTTTAGAAATGTCGACATTTTACAAATCATATGCTGATATCAAAACTCTCGGATCGAAATAAATATCTTGCTACATTACGTGAGATTTTTCAATGCTCTGTATTAATAACTGAGTTCGGTGCGGGTAACCGTGCTAGAATCCCGGCCTGCAAGGTGTTACAAGTGCATGGCGGTCGGGCATACTCGACGGTCGTCCACTAACTGACTGTAGGGGGCTTTGTTGCTGCCTCGGTCAAACCTCCATGCCCCGCGTACGGCGTCCACCTCCGAAGAAGTGTAAGCGCCACCCGCAGGTATCACCGAGACTCTCCAGCCCAGACTCCTCACCAGGGTGGTCGAGGACCTATTTTCACGCAGTCAGCGACGGAGGGATGTTGTTGGCGGTGTCTTTGAACATCGCCAACGCATTTAATTCTCTGCCATTCAGCTACATCAGGGATGCGCTCCGGTATCACGGGGTGCCTCTATAACTGAGGCGGCTAGTGGCAGTCTATTTCGAACTCCCCCGTGGAACTCGAAGGCGGTGATGCTCGCTGGTCTTTACTGGCAGAGAGGAGCTCGAGTTGGGCGCCTGGCGGGGCAACGCCCGCCGAGACGTCATTGCCTGTTGGGCAGTCCGGCTGGAAAGGCCTCGATTCGGTGTGTGGACCGTCGAAGCCTTCCAGCCGGTGCTGATGGAGTGGTTGAGTCGGCGGAACGGGGCCCCTCCTTCCAACTGGTGCAGTTCTTGTCTGGCCATGATTGTTTCAGCAAGTATCTGCACAAGATCGCGAGGTGGGAGAGGACGCCGTCCTGCCACTAATGCGAATGCGACGAGGATATGGCGTAGCACACCGTCGAGGTCTACATGGCCTGGGCAGGGTAGCGCCTTGAACTCGTCGCAATCATCGGTGCCGACCTGACTCTGCCGACCATCGCTAGAACGATGGTCAGGAATTGGGATGCGGTCGTCACCTTGTCGCGGCCGCAGACAACTGCTTAGCAGAAGGAGGGGGCGGAGCGATACGGGAGGAATTCCTCTATCACGAAACGTTTCGCCACCCACTTATCAGACTTTAAAAGCCGAATGACTACACAATTTATATTGCTATATTTCTATAATCCTATAATAAAATAATACGAAAAATATTAACAGTAAAGACAGGAACGTTTTCTATTTTTTGTATGTTTACCTGTGCCATTTTTAAGAGGTCAATTGTTTACATTTAGTTCCACTTAGATAAGTTCATGAATAATGCTTATTAGCAGATTGTAAATCTGGTTTAAGTAAAAATTTATTGTATAAAGTAAACACGGAAACTCGGCGTCAACTTGAAATGTTAGGCAATAGTCGTATGGCAGTGATGTCAAAAGTATCAATGTATTTGACAATATGTACATATTATGTATAAGGAAAAAATCTTTCGCACTCTCGACCGATTTCCATTAGAATCAAAAATATTAGTCTTAACACATTAAAATCAAAAATCTAGTTCTTGGTAAAACAACTGTCTCTAGGCATGCTCATATTTTATTTTTAAATATACCTATTATAATCTCTCTAACAGAAGTTAATGCAAATAAAAACGTTATTAATATGACTAGTATTTATTGCTTCGCCGTTTTTATTAATTGCTTTAATTTATCTTTAATTCATCTCGGCTCATGTATGTCCCACTGGTGGGCTTGAGCTTCCTCCACAATAGGAGGGGGATTACCTTACTATACCAAGCTGGACAAACGTGCTGCTATAAGAATTTAATTTCAGTTTTCCTTCACTCGCATAGATGTTATATGAAAAATATAATCGCTCAATCGTTTGACGACACCCACGGACAAAATAGAGAATTGTGAATTGTACTCCTTCTCCGTCAAAAATAAATCTTAACAAATTTATTAAAATAATTATTAGTTACTAAGAAAATTTGAAGAGAGGCTACGGCTTGAAGAAGTTATGTGTAGTATTTATATCATTATTTTATTGCTGACGTTAGATAAATGTTTAATCATTTTGCTATTGGTGACCGATTTATATAAAAAAAAATCTATCTCTTTATTCAAATCTATCCCTACCGAAATGTAACTAATTGTGTACGTAGGTGCTTAATTTAATAGATAATATGTTAATTTAATAAAATATTTAACAAAACTTACTGTATAAAAATATATTGATTAAATTTCTTTGATTAATATATCAATAAGAATGTACAATATAACGCCCAGCTCTTTTAACGCGCTTATCAAATCAACGTTAAAGTTTTTTTAAGTATATAAGTGCTGTAATACTGATAACAGAAGAGACTCACGTTTTAGTTTACAGTTAGACTGTCGGTCGCTGCTGCAGTGTGCTCTACGACGCGACGCACAAGTTTGTAATGTTTTCAACAACACGTTCGCAACTTCAAATATCATTACTGATAGGTACTGTGCAATCACGTTACAACTATTACTGTTTTGCCATTTCATAAATGGTGTCTATCTTATCCTATACTCTTTGTTTCGTAGCTAATTCTATAGCAACAGGGGCTTTATAGGGTCGTATTATTCCACTCTTAAGGCATTTAAAAACAATGTCCTCTAATATAAGAATCGTTTCGTAAATAAAACTGGAGAAGTATAAAACAACGCGTTTACGTACATCATTAATTTATTATTTATAACGATAATTCTTAACTATTTCAATGAAAATACTGCCCATATAAAAATGATAACCACGCATATTATGATAATTAATTTATTATGTTTATACAGTAGTAATTATATCTTCAGGAAGTCAAGTAAAATAACTAAATGCATAATTATATTATTATATACAATTATGTGTATTTTATAAAATAATTGTTTATGAAGAATGATCAGCGTTATAACCTTGACAAACATAAATAAGTAAGATATCTTGACATCTACAATGATTCGACCACTATATTTCAACCGGTTTTATACATAAATAATTATAATCTATTGTAAAATAAAAAAATACAGAAGATAATACTCCATTAATAAAACAAATGCCAGATTCCTCCAAATTAAACGAGGATATAAAAAAAAATGTAACTAGATACGAATGTGGTGGTTTTCCGTGTTGTGACTGAATAAGAATTCAATTCACCATCCCTTATCTTGCCTGTGGATGTCGTTAAAAACGACTAAGGGATAATAATATGCATAAATAATATCTATTCAAGAGAAGGAAAACTCGAAATAAAACCCCATGCCAACACGTCTAACCGGCGTGGTTAGGTCAATTTCCCTTCTATTATGGAGGAAGCTCCACCACAGTAGTGGAACGTGTTTGAATTGAGATAATAATAATTGGATACTACGTTTTTAACCGCTTCGCCTCATCGGCGATCGTAATACGAATTAAGACCCCATTTTATTCAAGCGTAGTATTTTTGAAGAATCCCTCCCTCTCTAAACAGGTCATGTACCCAAGGAAACGTCCGTTATATGAGATGACCATATCAGATAGACTATATCATAGAACAAGCATGTGACTTGCTCACATTCTAAACATGATATCGTGCTGAAAAAATATGTTTGACTATATCCAGGACTAAGCACTGTAGGAAACGTACCTACTGAATTAACAATTCTCATAGAGAGGTGTGGATTAAAGCTATCACAGACTTTATTTTATCGCAGGCTATCTGATTCCACCCCTTTAGGAGTGGTAGGACCACACTGTCGACAGTTATCTGTCTACAGCCGCGGACCGGTCCGTCCGGGGCAGTACCATGCTCTCGCAGAAAATCGACGTCTGAGTAGTAGCAATTTGTTACTGCGCTTCGTTCGGTGAGCGAAAGAGCCGGAAGCCCAAGTTTCTGAGGGTGATTGCGTGTGGAGGGTTTTGGTGGTGCCCTTAGTATCACCGAGCCTCAATGCACGCATTCACACTCCCTTCGCTTTCTTCGCGGTAGGCAACGGCCTTGTAAAGGTCCATGAGTGGCAGCAACACTTACCATCAGGTGTACTGTTTGCTCGTTTGTCACCGTTTGCAATTAAAAAAAAATAAAACCCCGTCCGATTTAAGGTGATAGAGGGATATACATCCCCATTACCTTACACATTACGCCTATAGAGAGGTACATGACACGTACCTCTCTGTAGCCATGTAGGCGAGCCAGTATCCTTGTCTTCGTTGGCAAAGTAGCACCGCACTAAGGCGTTTACGCTTTACTGCGATGCTTAACGCAAATTTAAACAAATTATTGCACAGATGGTGTAGTGGTTAAGATATAGACCTCCCGCGTCAGTCTCGAGGGTTCGAATCCCACGCAGAACAACACTTTGTGTGATCCACAAATTGTTGTTCTGAGTCTGGATGTAATTTGTGTCCGTTAATTTACATATTTGTAAAGGCCCTAGCAATTACGTTCGTGCAGAGGTTCGTCGTTGTAAAAAAAAATTACGAACTTCACTAGAACTATTGTAATATTGTAATTATACAATCACCCTTTCTTTTAGCGGTTATTTTAAATAGAACTAATAGTACCTATATTATTTGAAATGGTCAGTGTAGTGACGGAATAAGTATACAATTTACCACTTTACAATTTATTTTGCCCGTCGATGTCGTAAAAGCATTAAAAATATAGTACGCATGTAACATCTATGCAAGAGAAGGAAAACTCGAAACAAAACCCTATACCAACCTGTCTGACCAGCATGATATAGTAAGGTCAATTCCTCTCCTATTATGAAGGAGGCTCGAGCGCAGTGGGACTTACGTACGCCGAGATGATGCAGTTGAAAAGGGAAACTTGAAAGTACTTGAAACAACATACTATGCTAATTCGAACTGCTCGCCAGCAGGCTAGCGTAGTTCATCAAAACCCTTCAAAGACAGCATCTGTTTTATATGGTCATATAGGTACATATGGTTAGAGGAAGAAAATTACACTAAAAATAAAGCATATGTATTTATATTATGAGATTTATAATTTTGTGGGTTTGGAGTTAGGTATAAAATCTGATAATTTAATCTAAGGTTATATAAACTCAAGGTCCCGTTATAAAAAAAAATATTCTAACAGTAATTACATATCTCAGGTAAAGGACATTCGCACAAGAAGGCAGCGTGCGGAACAGAATAAATACAGGTATATTATTCAAAGTTACAAAATTAAATTTCATCACACACCTTATATCATTTTGTAATCAAATATGTGCATTCTACTTTAAATTGAAAATTTTAGAAACTACGTGGGTCAAGACAAAAAAATTGATATCAACCTAGAAACTCGAAAAGTATAAAATTCATTTTATTTACAAATATTATTCACTTTGGACACGCGGTACTATATAATTTATGGACGGATTGTGGTAATTGTTTCTTTTAATTTAGAGCAAGTCAGTGGTTGACTACATTACACTTAATAGAAAATTCAAATTAAAATCCATGGTGGAACAATCCAAGTGAGATTTATACATACATTATTATATTGTTTATTTTACATTTTATCATAAATTCATCCAATAATCTACCACCAAACCAGATTCAGATACTACTAGACAAATAGAGAAGTGAATTCAGTACTACTAGCTTGAGGGGATTCAAAGTAATAAAACAACGAAATATACATGAAATAACACTAATATAAGTACATTCATATTATGTTTTCTTAATTCTCAACATTTTTTAAACTTCTAAAGACCTCTGATCACACTCGTGCTCTGTGGGTGCATAATATTTATTAAATTACTTCATATTATCTACAATTGTATACTACAGAGTCAGTCTGATAATCTAATAATTTAAGAGTGGTAGGAAGGACCACACTGTCGACAGTTATCTGTCTAGCCGCGGGCCGGTCCATCCGGGGTAGTACCACACTCTCGTAGAAAATCGACGTCTACGAGTAGTAGCAATTTGTTACTGCGCTTCGTTCGGTGAGTGAGAGAGCCGGAAGCCCAACTTTCTGAGGGTGTTTGTGTATGGAGGGTTTTGGTGGTGCCCTTGGTATCACCGAGCCTTAATGCACGCATTCACACTCCCTTCACTTTCTTCGCGGTAGGCAGCGACCCTGTAAAGTTCCATGAGCGGCAGCAACACTTACCACCAGGTGTCCTGTTTGCTCGTTTGACACCGATTGCAATAAAAAAAATCTACGCATTGTAAATCTCTTCCTAAATATTGTATTTAAAGTTGACTGTCGCTTATAGTGATTTTTCCTTGACATCCGAGATCTAATTGTAGGAAAATAAAAACCCGGGATGCAGAAATGCTAATATCATTCCAGATTGTGAAACGCGCTAACAATGTATAAACCTATCAACTCTTGATTTAGAGATATGTAGTTAAATTGTAATCTTACGTGATGGTGAATTATATGTGATGACACAAAATGTTTAGATCACTAAAATGGTTTATCTACAACGCAACGTCTGTTCATCCGATGATGGGGAATTAAATGATGTAATTTAAACGTACATGTTCCAAATTATAGCCTATAGACGGAGGCTGGCAATTCTATGCCTAAGCTCAAGTATCAAATGTTTAAATATATGTAAATTGGCAACGTTAAATAGCCTCTTAGCTCGACTGTCATCACATGAAAGAGAACTCGGTAGAAGATCAGACATGCGATTTATAAAGAGTTAAGAACGATGCCGGTGTGAAGTACGAGTGCAGTTTAAGAAAGATAAATTTATATACCTACCATATGCTTTGGACCGATCAAACCAAAATCGTTTGCGTTTATTTTATCAAAATTATTATTTAAAAAAAAAAATGCGTTAATATCAGTCCAGATCCTAGCTATCCAAATATAAATAAAAAAATTAAAACATCATCGCTAAAATTAAATATAATTTAATATGCAGAAATAACATTGGAAAAGTGAAAGAGTGAATACCTGACATGGACATGTGGACTAGGGATCCGCAGCTGCGATTGTGGATATAGGTTTTGTATATGTTTTCTTCCAATAAAGTAAGAAACCTTGCTGAAAGTTCAGTGCTGAGAGTTGTAACAGCAAGAGGAATTGGACCAAAATCCAGTAGTGCATTCATCGATAGATCATATAAGAGCTTGAGAATCACTTATATCCTGAGTGCCTTCCTCAAAAGGTCTTAATAACTCAATACAACATTCAATAATTTTCCACTCTTCTGGCAAAATAACATAAATCTCGTCGTCTCGTCACTGATTGGTATAAAGAGTTCAGGCATCTTTCACCGTTAAAGAATGCTCAACCGTATAAAATGTGTTGTTCCATCGAGTTCTACAACGCCACAGAGGTGACGCGGAAATTTAACGCCGCTTCTAGATCTAGTAAGAAAGCTATTGCCAGAGCCAAGGCGGAACATGTTGCCAGAATTGGCGAGCGATTGCAAAGCTATCCCGCTGGGAGTCGTGCATTCTGATCGCTCGCCAAGGCTGCCTAAGGCAACTTCTGCCAGTCCAATCTCCCTCCACTGTAGAAACACGATGGTAATCTGGACCACAGCGCAAAGGAGAGGGCCGATCTTCTGGGTCAATTCTTTGCCTGGAACTCGACTTTGGACGCCGGAGCTGCCATACCACCTACCATCCCACGGTGTTAAAGCTTGCTTCCAAAAATCCGCATCACCCAGCGAGCAGTCAAACGGGAGCTGCGGCTTTTAAATGTCCATAAGTCGAGTGGGCCGGATGGCATCCCCGCAGTGGTTCTAAAGACGTGCGCCCCTGAATTGACTCCCATCCTCACGCGCCCATACCGACTTTCCTACGCTACTAATACTTTCCTATGCCGTCTTCGTGGAAGGTAGCCCATGTCCACCCGATCCCTAAAAGGGGAGACCGGTCTGACCCATCGAATTACAGGCCAATTGCGATAACATCCTTGCTCTCCAAGATAATGGAGAAAATTATAAACCGCCAGCTTCTGTAGTACCTTGAGGACCACCAGCTGATGAGTGATCGCCAATACGGCTTTCGTCGTGGGCGATCGGCTGGTGATCTTCTTGTGTACCTCACTCACCGTTGGGCAGAGGCCTTGGAGGACAAGGGTGAGGCACTAGCATTCAGCCTAGATATCGCAAAGGCGTTCGATAGGGTCTGGCACAGGGCACTTCTATCGAAGCTACCATCATACGGAATCCCCGAGGGACTCTGTAATTGGATCGCTAGCTTTCTGGATGGTCGGAGTATAAAAGTCGTCGTAGATGGCTCCTGCTCCGATACCATGACCACTAATGCTGATGTACCACAAGGCTCGGTGCTCTCCCCGACGTTGTTTATCCTGCATATCAACAACATGCTCTCCATCGAGAATATGTGTTGCTATGCGGATGATGACGACAGAACGGGTGACGAGCGGTATACCGAGCAACGTAATGTCTCTCGGAGTACTCAGGAAAGAAGGGTTCAACTTGTGTCTGAAGTTGAGCGTTCTCTGGGGCGGGCCTCGGAATGGGGTGAACGGAACCTAGTCCAGTTCAACCACAAAGACACAAGTTTGCGCGTTCACTGCAAAGAAGGACCCGTTTGTCATGGCGCCTCAGTTCCAAGGAGTAACACTCCAAATTTCCGACAGTATTGGGATCCTCGGGGTCAAAATATCGAACAAAGTCTAGTTTGGGAGTCATTTGGAGGACAAAGCCAAATTGGCCAGCAAAAAGTTGGGCGTCCTGAACAGAGCCAGGCGGTACTTCACACCGAGACAGCGTCTTGTACTATACAAAGCGCAAGTTCGTCCTCATGTGGAGTACTGCTCACATCTCTGGGCAGGCGCGCCCAAATATCAGCTAGACCCACTTGACTCCCTCCAAAGGCGTGCTGTTCGAATCGTCGGGGATCCCAGTCTCACAGACGGATTGGAGTCGCTGGAGCGTCGGAGAGACTTTGGGTCACTCTGTGTACTCTACCGACTCTTTCACGGGGAGTGCTCCGAGGAACTGTTTGACTTGGTACCACCGTCACCGTTTTACCAACGTACCACTCGACACCGCAGCAGGGTTCATCCATTTCACCTGGAAACGATATGTTCTTCAACTGTACGTTTCCAGCAATCATTTCGCCCACGTACGTGCAGGCTCTGGAATGAACTACCTGCTGCTGTATTTCCCGAGCGCTATGACATGTCCGTCTTTAAACGAGGTTTAAGGAGAGCATTTACTTCACGGTAGGCAACGGCCTGACTGTGCCCCTGGTATTGTAAAGGTCCATGTGCGGCAGCATCACTTACCATCAGGTGTGCTGTCTGCTCGTTTGCCACCATCGGCAATATAAAAAAATTAAATAAAAAATTTTTAGCCTTTGATTCTGACAATTTTTAAGATTATTTAAATAGGCCAGCTAAAAGAAATCTAAACATAGTTATTATGGAAAAAACCTATAAACAATAACAACGTGTTAGTTCTTCCTCATGACAAAAGTATGCTCGCCTATTAGTTAGCACCGTTGACTTGCGTTTCATCTGTATCTATATTCATTTTTGAGGCAGATGCAGATACAAATCCATGCGAATATTTCGCATTTGTGAATGTGGAAACGAATATCTTCAACATCGCAAGGATGGACATGTGATGAAACGAGATGAAAGTTTTAAATATGAATTTTGAAGGCTTTAGGGGTAAGGGAAGATTGAAGAAAAAATGGAACGAATTAAGCGTAACATGCATAGAAAGCTATTAAATGTAGAGATGACATCTGATAGGGCTGTGTGAAAGAAAGAAGAAAAGAGGACATATTGCGTCGACTTTAAGTAGTTGAAATAAGAGGAGAGTGATGATGATCATCAGTGAGTAATAATCAGGTCTGATCAGGCCTGTTCAAGTCTGATCAGGCCTGAACATGTCTGATCACGCCTGGAGCGTTAAATACGCTTAGGTCTGATGTGACATGAGCAGGCATGAAGAGGCCTGTACGTGTTTAACACTCCAGGCCTGGAATAATAGAAATAATTTATTTTAAGCTCACTAGATGTACAAAATTCTAAATCCCGCTATGGTTTCGTCCCAATAATGTAGATATGTGTATCCAGATATTTAGTTCCCGTACTACGGGTTGAGAGAAACGGGTTGAGAGCCCTCAGCGCTCACCCACCAGTCCGGGTAAAGTTATCACAGCCATCTGAGGCTAACAACTAAGTCACACACAAAAGAAAGGGTTGAGAGCCCTCAGTGCTCACCCACCAGTCCGGGTAAAGTTGTCACAGCCATCTGAGGCTAACAACACACATACATAAAAAAAAAATAAGTCCCCGTAATACTCGTCAAGAGGCGAGTCGTGCATCAGCCCATCTCGATTCCACCCTACAACAGCCTTTATTCCCTTGGCATTGAGCTACATCTGGATGGCAGGAACCTGCAAATCCATGCAGCGTACAAGCCACCTAACTCCATCATGGACGTCACGGACCTTCAAGACCTTCTCAACGTGTCGAACCCTGTCATCATTGCAGGGGATCTCAATGCCAAGCACCCCGACTGGAACTCTGCTAGACAGAATCAGGCATGCTCACGACTCCACTATTTCGCAGAAGCCCGAGGATGCGTGGTTATGGGTCCGGAGACACCTACACACTACCCAGACAACCCAAACCATCTCTTTGATGTGTGGGACATAGCAGTCCTAAATGACATACGCTGCCAGATTACTCAGGTAGTGCTAGACGACGAACTTAGGTGCGACCACCAACCTGTACTCTTGACCGTCCACCTAACACCCACTCGGATAGTCCCTCCAGCGCCACGATACTTCACTGACTGGAACTTATTCAAAGAAACCATGGAGGCCACCACTCCAACTCGGCCCATCAGCTCCTCTCGTGACGTCGACGTGCTTACCTCCGAGCTCACCTCAAGCATCAGCAACGTCTTGGCGGCAGCGAAGACTCCCATACAGAACCACAACACCCAGGGAAAGATCCCGATGAATATTAGAAAGCTGATAACCGCCAAGCGCCGTTTGCGAAAAAACTAGCAAATCACCAGATGCCCAACATTGAAATCCGAGCTCAACAAACTGACGGAGAGAGTGAAGGCCGAGCTGCGAACCCACGCATGAGCTGCGAGCCCACGCATCCGAGAGTTGGGAACGCCACATTGACGCCTCTAGCAACGACTGGACCTCTATTCATAGACTCTGCCGAAGGATTTTTTTTTTGGGACTAATCCCACCACACATTCCCACCATTGTAACTCTTGTAAGCCAGGATCCACAATGGTCTCCATAAATGACACCGAGGTTTGACCCTCAGGCAGTCCCGGGATATGATTTTAATTGTCTTGGGACCCGCAGCAAATTTAATTAGAAAAGATTAAAGAGGAGGAGTTGGAAAGAGAGATACCACTTCCCTCCTAGGCAAAGCGGGAGACAGGAAAACAAAATGACTAGTCAGCCAATAAGTAAAAAGGTGTGCAGCTACGATAGCGCAGCAGCACGGCACCACGGATACGGAAGAGCTTAAAGGGGCCTATATGTGAGCGTTAAGATTGATTGCTACAGTAGGTATGGCAGAAACGCATGAACGCACGGCAATTTTCTCGAGTTGCTACAAGGTCCGTATAATATACTACCCCACAGGTGACTTGCAAACTGCCGAAGGATATCGAATGTCCAAACTCCGGTGCGGCCCCTGCTCCATAGCGACGGGACCCTTAGGTATAAGGCAGCAGACCGTTCAGATATCTTTGCCGAACACTTGGAACGCCAATTCTCACCGAACCAAGCCACGGATGAAGACCACGCCGCGGCAGTCGAGCTTCACCTTCGAGAATACCTATCGAAACCACTGGCAAACAATGAAGAACCTATCGTCTTTTCCCCTCGCCTTGTACAACGAGCTATCCGTCGTACCCAGCCCAAGAAAGCCCCAAGAGCCGATGGAATCCCCAACGCAGTGCTGCGCCAGCTGCCACACCGTACAGTGGCCGCTGTAACGCGCCTCTTTAATGGGATCCTCCGCACGGGCTCCTTCCCTTCAAGTTGGAAAGAAGGCCGAGTGGTCATAATTCCAAAACCCAGGAAGAATATACTCAAGCCACAGAGCTACCGCCCAATCACGCTACTAGCATCAATCTCGAAGGTGTTCGAGCAGCTCCTGCTGTGGCACCTGACTCCCTGCATCACACCACGCCCGGAACAGTTCGGTTTCCGTTGAGAGCACAGCACCACCATGCAACTGTCGAGGGTACTGCACCGGATCACGGCGATCCACAACAAGCGCGAACACGCCGTTGCAGTACTCCTTGACATGAAAAAGGCGTTTGACCGTGTTTGGCACTCCGGTCTGCTGTTCAAGTTGTCAACGTCATCGACACCCCGTCGCATTGTGAGGGTGGTCTCCACCTTCTTACAATCCAGGACCTTTCAAGTGGCGGTGGAGGGGGTTCTATCTACCCCTCGCCGCATCACAGCTGGCGTCCCGTAAGGCAGCTGCCTGTCGCCTGTGTTATACTCACTATACACCGACGACATCCCATCTGCCCCCGGCGCAGATATCGCCCTTTATGCTGATGATGTTGCCTTCATCACCTCCAACATCCGCCCTCACCACGCTGCAATTAAAATGCAACGCACCCTTGATATCCTTCGCGATTGGCTAGCTAAATGGCGGCTATCGGTAAACGTAGGGAAAACACAGGCGATCGTCTTCACCCGCACCCATAGACATCCACCGCCACTCAAACTCCTAGACGAGGAAATCCCTTGGACAAACACAGTGAAGTACCTAGGAGTAACTCTCGACAGACTACTCACTATGACCCCTCAGATCACTGAATCTGCTTCTAACGCAGAAACGGTTAGGATTCTTCTCCGGCCTGTTCTCTCCTCTCGCCTCCCTTTAAAAAATAAAGTCTCAATATAATAATAATCCCCCCCCCTCCCCGCGTGGTTTGCGCTTGTCAGAGAGACAAACCGTAAAAGCCTCCGCTCCCAACAGTCGCTATCGTTGCGCACTATTGTTGCTGCCTCTCGCTACGTGAGGAACTCTACTATCTCCCGCGACCTCAACATGGAACGTGTGGACGACTTCGTAAGAAGCCTTTCCAAGAATATGTTTCAGCGTGCCGCTGAGTCTGCATGGCCCCACATCCGGAACCTAGCCCCGAGGCACGCTCGCTTCTCTGACAGACTTCGGTTCCCGAGGGACCTTCTTCTCCCGCCTTAATGGCTATTAATACCTGACACCCTTCACCACAGATTCTCCCTACCCCATTCCATCCACCTTTTCTCCCTTCTAGAAAATTCCGGACGTACCTCCCCAGTACGCCCCCAGGGGATGACTCATCATCACCCCCTCTCAACTGGAATATCCCGGGCCTGCAGACCGCCCCCCGCCCTATGCATCTGCGTGCATTTATATAAATGCGCTCATTATGCCTGGGAGGGGGCGGACCGAAGACCTGCGGATATCAAGTAATATTCTCCAAGATTTCAACAGATTATCATACAGAGTAAGCGCACGTGCGGTCACGCTCAAGACTGTCCAGCATCTCCCGCCGACTAACGTCCTTGGCGGTACGGACGGCCAGCCTGAAGGCAGACTGCGCACTGCGGTAAGCCTCGTGCAGCTGGCCCTCCCACTCAGCGTCGCGGTGACGCGCTCGGCTGCGGGTGTAGGCCCTCCGGGCACGTATGCACGCGGCCCGAAGGTCCGCCAATTCTCGGAACCACCAGGGGACCGCAATCTTCGGGGGCAAACGCCGCACACGGGGCATGGCCGCATCGCAGATCTGCGTTAATGCACAGCGGATGCGGCCAGCCTCGGCATCCACCCCGTCCGCCTGGGGCGGTGAGGACAGCCACGACTGAACGATGGCTGCCTCCGCCAACAGGTCCCGATCCAATCGACCCACAGCCCACCGCCGAAACGCGGGAGCTCCATCCGCCGTGTGACCCCTGCTGGGCTGCAGGAGGGTCCGGGAGACCTCTATCTGGATGTATCGATGGTCGGATAGGGTTTCAACCTCCTTCTGGACGCACCAGCTCCTCACACGTACTGCGACATTAGGGCTAGCAAACGACAAGTCCACTATCGACCCGCCCTGCTGCCGCACGCACATTTGCACCGAGCCCCTGTTCAGCAAACAGAGGCCCAGTGCCGCCGCCCACTCTTCGACCGCCCGCCCACGGTCATTCGTCCTGGGGGACCCCCACGCCGTGGACTTGGCGTTGTAGTCCCCCAGAACGAAGATTTGGCGCGGTGCCAGTCACCGTATCGAGGCCCCCAGGATGGTGAGGAAGGCCCCGAAATCCGTCGCGCTCCTGTTAGGGGAGAAGTAAACACCAAATAGCGTAACCTCTCCCCATTCCGCCACGACATACCCGTCGCCCCTGTCCTTGAGCAACAAAGGCGGGGAATGCCACGACGTGGAGGCGACGATTGCCACAGAGCCGTCACTGCTGCCCAGCCAATTGGGCCGGTCAGGCACCACGTACGGCTCCGCGGCTACGGCTGCACCGATCAACCACTCCGCCATGGCTTGCAGGAAAACGTCCTGTGCCTCGGCGGCGTGGTTGAGGTTGGCCTGCAGGAGGTGGTAGGATTCGGTCGCCATTACTGGGCCGTATCCATCACCTCCTCCACGCTGGCGGGCGATCGGGTCGGCGGGAGCGGCCGGGGTCGTCGGGCCGCTCCACCCCTTTGGAGCCGAAGCCGGGGGTCTGCACTCCCTGCCCCCCATGCGGTGCTTGGCGGGCCTATTGCCCGCCGCACACGCGGGGCAGTGGGGAGTGGCGGCGCAGGATGCCGCCTTGTGCCCGGGTTGACCGCAGCGGCAGCAGAGATCGCTGCAGTCAAAGCAATTGGTGCATGTCGGCCGAGTGTGTCCGACCGCCATGCACTTGTAGCACCTCGCAGGCCGGGACTCCAGCACGGTCACCCGCGCCGAGCTCCAGCCCACGAGGAGCCTGACGGTGTCCACGGGACACCCGGTTTTCGAGACGATGGCCTCCCGGATGTCATCCACCGTCACGGAGTCGTCCAGACCCGCGACGCGTAGTTCTGCGCACTTTACGGGTCTGGCGATTTTGACGCCACCCTCCTCTGCGAACAGACCCCTCAACTTAGCCGCCATGCTATCGGCCGTCTTGGCGCCCTCGGCCCCAGGGAACTCTAGAATCCGTGCCCCTGTCCGGGCCTTGCGGGTCCTGGCTTCGACGCCTCCTAAATCGGAGACGTCAAGCTCCCACGTAAGACGGCCTCATAGCTGAGGCCGTTTTCGGCCGCCAAAGTCAGCCGCGGTGGTGATCACCGTGCTGCCTGAGAGCCTCCTGCGCGACCTCTTATTTGCGGCTCCTGCTTTGGGAGCGGAGGCTTTGGCGGCACTTTTGGCCTCCGCTCTCCTCTTCTGGCCGCGACTTTTTCGGCTGCGCTCGGCTGTCTGCCAACCTTCTTCAGGTGCAGCGGAGGGGCCGGGCACAGCAGTCACGGCTGCGGCTGCGTTGGCTGCTACCGGCGGAGCATTTGCCGGCAGCGGCTGAGGTCCGGCCTGAGCAGGAGCCGGTGCCACCTTCTTCCTCGCGGCGGGCCCTTTGGACTTCGGTCCAGCAACGGCCGCAGCGTAGCTCCCTACGCGCCCGCCCTGACAGGGTAGCGCATCAGGGGCTGACACCGCGGCCTTGGGCCTGTCCGCAGCCAGCGGCGGCCGAAGACGGGGCTCCGGAGGCAGTCTTGACTCCAGAGCCGCCATGCGCGCGTCTAGCATTTTGCCGAAGACGTCCACCATGGCGCGCATGGTCTGGTCCGGCACGCCGTCCACTGCGGGCAGCGGGACCGCTTCGGCCGGCTGGGCCCTCTGGGGACTCGCCGCAGCGCGAGTTGGCGCAATGGGGACGGCGGGGGCGGCGGTAGGGCCGGCGCTTGTCGGCGGCGCGGTCCTCGCCAGTTGCGCGACCTGGCGCCGCAAGTCGGCCATTTGCTTGGCCAACTCGCGGTTCGCCTTCTGCACCGCCGACAACTCCTTTTGTAGGGCCTTATTCTTCTCCTGCAGGCCTGAGACCTCACCACTAAGGCGGGCATTTTCGGCCTGCAGGGTTGCCACATCGGTAGGTGGGGGGTCGACACCTACAGCGGGCTCTGCAGCTGCCGCGCTGGTGGGAGGGATGTCCGCTAACACCCTCATCATCCTCGCGGCAGCCGCCTCATTCGCCCGCTTTTGGGCATCGGTCCCCCGCACATGACCAATCGACGCTGGAGCCGTCGACCTCGCCGCCACCACTGCAGCCCCTCGTCCTCTACGAGAGGCTGGAACCTTGGGAGGAGGCATGATAGCGCCACTCCCCTCGGAGGCGGACTCTGAGCTGCCACCCATATTTAGGGGGCGCTTCCGCACCATCGAGGGGAGGGCCTCCTCCCCAACCTCTAGTGCTGCCGCCAAGGCCGATGCCGGCGACCGGGATGACCCACCGACGGTCTCCACTGCCGACATGTCGGTGTCCGACGGCTCTGCGGCAGTACTTCCGCCCTCGTCAGCAGTCGGAGCGGCTGCCGCGGCCTCTCTAGCCAGCCAGTCATATTATTGAATTTTATACGCGGCGCCGATTGTAAATTTCCTTTTAATAAAAGATGATATGTATTTTGTGGTGCGAAAGCAATCCGGTTTCGTGTACCCCAATCGAATATATCATTGAGACATGTTTCCGCTAATTTCTCTAAACCATCCCTAGTGTTCGATTGTATGATGTCTGCATAGCCGATCAGTAGACAATTCTTCGGTAGAGGTAACTCGAGAAAATCGCCAAAACCTAAATTCCATAGATATGGACTTAGTACCGAACCTTGAGGGCAGCCTTATCTAATTAAATTTGTTGCGGGTCCCAAGAGAATTAAAATCATATCCCGGGGCTGCCTGAGGGTCAAACCTCGGTGTCATTTAAGGAGACCATTGTGGATCCTGGCTTACAGGAGTTACAATGGTGGGAAAGTGTGGTGGGATTAGTCCCAAAAAAAAGGATACTTTCTACAATTTGTTCGATACGATCATCATCATCATCTTGCTCTTATCCCAATTACTTGGGGTCGACGCTATATGTCATCTGTTTTGACATATTGCAAAAAGTTTCGGCAATGACTTTTATGACCGGCCGCCTGCCTGACGTCAACCCTCCTTGGGAATGTAATCGTTGACCCAAATGGTACCAGATGGAGTTGGTCCGGGTCAATCTAGGGCTCTTAGTCGTCTTTTACGACACCCACGAGCAAAGCAAGGGTTGGTAGTATTCGAAGCCGCTACCACACAGCACAATTTGTTCGATACGATACCTGCCCAAAAGTACTCATTGAGTAAAATTATCGAATAGAAAGTATCGAGTACAAAAGTATCGGTATCGAAAGACAAGTACTCGATACCTGAAAGTATCGATACTTTTTTCGTGTCCCTACTTATAGCCTTACAATATAACAAAATCAATAACTGGCTGATTAACATTTGATCAGGCATGAGACTTCAGGTCTGATCAGGCCTGATCATTTTTCCCGGGAATATGCAGACGATTTAGGGCTATTATCTCAGCTCCTTCCTATACGTCCCACTATTGGGCTCAAACCTCCTTCGCTATAGGAGGTAATATGCACACCATATCACGAAGGTCAGTCGGGTTGGTACAGAATTTTGTGGCAAATTATTTTCCCTTGCATGAATCTCACCTTCTTCAAACAAAACTAAGATGGAGATATGGGGTTACAGGGTTAGATAAGATAAGAAATGAGTTAATTGATTGAATGAGGCGATACATAGCGGAAATCCATTTTATTTTAATTTCAAAAATGGAAGGGAGGGAAGGGAAACCCACGACTTTCCCACGGTAATCAATATACCGCACACCACAATGGAAGGAGTACGGGATAGGATTACTTTGATTTGTTTGTGATTACTTTTATTTGTCACACAGCTTTGATTGGTCACACAGCTTTTAATTGGTCACACAGCTTTGATTGGTCACACAGCTTTGATTGGTCACACAGCTTTAATTGGTCACACAGATTTGTCGACGTCACATAGCTTTGATTGACGTCACGCAGCTTTAATCGGTGTCACACAGCTTCGTCACACAGCCTTGTCACTCAGTTTTAATCGGTGGCACACAGCTTTGATCGGTGTTAGGACTAGGAAATAAAGAAATCTTACCCTCGTGATGAGCACCTTCTAGAACATCAACTTGCAATTTTCCGCAGAACTTCGAATATTTATTCGACACGTGTTTCGCCTCTAAACGAGGCATCCTCAGGACGGTTCGGCTTCTAATGCGCGTTCGCATTGCACTGTGTGCCACCGATTAAAACTGTGTGACCCCGCGGTGTTTATAATAATAAAGAATTTGAATTTGAATTACTCCGTCACCACACAGAACATTACACACAACAATGAAATACTAATGGTCGTTAACACATAGATACACCAATTTATAAAGATTTTTGAACTGGTACCTATATAAAAATTAAAAATATCTAAAACGTTGTATATTAACCAAATTAAAATAGTTTCAACACTAATTTCAAAATACAATAAAATTGCTTTTTCATTGTTATGTTAATAGATATTTTGCGTAATTTAATATTCTTAGTAATAGTAATATTCAGTAATTAGCGTTTTGATCCCATTCTTATGGAAATTGCTCCATTATTCAACTATTTCAACTTCTCACGATGGCATTTCTTATGTAGTTACAATTTGTTACAAAAAAAATGAATTGGTTTTTAACAGGAGAATGCACGTCAAAACCACTCATCTTTAGCGATGGAGCGGAGGACCATTCTTTCTATTAGCATAGCGTTTCTGAAAGACGATTTTATACCACTGAGAATTGTACGCAGATGTTTAGGCTGGATTTTGGTGAGCGAATTTATTGCCAGGGTCGTAATAGAAATAAGCTGCAGTCTAAATGGGGGTGAGGACAGTTTTGTACAAAATTTGTCGGTAATAAGGGAAAACTGCATCATACGAGTAAGGCAGCGTAATATACCTATAGTTTACACTGCGTTAGCTTATATGATTAGATAAAATAACGAATTACTGTTAGCAGAGTCTAACAGTATGTACAGTCTAAGGAATTTACTTTGACTTTTCTCTAAGTAGTAATGGTGTAAGTATACCTACAATCTGCATTTTCGTAAACACCATCCTGGTATTTTATGGGATATTTTGATAGATTCACGTTTAGTCTGTTTTCATCGACTTGTACTGATATTGCGGATATAATCCTAACTCTCGCATTGTATTTTTTAGGGTAGATTGTAGGATGGTCTGGAAACACGCCACCTAATCTGACAGGGGTGACAGAAGAGCGACGTGCAGCCCCATAACCGACCGTATCCCCTCCCTATCGCCATTAGACCGACCACTGGTACTCTAACCCTTGACATCCCTTGATCACCCTTTCGTCTTTCACTCCTGACGGAGTGGTCGTGGTTGATGATGGGTCATTATTGGATAGAGCAGTCCCCGCGATGCGTCTCCACTTGTTCCGGTCCTCAGCGTCTCGGGAAACTGGACTACGGAGGTTTGTGTAGGCTTGCTACCTGCGTAGGCGGCGACCCTTTCTACTGCACCCCACGTGCAAGGTCTCACTTCAAAGTTGACTTGTTGTGTGGCAGATGTGTTTATTTACGACTAGCAACCCGCCCTCGCTTCGCTTCGGTTATAGTCGTTTTACCTGCGTAGTTCTCGTTCCCGTGGGAATACCGGGATAAAATATAGCCTAGTTTACGCCCTGATATTATAGCCTTCCATTGGTGAAAGAATTTTTGAAATCGGTCCAGCCGTTTTGAAGATTACCCGGAACAAACAGACAGACAGACAGACAAAAAATTTTTAATTGCTATTTTCGGCATAGGTGTCGTGCAAATAACCGTGTGAGGATGAAAAAGCTTATTATTTTGACATTACAAACAGACACTCCAATTTTATTTATTGGTATAGATAGGTATATCCTTCTAACAATCCAGACTTCAGTGTCATTCATCCATCCATCCATCCATCAGCCTACAGACGTCCACTGCTGGACATAGGCCTCCCCACGAGAATGCCACTCGGAACGGTACTGCGCCACTTCCATCCAACGGTTCTCTGCAACTTTGAGAATGTCGTCAGTCCACCTAGTGGGGGGTCGTCCTACGCTGTGCCGTCCGATTCGTGGTCGCCACTCAAGTATCTTTCTTCCCCGGCGGTTGTGTGTCATTGTCAGTGTCATTATTTTAGTACTAACGACAACGTGGGCATAATAATTCGAGAGGGTCATCAATCCACGGAAAGTCTTAACACCGCGATTCAGAAAAATGACGTCATTGCAGAACGCCATCTATGGGCAAATAGGTAAAACGTCTGCACAATGAAAGTTATGCTAGGGTCATTTTGCGTTTTAGTAATTTTATATTATCTCCGAAACTGTATGACCAATTGATATACTGTAAATGGCAAATCTTATCTGTATGATGTTCCTGTGATACTGAAATAATTTATTGTCATAAGAATTAATATTTTGTTGCTCAAATAATCAACCAAACGTAACAATGCCGAAAAAAAAATTTTTTAATGCAATAATAGAAGTATAAAAGATAAAATATAAAAGATAGAGATATGGTATCGCTGACTTTTTTGTAGAAATAATTAAGATGAACCAGGTAGCCATACATTCTTTTTAATTTTAAGCAACTGTTTAGGCAGCGCACGCAAATAATTCTGTTTTACGAGGTATTTTTTTCCGACTTGCCAGACAAAAGTTGTGATAGCTCGGTTAATATACATGTTATAGAAACAATTTATAGCCTATAGCACTCAGGAATAATGTAGCTTTCTGCCAGTTAAAATAAAATTAGAATTAGATTATGAGTTCCAGAGATTACCCCCTGCATACAAACTTACAAATTTTACCTCTTTATAATATTAGTATAGATTTCAACACGAAATTAAAAAAAATATTTCTTTATATTATACTGTTATATCCTTTATTTTGTGATCGATTCTACTCCCGGAGGTATCATTATTTTATGCATCTACTAGTAGTGGAAATTTAGTCTCCATTTTTTTTCTCATTTTTGGGAATTATTACGTATTTTTCAGTAAATTTCAGTTATTCATGTGGAGTAAAAGTATTACTTCCTGTCACATCCAGTGAAAAATTTAACATTTATAGAAGTGTTATGCATTTATTAGTTAAATTTAAGTTTTTTTTTTTTTTTTTTATTGCAAACGGTGGCAAACGAGCAAACAGTACACCTGATGGTAAGTGTTGCTGCCGCTCATGGACCCTTACAAGGCTGTTGCCTACCGCAAGAAAGCGAAGGGAGTGTGAATGCGTGCATTGAGGCTCGGTGATACCAAGGGCACCACCAAAACCCTCCACACGCAATCACCCTCAGAAAGTTGGGCTTCCGGCTCTCTCGCTCACCGAACGAAGCGCAGTAACAAATTGCTACTGCTCAGACGTCGATTTTCTGCGAGAGCATGGTACTGCCCCGGACGGACCGGCCCGCGGCTGTAGACAGATAACTGTCGACAGTGTGGTCCTACCACTCCTAAAAGTAGAGTATTGAAAATGCGACCGAACGATACTCTAGAACAAAATAACGTCACTTTTGATATGAGGTATTTGGTAGAGATATAAACTTTTTAAGGTCTATGATTGTCTTTTATATTACCGTCACTCTGTCTATCTGTATGTGTCTATCTGTATGTGTCTGTCTGTATGCATGTACATGTTTATCTTTTAAATGCGCATGGGACATTTATATCGCTCCCTTTTCTTTAAGCGTCTACGAGTGAAGAGATTTGCATAAGCAGAAGGACTCTAGTAAACTTCTACAGAGAATGTACGTCACGCAAGGATTCTGATAGAATGCAGTTTCTGTATAGCAGAGTGGAAAATGCTCTTCATATGACAACAATATCAAGTGATATAAAAAGCGTGTTGAGCAAGCTCATTAACCAATATAAAGAAAAGCTTAAAAAATGTCATAAGAATTTTGAAAGATGCGTGAGTGGAAGTAAAGACTGGTTTGATGCATATACATATTTCATTTGCTGTCCCATAATCTAAAAAAAGAACTGCAATGAGCGGTCGACCTGTAAAAGTATTTGAAGAATGCTCAGAAAAAAAAACGACAGAAGACTGAAGATTTGCGAAAGAAATTTAAGTTTTTTTTTAATCAAAAGCAAAACTTAATTTTAGTGTCATAAATAGTGTAGTCGTTAAATTGGGTATACCGTCTAAATTGTTGATCGGATTGTAATGTTTTATAGCTATAAACTTTCTTAACAGATCTAACAATATAACATTGAAAACCGAATTGAAATCTGATAAGTGGTTCTCGAGTTATAAAGTAATGCACGTATGCAATAGGTTTATGCCACGTTTTTCGTCTCTCTGGGGCGTGCGTAAATGCATTTCCATAGTGTGAATAAAAAAAGTTGACATCAGGCAGAAAATTGGTTATAACTTATAACAGTTAGCTTTAGTTAGTTAACTTTATGTGGTATCGGCTCTCTCTTTCCACGTGTGTAGAGACAGAAGCTACGCTAGTAAAAATAGCCGGTCCTGCATAAATTGAGATAGAAACTGAAAAACGAGCACATAACATAAGACTTTAGTGTTAAATTTTAAAAGTAAATATCGTAAATCAACAAGCCAAGAAGTAAATGCAATGAAACTTCTTTGCCACGCTACCGTAGCATGTAAGGCATAAGATAGGACTGCCTAGGACGTTTTACGTGCTATCTAAAAATAAACAAAAAAGACGATAACAAAGACTGAAGATTGGGGTCACTTTAGTTTTACGTTGCCGTTACCTTTTGAAAGTTGCTGGGCGTCGTTGGATGCAGGCGGCACAGGACCGCACATTGTGGCGCAACATGAGGGAGGCCTACATCCAGCAGTGGACGGCAATAGGCTGAAATGATGATGATGATGATTAGGCCAGCAAGTATTTTTCAGTTCAGTGTTCGGACCGTGGAGGCGTTACGGCCGGTGCTGATGGAGTGGTTGGTTCAGCGTCAATAGGCCCTCTCCTTCCAATTTGTGCATGTCTTCATGGAGTATGTTTGCTTCGAAACATCAAAACCGTGTGTTAGATACACACGGTTTTGATGAGAGATAAGACACCAACCTGCAACCACAGCGACTACGACGAAGACAGACGCTCGAGGTCTGTTGGATTTACGTAGAGCAACGTTGTGGACTCGTCACAAACACAGTCCCGACCTGATACTGCCAACCATCGCTAAGAAGATGCTCGACTGTTACGGGACATCTGCGGTAGGAATTCCTCTACTGTAACACACTCCGCAGCTGGCATGTCGGGCACTAGTACCTGCGCCTGATGCTACTCCAGCTGAGGGTGCGCGCCCGCTTACATATTGTCACACATTTAAATTTGTAATTTTAAATTAATTCAATAACCTTCCACCGGAGCGGAACGCGACTGCTACTGAACAAAATCCGGCGAAAACCCAGCGGGCTACTCTATTATTTTTATAAACATTTTTTACTAAATTATGTCTAAGAAGTACAGTGTGATGCCCTTTGAACCACAACATACCTAATATAATTGACAAATATAAAAAGAATCAATTATGGCTGGACCAGATTCGATAAGCGACACCGAATGACGAGTTAGAGCAGCCATCATTTCTGCCTTTATTGAATTTCTCAGTATTTTACAAATCGTATTTTAAGTACCTTAAAGTAATGAAATCAAATACAACGTCGGGTGACCAAAATGAACATTTCTTTTAACTGTTGTAGTCGAGTTTTTAAGTGTTAAAGACAGTTGCTTTAAGGTTTTAAACCACGGCTTTTTTATTAAAACTTTTTAAGTCGTTTGTTTTACATAAATTGATTACGGTCACTAGAAAGCAGCTGAATATCAGATGCTTAGTGATTCAATAGGGGGGTAAGGTTGCTCGCGTCCATAGGATTTACCACCTTTCCTAAGCCCACCCTACACGTACCCCCTGGGTGGTGCAAAATGAGCAACAACGGCGAGTAACAGGCGGCGGTTAATTAACCTGTCTAATGGCAACCACAAGCCAGGAGGCATGAAATACCTTCCAAAATTAGTGGCCATAGCACCTTGGGTAAGTGTTATGTGAACTTTCCCATGCAGTAAAATGAAAATGTCCAATACAGAGAGTAATTTGTCATGCGATCCGGCTAACCCCCGGCGCTCCCCAGTACCCGGGCTGGAGAGTGAGAAATATGTTACCCATGACTGTGCAGGGGCAGGTAACCAGGCCTCTTTACTAGTAAATGCTACTGGAAAAAACTCGTGCAACAAGCATTTCATCCAAGCTTGTTCACTCAAAGAACCAGAAGTGCGTCACTGGGAAGCAAGTGTACCAGTTCTGTGGAAACAGTGCCATCCCAGCTTAAATTACCGCTTATAGCGACTGATGGAAACCATAAACAAAGCAGTATGGAATATCACAAAAAAAATGAAAACACAACACAGTGGCAAAATGATAAATCACCACCTTACAGAAAAAAGAGGAAAGAAATCAGTCTAAACAACCACACACACACTAAACAAACTAAAAAACCAAAACATGCCCCAACCTATGAAATACCAGTACATAGTCGGTTTGAAATCTTAACGGATGAAGTAACGGAAAAGCCTGTAAAAGAGTACACACCTAAACCAGAACCATATTTGTGACAGGTGTAAAGGATATCATATTACTGAAAGATACAGTAAACAAAATTGTAGACAAATCTTATACACTTACAGCCCTACGATCTGGACATGTTATCAAACTTATGCCCATAGACATAACAACATACAAGGCAATAAGAAATAACTTTATTACTAATGATATTTCTCACTATACCTACCAATTGAAATGTGAAAGAGCATATAGAGTTATATTGCGAGGACTACACTCCACAGAAGATATTTCTTTAATAAAAAAAGAGTTAAACGAGAAAGGTCATGAAGTTAGACAAATAGTAAATGTCCGACACAGAAATACCAAAGAAGCGCTACCGATGTTTTATGTGGATCTGGAACCAGAAAAGAGCAATAAAAACATATTCAATATAAGGTACCTCAGCCAAATGAAAGTGATATTTGAAGCTCCATACAAGAAAAAAGAAATTTTACAGTGTAAAAGATATCAGAGATTTGGTCATAGTAAAAATCAATGTCTGAGACCATACAGGTGAATAAAATGTGGTAATCATTACTCGACCTCATCATGTAAAAAAACATCTGATAGCAGCGCCACATGCGCTAATTGCCAAGAAAACCACCCCGCCAGCTACAAAGGTTGCATAAAATATAAACAATATACAGAAAGCATTCTGAAAATAAAGCCTGGCATCAATAAAGACAGAAAACAACCATATAGTATAAGCAAAGACGTAAAGGAACTAAAGGAATCAACAAAATTAGATTCGGACTACCCAGGACACCACAAACAAAGAGACAAAAGAAATTATGCAGAGGCAACAAAAAACAAGACCCACTTAGAAGCAGATCCACTTAGACAACTACCATATTCCGATTATATCACAGACAGACTAAATAGCAAGACGTATGCTAAATTACAAGACGTCACTATAAATATGATGGACAAAATGATGGATCGTATGATTCAATTGATCGCAAACATCGTTCAAAAATGATTCGCACACTCCGAGTTACCACTTGGAACGCCAACGGCTTGACGGAACGACGTCAAGAACTTCAAATATTTCTGGAAACTGAGAACATTGAAGTAGCCTTAATTTCTGAATCAAGATTCACTGCCAAATCCCATATTACTTTTGATAGCTATACAACTTACACAACTCACCATCTATCAGGAAATAACCATGGTGGAACAGCCATAATCGTTAAGAATAATATCAAACATTATGCATTTGAGTCATATCAAACAGAAAAATTACAAGCAACATCAATTAAAGTAATGTTCGACGACAAAATGGATACAACCATATCTTCAGTATACTTACCACCGAAACACACAGTTACGGAAAGTGATTTCAACTTATATTTCGCTACATTAGGTTCCAGGTTTATTAGTGGTGGTGACTGGAACGCCAAACACACACACTGGAGCTCACGGCTTATTAACCCCAGAGGGCGACAACTCTATAAGCCAATACAGAGGCTGGGACTATACTGCATGACCACCCGCAAATCAACATACTGGCCGACCGATAGCAATAGAATTCCTGATTTGCTGGACTTTTTCATAATTAGAAATATCAACCAAAACTATATGACAGTGGTCTTCCATTGTGTTGGGTGGTTTGGTTTTGCACCGACTTAACCTCTGATCACACTTCAGTTATACTTAATGTTAATGCAACTGTGGTACTTCCTATCCCTCTAGCAAGGTTATACAACAACTACACTAATTGGGAATTATATCAGGACATAATCACTTCTGAATTTAACCTATGGGAGCATTAAACACTACTGCCAGTTGATGCCATTGAAGAAGCCATCGAAAACCTCAATGTGGTCATATATAAGGTCTCCACTGAGTCTACAAAATTTAAGAAAAAATGCCCACCACGACTAAATGAATATCCAAAAATTATAAAGGATAAAATAAAAGAACGCCGTTATCTAAGAAAAATATGGCATCAGCTATCCTAGTGATAAAACTGTCTTCAATAGATGTGCTGAAGAACTCAAAAGTTCAATCAAAGACCTAAATAATAGAAATATTGAAAACTGCCTGAGCCAGCTGACACCATCCTTAGATACAAACTACTCATTGTGGAAGGCTACAAGGAAACTAAAACGACCTATCGCTCAGGTTCCCCCTCTCAGAAAGTCGGATGGTACATGGGCTAGATCTGATGCAGGAAAAGCTACACTATTTGCTAAATACCTAAGCAGTTTTTCAACCATTTCCGAGTTCGCACCCCGAACAGGACACCAAAATAAATAACTACCTACAAAGCGCTTTGCAATGTTGTCGTCCACTACAACGCACAAGCCCCAGAGAAATTTTGGAAGAAATAAAACATCTTAAAAACGGAATATCACCAGGGTATGATCTGGTAGATAGCACCTTACTTAAAAAGTTACCTAAAAAGATATTACCGTAATAACCAGAATTTTCAATGCCTGTCTTAGACTGACACACTTTCCTGCGCAATGGAAGATACCTCAAGTAGTAATGTTAATAAAACCTGGCCAGTCCCCGAATGAGATCTCTTCATATAGACCGATAAGTCTCTTGTCAACGATAGGAAAACCCTTTGAGAAAATTCTCCTTAAAAGAATGAAAGAACATTTGAGTTCCATTATACCAGCAGACCAATTTGTCTTCCGTAAAAATCATGGCAGAGTCGAACAAGTTCATCGGCCTGCAGATGAAATAAGCCAGTCACTCGAAGGAAAACAATATTGTTCAGCAGTGTTCCTAGACATAAGCCAGGCATTTGATAAAGTATGGCACCAGGGCCTATTATATAAGATTAAGCAAATGCTGCCGCACTCATTCTTCCAGATTTTAAAAGCCTATCTCAGTGATAGATGCTTCGAAGTTAAATACAATGGAGAATATTCAGACTTGTGCAAAATAACATCAGGTGTGCCTCAGGCTAGTGTACTCGGCCCAATACTCTACACCATATATACTGTCGATCTACCTACAATGGACACTACCACAATCGCGACCTACGGAGATGATACAGCTATATTGGCTACACATACTGAACCCTTGACAGCCTCCGCAAACTTGCAATTGCAACTTGTATGCGTTGGAAGATTGGCTTAACATCTAGCGTATAAAAGCAAATCAAAGTAAATCTATCCATGTTACATTTACACTTGGAAAGAAAACTTGCCCGCCAGTTACGCTAAACAGTGAGGCGATTCCACAGAAGGATAATGCTAAGTACCTAAATTTACACCTAGATAGAAGGTTAACATGGCAGAAACATATATGGTCCAAACGAAAACAGCTAGATACAAAGTTGAGAGATATGTACTGGTTGATAGGAAGACACTCACAAATGAGCATCAATTGTAAAGTTACAATATACAAAACCATACTGAAGCCTATATGG
This sequence comes from Lymantria dispar, assembly GCA_032191425.1. NCBI lineage: Eukaryota > Metazoa > Arthropoda > Insecta > Lepidoptera > Erebidae > Lymantria > Lymantria dispar. The sequence continues at coordinate 19,409,139 of CM063440.1, forward strand.
ACTTATGGCATTCAGCTCTGGGGTACGGCCAGCAATAGCAATATTAGAAAGATTTCAAACTAAGACACTGAGAGCCATCTTGAATATACCTCAGTGTATTAGTAACAGATACATATATCATGATCTAAAACTACCAAAAGTCAGACAAGAAATATCACGACATAGCATGCAATACCTGAACGCCTTGCGGGGCACAAAAACGAACTAGCCCACAGATTATCTGGATCAGGCAGCTTACAACATAGGAGATTAAAGAGACACAGTGTGTCCACTCTACTAGACAGATTCTTCACTGTGGAATGAGACAACCGTTTAGTCACTCTCTCCAAGCTGAATAAAACAACGCAGATAAAATATCAGTCAAAGTTGTGGCTTATTGTTGTATAACAGACTGCTACTTTGCAGAGAAACAAAAGTGAAAAAAATAAGTGATTCAATCTATACCAATAAATAAAATTGAAGTGTCTGTTTGTAATGTCAAAATAATAGGCTTTTATCATGCTCACACGATTCTTTTGTCTGTCTGTTTGTTCCGAGTAATCTTCAAAACGGCTGGACCGATTTCAAAAATTCTTTCACCAATGGAAAGCTATAATATCAGCGCGTAAACTAGGCTATATTTTATCTTGGTATTCCCGCGGGAACGGAAACTACGCGGGTAAAACGACTAAAACCGAAGCGAAGCGAGGGCGGGTTGCTAGTTTAAAATAAATGTCGAAAAAATATATATAACGAAGTACAATCTCCAGTGCTAATTCGGTAATTAATATCAAGTTATTGGTGATCAAACCAATTAGAATAGGCACCTTTAAGCAAAGGTGGGCGCAGTTAATCCAAAAGTTAACTTCGTTAATCGTTAATTAAAATGTTAACTTCGATAATCGTTAAAGCGTTAAATTTGCGAAAATTAAAACTTACTACTGTTTTCGTGTCCGTGTGGTGACGGAAGAGTAGGTAAGAATACAATTAACCACACTCACACATCTCGCCCGTGGATGTTGTAAAAGACGACTAAGGGATATAATATGTAAGTCACATCTGTGCAAGAGAAGGAAAACTCGAAATAGAACTCTATACCAACATGTCTGACCAGCATGACATAGTGGGTTATTTTCCCTCCTATTGGGGAGTAGGCTGGAGGTAGGTGGAATTATGTTGGCATGTATCTGTCCACAGTAGCTTGGCTATGCTACTGCCCGTAGCTGCGATACCAAAAGATGCCGAAATATTTAATGACGGTTTTTGACCTAATAACCACGTGGAGATGAGAACATATCACTACTGCTACTATCATAATTTACAATAGGAGAATTCACAGCAATTGCAATGAAGAAGGCTTGGGATCAGTTTCCTTTTTGGCAGAGAGCGGATTAGTCTCGTTTAGCTAGATGGCCGCCTGGCGGGCCGACGCCCGCCGTGACCTCATTGTCCGTTGCGCAGTACGGTTGGAGGGGCCTCGGTACGGTGTTCGGACCATCGAGACTTTCCGGCCTGTGCACGTGGAGGATTGGGGCGTCGGAACGGGGTGTTTTCCTTCCGATTGGCGCAGATATTGACTAGGAATGGTACCTTCGCCAAGTACCTGCACACAGTCGTGAGGGAGGAATGTCCTGCCACTATTACGATTGTGACGAGGACATGGCGCAGTATACGGTCAAGGTGTGTGTCACGTGGACAGAGCAGCGCGGTGAACTCGTTGCAATCATCGGTGCCGGACCGAAGCTTCCGACTATCGCTGGGGCGATGCTCGACGGCGTCAAGAACTGGGACGCAGTCGCCGCCTTCCGTGTGGCAGTTATGTTAAGGAAAGAGGGGGTGGATCATACGCGGGAAGAATTCCTCTACAACACGATCCGCCGTCGGCGACATGGGCGGCGCAGGTGTCGTGGAAATTACGAATGTGGCGTGGCGCGTAATTCAAGCAAACAAAATGACATGTTAACAAACGGCTAATGTAACGGAGTAAAGTTAGCGGAAGTTCAATTTAACGGCAGTTAACAAGAGCGTTAACAATTTTTGAACTTAAAAGTTAATACGTTAAGCAAAATGTTAACTTCGTTAATTAACCATTAACGAGTTAATGCCCACCTTTGCCTTTAAGCAACTGCTCTCTGTGTGAGTCCATGCGCGGTCAACATTTTGAATTATATAAACTCACGGCTTGATCATTACTCCACTCGGATTGAGCTCAATGCTCACTGACAGTACGGCGAAAGCTTTTAAAGCTGTCTGCGGCTAACAACTAAATAGGCAATACCTACATAGGAAAAAATAAACATAGCATCATTACGTTTACTGTTGTAACTACATTAGAACACTAGGAACCTTAATTACCTATATATTTCTTTTTAGTAAACGAATACGTCTAATTTTGAATATATTCTTGAGTGGTCGTTGTGAATCTGAATTTATGAGATATATCTATACCAGAGGAATAATCATAAAGATAATATCAAATTATACTTGGCTATGAATACCACTTTCAGGCCACCTGTCGTCTCTGAATGACATTATGTTAGAATGGTATAAGTTGCTCTTGAGAAAAATCAGGCATTTGAAATAGTACATATTATTATTATTATTTTTAATTTCCATTTATATACTGGTTATGTATATATGTTATCTACTGCTAGATCTAATTGGCGAAACGTCTAACATGTACATTTAAATATATAAAATAATTATTAGATCTATGCATTAATTGCTATTTATATTTAATTCAAAACTGTAAAAATGTTATCATTCTCATACATGAAAACCTATCATTCTTAATCTTTACTTATGTATAAACGAACTCAATGTTATTGCATTTAGAGCTAATATTCCTCAAGATGTATCGAATGTTGCAGACTACCCTACAATATTACAGCGTAATGAATTGTAATTTGGAGTAGTATCAGAATATTGTAAAAACATTCACCAATAAAACAACTTTATTCTTTGAAGAATATAATTTATTGTACATTACAAAATATCCAGCAGTGATATATGTAGAGATTAGCGTTACTTTTTTCATATATTAACGCTTTTCATATACACAATACTTAACATTACTTGTTTTAATTGACCACACTGCCATTGCTATAAATCTGCACAATGAATTTATATTTAGACAATTTATATAATTTTATTGAAATGTATATACCATTAAAACTAGATCTTCGAGTTCAAAAATACAAAATAAATAACGGTAAATTCCATGTGTAAATACAAAAAGATCTTATTTTCTACCGGGTTTTTGTAAATACGTGAAAACTTACATACAATATCAAAAATTCAAAATAAACAATTTCATGGCTCATTATTGCGCTGAAGTGGCAATGGGCAGGCCACATCGCTCGACGAACCGACAACCGCTGGGGAAGAAAGATTCTCGAGTGGCGACCACGTATCGGACGACGCAGTGTAGGACGCCCACCCACTAGGTGGACAGACGACCTAGTGAAAGTTGCTGGGCGTCGTTGGATGCAGGCGACACAGGACCGCACATTGTGGCGCAACATGAGGGAGGCCTACGTCCAGCAGTGGACGGCAATAGGCTGAAATGATGATGATGATTATTGCTCTTAAGACACTTGATATGTGTACGTGAGAGATAGTAGATAATAATAATAATCTTTTATGCCGAAGTGCCATAAGTATATTTGTTATAAATTATCATTGATTAGGTATAAAACGAATGATACTCAAAAACTTGCTTCAGCCAAAGAGTACTGAGAAAATTAGACTATAGATAGTCATGAGTTGACTTTACTTACTAACTTTGTAATTATCTGAAGCTGTCTTGCATAAAATATCTCACAGGCTTGGCAAATAGACTTAATAATTATTAAGGGACACTTAACTTCTTGCTTGCGCTATACACTAGAATATATTCCGCTTACACCATAACCCTCTTGATAATGACCACTATAACCGAAATACGATTAGGATAAATTATTATCGTAATACTAACTACAAGCCATATCGATATTAATAAGGCTACATAAATTGTCAGAATTTTTATGAGCGAGATGAGGCACACATAATAGCAATGTCTGATGACTAAATATAGCCTCCTCGACACAAATTTAAAGCGTATTTAAAAAGCTTATGTAAAGAATTAAAAAGATATGTTTGCCGATTCTCTTCCAACAAAACATCTTTCAATAAAGCAATGATCATAGGTTCTTTTTTTAAATCAGCATTAATTAACAGGTTATTAGATAAATAATTTAGAAAATGCTATTGCTGGAATATGTGCTATACTTCATTAACTCCGTTTAATATCAAATTTGTGGTCAAGTAGCCACGCAATGATAATGATCTGTTCAGAAATCCTTTAACAGTTACATGATATGTTCTTAAATATCATACTTCCAAATTATAACAACCAAATTAGCTTTTTATTATTAAGAAAAATTTAAATTTGTTTGTGTTAGCCAATGGCACAACACAGTTACTGTAATAAATAACAAGTGTTAAAAAAATACGTATAATTTACAAACTAATAGACTATTTTAAGTATAATTGATTAACAATAAACAAAATAAATACCAAAACCCTTTTCTAACAAACAAAAATAAGAAACCAAACAAATACGATTTGATGTACGTAATTTTAAATATTTTTTTTTTAATCAGTAATAAAAAAAACATATATAAATACATATTAGAAAATTAATGAATCGTTACAAGTAATAAATGACTACAAAATTGTGCCGAAGAGGTGTAGCACTTTTTAATAAGAAAACAGAAAGGGCACTTAAATGCCAAGTGTCTAATTGTTAACGATAAATGTTATCATAAAAGGGGAGGACACTGGTTTCTACAACACAGTTTGTAACTAGCGTAGGAACCAGGGAACTCGTATTATTTGTATGTAATCCAATGTCAATAGAGAATTATCATTATTAATGGACGACCTAAATTAATTATTACATCAACAAGGACAAATAAAATCACAATTTATTTTAAATGCGACAATTATATAGGTAGTTAAATTTAATCATCTAAAGCAATATAAATATCAATGTCACACACATCAACTAACTGCTGTTGTGTTATCTGGCTTGCCTTAGGTGTTACATAAAATTTAGATGTAGTTGGTGGAAACGATAAGTTCTCTCCAACTGATGCTCATACCCGGGTTGTTTAGGATTTGTAATAACTTATGTCCTTAATTTTAGTGGAAAACGTATTTTCTATTGACAAATTAATAACGTTAAAATATAAAAAAAATAAACTTGAATTGTATCATGTGCTCTATAATCAAGAATCCCATGAAACACCCGAAATAAGAGGATAGTAATAAACAAATCAACCTCGAAAATTCTGTAAAATTATTTTAATTACATATGGTTTTATATTTTGTTAATATGGATGTTTATTTAAATTTTGTAACTATAAAAACATTTTAGTATTGAAATTATCGTGAGACTGATCCGTATTATAATATCTAAAACGGCAAAACACTCACGTGCTGACTGCACGACGGCACAGTGCACGCCGGGGCCTCGCAGACGCCGCTGCGCACTCGCCCTGATGATGAGCATCGGACATGCTCGAAACCCGGGTCGACGTAATCGATCTCAGCACGTGAGTGTTTTGCCGTTTTAGATATTATAATAAAAACATTTGTCCTCATGACACTTGTGGCAAATTAATAACGTAAACTTTAACATTCATTTAGCTAAAACAATTGGGATGACCAAAACCATACTGATATTGTAATCTACACTAATATTATAAAGAGGAAAAATTTGCATTTTTGTGTGTGTGGTGTGTGTGTGTGTGTTTGTAATAAATAAACTCAAAAACTACTGTGCCGATTTCAAAAATTCTTTCACCATTGGAAAGCTACATTATCCCTGAGTAACATAGGCTATATTTTATCCCGGTATGCCCACGGGAACTACGCGGGTAAGGCGACTCTAACCGAAGCCAAGCGAGTGGCTAGTATAATGATAAAGTGAATAATATTCAGTTATACAAATTTTCTAACACATTTAAAGAAGGGTGTTGCGATTCCACTTTACAAAACCTAAATCATATTACACAGCTAAGTCGAATGACAAATTATTTTACAATATTAATCTAGGCATCTTAGCATTATACAGTCAATCATAGCGATAGTAATGTCTTAATTTTTTTGCCATGCGTTGTCTTTTAAGAAGTATTGAAGAGGCTTTGTATATTAGTCTACTGTTGATGTCTTTTCATTTTCCTCTCCATTTTTTTCTTTTTCTTCTCATCCTGTTCCACATCTTGAGGTGCTTCTTGGAAGAACCAAGGTCCCAGGAAATTGACCCACACTAACCAGAACGCCCGAAGTGGCAGCAATAGGAGCAGCAACCAGAAGTAGTTAGATATAACAGCAAGAATATGTGTAATTGCTGACAAAATCACAATATCCTTGACATGTCTGAAAATAAAAGATTAACGCTAATTAAAACTTTTATCTTTGTTCATGTCCTTATAGTAAAAACAAAAACAATAGCTAAACAGCTTATTAACATGTAGCAGTATTATAGATTAGCAGTACCATTAAGACGAATTGATAACTGCAAATTAACAATTTCTCTTTGAGAACATATCTGCTATATAACAATTGTATATGGGCTATGCAATTTGAAATTAAAATATACTTTAATTAATAGCGCATCCTAAACAGTTATTAATCCCATTTTATAATTATAATTATGTCCTAACATGAATATGCTTATTCAATACTGATGCAATATACTTCAATTAGTACTGAAGATAATATAGGATAATTAACGTAAGAGAGCTGGGGTTTCACGACACTTAGGACTTTATTGAAATTTGGTTGTTAATTTTAACCCACTTTTTATACACTTGCATTTTTTTAACACAAATTTCATTACTAAATAACCGTACTCCCATTTAAATCTTCACTATTATTAATTACTAGCTGATGCCCGCGACTTCGCCCGCGTGGTTTTTAATCAATTCAATATATTTAAAAAATCATTATGTTTAGTTTCTATTTTCACAGTGGTTATTTTTAATTACGATGCTGCACACCAATTATAAAACATCTTTATAGACGACATTAATTGTTTTTCCTGCTGGGGTTAAAATAAATAAATTATCAGCATTACTGACTCGCGAGCAGGCCACGTAGAGCTGGTCGTGGGAAAAACAATTAGACCTTAGATCGACACCAGCAGTCCTTAACGTCTGACCTTGGAACTCGTTTATGGTAATCGCAAAGCAAGCACCTACAGGAAATTGTGTGCGTTTAAATTGGAAGGGGAAATTGTTCGATATCAGTGGTATTCATAGTATGAACACAGTTTCACCGGAACCACATCCCGTGAGAATCTCAGCCTCGATGATGTTCCTTTGCAAAGTAGTTACTCTATCTAAGTCGAGTTCCATTGCACAATTTAGGTGGAGTAAGATTTCTAAGGAGTATTATGGGAATGCCAAGTTTAAACGTAATTTTGTGTGCAGGAAGACTGCTAGCCGTAAGGGAAGATAAAAATTCAACTGGGTCATTTGTGGCATCGTCCTGATTAATAACACTATTTAAAGATGTGTAAACTACTCCATCCCCAGCAACTTGTCCTAATATTTTTTTGCATTTATTGCAGCAGCTTGATAATTTTTTGGAGTGAGTATAGCGTGTTCACATAACTAAGAATTTTCTTGATGTGGTATACACGAAACGTCTCCGTATACTGAACTAATTAGTTCGTCTTCTGACGAAACGACTCGATCAAGTGTTTCTTTTTTTTTATGGGTGGGCTATGGTAAGCGCACGCGCGGTCCAGTCCATCCGGGGCGATAAAAGGACGGCGCGCGGGCCCATAACCCACCCATACCCACGTCACCTCGTTGTTGGGCCGACCACCGGAGCAGATGTGACTTGTCGTCAGTGGTCGGCCTGACGGAATACCCTTTCGGGTGACCTCACCTCTCGACGTCCTGGGACGTCGGTCGCCGTCGCGCGGTTAGCCTCCCCGCGGGTGACGGACAATTCCCCGGTCCGATCACCCGTGGCCTCGGCTAGGGCGGCATTAGGCGCAGATCAAGTGTTTCTAGCAGAGTCACTTGACCGTTTTCTTCAGGGAGGACGCCGTTTCCGATTTCCATTAGAATATCAGAAAATCCTTGGGCCTGTGAATGGCCACCTAGCTGTGCTTGCATATTAATTGTGAGGGTTAACTTTTGCACTTGGGGCCATAGATAAGAACGCTTTAGTGAAGCATTGATCTTATCGGCTTTAGTCCCTCTAGTTTTAACAGGCAGAGTTTGCCGAAAATCCCCAGAGAAAAGCAATGTGATATTCCCCATTGGCTTTTCATTACGGCGATCGTCGCGGAGAGTTTGATCCACGGCCTCACGGCGGCGGCTTACCATATTTTTAATTGCCACTGAGCATTCATCCCAAACGATTAGACAGCAATCCTGAAACACTTTAGCTTTGTCACAGTTGCGAGTTAATGAACACGTCGGTGTTTCACTGCTCTCTAAATTTATTGGAATTTTATAGTATGAGCCGTTTTACCGCCAGGAATCAACGTGGCTGCAATTCCGGACAAAGCCACCGCCAAAGCTATTTTATTCTGGATCCGAATTTCGCATCGCATCTCTCTGTCGGTGAAAGTCTCCAAGGCGCGAGATAACATATGACGTTCATGATCAGCGCTCAGTCGTGAGCTTCTATCAGTAAAAGTCTCTGAAGCGCGAGAAAGTGTATTACGTTCACGATTAGTGCTTAATCGCATCTCTCTGTCGGTGAAAGTCTCTATGGCGCGAGATAACATATGACGTTCTCGATCAGCGCTCAGCCGTGAGCTTCTATCAGTAAAAGTCACTGAGGCGCGAGAAAGCGTATTACGTTCACGATTAGCACTTAATCGCATCTCTCTGTCGGTGAAAGTCTCTATGGCGCGAGATAACATATGACGTTCTCGATCAGCGCTCAATCGTGAGCTTCTATCAGTAAAAGTCTCTGAGGCGCGTGACAGCGTGTTACGTTCACGATTAGCGCTAAGTCGAGACTCTATTTGAGTGGAACTCTCCGAGGTGCTATTTCGCTCTCGATTAGCGCTAACTCGCGCCTGTCTTTCGTCATTGGACTCTTGAGACCTAGTCTTCCTGTGTATTTTCGCTTGTCTAGTAGCCTGAGACAGATTTGTTTTTCGGCGAGGCATTTTTCACACTCTCGAAAAATTAAAAAACCGCCTAAGTGCGAGTCGAGTCGCGCACGAAGGGTTCCGCACTATTATCTATAAAAAAACCTCTTTTATTGTATGGGAGCCCCCTTAATTATTTATTTTATTTTAACTAATTATATTTAAAGAGAACATAAAACTAAATATTCTGTGAATAGTTAAAGCGTCTACTTGTCACCGTTATTAGTATCGAGCAAGAAACGGTAAAAAAATCAAGTTTGTTATATAGGCGCCCCCCTTAAAAATTTATTATATTTTATTTTTAGTATTTGTTGTTATAGTGGCAATATAAATACATCATCTGTGAAAATTTCAACTGTCTAGCTATCACCGTTCTTGAGATACAGCCTGGTGACAGACAGACGGACAGCAAAGTCTCAGTAATAGGGTCCCGTTTTTACCCTTTGGGTACGGAACCCTAAAACAGCAGTAATTTCAAGAAATGCTATCTAGTTCACTAATTCAATTCATAAAGCAGAATTCGACTAACAGTATTTTCAAATTCACAATATATTTTTATAATCCAATCATAATAATAGCAATAATTCAACCAATCCGTTAAGCAATATCAAGAAGTCCGTATTTTTATAGCCAAATATCAAACAAATGCTTAATTCATACAATCCGTTTTACCTTAGAACATACACAACACAACAGTATTATAATCTTATACTGAATTCAAGGAGTAAATGTAGACGGCTTTTAGAATTTTAACCAAAGCAAGAGTTAAATAAAATTACAGCGCCATCTGTTGTTCATTTAAAGAACTAAACAAATCATTCATTTTATTACTTTGTAGCTAAACCAAATATTAAGCAATGCAAATATTATTTTTTTACATCACAGGTGGCTTTAATAGTTATTTTAACTACATGACTAACGTGATTACAGTGTGTAAAATTCCCTTCCACTATAGATTGAGAAGATTGAGAATTAAAAATTGAGACTCGGGTCCAGAGGTGGGACGGGACGTATATGAGCTAAGCTGCTGAACCTACTGTGTATTAAGAATAGAAATATTTTTCTTACATCACCAATAAATAAAATAGTTATTTTGAATTAACTCCAAATGACATAAACGGAGAGCGGCGCGGCGATTTTAAAAATTTAAATGACGATAACTTTTTTGCTGACGTCAGATTTTAATAGAACAAAGACTAAATGTTGCCCTGAATTGGGCTTAATCTATTTGTGAAAACTGCGTAACAATCCGTTCGGTAGTTTCGAGATTAGCGCATACATACATACAGACATACAGACAGACAAAAAATTCAAAAAAATATTTCTTGTGTTTCATTCGTCTTTTTTAACGGCCTACATCCATTTTTTAATAAATTTATCAAAAGTACAGACGCGCGATTTCTACTGATTTATTATATGTATAGATTATCTTTATATATACAACATGTCCCAAAATTAAACGATTAGCGGGCACCAACAGGTCGGCTTACTTATGACTGCTCGAGAAAAACAAGAAAAAATTCTACCCTTATTTGTTTTTTCATTACGAAAAAAAAAGTGAAATCTTTAAAAAATGAAGAGCTTTTATTATATTTTTAAGTGCCATTGCTACAATTTTACAAATAATTCAGTGATTCTTTTTGTATTAGCAACGTAGGTAGCACTGCTATCGATCACAACCATTAAAAATCGCGCGTAGTAGTAAATTATTCGCACGGGAAAAAAATCTGATTTGATGCAAATTGAACACGGTGCAGTGCGATTTATTTTCGCGCAAATATTCTGCGCAGTATGTATTAAGCATGGCTATGTCCGCACTACGGAATAAAATTCGCGCGTTTCACTCAGTCGAGCCACAAAAAATCCTTTCATGGGTCTCAATAATAAGTAGGTGAAATCCAATGTTCATGACATCTTTTAATACGTCTGTTACGCTGCCTTAGTATTGGATAAATTAAAATTTTAGTTCGATTGTCCATCTTGTTTCCGTGTGCTGACTTTATACATTTCAATCAGATTTACACGAAAAGCAATGACAAAATTGAAAACTTTACATGTCTCTAATTCATTAACGAATCGTTGTTTTTCCTTCAAATTTTTTTATGGGGTCCTACCACCATTGCCTAACTCCCGTTTGACCAGTTGCTCCATAACCTGATATAGCCTGTATTACGCAAAAAACAATATAACATAAAAGTTAGTGATTTCAAAAATATGTGTCTAACAGTCTATGCCTTAAATTTTTTTTTTTTTTTTTTATTGCCAACGGTGGCAAACGAGCAAGCAGCACACCTGATGGTAAGTGAAACTGCTGCACATGGACCATTGCAATACCAGGGGCACAGCCAGGCCGCTGCCTACCGTAAAGGAAATACTCTTCTTAAACCTCGTTTAAAGAAGGACATGTCATAGCGCTCGGGAAACACAGCAGCAGGTAGTTCATTCCAGAGCTTGCACGTACGTGGGAGAAATGATCGCTGGAAACGTACAGTTGAAGACCATAACGTTTCCAGGTGAAATGGATGAACCCTGCTGCGATGTCGAGTGGTACGTTGGTAGAATGGTGACGGTGGTACCAAGTCAAACAGTTCCTCGGAGCACTCCCCGTGAAAGAGTCGGTAGAGTACACAGAGTGACCCAAAGTCTCTCCGCTGCTCCAGCGACTCCAATCTGTCCGTAAGATTGGGATAAATGTTACGTATTATGTAGGCATGTATAGACAGGATACATGTAGGTATGTAAAGCTTCGACAGTATAATTTCATTCATTTATACCTAGAATTGCGCAAACGCTTCAATGGTACTGTGAAACGCGATTCGGCGACGGTCATCGGCCGATCAGCTGATTTAAAGCAAGTTCGTTTTCCTTATGCGAACGTAATCATTAATTTTTTCAATTTCTAATGAACATTTAACAAAGTACGAATATGTTGCAGATTAAGTATCACTGACTTAATACATTTCAATCAGATTTGAACGAAAAAACAATGACAAAATTGAAAACTTTACATGTCTCTAATTCATTAATGAATCGATATTTTTCCTTCAATTTTTTTTATGGGTTCCTACCATCATTGCCTACCTCCCGTTTGACCAGTTGCCCCATAACCTGATACATCCTGTATAAATGCTAATAGCGCTAACAATATCAAGAGATGGCCAATTTGCTTTGCTTGGTCTGTTTGCATCTTGCAATAATTGCCAAAATGATACTTTTGATAGGCAGAGTCCATGCCCGAAATTCGCTGTATCGATTCATAATACACAACAATGAATAATTATACAAGTGCCTTCAAAAGCATGCAGTTTTATACAAAAATAAACTATTTTATGGTAGCTACCATAAAATATTTATGTACATATGTATATACCTAAATATTAGGTTGGTTTGTGTATGCTTAAATAACTTGAAAAGCTCTACATCGATTTAGCTCAAATTTCTCGCACATTATAAAATCCACTTCAAAGTGTTATATCTATTGTTGACCTCCGATATTATGAAACATGGAGTGGAAGTGGGGATGACTATTGAATATTTTCGAATATATCAAACTGGGGTACAGTTACATAAATATCAGTTTAGCCGTTTAGAAGACATGAACTCTTTTATTTGGAGGGTTTTATCAAATATTATAAAGTTGATTGAAAATATAATTGAATGAGTCTTAAAGTTATTTGTATTTTTATTAATCATCCAGTAAAATTATTAATCTTTTTACCACCTAGTGCTGCTAACCGAACAATTAAATCATAATCAATCGTATATCGAAATCATACGCAAAATATAAGAGCTATTCAAATCTTATGGCTATCATAAAATAAAACAAATAATATTGATTTCGTAAAGAACACAGTGACAGTGTCGTAAAGAACACAGTGACAGTGTCGTAAAGAACACAGTGACACACAATAGAAGTTCAACTTTCGTATCACGATGTATTTGAGATTTTTGAAGTTTGAAAATCTACGTGCAGGTTGCCTTTTTCAAATATGTGTGGCCAGAGATTGAAATTTTGATATAAAAAAAAACAGAATTTTGACACGATCAGAATAAGAGTATACCCGTCGTTTCCAACAGATGGCGCGTGTATTTTACCGATGCTAATAAACATATAATAAATATATAACTTCACAATACCTAAACTAATATTCATGGAATTATAATTTTGCAATGTACACATCAGCCGTTTTATTCCATACCCCACTTGAGTATATTTGAATACCCCATTGTTTATTCCCAGTTCCACCCTCATATTCCATTGCATTGGTGGCAAAATATTTACTATTTGTTTTTGATCAAAACAAACTTTGAAGCCGATTTTATATTCTAGCATAATTTGAGCTAATTGAGCACAAAAATTAATTTTATTATTAGAAAAATGAAACTGATCTTAAATTTTGTCATAATATAAAATCGGATGCAAATCTTTTTGAGTTATTTAACAATACCTATATAATTATTCACATTGCAACAGCATCTCATAAAATTTAAAGCTAACTAAGCAAAACCTATACACAACAATACCAGCACCTCAAAAATAAGTGAGATAATGCCAGTTTTCTATTCTAAAATGATCATATATATGAACATCCAAAGCAAAACCTTATCTGAATCAAATACTCCACATTGTTAGAAAGCCCATATGTTAAGAAAAGAATGTTTTATATCTAACAATTTAAAGGGCGAGTGAAAAAAAATAATAATTATTGAATTAAAATTAGCTTGAAAATTGACACAAAATAGTTAGGACCGTTTCCAAGATAAAATACAAAAATGGCTCATACAAATTGACCCAGTTAAGGCTAATAATTGTTTACAGCCTACACATGGCGCCATTAAGCGTAACTGCGCGAAATCCCCGCGAACTCTAACGTTTGACAAGCGAACTCGCCCTTATTTATGCCATACTCTCTGCTTTATCCTCAAATAGTTTTGTCCCTTCTCAACATAGTATACTAGCAAAATAGCCCTGCATATCTTGTGTGAATCTAACCATGGGATGCATCAAGGGTGGTCTTCTCTGCTATTCACAAGCATCCAACAATAATAAAATACCAATGTTTATACTACACTGAAAATAAAAGTGTGCTGTAGGATTTTCATATCAAATGTATTCTTACCCCATCACCACATGTATATTTAGGATAGTACTATACTGGTAGCATGAGCTAATGTCTACCTAAATTAATACTAGTAAATATTAACATTAAAAAAATATATCCTCAAGATGACAGTCTAACACATTGATAGTATAATTAGTATTTAATTTTCTGTATAATGTTACTATCTCTTCGACTGACTCTTTTTAAGATGGTGCCTATAGATAAGCTCTATGGTCTAGTTTAAATTATAGGTTGATTGTTGCTAAGTTTAGAGTATTCAACTGTTTCTGATGTTTACACAAGTATTAAATATGCGAAATAAAACTATTTTTACAGTATTTTAAGTATTTGAATTTAGTGTTCCTAATGTTTTCAACACTTATCATAATTCAAGGTCACAGGAGCACTTTAGAGACCTCATTTAGAATATTCGAAAACTTAAGCCAAACTAATTAAATGTAAACATATATTACTATTATTTTATGTGAATTTAATGGTTTAACAAAATTTAAGTCATACCCACAGATTTGTTAAACAATAATTTATATATTATTTGTTAAGGGGGCGTTCATAAAATACGTGAGATGTTTAAGGGGGGGGGAGGGGGGTCGAGTCAAATATAATCTAATCTTACGTTGGAGAGAGGGGGGGTCTCGGCAAATATCACGCAATTTTTTTTCTGATTGAAACAAAAAACAATTATACTATTTTGGTCCATTTAATCCAGTCTGTACATATTACTAATAGGCTATCTGTTAGTAAAATACTGTTTAAAATTCTGTTTTTGTAATGTAATTTGATCTCTTCAAAAATTGGTACAATGCATTGAAATTTAAGGAATAACGTTACTGCTAAGCTCAGCTTTAAAACAATATAAAGAAATACTTACTCGCCCATTCCACCTTCCATATTCAGATCAAGGCCAGGATCAATAAGTTGACTATTATCAGAATAAGTTGGTCGACTAATATATCTCATTATCTGATAACATCCACCATAAATAGCTAGGACTAGAACATTTAGAAACTGAAACAAAATTAAAACATGTTTATTGCATAAGTACTAAGTTATTAATTAGGCGTCTAAATTGTGGATTATAAATACAAATATTTATAATTCTTTTAATAACTTGTTCTTTAGATTCAATTTTGTAGAATTCAAAAAGTGAAATTATCTCATCTTTGATTTAATTCTTCTTCAATCTCTGTCTAATTTGGGATGTATAAGACCACATACAATAGAAAGATATAATGGGTATGAGGGTCATCACAATTGTAGGTTAACCTGCTCGGAATGTGGCAAAATATGTTGGTGTGAAACATCCATACTAAGATATTTGTTTCTGTTCATGATTTCTTTCTCTTGCATCATTTACTAACCTTAGCTATAGCTTAATATGTACAAGTAGTGTAAGGATTGTAACTAAATGTATTGTTTATATATTAAATAACAACAATACAAAAAGAGAGTGTGTAATACACTTCTGCACATAACATTTAGAGTATGTGAAGTAAAAAACCCACACAAACAAACTAATAAAATTACTCTTCCACTTCATCTATTTAACTTCAACAGAAAAGGTATACACAGAGACTAATTTAATGATACTATCACAGACATATATGTATAATACATGTACACTGGTTAGAAAAATATTAAATAAAGACATACACACCTAAATTTCATTTACCAAATTAGGACAGATTGAAAAGTGTGTAAATTATATGAAGAACTAATAAATTTTGTCTGTAATTCTAATTACAATAATTCTCTTTAATTCTAGTAATAATAAATATAATTTAATAGTATTATACTCTTCCTCTAAAGCATATATTTTCATAAACTAGTTATGCCCAATTGCTATCAAGTTGCTATGTACAATAGGGAATACGCACGAAACTCCAAAATCAACAAATTATTTTTATTTGTAATCTTTATTGCTTAAAAAACGTACCTATACAATTATTTTTTAATTTTAACATTATTTAATAAATGAATTTAATTATCAAAAAGTGCCTTTTTTGAGATTCGCGCGCAAAATTTCTAAAACGCAACGCATTTGTTGTGCATAACGTGATGACTAGGGCTTCGATTAGGGCTGTCGATATTTTTTAAAAAATATTAGTTTTTCGATATATCGATATTTTTAAATATATCAATATCGGAGTTCGATATAACGAAAAAAAATATCAATATTTTCCCATGACCACTCTTTAACTTCGTTCATTGCGGGGTTGCCGTGCCGAGCTTTTTTTTAATCGAATTCTAGGAGTAAGTGATAACTGATCATCAATTTCATGCCCGTGCTTTTATAGTAGATTAAGTTTACGGTGATTTTGTAGAATAAATACTTTACAAGAAAAGATAAAACACCAAATTTATTCAAATAAATATCGACCCTCGGTGTCTACTTTTTATTATCGATATATCGTCCAAAAAAAAGTTCAGTATTAAGTATCGATATTTTTAAATAATAATATTGATATTTTGACATTTCAATATTTTATCAACAGCCCTCCTTCTGATATCAAGTTGTTGTTGTGTATATTTCTAGTGATTATTTTGTATTGTTACCCAGTTATTTCATAATAAGTTCAAGTATTAATCTTTGTGAATAAAAGGCTTATTACAATGACTGAAACCGGTTTCGTCAAAATACAGTCAGATAATCTTCCTAAAATAGACGTGTATATGGTGACAACGTATTTCGCGTCTAATTCAGATTTAACGTCTGTTAAACTCGGAGGATATTGATGCATTGTAAAATATCGATATGTTCAAAAACTATATTTATAAAAATATCAACAGCCCTAGCAACTTGTACGAATGTCGAGTACTCTGACGTCACAGAATATGCGCGCCGAAGTAGCTGCGTTTAGATCGCCCATAAATGATAAGGATTTTTAATTTTTTTTAGCGTAATGGTTTATACTTTGGATGTGTTATATTTATTTCTAGTAATGTAATAACTAGTAGAAACGTTTAAAAAAAATAAAAAAAATCATGCATATTCCCTATTGTGTACAAGTATTTCAATATGCAATAGTGCATTTTGTTCTCTTATTACCTACATTTCAAGTTTATTTTATAAGATCAAACTATATCTATGTACCAATGCATGCTCACAACTGTAAATCAGTATTAAGATAGTGATTTCTTAGTATTAAGTGAATTATGTTATTCTTTCTATGAGATATAAATATCTTAAACTAAAAAAAGGTTAACTGGTTAAATTTTATTTCATTTAGTAATAATTTATTTATGAATTTGCAAATGAGCTTTTATCTATAAACTAAAAAATAATTCATTCAACCACTAGGGTTAATGAAAAATAAGAATAATGTGATTTATTTTCTAGTGTACAGTGGGCAGTAGACTATTTGATTCAAAGTATTTATATTGTTAATGAGAATAATTTATATGGGATTTGGAGTAACGCCTCTATTGTACAATAACAGTTTGATGCAAATGTCTTACAAATTGTTCATTATAACTATACAAATACTTCGACAAAAAGGCCACAATATAAGCACAGGTTGGTTACAAGTAACTAGAATTTTTTAGAATTTCTTTAAACGATTCTTGTATGGATTCCCATATAGTGATAGTGAAAATACAATTCCCTACTTCATATTTTCCAAAAAGCTTTCCAGATAGTGATGAAATAGGAATAAAAATCGTCATCTCTCTCTTGCCTGATGTCATAAAAAATAACTAAGAGATGCAGACAACGAGAAGGAAAACTAGAAATTAAACTCTATGCGGCTACATCTAATAAGAAGAGTAATAAGAACAAGAATTTTAAGTTACTTACGATAACACCCGTTGTAAGGTTATCTGAATATAGGATGAGTGTTACGAGTGCATAAACAGTAGACGCACCAAGTGCCATGTTTCTGTAAAAGTTTATTGTTGCAGCATTTTCTGTCAGTATTTGTTTGGCACCTTTAGTAGGCGCTTTTCCTTTAGGAGGCTGGAATGAAAAACAATTAGCTTCAATTTAATGTTTTAACATCGTCAGTTTCATTTAATATTTTAAAGTGGGTATTATCTACCCAAATAGGCATGCTCAAGACGGATAAGTACTGAACCTAATATTGATAAAGTAAATAATATCATGACAAATTATGATAAAATATGTTTGATACAAACTTTAATTTTCCGTGTGGTGTCGAAGAATGTAATTCACTGTCCTCTTTTTTGTTCCTTGTGTTGTAAAAGACGACTAAATGATATAATATGCATATAACATCTATGCAAAAGAAGAAAAACTCGAAAGGAAACCCTATACTTTACTCAGCGTGATACAGTAGGTCAATTTTCGGTCATTTTGGAGGAGGCTCGAGCCCAGCAGTGGGACTTATATGAGGTAAGATGATGAAATAAAATTACTTACGGGCGTCATAGTTTCTTCAGTACTAGGAATATACTTATTTTAATAATATATACGTAACGCTAAAAGTACTTTTATTAAAAATTACATTAATAAATTACAAACACAGCTAGTATCATCATAGCCATACACACAGTGGTCTCTGGTCTCGAAAGTCAAAGTGCGAAATCGGTAGAGCTGCCCTTAAAAATCGGTATATTTGTACTAAAATCGGTAAATAAAAGAAAAACAATATAGAATCAAATTCGTTTATTTATTTTTACCTTAGATTATTACAAACAGTTTTTTTATTATATATTATCTTACAGGTTAAATATTTTGTTTACTTACTTTTTTTAATCATACCAATGTTTTTTGGCCATAGCCGCAATCATCTTTGGTTAGATTATAAAGTTGTAACAATTAGAAACGGTAAAAAAACGTTTTGTATGCAACAAACCAGAGATTAACTTATTATTATTTAAGATTATTTATTTTGAGTTTGATTATTTTGTAATTTCTATAAAGGCGCTACTCTACGTCTATATCCTGTAAATTAATGCTCTGAGAAATTCTAGGAAAGAGCCTTGTAATAGGAACAATTGTTGCCGTTCTACCATTTTTAACATTTATTGGATCAATTATGTCTAAACATTTTATTGAATTATCTTTCGATGTAAACCGCCGGGTTATCTGCTTACAAGATTCTAAATAAAAATCTAGGCATATGCATTTAAATAAATTTACTTAATCTGCGTTTAGCTCTCCTGTAGTAAAAAGTAGTGTATTAGTCGCAGCAGCTCCACAGTTTATTGCATCGGTATCCAAAGAAATTGTAGGATTTTTAAAATCACCTTTTTCAATTAGAGTGCTAGTAATATATTCTCTTTTCAAAAAGCAATCAAAAATAGTCCTCAAAATTCTAGTTATGTTTTCAAATAAATTATGATTTTCGGGAACAATGGTAACAACATTGCCAATTTAAAAGTATGAAATCGCCATTCGGTAGAAAATCGGGAGATTTTCCATGTATTCTCGGAAATCATTGAAAATCGTTGCATTTCGGTATTTCAGTAGAGCGCGGCTTATATCGGTAGAAATACCGAAAAATCGGTAGGTTCGAGACCACTGCATACACACTTAACACAACTACACGCGTAAGGAAATAAAAAATTTTTTTTTTGGTGCGCTTCCTCTGTTTAGGTAGGCAAAAGATACTAGGCTCATACTTCCAAGTCTTATTTTCACAAATTATAGAACATTTATGTTGAGTATAGCGACTAAATTTTAATGTATTTATCATTGAGAAAGTTAAGTAGCTAACTTCAATAGTATTAGCAATCCTAACAAATAACCAATTGTTTTTTTGGGAAATATGATAACACAACGTAAATATTTTTCTGTATTTGTCCATCAACCATTCGACCATGGGCGTACCCAGGTTCTGGGTCAGGGGGGGGGCAAATCAGATTTTTTATAAGCTTATCTATATATATATGTATATAAAAGGAGAAGCTGACTAACATATCAACGCAGGGCCTAAACTATAAGAGTTAGAAACTTGAAATTTTGCACAGGGGTTCCCTTTATAACGTAGGGGAGCACTAAGAAAGGATTTTGGAAAATTCATCTCTTAAGGGGGTCAAACAGGGCTACAAAATTAGTATGAAAATTTGCCGCTTTTGAACTTATTCCAATGAAATTCAGTATGAAGGTTCTTCATTGAAAACCATGAAATAGGTGTTAACCACGTCGCCTTCCTCGTTGGGCCGACCACCGGAGCAGGGTTACTTGTCATCAGTGGTCGGCCCGTCGGAATACCCCCTATTTGGGGTACCCTCCCATCGACCGACGTCCCCCCCTCGAGGAGGACGTCGGTCTTTCCTCACGCGATCGGCCTCTCGGCGGGTGACGGACTAACTCCCCGGTCACTCCACCCGCGGCCTCGGCTAGGCCGGCATGGCGCGCAGGTAGTCGCGCCTGCGCCGCCCCAGTCGCCGGCGACCGTGACCCCTGGGGTTACCCCTATCGTGCGGCGGTGAGTAAGCTCCACGACACCTCGAATCGAGACTCTCCAGCTCGGCCTTCTCACCCGAGTCGTCGAGGACTTGCTCCCACGGCGGGCGGAACACACGCCCCCGGTCATGGCTTCGCCAGACACTGACCGGGCGACGATGACAGTGTTCCGCCCATCACGAAACCCGAGATGGAGGTAGCGGTGGCGCGTATGCGCGGCAAATCCCCCGGCCCCGGGCCCGACGGTGTTCCCAACCGTGTGCTGGCCCTGGTCCTCGACCACCTGGGTCCCCGCCTCAGGAAGCTGTTCGACGCGTGTTTGGCGTCCGGACGGTTCCTTGGGTGCTGGAAGGAGGGGAGGCTGGTGCTCCTGCCGAAGCCGGGACGGTCTCCACAGTCGGCCTCGGCCTACAGGCCCATAGTGCTGCTCGACGATGCGGGCAAGCTACTGGGGAGGGTGCTAGCTGCCCGCACCAAACGGCACCTCGTTGGCACGGGGCCCTATCTGTCGGACGCCCAGTTTGGGTTTAGGGGTCGTTCGACGATCGCGGCTCTGTTGCGCCTGAAGGCCGTGGCGACTGAGGCCGTCACTGGCGGTGGAGTGCTGTTGGTGGTGTCCCTGGACATTGCCAACGCATTCAATAGTCTGCCATTCAGCTGCATCAGGGAGGCGCTCCGGTATCACGGGGTGCCAGCTTACCTGAGGCGGCTAGTGGCAGACTATTTGGAGGGCCGCAGTGTCCTCTGCACCAACCGCGCAGGGGACGTTGTGCGAACGCCCATGAGGTGCGGTGTCCCACAGGGGTTGGTCCTCGCACCCACCCTGTGGAACAACGGCTACGACTGGGCGTTGATGGGGAGCCTCCCGCCCGTTGGGCGTGATTTGTTACGCCGACGACACACTCGTCACAGCCTGAGGTGGGACGCTAGAAGAGGCGGCAAGCCTGGCGACTCTAGGCACCGAAGAGATCGTCAGGCGAATTGAGACTTTGGGGTTGAGGGTCGCCCTGGACAAGACGGATGCCGTCTTGTTCCATGGGCACCGCATGAGCCCTCCCATCGGCGTCTCGATCACCGTCCATTCGGTTCATATCAGCATCCGGGCCCATATAAGGTATTTGGGCCTGGTGCTCGACGGACATTGGTGGTTTTGGGAGCATTTCCGCAGGCTCGCTCCACGGCTCGTCAGCGCGGCATCCGCCCTATCGTGGCTTATGCCGAACGTGGGCGAACCGAGTGCTACGTGCCGATGGCTGTACGCGGGAGTCATCCGGTCGATGGCCCTGTACGGCGCACCGGTGTGGGCGGGGTCCCTGACCGTTCGACTCGGGGCTCTTCTGTGGTGACCACAGAGGGCCATGGCAGTCAGGGTCATACGCGGATGCCCCACGGTGGCGACGGAGGCAGCGTGCCTGTTGGCCGGGACTCCTCCGTGGGACCTGGAGGCGGAAATGCTCGCCGGTTTGTATCGGTGGGTGTCGGGGATGTGAGCGGAGGGCGGTGTAGTCTCGTTGAGGGAGCTCACCGCCTAGCGCGTCGACACCCGCCGAGACGTCATTGCCCGTTGGGCAGTCCGGCTGGAGAGGCCTCGGCTCGGGGTGCGCATCGTAGAGGCCTATTTCATTTGGTTGGATTTGACTGTTTCTGTTATAGATATCTAACGAACGCGTCGCGTAATTTTTAGTTGTAAAAATATTGTATTGCAAACTAATGGCAAAATTCGTTTTCTTAATTTTTATCGATAAAAGTACTAATAAGATACATAGTTAGTAGGGACGTCAACATTATCCAGGGGGGGGCAGCTGCCTCTCCCCTGCCCTACCCTGGCTATGCCCATGCATCCGACGTACATAGTTTAACATAAGTCTCTTCAAAAAAATGTTATAATTGCCACATTTTAAAGTTGGGTTGAGAATAATCCGCAACCCGACTTAAATGTGGCAATTATATACCATATTTTTTATTTATTATTAAAAGTTTTCTCGAAAAGGGGTGCTAGTCTTACTGTAATCGCTCAACCAGCTGAAACTACTACACGAGAACTTGAGGGTGGTGATATATTGGTTTTATGTGGTGACGGAATAGGAATACAATTCACCACCTACCCATGGGTGTCGTAAAAGACGACTAACAGTTATAATATGAATAGAACATCTGTGCAAGAGATGGAAAACTCGAAATGTAACCCTATACCAACACGTCTAACCAGCGTGGTATAGTCAGGCCCGCCGTAAACGGGCGTGCAAGGCGTGCACCGCACGCGGGCGGCACGTCCAAGGAGGCGGCAAATCGGGTGACTCATCACGTACCTAATTCATGTCATAATATTCACCCTACCATAAGTAATATAATAAATTTCATCGCATGGAAAAAACCGACCGATTGGCGTTAACACTGCCATCAATTGGCATACGTTAAATCAAAGATGTGGAGATACCAAACGTTCGTCTGTCAGCAGTTGAACCACACGCCCCCGCTTCGTGACACCCCAAGTATCATCTCATTGAAAAGCAGGACTGGAAGGGCAATTTCCTCTGAGCTTCTTTCTCAGTGGGTAGGTTAGTAGCTAGGTACTTGTACACATTCGAATACCATTATGGTGGATAAACAATAACGATGGCACATTGAATTCCAATTATTTTATTAATAGTTTCGGTATAATTATTGATATTTAAACTTGTGTGATTATACTTCAATCATCCGTCAGTGTAAGACAGAACGCGTTTTGCGGAGACGAGCGGCGGAGAGGCAGGTACTAGAGGCTGTTCCTCTCAGTAACGAAGGCGGCAGCACTGCCGGGCCGTCACAGGACGAGGGCGGCGGTGCCGCATGGCCCTCGGAGAGCTCAGGGACCGGCATGGCCTTGGAATTGTCAATGGACGAGGGCGGCAGTGCCGCAGAGCCGTCCGACGACGAGGGGCCGCGGGACGGCCGGAGAAGGGTCGAGGGCGGCAAATTGGTCGCGCAATGTCGATTGTCGTTCGCTAACCCCAATGTCGCTGCACACGCGAGGAGCTGGTGTATGCGGTGCGGTCGAAACCCTATCCGACCACAGGTACATTCGCACTGAGGTCTCCCGGACCCTCCAGCAACCCAGCAGGGGTCACACGGCGGATGGAGTCCCGCATTTCCGTGGTGGGCTGTGGGTCGGCTAGATCGGAACCTACTGGCGAAGGCAGCTATCATGCAAACGTGGTTGTCCTTATCACCACCGGCAGATGAGGTGGATGCCGAGGCTGACTACTATGCGTTAGCATAGATCTGCGATGTGGCCGAGCCTCGTGTACGGCGTCCACCTCCGAAGAAGGGCGTTCACTGGTGGTCTTAGGAATTGTCGGACCTCCGGCCAAGGTATATATGCGCCACGTGAGGAAAGACCGACGTCCTCCCCAAGGGGGGGACGTCGGTCGACGGGAGGGTACCTCACTAGGGGGTTTTCCGTCGGGCCGACCACTGATGACAAGTAACCCTGCTCCAGTGGTCGGTCCAACGACAAAGGCGATGTGGTGTTCGGGTGGGTTGCGGGTGTGCGTGCTTACGCCCCTCTGTCGCCCCGGACGGATTGGTGCGTAGAGTGCGCCGACCGCGACCCACCTCAAAAAAAAGGGTGTATACGCGCGAGAGGGAGCCTCCCACCCGGGCTGAGCGTAATTTGTTACGCCGACGACACGCTCATCACAGCCCGTAGTGCGACGCTGGAGGAGACGACAAGCCTGGCAACTCTCGGCACCAAGGAGGTCATGGAACCTGAAGGCGGAGAGGCGGATCTCGGAGACGCGAACGGGGGACGATATGGTTTCCTTGAGGCAGTTTACCGCCTGGCAAGACGACGCCCGCCGAGACGTCATTGCCCGTTGGGCAGTCCAGCTGGAGAGCTCTCGGTTCGGTGTCCGGACCGTCGCCGTCGAGGCTTTCCGGCCGGTACTGATGCAGTATTTGGAACGGCGACACGGGGTGCTCTTCTTCCGACTGGTGTAGGTTTCGACGGCATGGTAGCTTCGCCAAATACCTGCACACGGTCGTTAGGAGGGAGAGTACACCGTCCTGCCACCCCTGCGATTGCGACGAGGACACGACGCAGCACACATTTGAGGTATGTGCCTTGTGGGCAGAGCAGCGCCGTGAACTCGTCGCAATCATCGGTGCAGACGTCTCTCCCTAGCGATGGTCGGCAGCATCAGGAACTGGGACGCGGTTGCAGCCTTCTGCGAGGCAGTAGTCTCGCGGAAGGAGGCGGTGGAACGCACGCGGGGGAACGCCTTCACGACGACGCAGTCGGCCGTCGGCGACTGGGGTGGTGCAGGCGTGATTACCTGGCGCGATTACGCGGGTAACTGAACCGGCGATTTAGGCCGACCGCACTACGGTAATCGAAGTCCCGGAGGGGGGACGTCGTGAGGGGAGGGTTACCTGCGATCGGTAAACGAGCAGGCAGCACATCTGATAGTAAGTGACACTGCCGCACTGGACTTTTGCATTACCGGATGCAATTGCAATTGCCGGAGCGTCAAAGGGGACGGTACCCGAAAGGCTAACCCCCCCGAGCCGGCCACGGATATCAAGGAATCGTTACCACTGGCGACGGGGATGGGGTAGGTTATGGGATCGCACGACGCTCATCCGTCACCCCGGACGGATTGGACGGGATGTGCCCAGACCAAAGCCTACCAAAAATAGGGGCGGCATAATCGGTCTTGCACGCGGGCGATGAAACAGCTAGCGGCGGGCCTGGGTATAGTATATTAATTTCACTCCTATTGCGGTGAAAGCTCGAGCCCAGCAGTGGGACGTAAATGAGCTGTGATGACGATTATGATGATATATTGTATTCTTAACCTACCACATGATGATTGCTCCGCATTACATTAGATAAAAACCATAAAATCATTTAGGATAACATTCTCAAACACTAAGATATCCATACTTACTAATATTATAAATGCGAAAGTAAGGATGTTTTTTTGTTTGGTTTGTAACGCTTAAACCACCTAACCGATTTCAAAAATTCTTTCACCAATGGAAAGCTATAATATCAGGGAGTAACATAGGCTATATTTTATTCCGGTATTCCCACAGGAACGGGAACTACGCCGCGGGTAAACCGACTGAAACCGAAGCGAAGCGAGGGCGGGTTGCTAGTATTGAATATAATTAAAACTCAGCATAACATTTTGACATATCCGCTAAAACGAATTGCAGTTTACTATTGCTATATTATACAAGTTGACTCTTGTCTGTATAAAAACAGTAATTTGAATCTATACAAATAAATAAAATTGAAGTGTCTGTTTGTAATGTCAAAATACTGGACTTTTTTCCTGCTCACACGGTTATTTGCACGACACCTATGCTTAAAATACAGCTTAATTTTTTTTTGTCTGTCTGTTTGTCTGTTTGTTTGAGGTAATCTTCAAAACACCTGGACCAATTTTGATTATATTTTACTACTACGTAGCTGTCTTTATAAGAAGTAACTTAAGCTGTATTTTATCCCGATATTCCCACGGGAACGGGAACTATGCGGGTAAGGCGCGAATGAAACCGAAACGAAGCGAGTTGTTACTTTAGAATAATATTATCCGTAAAAATAGACCATATATATGTAAATACACACGCAAATATATATATATATATATATATATATATACATATATATATATATATATGTATATATATATATATATATATATTATATCGATATTTTTTGACAGTATCGATGTATATAGAATATAAATTGTATACCAATATTTTTACTCCGCGGGTTTTATTTGCCACGGCATTAACTAACTGATTTTTTTTAAATTATAGGAGTTTAATTATGAAATTGCCGTTTTAACGTACTAGCCACTTTATAACTTTTTGGTGGTCAGTGGCGTAATTTACTTCAGCTTCCTCAGGTCTGGTCAAGCAATAAAAGCAGCTGTCTACTTTACAGAACTCCGAACAATGATGGCGAAACTCGCAGTAAAACAGCTCCGACTTGTTAATCGATCTTCACCATTATTGCTCCATGATAACGCAAGATCTCATACTGCATGAGAAACTCTTCTAACACTACAAGACCTGCAGTTAAAAACTATACGTCCGTCGCCCCAACCGACTACCATTTTGCCGCGATTTGGACAATTTTTTGCACGGCAAAATTTTTCTTCCAAGGAAGCAGTACAAAATACTTTCCCACAGTTTATGCAGTCTAGGATCCCAGAGTTCTATCGCAAAGGTTTAAATGATGTTCCAATTAGACGGCAGAAATGTACCTATAGATAACGAGGGTAAATACTTTGATTAAAGTAATCTATTTTATAAACAAAAAATGGTTTTAATTTATCAGTACAAAACGACAATTTCATACTATGCTAGTATTAAAATTAATAACACCGGCCAAGTACGAGTCCGCCTTAACAAATATATCTTTCGCGCCCTACGCCGCGCACCAATGCTACAATTCGCTCGGTAAAAACTGAGAGCGGCGACTCGTGGTGTCACTGAACATTTTAGCATAACCGGCGCCAACAAAGAAACAAATCTTAAATACCATCTACTTCTTATAATGACATATCGAACCATCACCACAACAGGATGGTCAGAAAAGTGATTTTGTTTTAATTTACATCCCCATTACTCGATAATTAATAGTAAGCAAGATTTATGATAAGCAGATAAATGTTGATAGAACTCGTGAAGAAGTGGTTTCAATACTTTCTAGAACGTATAAAACTTAAGGCTGAGTCCATAATTAAAATATTAGATTAAATAATAGCTAAAATTCTTTGCATGAGTCTCATTGACGCTTGGTCAATGTTTAGTACGTACATTTTTATGTATAGATAAAATATTTTTATGGCATACCATTATTACAATTTAGCAATAAAGCAAGAAATTAACTTTATTAAAACCATCAAATATATTGACAAAAACGACAAAGTCCGTAAATAACAAAGAAAAGCTGAACAGAAAATAACGAGTAATAAAAATAACAATTTTACAATGAATTTAGAAAGAGTAAATCTAGACTGATAAATCTGGTTATTTATTTGTGCACTGTACTAACGTGGTTGAGTAAGGCAAACATAACGTGCGAGGGAAAACTAATGACTAACGGCACTATTAGGGACACGAAAAAAGTATCGATACTTTTTGGTTTCGAGTGTTTTTTCTTTCGATACTGATACTTTGTACTCAAAGCTTTGTATTCGGTACTTATACTCAATGAGTACTTTTTGCAGGTATCGTATCGAATAAATTGTAGAAATTACCTATTTTAACCTTTTTCTTTTTTTATTGCAAACTGTGGCAAACGAGCAAACAATACACCTGATGGTAAATGTTGTTGCCGCCCATGGACCTTTGCAAGGCCTACCGCTAAGAAAGTCAAGCGAGTTTGAATGCGCGCAATGGGGTTCGGTGATACTAAAGGCAGCACTAAAAAACTCACCACACGCAAACGCCTTCAGAAAGTTGGGCTGCCGGCTCTCTCGCTTACCGAGTGAAGCGCAGTAACAAATTGCTACTACTCAGACGTCGATTTTCTGGAAGAGTGTGGTAATAACCCGGACGGACCGGCCCGCAGCTGTAGACAAACAATTGTCAACAGTGTAGCCCTACCACTATTAAGTGTAATTGTTTAAACGTACTGAACCTTCTAAAACGTAGCTTGAAATATTTCCATCCGTTCACAGACGTTCAATTCCTAAAAAAATGGATGTAAAATCTTTTATCCATTTTGAATACAAAATATCCAAAAAAAAAAATTGATAAAACCATTTTTGTGTTTTGGTCTACTGTAGTTAAACTGACGTTACTTATTGACTGACGTTGATGTCCTGACGTATGCGCATTAAGCTCTAAGAACAGTATTCGATACTTTTGCTCCGATAGTTTTATTAGTACGATACATTTCATTTTGTACTAATCATGAGTACAGTATCGGTACATTTTATTCGATACCATGTCCCTACTGACGTCACTTATTGACTGATATTTACTTATATTTACGTCTAGACGCTTGGGCATTTTGTAAAGAAATTTTGAAAAGTACTCGATGCTTTGAAGTATCGATACTTTTGTTTTGGTACTTTTATGAGTACGATACTTTTTTTCAATGCTACTCATGAGTACAGTATCGATACTTTTTATTCGATACCGTATCAGGACCTATCAGGACCAGATCTGGTCCAGATAAGGATATCCTGATGTCAAATATAATAAAGTATGGTAAGGCATAATTGCATCAGGACCAGGTCTGGTCCAGATAAGGATAGCCTGATGTAAAACATAATAAAGTATATACTTTAAAAATATAATTGATTTTTAAAGTAAAAACAAAAATAGATTGAAAAAATAAATGGAAATTAATAATACTATTTACATTTTATACAATTTTACTTATTATTAAATCAACTTGTACACTTATTATACTAATTTTATGATTTTAGATCAATTTAGATTGTTGCATTCATTATCAATTTATTTATTATATATTTATTACTATAAATGATAAAAAAACATATTGTTGGCCAAAATTCTCGCCGTTGGTGTAAATGCAATTTACATACTAATAAACTAACTTCCGAAAACTTATAAATAATAGTCTTCCATAGTGTCACGGGTCCACCGTAAAAAGCGATCACTATCTTCATCTATTATTCTATTTTCTTTGTAGTCTTCTCCAATTTAACAAATAAAGAACATATAAGAAGTTCCTTACCGTATTATTAAAATTAACAAGTAGATATTTTATTCATTTGAGACTATAGTTATTGATTATTGGGAAGAAAAAAGAGCGATCTATCTGTAACTCGTGTTTCACAGTAAAAGATAACTTATTCTTAATGTTGGATAGAAAATTCTGTCCATCGAAAAGCTTATGAACACACAAGAATATTCAATTGTATTCATCCACAATGAACGAGTGTGAATAACAATATATTTCATGTAAAAATATACTTCAGTGAAAGAGCCTCGGTGAATTATTTATAGTGTTCGTCGCTACATGAATGACTAAAAAACATTTTATGCACTGAACTTTTAACTCAATATTAGTCATAAGATTTAGCAAACCATATTTTACAAACCAACTTATGAGAAAAATGAGAAAGTATGGATACCGTGCACCATGCTCATCCAATTCCTCATGTGCAGAAAAACTTACTGACTTTATCCGTCGTGATATTTTCCTTTCTCGTTTAGGAAGTTACATCATAAACGGCTCTTGCAGAATATACTTTATGAACGCGTGCATAAAAGTCGTGTATGAATTGATAAAATAAATAAAATTCTTACGAAATGGGCCAATACACTTGCTAAAAAGATGGTGACTGCGCAATTTTACGTGCCGTTTACACGGTCAATCACTTTCTTTGTTACATAAAACGAGTGTGCTGTTGTACATATTTATTAAATTGTGTTACTTATATAGTACATAACTGTAATTATGACATCAATTAAAAAAAAAATCCTGATAATTTGTTATATATTACATCATTTATTGCATTTATTTTTCGATATTAATATCCCTGTAATGCTGATCAATAACAAAATGTCACCACTCTATTTTTTGCGGGGCCATACTATTGTAGTATATCTAGTAGGCAAGTTTTCCTCCTAATATAAATGAGACCTCGAACCCCGACATATTGCACTGTTGCCTCCAGCAAACTCCTTTATGTAAGCATATACGTGGGCCATACTTATTTTTGGGGACAAATGGTATGGTATAAGGCTTGATCAGTCCGGGGCGACAGAGGGGCGACCTTTTAACGCCATAACCCCGTATCTCTCCTTCGCTATGTGGACAGGTTGCCTATACCTAGACCTTGTCATCAGTAGCCTGGCCGGCAGGTTTCCCTTTCGCTTAACTTCAAGTATCGACAACCCGGCCAGTTTCATCGTCGCACATTTGGCCTCTTCGCGAATGATGGACTTATCCGCGGTCCGATCACACACTACCTCGGGTGGAGTGACATTCACGCCGCCCACTCGGACCCACGCCGCTAACTCTTTTGATGAGACTACTGCCTCGAAGTAGGTGGTGATCTTTACGCATCGCTTTGGCGACGACCAGCATCAAGTTGGCACCGATGGCTGCGACAAATTCACGGCGCTGCTCTGCCCAGGTCGTGCATGCCTGGAGTGCAGCATCATATCCTCGGTATATATTTGATGACAGGCAGTCGGTCGGTCATAAAAATATTTCCAGTAAGTTTTCGTAATATGTACCTAATATGAAAGAAGAGAACATATTGAGTCGACCCTCAAGTAACTGGGATAAGAGCAGGATGATGATGAGGAAATGAGTCACAAACAACAATATTAAAAACAGCTTTCTGTTTTTGTTAGTTCATTTGCCTTCATTAATATTCTTTTGTTGTAAAAGTTATCCTTGTTGCCTTTCGTGTCCTTATTACCAACTTTTATTATTTCATTTTCATTCCACATAATGTTCCATTGCAATAAATATTAATACTGATTAAGTACCTATGTATTGGTCGAGGTATTCCCAATTTGTTCCAAAATAATTTTAATATTTTCCCCGATGCACGAATTTTAAATTTGAATACATTGATAAAATCGACATCGTAATCAAGAGCTGTGCGGCTGAATAATTGAATGCTTTACTGTTATTTTTAAATAAATACTTCACCTGTATTTTTTAAAGATCACTAATAGGAAATGTTAGTGATGATGTTATAGATGTAAGTTACCTCTATAGTATACTGTGGTTTGTAATTAAGCAGATAAACCGAGGGTGTAGGTTCCTTAGCTAAATGGTACCGTAATATTATTAGAATTACAAAATTGAATTTAAGACAAAGCAATCTTTGCCAGCTCGTAACATTCTCGAAAGTTTCATATCGAAAATAGTACAATCTAAATGAACTCATTGTGATAATAAAACAAATTCGTGTATAGGTTATGGGTATTCGTAATTAAGTTAGCAGTGTGCGCTCTAGAAAATCCAATTTTACAACCAATACTTTCACGCGTACCGATCTATTTTTGCCTCGCATGTTCTAATTCTAAAACAGTCTTTTAGTTTGAACTGACATGGTTTTAACACATTAGCTAGCTTACTTGTATGTTACTGCAACTTACGTGTAGGCATATAAACAATTTTATACAGGGTTTTTGGCTGGTAATAAATGCTGGTAAAAATTAGCTGAAGTGCCTGTAAAAGGTTATTTTAGCTAGAACTTGGTATAAAAAACTAAATATGATTTATAGCTTTTCAACATTCATTGGATATGGAATATAGAGTTATATTTAACAGATTTTTACACGATTTTACGAATTTTTCTTATTATATAAGCGATAATTATTATTTATATTGGACTTTATCCCACAGTAACAAAACGAGCAAACTGGTGTTAACATCAGTAAGTTAAAAAAATGAAAAAAAAAAAAAAAAACATAAACATTTAAATGTTTACATCTCCTAATCGTCTATTACGCGTGAAAGAAAGGAATCGTAATTTATCTTGCTAAGGCATAGCGTTGCAAAATAAAGAATACTGATTTAAATTAATTTTATTTCATAAAGGAATAGAATTCTCTTTTCAAAACTCTTTTTTTTTATTTGTTCGCATATGTTTTCGTCCCAAATGAGTCTTTTTCATTATAATGGATACAGTAAAAAAATCCAACAATAAACGTGAGGCGCTCCAAGTATGTGATTTCAACGGTGTTTACAGAATGATACCTACTACAAATGAACACACAACTTACTTATTGTTGATTGGCCTGCATACATTCTGAAAATTACGCTCTGATTAATAAGCCCAGTAGTCGTCTGAAAACGGCTCAACAGTTACAAATTAAAGGTATAATGTGCAATCCACATTTAAATTATCTACGTCTTATATATGTCGCTACTTGCGTTAAACAGACAGATATTGTATAAAAAGATTTATCAAATCGATGCATCATTTGGCTGCTTAGCGATGGTGTCATTCATCACAACTTATTAAATAGAAATCATCGTTACTCCTGATGTGTGGTATCATGAACTGAACACAGACTTTGATAAGCGTGTTCTTCTGCAAGCAGATATAATTGATCGTGACCCTTTGAAGAGTTTCTTGCCTCACCTCCACCGGATTGGTAAAGACACATTAGATACATAGTTTATTACTTTTATTAATTCATCATCATTATCATCATTCAGCCCTTTGACGGTCACTGCTAGATGTGGGCCTTCCTCATGTTTCGCCACAAAGTGCGGTCCTGTGCCGTATGCATCCAACGACGCTCAGCAACTATCACCAGGTCTTCGGTCTACCTAATGGAGGCCGTCCTACACTGCGTCGTCCAATATGTGGTCTCCACTCAAAAACCTTTCTTCCCCAGCGGTTTGGTCGTGCGATGTGGCCTGCCTACCTCACAGAGAAATCCCAAGCACAGCCCGCTCCATAGCACGCTGAGCGACTTTGAATTTGGTTATGAAGCCATGATCAAATATTGTATAATAATAATAGTTTGACTCATCAGATTACGGCAGGCAAATTAAGAGAGTTATACAAAGCTTATTAGAAATTTCAAACAATAACATTAAAGGTAAAGGGCGATGGTAGGTAATAATTTAATTACATTTTCATAATAATTTTTACGTACTTTATCCGCTTATTACCCTGTCATAATTACGACCGCATAACTGTAACTTTCTACCTATTCATCATCTTATCAACATTCACTTAACGCATGCATCATGGCATACATACACAACACACATCTTCTATAATTATATAATCCGTGGCCTAGTAAAGGGTTTAGCGATCGGTGATGTAAGTTTCCCAAGAGAGTGTTACCTACTTCCCATTCTTCTAGTTATCTCTTTAAAAGTTTTTACAACTCCTATGGTAAAATAAGGAGTGGTGACGCATTATTTTCTTCACTTACTACCACAGAGGAAACTTTTAATCACTTTTAGTATAACTTTTAGTACCAGGTTATAGGATAGTATTAGTACAGAGTTTGCCGGGTGGTGACAGAGTATGAATTCAATTCACCACCCCCCTGTCTTTCCCGTGGGTATCGTAAAAGACGATTAAGGGATATAATATGCATAATTGCATATAAATCTATGCAAGAGAAGGAAAATTCATCTGAATCTGGGATGCTCGATCGACAGTCACAGGCTTATGCCAATAGATCAACGAAGCAGTCACATTTAATTAGTAACTTCGTAACCGTCAACCCACGATCACGTTAAACCCTATCTCAATGCTTATTATTATACAGAATATAATTTCCATTGTTCATTTTACAACAATTGCATCAACAGATTTTATCTCACACAAAATATAATAGGTGTACTTAAGAGTCTAATTAACTTCCCCTATTTATACCTGGAAAAACAATGGTAGTTTCGTTTATATAATAATACAAATGTGATTTTTGATCAGTCTCTCAGACATTACCGACTGGCCTTTTATGTGAGGTCAGATAATTTATGAATTAACAGCACGAAGGTGAGATCTGGACATATAAATTTAAAACAATGGAAGTTGGATATATTCTATGTACAGTATAATACACGCTATTTAAATGGTTATGTAGGCATTTTGAATAGGTAGCTTTCGCCTAAAGGCGCTTTCATTATAAATAATCGGTACGTAACTCAATATCTAGGAAATACACACTGTAATTTTGTTTCTAAGACACTATTGACGTAAGTATTCGATTATAAATCATACATCATTTGAGGTTGAAGGTGGCCCACGAGATAGGTGATGAGTAGTAATCGCTGCTGATTTGGTCGAGCTGATATGCATACGATTAGTATTGGAATGCAGTCTACGTGTTATCCTAAACTCTAAGAAGTGTGTTACACTTACTTTGTTGCTACTACACTCTGCGTCTAATGCCGCCCTAGCCGAGGCCGCAGGTGATCGGACCGGGGAATTGTCCGTCACCCGCAGAGAGGCTAACCGCGCAACGGCGACCGACGTCCCAGGACGTCGAGAGGTGAGGTTACCCGAAAGGGTATTCCGTCAGGCCGACCACTGACGACAAGTCACATCTGCTCCGGTGGTCGGCCCAACAACGAGGTGAAGTGGGTACGGGTGGGTTATGGGCCCGCGCGCCGTCCTTTCATCGCCCCGGACGGACTGGACCGCGCGTGCGCTTACCACAGCCCACCCATAAAAAAAAAAAGAAAAAAACACTTTGTTGATTTACTGTACTGATGGTACCACGACATGAATAAGTTCTAATTTTTTTGTACGATTTGTTTTTCTACAACGGCATAAAATTATATATTTCAGGGTTCCAGCGCGTGAAAATGTCATGTGACGCCCTTTAGTGATATATTCAATACATGATAATCATTTCACCTCATATACGTCCTACTGTTTGGCTCAAGCCTCTTCCACAATAGGAGAGAAATAAGGCAACAGTTGACTTACTATACCGCGCCGGTCAGACGTCGTATAGGATTTCAATTCAGTTTTTCCTTCTTTTGCATAGATGTTTATGCATATTGAATCCCTTAGTCGTCTTTTACGACACCCACATGCAACAGAGGGGTGGTGAATTGTATTCTTACGCCGTCACACTGAAGTATTCAATACGTTAGTAATTTACTGTATTATTTTGAATAATTTTGCTATTATTTTGTATGGTGTAATACAGAGAAAATGTTAATTGTGATGTGACAATAATTTATACCTATGTACTTGTCACTTACTGAAAAACTACTCAATATGACGAAATGAAATAATGTCTATCCATTATACGACACTCATAAAAGTTGCCGATGTCTGCTCTCGTTCTAACGAGAGCAGACATCGGCAACTTTGATGGCAATAGCAATGGCAATCTATTGCCAAAAAATCTTTATATACCATAAAGAAAATTGTACTAAAATTGGTTATATTTAGATTGTTAATTTAACAATGTTTTCGATTAAAAGAATTTGTATCCGAGATCATAAGTAAATATTATTAAAAACATAATATATCTCATGTCAATATCTGCTCTAAATACCAATTTACATACAGCATGGGGACTTTTGACGCGAATGTCAAAATGTCATGTAGCGCTTTTATATTCTTTTCATTATTTTAGTGTTTTAAAGTGTTATATTCAATAATTTTGCTGATATTTTATGTAATATAATGCAGATAAAATTCTGAAATGTAATGAAAATGATATAATAGTGAATTACGTGCATTTTGACATTCTGCCCAAATTTCCTGAGACGCATGACTTGTATCAGCACCAAGTCATGCTAACAACTGACTGAAAGACTAAGACTAAAGACGTGAATAATAATCAATATACTCGACACTGGCACCAATAGCTCATATTATTGTAGCTCATTGCCATTAACTAAGAAGAAGAAGAAGTACATACAGCATAATAAGTCTGTCAGAAGCCAAACAGGGAATAATACACCATGATAGAGTTATTAAGATGGTGAGATTTGATGAACAGCACAGCTTCAAATAGGGCTATAGCTTCGCCCGAGAAAACGGAAGCAAATGAGAGATTTTTAAAGTTAAGGGAAATTTTGGCATGAGGAATATATACTGCTGACCCAACAGCACTATTCTCCTTTAATTTAGAAGCATCTATGGAAAGAGATTGCCATCCACTAAAGTCTTTTGGCACCAATTAGTGGCATAACCATAAGGCGAAGTAGTGAGTAAGTACATACAGCATGTAAAATGCATGTTACTGCAATATTCACCATTTCTGGACATCATATCATGACCCCTATCTACTTAAACTTCACAGAGAAAGCCATGAGAATGGAACCACACTGCGAAGAATTGAGTCATACTAATATTATGTACCTATATCTAATTCTAAGGCTAGAAATTATTTTGGACAAATCATAAAATATGACTAGGGGGACTGGACCGGACCTTTACTAAGAGATACCGGGATGGAGTGAAGGTGGAAAATGACTGGGCAAAATAACGTTATAGAACTAGACCAATTACGTATTTTAATGGATAGTTGGTTAAAACTTGGCATAGTTAGAAAGCGAGTGTTTACAATTATAACGCGTATAATATACTTGCACTGTATCTCTGCCCCAAATGTAATAATTATGGACATAATGCCAATGTTGATCAGAACGAAATGCATATTGATATTGACATTCTACATAGGTTATTAGATCAAAAATAAACTACACATCTATTTAAACAATATAAAACATTATTTATTTCATTGGTTCCGCAAAACTATACGCTAAGAACTTAAAAGTTATCAACCTTAATCAGTTAGCTAATAATAACTAGCTACTTAACAACAAACTACATAGCATCAGTGGGTCCTGACATAATTATGTCTTGTAGTAAAATGTTAGCCTTACATATACACCACGACACATATTATCAACGTACATGTACTCAGACTCATAGACGGTAACTACAAGGACATAGTCTGCCATAAATATTTGTCTGCACTTCTATTAACATCATGATAATCTCAGAAAAAATCGCATCGCTTACTCACAATTTTCGCATTGCAATATTTTATATAAAACAAAACGGTGTCATTACCCAAGTGAGTTACGATGCAATTGTCCTTTGCTCGACATGGCGCCTGTGGGAACCTTGATTTGCAGTCTTTTCTATATAATATGGCATAAAACGCTTTGCCTGACAAGCGTTTTTTGAAATCCTAATAATGAATACCTAGACTAGACTCAATTTGCTAGCCTTATTATTATTAATAAATTATTTCGGGAATTGCCATGACTGCTTTGGCGTCTGTTGACTCTCCTGCTTAGGAGATTCATGAATAGTTACTGATTTTTGGCTTTCTGCTGTACTGTGGTCACTTCTGTCCCAACCGTGAGACTCGTGTTCGTGTACGTGTTCATGATGATCAGGAGAAGGGAACCATTCGGAAATCCAAACGGGCCGCCAAATTTTCTTTACACCTGGAACCCAGATCTCTTTCCAAGCTGGTACCCAGATTTGTTTCCATGCTTCCTTCCATTCTAGCTTCTTATCAGGTACCCAAATCAATTTTTTGGATGGCTTCCAAATTTGTTGCCAAGCTTCTTTCCAGACTAATTTTTTATCATCGACCCATATTTGTTTCTTCTCAGTTTTCCAGATTTGTTTCCATTCGTCCTTCCACACCAATTTCTTATCGGGAATCCAGATTTGCTTTTTAGCTGGCTTCCAATATTTCTTCCAATATGGCTTCCATATTAACTTCTTTTTCCACAAATCGTGAGATGTGTATTCCCATCCATCATGGTCTTTCCCTAAGAATTTCTCTCCGGGGATACCAACCTTAACCCATTCTGGCTTCCAAAGTTTCTTCCACGCTGGAACCTGAATTTCCTTCCAACCGGGTACTACAATATCCTTATAAACTGGAACTGTAATCTTCTTCCAATCTGGCACTTTAACCTCTTTCCAAGCGGGCACTTTTATTGGTTTCCATATAGGCTTATAAATTTTCTTCCAGTCGGGTACTTTAATTTCCTTCCAAACGGGAATTTTAGTTGGCACCCACACCGGCTTCCAAATTTTTTTCCAAGAAGGTTTCCATATTTGTTTCTTTGCAGGCTTCCATATCTTTTTCCATCCCGGTTTCCAGATAAGCTTTTTTTTCCAATAACCAGGATCATGGTGATCATGATGGTCATGGTGATCGTGGTGTTCTTCATGGTGCTCTTCTACGTGATGTTCCTGATGGATGTCATGATGTTCATCAAAGTCGTGATGATGATCGTGGTCATCATCTATCACTTCATGGTGATCTTCATGTGGGTGTAAGTCATCATGGTCCTGAAATGGGCTGACAAGATCATGTGGAGGTGCGGGATAGTCATAGCCATCACGCCGTTGAGCATTCTGTGACTTTGGTTCCACTTGTTGCTGTACTTGTTGCGTTTCTGGTATAATCGCCTTTCCCGAGACTAGAGCGATTTGTAAAATTACCGCTAGGGTAATCTGAAACAATAATTTATATTATTAGTAGGCAACCGTTAATTAAAACATTGATCGCATAGCAGAAATCGATAGCTTTGTACAAATGCATCTCAGATATGTGATCCAAGGATATTCGCAAAGCTGATAAAATGTAATTGTTAATAGATTCATATTGTTCTACTTTATAGTAGTCATTAACCTATGTACCTAAAGGGGAAAATCAGTGTAGCACACCCAAAATTATCCAAATAAAGGACATAGTCCCATGCTTATACTAAAATTCTTCAGATTCCCTTAACAAAAGCCATTATTATATTTCTCATAAAATCTATAATTACTTGCCTAAAGCAATAGAAAAAGGTAAGGTA
Organism: Lymantria dispar; assembly: GCA_032191425.1. Classification (NCBI taxonomy): domain Eukaryota; kingdom Metazoa; phylum Arthropoda; class Insecta; order Lepidoptera; family Erebidae; genus Lymantria; species Lymantria dispar. The sequence goes on from CM063440.1 coordinate 19,448,042, forward strand.
TAAAATATTAAGAACCTAATAAAAATATATTTTCGCTTTATTAAATTATGTTCATATATCATTAGGTATATTTGTTGATGTAATTTAAAAAATGAAAGCTGGCTACATGATTCAAATATGGTAAGATTTCTAAGCGAGTTGGATACAGTAACTACTCTAAGCACTGGCTAATTCACAAGTCTCACAATATAGGAAGCCTGTATTTGAATAGCTGTGGACATTACACTTTCTACTACCACTTCGCTTGGGTTATCTAATTACGAAGAAAACGTTATTTAGTTAGCATTATCCTCAGGGCCGGATTAAGCCTATGAGGGCCCCTAGGCAATGCATTTCTCGGGTCCCTGATCTAATGTCCAGGAGCTGGAGCATCAATTACAGGTGTGCTGCTTTCTCTTTTGCCACCAGCAGTAATAAAAAAGGCATAGATAATATTGAGGTAGTATACAATTTAACAAAAAAAAAACGTTCGATGAATTTTTTTTTCTTGGTGCTTGCTCGGGGCCCGGAGTCAATGCGGGGCCTCTAGGCCTAGTCTGCCTTATGGATAATCCGACCCTGATTATCCTAAAGCCTATATAACTATTACAGTAAGGACAGTGTCGAAACTAATACACATATCACTAAAACTGTAACACGAATTTAGAATAAGTTGAATATTGAGAAATCCTTAGATACAAGTATAACCCGGATTTTTCAAGTTCATATGTTATGTAAACACGATGTTTTAAACGTAGCATACATTAAAGTATGTTATGTATGTTATGCTTCTAGGCTGAGTATCGTTTGTTATTGTTACGCAATGGCAACTTACAGGTATGATGTAAATTAAGTTAATTAAAAGCAAACTTTTTGTAAAACATCATATAAAAAAAGTAAAAATACAAAGTTTTATCTTGCTATAAAGGACAGTGAAATCTCATTCGTATGTGTTTACAACATGTGCTTACATATATTATTTTTATTAGCATAATTCACACTTGAGGCTAATATATATACTACATTCGGTCGTCATTATGCAATGATTATATAAACCGTTACAGTGCCGTTGTAATCGGCGACCCGACCTTACAATATTAAGTCACATACTTAATACACTTGGAGAACTATTAAAACACTTTTTCATTTTATGCCACTGAATAGGAAATGTGAGAATTTATATGTTTTTAGATATTTAACTATCGTATACACAAATACTAATATGATGGCATAATTGTCTAAGTGCCTATCGTTCGTGTAAATTATATAATTGGTTATTTTCCTATTTTTCATTTACGTTCCTCAATTTTATATTGCTAAAGCTCCTTGCCTTACAAGGACTTATTCTTCAGTGCAGGGAATTAATCTTAATAAAGTGAAGATTAACAAGGTGATCGCGTTACAGGTGATTATAATGTCTCAAAAAAAATCTGTATAGGGTAATTGAATAAGGCCAACCTGAGAAAAACGCCAACAAACAAACTTTTCAGTTTCATGTAACTAATAAATTATGATTTTATTTAAATATCTTCCATTAAGACATATGATGTTGATGGCTGATATTATATGTTGCCGCGACAGATTTGGAGCAAAAACTAGCAGAACATGAATTAGGATTATTGTCAGAACGACGTTTTGTGAAAAACATAATTATTTATTAAATCTTAAGTGGTATCGGATACTTCGTGCTAGGTCATTACCTAACCGACTATGTCATTTGTAGAATCATAATAACACCTAAGGTACACTAGATTTTATTTCTATATTTAACTCTGAATGAAATATATTTCTAGAATTATCCTCCACTCTATTTTTTTGACGTTTCTTATTCCAAATATTTCAAATTGCTTTTTATTTGACGTATCAATAAAAGTTGTTGCTTTTCGTAGTGAATATTGCGTAATGCTGTTCTCATGATGCGGTTATTATTTTAAGCTCCGGCTTACAAATGTGAATGTAGTTTTATATTCGCTACCAAAAGAAGATTACGGATTGTGACCTAGCTAGTGCCGCCAAAACGGAAGAACATCGTTATGCAATCGAATGAGTTCATCGGCATTACCTGCAGTGTTCTAGAGAGATTTGCTACTTATCGTACATGCCGATTCAATTAACAATAGCGGGAAATTGTAGACTGTAGGGAACATCCGCAGCATCAAGAAAAGTCATTGCTACTGTTGCAAGTAGTCACTGTGGTACATTATATAATTAGCCGAGTCTGCGATTGCGACTGAGGTTCTGAAGACGGCTTATATGTCGTCACCCTCCCAACGTTGGTCCTGGCTTAAAACTTTATTGATTAAAGCATAATTTAATCATAAAATATTGAACAAAATTTTAATGGCTTTCATATAATGAATGTGAATTTATTTTGGCGACCTGTTCGTCAAAGTTAACATTGTAACTTTGTTATTATTTACTTATTTCTTGAAGCGTATATTCAATGATTAAATTCACGATATGTACATATAGAATAACGTAACACGTAGTAACATATATTTTTTAAGTTGTTTTGAATGCAAAATATAATTAATTATCATAAATTAATTAATTTATCGCGTTAAAACATTAAATTCATTGCCACAGAATATTTTTATGTTAATTGTTACAGTTATGAACTGTGGCACCGGTGCCAAGTGCCACGAAATAAATAATTTTAATAATATTTAAATAATTTTTGATACACTTAATCAAAGTTGTTAGTAGAACAAGCGATACATTTCTTACCGTATGTTATCACATTAACTTAAAGAAAATAATAATCAAAATTGTAAAATATTGTCGCGTAAGGTTTGAAAGATAACACTGACCACTTGACTCCAGATCCCTCGCATGTTGAGGCGGGGAACGACGTTCCACTTGCTAAGACGGCGGAACTGTTATCACTCTATTAGTTCACCTTGGGTATGTGTTTATATATGAGCTGGTGCACCCCATCGTGTGAGGCGGTGGGGCGAACGCGTCGCTCACTTTCGCTGGCACCCCACATCATCGAGACAATCTTAGCTTCGCCTAACCCGGGAAGCGTGGGATTAAAAAATAACACTAAATTAATTTAAAAATATGTAATAACATTTATGTATTCGAATAAATATAATTATCAAAACAAAACTCGAAAATTAGCAAAAAACTTTTTTCAATTACATAAAATCTATAAGGATAGGTCCAACCGCTTTCGGGCTCAAAAATATTATTTGATTTGAAATATATTCCTAAAATAAATCTTTGATTATTAGATTTCATATTCACTTTTAAAAATAAACATTTTTCTTGACTATTCAGTTTATCTAAATACGAAAATCTAATTGTGAAATACCTAATATGAATACGCGGGTGCAATGCATTACTAGTCATATTTTTCTCTGAAAACTTTATACCCGTATAGAATTTGGAAATACGTTCACTAACGACTTTAGACCCACTATTCTGGTGCCCTAAAAATATATAGGTACTAGCAAACCGCTCTCGCTTCGCTTCGGTTTTAGTCGTTTTACCCGCGTAGTTCCCGTTCCCGTGGGAATACCGGGAGAAAATATAGCCTAGTTTACGCCCTGATATTATAGCGTTCCATTGGTGAAAGAATTTTTGAAATCGGTACAGCTGTTTTGAAGATTACCCGGAACAAACAGACAGACAGACAGACAAAAAAATTTTAATCTGTATTTTAGGCATAGGTGTCTTGCAAATAACCGTGTGAGCATGAAAAAAGCCTATTATTTTGACATTACAAACAGACACTCCAATTTTATTTATTGGTATAGATTAAGTATATGTGTATGTGTTGTGAGTACCTAATATAAGTCAATGTGTATGTGTTGTGAGTACCTAGGAGAGGCTTAATCATAAAATTGCTTCGCAGTCTCATCATTGTCTCAGCTCATACATCCCACTGCGGGGTTCAAGCCGCCTCCACAATAAGAGGAAAATTTACCATGCCGGTCAGACATGTTGGTATAGGGTTTTATATCGAGTTTTAGTTGTCTTGTACGGCAGTTATATGCATATGTCTGGAGTGGTAGGACCACACTGTCGACAGTTATCTGTCTACAGCCGCGGGCCGGTCCGTCCGGGGCAGTACCATGCTCTCGCAGAAAATCGACGTCTGAGTAGTAGCAATTTGTTATTGCGCTTCGTTCGGTGAGCGAGAGAGCCGGAAGCCCAACTTTCTGAGGTTGTTTGTGTGTGGAGGGTTTTGATGGTGCCTTTAGTATCACCGAGCCTCAATGCACGCATTCACACTCCCTTCACTTTCTTCGCGGTAGGCAGCGGCCTTGTAAAGGTCCATGAGCGGCAGCAACACTTATCATCTGGTGTACTGTTTGCTTGTTTGCCACTGCTTGCAATAAAAAAGAAATATGTTATAGTACGATATCCATGGGCAAGATAGTGAGTGATGAATTGTATTTTCTCTCCTCACACGGAATGTGGTGACGCTCACCACATAGAAAATCGAGTCCGAATTATGAGCCATTATAATACCTACTTCTAATCTCAAGAACTGCTGCTCCGATTTGAAAAATTGTTTCAGTGTTAGATAGCCCAGTTATCGAGGAAGGCTATAGGCTATAAATTATCACGCTAAAACCAATAGGAGCGGAACAACAATGACGAATATTTCAATATCGGGGTGTTTTACCTTTTAAGAGATTAAACACTGCGTAAACGGTTAAAGTATCGCAAAAATCATTGTGACAGAATCGTATTATTTAAATTTTTTTTCACCTTCTACGTAAACGAGGTCGTAGGTTAAAGTTAGCGTTAGCCCAAAGTATTTATTTCGCGTGTACAAAGTCGCGGGCAGAAACTAATTTACTATATACCTAATATATTCTCTTTTCCTTGTGGTGACGGAGTAAGAATACAATTCATCACTCCCTATCGTGCCCGTGGATGTCGTAAAAGACGACTATGGGATATAATATGCACATAACATCTGTGCAAGAGAAGGAAATCTCGAAATAAAACCCTATACCAACATGTCTGACCAGCATGGTATAGTAGGTCAAATGCCCTCCCACTGTAGAGGAGGCCCGAGCCCAACAGTGGGACGTATGTGGACTGCGATGATGATGATGATGATGAACATATTCTCTATAGTGACGGTGCAAGAATACATACAATCAGCCCTTACCAGTGACTAACGCAATTACGCTATACTAGTCACTTTGCTGAAGAAGAGCGCTGAGAAGGTGAAATGAAACAAATCTCTTTGTAACTTATATGACCTGATTAGTACAACTAGTGCTCGTCGAGTGGTCGAAATTCGACCATAATTCATTTAAAGTAATTTTTCTGCTACACAATTTTCTTTTAATTTCATTTATGTATATAAAGCAAGCTGTATTTCACTAACAACTAACTTCAACTTCAACTTCTTATTATGGCTTCAGCGGCGTAGGGTTGCCACAAATTTGCCAATGTCGAGTAACATTGAGGGAAAAGTGAGAGAGCCAAGTTGATCAGTATAAGAAGATGATCGGTATTTATAATAAAGTATTATATTAAATGTATTGGCTCTGTTTCTATTTCTAAAAGCAGTAATGGATCATGGATTTGAGATTACAATCTAATATTGTTGATTTTCATCAATTTTGATAAGGTTTTATGAAAAGGAGAGAAAATTAGAGATAGTAAGAGACGTGAGTTAGTAGGGGCGGGGAACACTAATAACTAATAAACTAATATATAAGTACAAATGTCTATTAGACATTGTCATCATAATTATGATTGTTTGACATTCAGTTCGACCAGAGATTTTAACCACAAACAAGTGTATAAGCATTGGTGTGTGTGTGTGTATGTGTGTGTGTGTGTGTGTGTGTGTAGCAATTGCATGCTAGTGTGCCTAATGCCCTTTTTAATGAATTTAATGTATTTCTAATCCATTATCATATGAAATTTCAGTTTTATGCATTTCTTCTCATTATATACTTCAATTGTGCCAAATTTCATACTTGTCCATCCACGTAATTTTCGTAAAAAGGGGTACAAAGTTTTTGCTTCACGTATTAATATATAGAAGATAGATAATGCAATTTCTCTGTCATTGTGAGAGACGCTTATACTCAATAGGGAAATGCATATCAGCTGTAACAAGAGTTACTAAAAGGTACTTGTTTAAGTACTGCGCTCACCATTACCTAGTCTGCGTAAGAGCATAACAACCATCTAAGGTTATCACCTCTAGTCTAAAACAAAAGAAAAAATATTAAAAGGTAAATTTTGTCAATAGTAATCAATTTATCATTCATTCATCACCATATATCCCACAGCTGTACTGGCGCCTCCTCTGCAATGGGAAGGAAATTGAACTATAATACCATGCTGGTCAGACGGATTGTACAGAATTTTTTTCGAGTTTTCTTTCTCTTGCAAAGAACATCTATATATACGCAAAACAAAATACCTCAATCGTCTTTTACGACATACACGTGCAAGATAGAGGGTGTTAAATTATATTCTTACTCCGTTACTCGACGGAAGTAAAGAATAATCAATAATCGAATTCAATAGAAGATTTTATAAAACTTGAAGACTTGAGAACAGTTGAAAACAATTCGAGTAAATTTATAGATACAACTTTTTATAAAATTTATTACGCTGGGACGGTTCATTCTGCCACTTTTTATAACACGCTATGAACACGTTGCCTCTAATCTTAATATAGTACCTCATTACTGGATATGGGTTTACAAAAGAGATATAATGCAATAATCGCCACGTTTGGTAAACCAGATGGAGATCGTCGTCGATTTTATGAAAGTGCTACTGCCCTGGTTCTTCTAGGGTGCCGTACCTCAATAAAAAACCCTTATAGGATCACTTTGTTGTCCTTCCGTCCGTCCATCTTTCTATCTAACAAGACCCTTTTTCTCAGGTACGCGTGAAGCTATCAAACTGAAATTTGTATCAAATACTCAGGTCTACTGTCCCTTAAAGCTGTGAAAAAATGAAACTTCTAAGCCATAACAATGAAAAGATACAGCCGTTTATGCCGCAAATTTACGCAAAATTTCGACACTGCGAGGGAATCAAAACCTACAAGGTGGCCCGTGAACTCAGAATCTTGAAATTTGGTACGAAGCAATTTATAGCACAGATAATGAAAAAATTGCGAAAACGGGTTTGTACAGAACCTTCAGTGCGCGAGTCCGACTCACACATGGCCGGTTTTCAGTCGGTTTTTACGTCTTCCACGGGCAAGTAGACAATGGTGACAGAGTGTATTTTTAATCAGGTCTCCCCTGAATTAATATAACTAGTTACTAATCTGTGTATTTGTGTTTATCCGTGACGGAGTAGGAATACAATTCATCACCCACTTTCTTGCCCATGGTTGTCGTAAAAGACGACGAAGGGCTATGATATGCACATAGTCATTTAAAAAAAAAGGCAATATTGACATCCCCTATACCAACACGTCCACCAAGCGGCAATTTCTCTCCCATTGCGAAGGAAGCCTGAGCCCAAAAGTGAGACTTCTGTGGGCTGAGATAATATTTGAATTACAGTAGAAACTCGATTTACCGGACTAACTGTTGTCGTTAGGCATTCGGATAATTGAAAATCCGGATAATCAAATGTATAAAAAACCTCCTTTGGTCTCATGCATAGGTACTGTGTACATAATTTTATGCGTTTATAAAAAGACGAATACATATCCCCCGGGGCGCGCACCTCAAGCGGAGTAACAATTATACACTACAACAATATTGAAACGCATGGGGCAGCGATCCCGCGGGGCGTGGGCGGGACATGCCATTTCAGATACGTTCATGCTTGGATAAATCGATTTGTAGGTACAATACATAGGTCGCGGTTGGCGGTCCGGATAATCGCAAATCCGTATAACCAAGGGCCGGATAATCGAGTTTCTACTGTATAATTTAATACTTCTCAGTCAACACGAAGTTATGTGCGATAGATAACCATCGTTTGTTAAAAAAGTGAAGGTAAACAACGTGAGAAACTCTAAATTAGGCCTTTACAACTGACATGCTATTGGGCCTGAACCTACTATACAGTGAGAAATAAATTGCATTAGTATACCATGTTCGTCAGGCGGCTATCTGCTTTCGCTCTTTAATTACCATTCCAAACTCCAGAAAAATATTTACGCTTTATTAATCACTTTTATCCCTGTTGTGACGATATAAGAATATATACATTTCACCACTCCCTATCTTACCCGTGGATGTTGTAAAAAACAACTAAGGAATATAATAGGCATGTAACATCTATGCAAGAGAAGAGAAACTCAAGACAAAACCCTATACCAACCTATCTGACTAGCATGATATAGGTCAAGATTAATTGCCCTCCTATTGTGGAGGAGCCTCGAACCCAGCAGTGGAACGTATATGAGCCGAGATGATGATGATGATGAATCACTTTAGGGACTACATACAAATGGATACGAATAATAAAAAAGGAACGACGGAATAAGAATGCAATTGCCGCCTTTCCTTGCTTGCATATGGCAGTCGTAAAAATTGGCTGAAGGTTCACCAGGATAGCAGGCAGCAGCTCTCACTTGGTAAATATATAATACTTCACTCCGATTGCCACGTGGCGATTACGGCATTATCTCCATTCATAAGGGAAGCCTACGTCCAGCAGTGGATAGCGAAAGGCTGAATGGTGATGGTGGAATAGTGATTTTTTATATTTATAAGTTAGTCATAAATAAAGCTTTGAGATTACCTTAATGCTGTATGTCTATTAACATAAACATAAAAGGGTTATGTCGGGCCAGGATTATATAAGTACATAAGGACATATATAAGTACATAAAATGCTTTGTCCTGAGTGAGGTATCAACGCACAGCCTAAACCGCTGATCGTAGAGACTTGAAATTTCAAGGGTGTGATCTTTGCGGGACGTAGGCATCCGATAAGAAGGGATTTTTAAAAATTATACCTCTAAGGGGGTGAAAAAGCGGGGCAAAGTTTGTATGGGACAATGAGATTTCTTGGTCCAATCTATTTCAAATTTTACATAAACATTTAGAATTGATAAAAGACGTGTTTCGTGTTTTATTGAAATTCATCCCCAGAGTTAAAAAAAGGATTGAAAGTTTTTTTGAGAATGGTTTGCTTTCAAGTTGATGTCAATACTCCTTAGTGTTTTTGATTTAAATAACATTTTGACACGTTTGAAAACTCAATTCGATTTTATTCAAAAAACCGGCTAAGTGCGAGTCGGAGTCGCGCACGAAGGGTTCCGTTCCATTATCTATAAAAACAGTAAAAAAATCGAGTGTTGAATGGAAACCGCTTTTAAATATTTTTATATTTGTTTTTTTATGTATTTTAATTATTTATTTCTAAAGTGAATATAAAACTAAATATTCCATGAATATTTAGTTTTATATTCATGCGCCTACCTGTTGCCGTTATCAATATCGAGCAAAAATCCACATTTGTTATATGAGAGTCCCCTTTATTATTTTATCGTTTTTAGTAGTTGTTGTTATAGCGGCAACAGAAATACGCCAGCCTGGTGACAGACAGACGGACGGATGGACGGACAGCGAAGTCTTAGTTATAGGGTCTCCTCTAAACTATAATAGTCTATGCTCTAGAATCCCTTATAACTCAAATATATCTCAACTAATATTTTAGATGCCAAAGTGAGTTTGTTTATCTGTTTCTTCGCTTTCACGCCAACCATTAAATCGTTTTTAATAATTCTTCCACCATTATATAGCTACATTATCAGCGAGTGACATACGTTATATTTTATTCCCGGGAACTACGCGTTCAAACCGCGGATATTATTATCTAGCTGGAAATAATTTCTGACAGAAAACTAGGCGCCACTACATAGAAAGCTATAGACACAATAAATAACACAATGTCAAAGTTTTAATGCATTCAAATGTATCTAGTGCAGCTGAAACTTATTATTATTTTTAAGAAAACTTTTCTTAAAAGTTCCAGGTTGTAGAGTTAATATATCATCAGCTCATATACGTCCCACTACTGGACTCGAGCCTCCTCCATGTTAGGAGGGAAATGGACCTATTATACCACGCTGGTCAGGCGGGTTGGGTTTTATTTCAAGTTTTTCGTCTCTTGCATAGTTTTTATGTGCACAAGATATTCCTTAGAGAGCAAGAGGGGGTGGTGAATTGTATTCTTACCCGTCAACTCACGGCAAATATATGTAGTAATCATATTATGATGAACTTTCAATATCTATTTGGACACTTTGTTTACGGAAGATAACTATTACGTATTCCATTTGAGTTCTTTGAATCACAACTGTGGTTTTTATGTGTGTCATTGTCAGTAAATTACAACATAAAAATTATGAATATATTTTATAACTACGTGTATTATTAATTTCTATGTGCCATTTTACAACGTAAAGCTGATATTAACATTTTTCAGCCTATCTACTCACACTCTAGCTAGTACTAATGTTTAATAAATCTTATAAAGTTTAGTAGAATGACAAGCCATTGAATGATAAGCGACGCACGCAATCGCCGTTGTTCTAACAACTGCTGAGATAACAAATTTTCAAAAAATTGCCACCGATTTACTATGAAATGTTTTATGTAGCCTAACATGCTACATAAATCGTTTCAAAAACTTAATTAGGTCTGAACTACGAAAAGAGCTTGAGGTCTTGAAGCAAGACGAATCACACAGTTAGTCGCCTTTTACGACATCGACGGGCAAGATAGGGAAAGTGGTGTACTCCGCCACCACACGGAATATATACATATAATATATATAATACATAGAGAAGTATAAAACACGTTATGCATATATTCTAACATTTATAATCTTAATTTTAATGTCAAATTTATTCTATTAGTGTCATATTAATAATTTTAGTTTTTGAAAATGTTCTATAAGAATTTGAACCCTTATTTTATGGTAGGCTATGGACTTGACATACCTCGCCCAATCTGCCCGGAGCGAAGAATGGGCGGTATGCGGCCCTATAATCTACCGTGTTCCCTAACCATCACCATTGGGCCGATCATTAGTACCAATTCCTTGACATACGTAGCTGATCCAGCTGTAGCATTACCCTTTCGGTTAAAGAATTTGATCCCTACAATTTAACCATTGCATCTTGTTAATGGCGCGTATATTTTTTATGTTAAGAATACTTATTACGTTTTTTTTAGTTGAATAACTGCAGGACAATATGGCGTAACGAATTATGAACACACAAAACAACACACACATATATATATATATATATATATATATATATAAAAACTTCGTGTTGTGTATTGTACACACATTAACTTTTATGTTCAATGGTGAAATATCTATACTTAGTTTTAGTTCTATCTAAAATAAATTAATTTAGCTGTATCTATGTTTATTTTAAGAGCATTTATGACTAGTCAGTCAATTATGCTTTTTAATGTGTTATTTATTTCATTCTCATTCTGGGTGATCATTAGCTATTAGTACCCCAGCATATATCTCGTATGGTGACGGGTTAAGGATAAAATATGTCATCACCCTTTTTTGTCCGTGTCCCTACCCTCGTTGTCCACACTCACGGGCGAGAGAGGGTCTCTTGCCCATGATTGTCAACTAAGGGATATCTTATACATTTAACAACTACGCAAGGTAAGAAAAACTAGAAATTTCCTACACCAACCAGTAGTGGAACGTACTTATGTGAGCTGTGATGATGATGATGTCACCACGTTTTATTATTTTCGTGGGAGTCATAAAAATTTTAAGGAAATCATCAGAAGAATGACAGCATCGATCACCTTTTTCGTTATGGTAAAGTCCGGGGCAACGGAAGGGACGGCGTACAGTCCATAACCTGCCAACGCAGCTCTCTATCGCCATGTGAGCAGGCCACCTGCAGCTGATCTTCATCATCGTTGACCCGTCGGGCGGGTTATCCTTTCAGATATACCATCTTGTGTCAACGCCCCATAAAGCGAAATGTCATCCTCATGCAGCAAACCTGTCTACGAGTAGTGGACTATTCCTCGGTCCAGTCACCCGTTCCCTCGAGCATCCATCTCCTGGGGAACTCCAAGATCAATTTCTATCGCCAATCTGGATAAAAACTTGATATCATATCAAGACAGATGCTTATGTTTCAAGTTTTTAGCTGCTTTCTTCTTCCTCTAATACATCTTATTTTTGTCGTTTTTTCTTACACCACTCAAGAATGGATTATATTAGAATTATTTTCTACTAGCAAACCGCCCTCGCTTCGCTTTGGTTATAGTCGTTTTAACCGCGTAGTTCCCGTTCCCGTGGGAATACCGGGATAAAATATAGCCTAGTTTACGCCCTGATATTATAGCTTGCCATTGGTGAAAGAATTTTTGAAATCGGTTCAAAAATTTTTTAATCGCTATTTTAGGCATAGGTGTCGTACAAATAACCGTGTAAGCATGAAAAAAGCCTATTATTTTGGCATTACAAATAGACACTCCAATTTTATTTATTGGTATAGATTTACATTCATTTCTTGACATTATTAAGAAATGAATACTGACAAGAAATTATCCGTATGGTGATGGAGTAAGAATACAATTCACCATTCCCTATCTTGCTCGTGGAAGTCGTAAAAGACGACAAGACATACAATATGTATGTATATAACATCTATGCAAGAGAATTAAAACCCTATGCCAACACATCTGACCAGCGTGGTCAGTCAATATTAGTATATGGTAAGTCAATATTCTTGCCATTATGGAGGAGGCTCAAGCCCAGCAATTGGACAGATATGAGCTGGTATGATTATTAAGAAATTAATACCTATATTTCCAGCCTTAATCAAAAAACCAATGCAATTTGCAATCAATTCAATACAATATGTGCATTACCTATAAAATGCATTAGAATTAAACCATGGTAAGGTTGGTACGAGAAGTCGCAAGTTTCCAACTTAAATTGCTAACATCGAATGTTTTATTCCTACAGCTACACCGTCAATGTGTAAAACTGTTCGAACTTCGTGTACAGTTATTTATTGTTATTAATCCAACAGCAAAACGGCAAGCTAAAAGAGAACTATTTTAGGAGTTGCTGTATTGAATAACATACCTCTTATGGTAACCTATTACTTCAATGTCTCGCATATAGGGTTTGGAAACTTTCTTTGACCTGTTTGGCTATATACATGTGTGTTATGTCATATTACAAGGGCTAAACGATCGTATTATGTACTTTAAATTACATTAATATATGTTTATTATAATACTAGCAACCCGCCCTCGTTTCGCTTCGGTTTTAGTCGTTTTACCCGCGTAGTTCCCGTTCCCGTGGGAATACTGGAATAAAATATAGCCTAAAGACTTTTTGAAATCGGTCCAGCCGTTTTGAAGATTACCCGGAACAAACAGACACAAAAAAAATATAAAGTGATTTTTAGGCATATGTATCGTCCAAATAACCGTGTGAGCATGAAAAAAGGCCTATTATTTTGATATTACAAACAGACACTCCAATTTTATTTATTGGTATAGATAGTATAGATAGATATTTTAATACCGAAGCATTGATTTGGAGAACTGAGGTTGCATAACGTCCAGAAGAGTTAAGAGCATAAGCATAAAGATATACTATCATTATCCTTCTGCTTATATCCCCATCATTTGAAGTTGACGCAAAGTATGCTGCTTTCACCATACATATTGAAAAGTTTTGACCATATTTTAATTACAACTCTCAAACCTCCTTGGAAATGTAATTGTTGGCCAGGCGGCTTTAGGTGAAGATCTTTCAGGTCGACGTAAAGCTGTTAGTCGCCTTTTATGACACTCTTGAGTCAATATTGTTAATATTGATGAAATGTAAGAGTGTCTCTCGTGTTAGTTTTAAACCAACCAATATGAGAATTCCCGTAACCCTTCTCGACACCAAGGTTGCTTGGTGTCGAGAAGGGTTACGGGAGTTCTCATATTTGATGTATGCTTGTTTAGCTTGCAGGAATATGAATACGTAGTTGTTTTTTTTTTAATATTATTAGTGATATGGACTTTGGTAAACTCGACATTTTAGTTAATTCTGTTTTTTACTATCATTAAAAGATTAACGAAACATGCAACGTAGACTTCAACTATATTTATTACTTTTGGTCGCCGGTCAAAAAGGTTAAGAATCGTTAAAAATTAACTTATTATCATGAATTAATCTATTACTTAAAAGGCTTGTGTAATAAGTGCGTTTCACATACATACATAGGCGATCTATTTACGCAACGCTATACGCATAGAAAATTTAATTACAGTCTACGTCAGGTACAGGTCACAACAGAAAAATTTAAAAAGAATGTGGAAATATAGCTAAAAATAATCTATTAACGTATTCTAAAAGAAATAACATAAATACACATATAATATACGATCTGGGTGGGTAATTCAAATCTATTCATATACATAATTCACCTATTCAAATTTAGGATCCAAATAAAATTATCTAAATTAGCTAAGGTATTGTTATACCTCAAAAAGGCAAAACGGGCGTTATTATATTGCTACTTTTTCTCAGCGACGGAAGAAAAAGTGGTCAAAAACACTACGCTGTGGTCAAATGAAATGATTTTTGGTTTTGGTTCCAGAATCCCTTCTAAAGCTTTAATCGGATTGTATGAATGCCAAAATTATTGCATCTATTAGTAGTTTTCCTACTACTATCCCATTTTTTTCAGGTAGCCTCAATATGTACTCTTGTTTCTAGTACAATTTGAAAAAAATTTGGCAATATATTTATGAACCGCCGCCTTCATTCCCATAATTGTGGACGAGAGGCATTAAATGGATTTCGCCTAGGTCTATGTAAAGTACTTAGTCGTACTTTACAACACCCAAGAGCAATGAAAGTGTTGGTAGTATTCGTAGCTGTCACCACACAGGAAATTATATCGTTAATAAGCAATATTATCATACTGTTCTATTTAAAATCTTATCAATCGCATATGTTGACGTCTAACAGTAAGTCACCTTCTTATTTATTCGACAGTCAATGCGTTGTAACAAGTTACATAATTAAGTAATATCATTTTATGTACCTATATAATATTATTATGATACTTAGTCGCATAGTGTAATGTAACGGAAAAATTGTGAGATTATATAATATGTAAGCGACAGGAGTTTCTCTGCTCGCTCAAATACATTTGAACCTACATATAAACCCACACACATATGTATAAGGTGTAAATGAACGCCAAACTCCTATTTTACGTTACGTATGGAGTATTGCTACAAGAAAATTAGCACCGTGACAATTCATTTTCATAAGCCGCAGTTATTAGGATCTATAAGTGGCTTATGCATATCTCCCTCTTATGTTTTAGGATATGGTCTAGACATACCCTGCCTTATCCGTTCGGGGCGACGGATTTCGATAATGACGGCTGCGATGACGACGATAGGGCCGTCATCGCGGCGTGCGGTCCCATAATCTACTGCTACTAATTCCTTGACCTCCGTGGCTGACCCGGCGGATTACCGATTCGCATACCATCCCTTTCCATGCCCTGGAAACAGTATTCTTGAGCATCACTCTTACGCGGTCGGTCTCTGCGCGTTGTGGACTAATCCCATCGCTGGCATGATACTCGATAGCGTCAGGTCGACACCGATCATTGCGATGAGCTGAAGGCGGCGCTCTGCCCAGGCCACGAAGATCTCGGTGGTGCCCCGTATCCTCGTTTCAATCGCAGTGGGCGCAACCATTTCGTGTGACGAAAACTTTAAGCTAACTGGCAAGTATCTGTTTATTGAATTATTTTTCAATACCTGATGAATCATTTTATTTATTTACCAATTTTAGACAATTATAGGGCTTCTTGGTACCTCTTAAACTATCAATCAAATTAATTACGATACATTAACAGGTGTATACCTAATGTTTGTTAGTATAACACAGTAATATACATATAGTGAAGTTAGTTCAAAGTTTAATATCTTTCCAAAATTACAAAAAGATTCAGTGTTAATGGCAACATATAATGTTAATAATTTTTTTTTTTAAATAATTGTACGGGGCACTCTGCATTTTATGTACAGAATAAATAAAGCTTTTATGAATCTATATACTTTTAGTAAAATTTTTATCAAGTCCTTTTTTTTATTATTTTGTTTTCTCATGAATTCATACAGATAGGTACAACTATTAATACTAGTGGTCGCCGTGTGGTCGAAATTCGGCCATAATTCATTTTAATGAATTTTTCTGCTACACAATTTTCTTTTAATTTTATTTCTGTATAATTGTAAATCGAGCAAGCTGTATTCCATACTAATATTATAAATGCGAAAGTAAGGATGTTTGTTTGTTTGTTTGTTTGTAACGCTTTCACGCTTAAACCACCGAACCAATTTTAAAAATTCTTTCACCAATGGTAAGCTATAATATCAGGGAGTAACATAGGCTATATTTTATCCCGGTATTCCCACAGGAACGGGAACTACGCGGGTTTAAGCGACTGAAACCGAAGCGAAGCGAGGGCGGGTTGCTAGTAACTAATATATATAAAGTACTAAGTACAAATGCCTATTAGACATTGTCATCATAATTATGATTATTTGACATTCGGTTTGACCAGAGATTTTAACCGTAAACAAAAGTGTAGAAGCGTGTGTGTGTAGCGATTGCGTTGTAGTGTGCGTAATGCCTTTTTTAATGAATTTAATGTATTTCTAATCCATTATTATACGAAATTTCAGTTTTATGCACTTCACCTCATTATATACTTCAACTATGCCAAATTTCATACTGTCCATCCACGTAATTTTCGTAAAAAGGGGTACAAAGTTTTTGCTTCACGTATTAATATATACAAAAGTATTTCGTGGTACACTCTAAACGGCACAAAGTAAATAATTATTGACTTAAACTTTAGACTGTACCTTTAGGTGGCTAGGCTATACAGAGTGTATCAGGTTATGGGGCAACTGTGCGAGTATGTTGTAGTTTATCGGTCATAAATCGTAATTAAAATGTATATTACACAAAAAACAATATAACATAAAAGTTATAGTGATTACAAAAATGTGTGTTAAACAGTCTATACCTTAATAAATGTATTATGTACAGACAGGATACATGTAGGCATGTAAAGTTTCGACAGTATAATTTCATTCATACATACCTAGAATTGCGCAAACGCCTCAATGGTAGTGTAGGTACAAACGCTACTTGGCGACGGTCATCGGCCGATCAGCTGATTTAAAGCGAAGTTCGTTTTGCTTATGCGAACGTAATCATTGATTTTTCAATTTCTATTGAACATTTAACAAAGAAAAACGAATATGTAGCAAATTAAGTATCACTGACTTTATACATTTCAATCAGATTTAAACGAAAAAACAATGACAAAATTGAAAACTTTACATGTCTCTAATTCATTAACGAATCGGTATTTTTCCTTCAAATTTTTTGTAAGGGTTCCTACCACCATTGCCTACCTCTCGTTTAACCAGTTGCCTCATAACCTGATACACCTGTATATAAAAGTGGAAACGGTGTCCATTTTAAAGGAATATATGGTAGCGTTAAATAAATGGATAAATGGTAATGGTTTGTCTGTGTGGTGACGGAGTAAGAATACAATTCACCACTTCCCCTCTTGCGTGGATGTAAAAGTCTAAGGGTTACAATACGCATATGGCTCAAAATCACCAAGGTGCAGAATTGGCTTCGCCAGCAAATTATGTCTTAATTCATAAGTTTATTGAGAAAATAAAATTATTAAAATACTAAAACTAACTTTTTTTGAGTATACATCAAACAATACAATTTATAAACAAAGTAATTTTTAAAATATATCAATATACATGCATAGAAAGTCAACTCGGGAACGCGTCTTAATGTACGATCTTCGACAAAAAGTTCATAATATTTATGAAAAATTTGAGCTATTTAACACCTGTCATTACTTGAAATATCGTAATTTTTATGCAAAATCTAGTTTTTAAAAGTATACAAAAAATACATTTATTTTTAATTATAAAAATGCAAAAATAGTTTGTCTGATAGCGCACAAGTCATTTCAGTGAACGCATCTATAATCGAACAAAAGTAATTTTAAGTGAACGCAGCCATTGAGTCTCAAATGTCAGTAAAGGAAGAAAACAATAACAAAACCGGCAGTCAGGGCGTTTCTCGTCAAATAAATTAAAAATAAGTGGTAAGTACCTTTCAATTCATTATTTGTAGAGCGTACATTAATAGTCCGTCAATTTGGCAACGTGTTTATTACTTTTAATTATGGATGAAAGTTGTTTTACGACACAAAATAACAAAGTAACCTCAAATATTTTACTATTGACAAATTCAGGCCTTATTTAAGATAGCCGCCGTATAACAAAATCGTGCGTTTATTTAAAATCGTCATTCCGTGAACGGTCATTTTGGAAACGTTCCCGGGCATGATGCCACGTTCCCGAAATGATGGTTGCGTTCTCGGAATGATAATTTGATGATTCCAAAGGCGACGAACTTACAATTCTCAATAATTTATTTTACGATTTCGTCGTATTTTATTAACAGCATTATGAAGACTACTGATAAAGAAAAAAATAAGAAAAATACTCAAAAAAAGCTTAAAAAGGATAGTGCAGCTTATCTGCGTCAAAGAGAAAAGGATTTGTCTTTTCTCTTGCTAGAAAAAGAGAGTTTTTGGATAAGATGACTTAAGATCAGAGAGAAATTAAAAGAGCGACGGACAGGGAATATTGTAAAAAGAAAAAGGCAGAAAAGAAAGTAAAACTCTCTTTACTTTATGCTGATATGACAGAACGAGAGAAGCTAAAGCAGAGAAAATATTGGAAAAATGCATAAAAAAATACAGGGCAAAGAAAAAAAGTTTAGCAAATATAATAAGTAATACGCCGCCACAATCAGATGGCGACTTAGTCGCAGTACCTCTAGAGAGAAGACAAGTAAGTAGAAAAACCGTACGAAAAGATAGGGCGAAAGCATACAGAAGAATTAAAAAGCAGGAAGAAACTATAGTTCAAATGAAGTGGCAAATTCAATCTTTAAAGAAAAAATTACGAAGAACAGATGCAAAAGTGAAAACTGTACCAAGTCCCATAAGAAAAGTGGATGCCTTAATTAAAGATGTTCATGTATCTTCTGAAGTACGCAAACGACTTAATAGCGAAGTATTGACCACTCAATTGCAAGAAAATGCTTATGTTCTTCCAATAAATTCAAAAGAGAGGGCAGTCTTTCATAAATGTATCAGCGGCAACACTTAGCGGAAATACAAAATGCTACATATAACTAAGAGAATTTTACCAGCTAGACAAAAGGAAAGGTACAAAAAATCGATTTTAAAATCTGATGCCAAATTTCGAGAAGTCGTTTTGAAGTAAGACGTTCGCCAAAAGGTCTTTGATTTCTTCGAACGAGATAATGTAATTCGAATGTGTCCATCTAAGAGAGACTCTGTAAAACATAATGGTCTAAAAAACAAAGACGCGTCCTTTTATACACAGTTAAAGACTTGGTGCCAAAATTTGGAAAGGAAACTGGAATTGTAATATCATATTCGACGCTTTTAGCAAAACCATTTTGGGTCTTATCTCCCAAATCAAGGGATAGAGAAACATGCAAATTTTGAAGAAAAGTTCAATAAACTGTAATATACAAATGAGCTTACACACACGTCTATAGAAAAGTTGATTGAACATTGCACTTATGATGTTAAGCCTCATGACTGCATGAATAGCTTGTGTGAAAAATGCAAAATTCCGGAGTTTAAATTAGGAGATAATGAAGATTCTTTGACATATTTTACATGGAAGTCCATTCAAAAATTGTAAAAGGTGAGAAAAAGACGTTTAAGATAACAAAAAAGTTCCGATTTCGAGATGGATTTTCGGATGTGTCATATATTAACTTTGAGCAAATAATCAATATTATTTCGACACCGTTACTGAAAAGAGAACAAAATAGAGAATATTATTATTTTCATAATGATATAAATGTTTTAGAAAAATAATAAGTTTTGTTGTGAACTTGTTTTTGTTATAGTATTTAATGTTGATTTTCTAACGTTCCTTATAGTTTTGCCATTATTTGTAGAAGTTTAGTGAAGTAGACTGTGATTTTAGGTCAAAGAATTCAGAGATTTTAGAGTAGAGGTCTTAGATTAAAACTATAAGAAGATTATAACTATGATTATAGAAGTTCCACTAGTCTGATTATAACACACCAAAAGGCTTACTTAATTATAAGAATTTATTAATATTAAGAGTGATTTTTCTTATGTGCAAACAAATAAATAACTTTCTTATTTAAACCGTTGTCTATAGTTCAAACAATTCCTTACTTTACCTTATACTATCAATATCGTCATTACGCCAACATTTCTGTCATTACGGGAACGGTTGGTCATTTCCGGGAACATCACAAAATTTCAATAAAATACATAAAATTTGAGCAATTTTTTAGAAAAAGAAATAATTTATTACATTAACAAACTTCATTCTGTTCATTTAATGTTAATTCCATTATAAAAGTTTTGTATATTATGAAATTTCTTGAATTTTATACACTGTAATAGCAATCTGTTTAATTTTTTGACGTATTTGGCTAGTAGAAAATTTCATATCTTTTGTTTTCATTATTGATTATATAATATAGATAAATTATATACCCATGCTATTTGACAACGCTTAAATTATGTGTTTCTTTTTGTTTTTGGTCATTTTATCCAACATAGAAAAACGTCCCCGGAATGATAGTTTTCTGCTAAGTATCCTTTAAAAAGCAATATTACAATAAAAATATAAAATTCTGTGCGCTGCCCGGTCAAAGTTTATTAATATATAAATTTTGCGACAATATAAACCTTGCGACAATATAAATCTTGAAATTTGCAACCTTGGTGATTTTGAGCCATATAACATCCAAGCAAGAGAAGGAAAACTCGAAATAAAACCCTATACCAACATGTCTGACCAGCGTAGTATAACAGGTCAAATGCCCTCCCATTGTGGAGGAGGCCCGAGCCCAACAGTGGGACGCAGGTGGGCTGCGATGATGATAATTACATTATTATCATTTTCATAATCTCAGCCAATATACGTCCCACTGTTGGGCTTGGTCCTCCTGCATCTTTTACAACACCTACGGGCAAGTGTGTTGAATTTTATAGTGACTCCGTCACCACATAGCAAAGTAAGCCACACACTAAATCCGATCAAATCGACGGTCTTAACATCGAACCGAGGCCTCTCCAGCCGTACTGCCCAACGGGCAAATTCCTCCAACCACCCATGGCCTTTTCGACATCTTGGTCATACAGGCCGAATCATCGAGATACATGTGCACACCATACAATAGCCACGCTGCCTCCGTCGACATCGTGTGGTATCCGCGTATGGCCCTGACCGCCACGCTAACTTTAACCTAAGACTTGGTTTACGTAGAAGGTGAAAATATTTTTCAATAATACGATTCTGTCACACATGATTTTTGCGAAAATTTTGCCGTTTACGCAGCGGAAACTCTCAAAAGGGAAATAACCCCGATATTGAATGATTCTTCATTGGTGCTCCGCTCTTGTTGGTCTTAGCGTGATAATACATAACCTATAGCCCTCCTTGATAAATGGGCTATCGAACACTGAAAGACTTTTTCAAATCGAACCTGTTGTTCCTGAGATTAGCGAGTTCAAACAAACAAACCTTTCAGCTTTATATATTAACACTAGCAACCCACCCTCGCTTCGCTTCGGTTTTAGTGGTTTTACTCGCGTAATTTCCGTTCCCGTGAGAATACCGGGATAAAATATAGCCTAGTTTACTCCCTGATATTATAGCTTTCCATTGGTGAAAGAATTTTTGAAATCGGTCCAGCTGTTTTGAAGATTACCCGGAACAAACAAACAGACAGACAGACAAAAATTTTTTAATCTGTATTTTAGGCATAGGTGTCGTGCAAATAACCCTGTGAGCATGAAAAAAGCCTATGATTTTGACATTACAAACAGACACTAATTTGATTTATAGATATATATGTATAGATTGTTATTTTCCTCGCAAACGCAAACGCTACGTCCCGCAATTTTTAAATCTGTAATATCTTCGAAATTATTCATTTAAATCATATGCTGTAAAGGGCCATATTGATCTATATTAAATCAACAATGTATTTAAGGTATTTAATTGGATAAGGATTAATGCTGTGTTGGTTAAAATCGCTTCGAAAATTAGCCATTATTTGTCGTAAAAAGTAAATAACAAAAAAATGTTATTGTGGGATATCCATAAGAAATAGACTTATACCATCGCGGAGTTTTCTGTAGACCTTCTCAATGTGTACAATACTTAGTACATTATTTTGATAAATCTCGTAGGGTTCAGCCTGCGTTTGCAATGTAAGCGAAAAAAAATGAAATTATTTACGACATCACATTAGAAACCTCAAAAATAACAGTATTTCTCCACTATTTAATGGATGTTATTATACATATAAACCTTTCTCTTCAATCACTCTATCTATTAAAAAAAACCGCATCAAAATCCGTTGCGTAGTTTTAAAGATTTAAGCATACATAGGGACATGGGGACAGAGAAAGCGACTTTGTTTTATAATATGTAGTGATCTAATATCTATATATAGATATAGATGTTGAATTGTCAGATCTTTTGACCATTTTGTAACATTCGTGGCCGTACTCGGCAGTCTTCTCCTTTTTCCATAGAAAACGAAATTATTCTGTTAAAAGTATTTTTGTCACATTTGTATTCATGTAAACTACAAGAAAAAGTAAAAATTTGTATCCTTATAAATCAAGATCATTGGAATTCAGCCTAAACTTGTGTCGACTTCTACATAACACTTCCACTTTTACATATCGGCTTCTATGGCAAAAAAAAAGCCACCGATAATAAGAACCGGTACTAATAGCCCGCCCATATGGCACAAGTGAGGTACATGTAGGGCAGGTTATGGGATCGCGCGCCGTCCCTTTTGTCATCGCTTCGGGCAGACTAGTCAGGATATGTTCTTATCATAGCCTCTTCCTCAAAAAAGTACGTGGAGATAATTGAATGTATATTTAACTAGCTGACCCAGCAGACGTTGTTCTGTTCAATTAAAATAAAAATATTTCAGCGTCACCTACCGGATCTAATTGTGAATCTAAACCATTTTCGAATCCCCTTGAACACACACAAAAGATTTCGTCGATATCGGTCCAGCCGTTTAGGAGGAGTTCAGTGACATACACACGTACACAAGAAAGATATGTACCTATCGTATGTGATTGTTTTAATTGCGAAAAGGTTTGTCATAAAACAGGTAAATAATATAAAAGTGGATACATAACAAACGAGAAGATGACTTATTGTACCCCGCAGCGCAGGCTAAATTGTTATTTAAGTACTTGTAAGTAAATACAATGAAAATGCCGTGTGGTGATGGAGTAAGAATACAATTCATCATTCCTTATCCTACCCGTGGACATCCACGACTAAGGGATACAATATGCATATAACATCTGTGCGAGAAAAGGAAAACTCGCAATAAAACCCTATACCAACATGTCTGATCAGTATGATATAGTAGGTCAACCGCCCTCCTATTGAGGAAGAGGCTCGAGCGCAGTAGTGGGACTTGTATGAGCTGAAACGGCAACGACAAAGAAAATCGCCGAAGGAGCAGGTTTAATTTTAAATGTAATTTATATACCTACTTATATAGAAATCTAAATCAGTTGGTCCTATGCTAAACTTCACCCAAACGCCTATCGTAATATTATAACAATTGTTGGATACAAATCGCACCTTTAATCCAATACCGTCACTATCCTAAATAAGCAAATTTTATAGTAGAGCTATTTAAAGATATATGACAAATATAAATAAGAGTATATTAGAGTTTCAGGAATAATTTATTAACAACTATTATTCCTATTAAAACACATTTTTTTTCATTTTAATTATTTTTAATTAGTGGTTATATATAATTCAAAATATTAGTGACGTACACATTTTCGAAAAAAATTATAAAGTTAAGTGAAATTAAAATTTATAAATTGAAGCAATGTATAAATTCAGTGCTCAGCAATTAGATGCCATTTAAAAAATTTTTCGAAAAATTTCGTTTAGCAACGGGATTGGATTAAAGATGCGAAATGTATTTACTGGTTATACTTTACCGTGTGGTGACGGAGTACGAATACAATTCACCACCCGCTTTCTTCCCCATTGTGGAGGCGGCTTGAGCCCAGCAGTGGGACCTGTATGATCTGTGATGATGATTTTTTTTTATGGGTGGGCTATGGTAAACGCACGCGCGGTCCAGTCCGTCCGGGGCGATGAAAGGACGGCGCGCGGGTCCATAACCCACCCGTACCCACGTCACCTCATTGTTGGACCGACCACCGGAGCAGATGTGACTTGTCGTCAGTGGTCAGCCCGACGGAATACCCTTTCAGGTAACCTCACCTCTCGACGTCCTGGGACGTAGCTGTGATGATGATGACGATATTTTACCAATCTAATCGTATCAAACACGTAGAATAGATTGACCTAGCCCAAACAAATTTGTTTTGAAATTGGGTTTAGCCTGTAATACTTAATTATATAAATTAAAATCTCTAATGTATGCATCTTCAAACTATTAACCAAGAACATTGTTGTTACAAAATAATTTCAAAGGCATTTTACCTACTTTTTTTAAATATTATCCTTACTAGATACCCAGTTAGATTGTTTATAAGTAGATGTTATAACAGATCTATCGTACATCCTGAACGTGAACTAGCGGAAGAGGTTCCTTAGTCATACAGGTCGAATAACTTTCTCAACGACATGTCCTACCGCTATAGTACCACCGCCTACTTTAATTGCCTTTAGCTGTTTTGCCTTACGTAATCTCTGGGTCGAATAACACGGCCACAAACTTGTCTGCAATAGCTAATGTTATTGTTGTTTGTGGGTTATGCGTCATTGACTCCCAATTAGGTGTACGGATTATGTTTATTATGTATGTTATTATGGAGATATATGCAAAGCAAAAAACACCTCTTATAACATAAAAAGTGTGTAGAAAATATATACACGTAAGAAGTTATACTTCTAAAGTGTAGCAAGATAAAAATCTTTCTAGGAATTTTATCCTTCGCGTGATACATGAGGCCCTACATACAGCAGTAAACTGCGATAGGCTGAAATGATGATGAAAAAATTTGTTTGTATGTGTTGACTCAAACACATAAAAAAGAGAAACTTAATTATATAAAATAATACGCATAAGACATTACAATCATTGAGATAAAGTTTTAAAATCCAAAAGTGCACGACTCATGTCACTAATTTAATTTTTATTAAAAAAGATATCTGCCACGGAGATGAGATGAATTCATTAATTATAACTAAAGGACACCGAAATACCCAGCCATTTGCGATAGGAAATAATGTATTAATTCTAAAGCTAGTAAAAAATAGAAAATGAGTGGTTACTTTTTGGATTGGATTAGGGTGGTGGATTAGGTGAATTTGGGTTCTAATCGCGGTAGAAGCAAAACGTTATCAAATCAAATCGTTTATTCTGCATGAACCCCTTAAGGGCACTTACATTTTGTCAAATTTATACATAGTTGGAAACAATCTAATAATCAACCACCGTATCGGAACGTGGACACAAGCTGAGAAGATCCAGCAAAAAACTCAGCGATATGTTTTTTTTTTTCAAATCTTTTAAATATATACAATTGTATACTTTGTACAACATATGGTATTAGCGCCAGTGTGATTTTTTTTCAAGGGTGGGCTATGGTAAGCGCGCACGCGGCCTATTCCGTCCGGGGCGACGAAGGGCGGCGCGCGGGCCCACAACCCACCCTTACCCACGTCACCTTTGTCGTTGGGCCGACTACTGGAGCAGGGTGACTTGTCGTCAGTGGTCGGCCCGACGGGATACCCTGTCGGGCACCCTCACCTCTCGACGTCCCTGTCCCGGGACGTCGGACGCCGTCGCGCGGTCAGCCTCTCTGCGGGTGACGGACTAAATTCCCCGGTCCACTCACCCGCGACCTCGGCTAGAGCGGCATCAGGCGCAAGCTCCAGTGTGCTCCAGTTTTTTTTTTGTGTGTGTACAGCTGTTGGCCGCAGATGGCCTTGACAGCTTGACGCGGACTATGGGTGAGCGCTGAGGGCTCTCAACCCGGAGAAGAGTATGCTAAGCGACATCGCCCAAGGGCTCCCCCTGTGGGGAACGGACCTCGGCTTGGGGCGTCGCTGCAGGCAAAGTGGGCGTGCCCACGTTTTTAGTAGTGACTTTTGCGCGGCGCGGTTTCGCACCTCGACGGCGAGGGCGGAACCGCGGATATTTATTTGTTAAGGCCTCGCGGGCCGTGTAGGCTCTTTGTTGAGCGAGTGTGATATTGTCGTCCTCTTCGTCGAGGACGTGACGAGGACGTCGGATGGAGGAGATTTTGGAGGGTCTATAGGAAGCCGCCCCAACCACTAGTTGGTTGGGGTGTGTCATGGCAGAGTCAAAGTAGCTCTGAGAGCACCGTTTCATAAACTGCTTGATGGTCGGCAGTTCGAGGTCGATGTGGAGATCGACGTTTCGTATGAACCACGGTGCTCCCGTAGCTCGGCGCATGAAACGATTTTGTAGTGTCTGTAGCCTGTGGATCCTGTGTGGCTTAACATGCGCGAACACCACGCTGGCATAGGTCATGATAGGCCGTATGCAGGTGGTGTATAGTCGGATTTTGCTACTCAGGGGCATACGCGACCTAGAGTTGAGTAGACAGTGGAGACGGCCCATCACAAAGGCTGCCCGTGCGCGGACTTGCTTTATGTGAGGGGCGAAGCTGAGTCGATCGTCAAGAGTCACACCCAAGTATTTGGCCTGCCTGGTCCAAGTGACCGGCTTGTTGAAAATTTTTAGGGGGGGAATGCTATCGATAGAGTAGGAACGGGCAGTTCGTCTAGTGAACATGACCGCCTGACTCTTCTCGGGGTTGATTTCTAATCTCCATTTCCTAAACCAATTGGCTAGGGCGGTAACCGCTGTTTGGAGAGTCTTGGCTACTGTTGTCGGGGATCTACCAGCACAAAAGAGTGCGGTGTCATCAGCGTAAAGCGCTTTATGTACCCGGTTGAATTTGGGCATATCGCTAGTGTATAGCGTGAAGAGAAATGGGGAGAGGACCGACCCCTGAGGGACGCCGGCCTTGATAGGGTGGGAGGTCGACAACGTCCCTTCCACCCTGTAGCGAAAGCTGCGATGACTTAAGTAGTCATGTATAATGAGAATTAAGTAGTGAGGGATCTTGAGGAGATAGAGTTTGTAGATTAGGCCTTCATGCCAAACCTTGTCGAATGCTTTCGCTACGTCTAGGAATAATACACCCGTATATCTGTTCATGATGAACTGACTACTTGTGTATTCTACCAAGCGGTGAACTTGTTGTACGCAGCTGTGTTTGGCTCGGAAACCAAACTGTGCGTCGGGAACGAGGTTGTTAGCCTCGGCGAATGTGCGTAGTCTACTGAGAACTATTCGTTCGTAGATCTTACCTAGACCTTTTAGTAGACTAATCGGGCGGTAACTACTGGGTTCGGTACGGCGCTTGCCGGGTTTGTGGATTCCTATTACCACGGCCTCTTTCCATTGCGCGGGAAAGATGTTATTATTTAGTGCTGCATTGAAGATGCAGCACAACAGGACTATTAAGTGGGCGGGGAATAATTTAATGACTTTATTTGAGATTCCGTCCGAACCTGGGGCTTTTCTGGTTTTAAGACCCCTGACTAACGATTCGACCTCATCGGTGGTTACTACTGGGATAGGCTGATCGGGGTTGTCGTTTCGTAACGAGCGCGAGAGAGTGGTACGACGTTCCACTTCGTCGGCGATGAAGCGGTGATTCGCGGCGTCGGGGTGTAGTGTACTCGGCGTACACTGAAGCTCCAAGCAGTCGGCCAGGCATTCTGACTTTTCGTCGTCCATAAACGCCGGTGGCTGGTTGGGTCTGGTGAGAGGAGGGAGAGTGGACACGATGTCTTTTTTGAGTGAGCGGGAAAGCTGCCAAAAGGCTGTGTGAGAGGGCTCTAGCTCCTCGAGCATGGCGTCCCATTTGCTCTGTCTCAATTCATTAATAGCTTGTTTAACCTCCCTCTGGAGTGACCGTAGGCGGGTACGGTTGTCCTCCGTGGGGTAGCGGTCATAAGCGCGTGTCGCGGCGTTTTTACGTCTTAACAAGTCACGGACGTCGTCTGGCAGGCGCCATTTACGATCGCTCGTATCTGGTACCGGCCGCGAGCAGTCGTCCATTATCGACTGCACGTGACTTGTAAGCGACTCGATCGCCTGAGAGGTATGTTCCTTAGACGTAATGTCATTGGGAATTTGATCAAGGTGGACCGACGAGGTTGACTTGAGATTTTTCTCTAGCCGTGCCCAGTCAGTCGCTATCTTGGTCCTTTCGTTGTTATGGCCTGAGGGGCCGGGGGTGCGGGAGGCTAATTCCAGAGTCACCGGGCGGTGATCTGAGTCTAACTCGTGTTGAACTTCTATTGAACATAAGCGAAGGTTTATGTTTTTGAGAAGAAAGATATCGAGTATGTCCGGCCTGTGCGAAACGTTAAAGGGGAAGTGTGTCGGCTCTATGGGCGCTATGACATCAAATCCCAGTCTGTCAGCGAATAGCTCTAAAGTCTTGCCCCTCGTATTGGAACTTTGACAGCTCCAAGAGGTGTTCTTGGCGTTAAGGTCACCGCCAATGATGACGGCGCCTCCCAATTCTAGCAAGGCTTTTAGATCTTTTTCAACCAACTGTTTCGAATGTTCTCTGTTGGGAGAGAGATATGCGGATACAAGGGTGATAGGCTGATGGCCTGAGAGGGCTAGCCTGCAAATTGAAGCTTCAATGTACATCAGAGGGGGCGGATCCACAGGTGTGCAATGCAGCGACCTTTTGTAGTAAATGAGCGTTCCACCCATTGGTGAGGTTGTCCTATCATTGCGAACTATATTATAGTTCGCGATTCTAGGGTCCCTGTTGAATGGTTTTAAGAACGTTTCTTGTACTAACAAGATGTCGAGCTGGTGTTCCCGAAGGAATGTGCCTACTTCATCCCTCTGTTGGGTAAGGCTATTTGCGTTGAATGTCCCTACTTTGAGGTGTCTGGGTTTAACTCTGCCGGGAGTGTACCTATCCATTTTAGTTGAATTTGAGTGAGCCTAGACGCTCTAACGTGGGGGCGAATTTGATCGCTATATTAAGGAGGGCGAGGTTGTTTCCCTCGTTCTTTCTAAGATCGGCTGCAATTTCGCGGATTTCCGCGAAATTGATTTGAGCCGCGAAGTTGGCCACCAGGGCTAGATCTGGATCTAGTCCTTGGGGGGCTTTTGGGGGCGCGCTTTTAGCGACGACGTTGGGAATGGGGGCGCCCTGAGGGGGCTTGGGATTACCACCGGTGGGCTGGTTTGGCCCGATTATTGGTGGTTTGGGCTGAGATGGTGCGGGTGGGGCAGCGGGCTGCCTGTTGGGCAAGGTTGGGAAAGCCTCCTTGCTGGTTAGCAGGGGGCGAGCCCACGCATTGTGGGTTGGTAAGGGGGCTGGGACGAAGGTCTTGTTATAGTACAAGGCCTTGCCGTTTGTGTTGGGTTGGCGGACTAGCCTCCTCGGCGCTCTTGGGCAGCCGCGGTAGTTGGCCGGGTGTCCGTATTCTCCACAGAGAACACGAGGCTGAGGAGGACGGGGGTGATTCCGTTTCCATCGCCGTGCTGATGGTCGGTAATTCCGGCTCAAGTGGCAGGGCGGTAGTAGGAACGCGTTGAGGCTGGGGTGGTAAGATTGTTATTGCTCCAAAATGTTGGGCAATATAAGCTTGAATCTCTGGGATTGCCAGAAGGGCGTCAATTGTAATAGTTTTTTCCGCCATCGTGGGCTGGTGGAAAAAACGTTCGCGGGAAAAGTGTGAAACCTAGCGCCCTGGGTGAGGTGAACCCTGGGTTGTGTGTGGTGCGTGTCCCTCCCAACCGGGTGCAGGTCGGGAGGATGTGTGCTTAACTAGTGTGCCCTAAGCTTGTAATCCTTCGCCAATCTTAATGTGCGATAGGTTCCTTGCTGCTCGGGCCGTTAGGCCTTCGCAGAAAAATGATGAAAAGCCGTAGATTAGGTCCGACTAGGAGATCCCCCAAGGCCGGATGCTCTAACCCCTTCCGATTGTTAGCTCTGCCCTGAAGGGGCTCGGCAGGCAAATCGGGGCCTTGCCTCACCCGGCTTCGTTAACACCGTGAGGTTTCCGCCGGGGACCAAACAATATGGTTTTCTGCCCTGAGGGGGCCAAAATGGGTTGACTTTTTATCTACCAACGGTAGAAATCTGCACTCGACGTCTTGAAAAAGTCGACTCGTGCAGTTGGGATCCGGCAACACCTGCGTCCAAATAGCGAAACTGCCACAGACAACCGTATACACGGCCACCCGGAGCGGGCCACTGAACGGCCACAGACGTCAACAAAATGGCGGCGCGACGCGACGCGAGGTACGCTGCGAGAGCGAGCGAGACGGAGCGAGATCGCACGACCGCAGGGGGCGGGTGCGGGGAGAGCGCGGCAGTGGAGAGCAACGAGGCGTACGTCCGTACGCTACGGGTCTCCGACGCGGAATGTCCCCCAGCAGCCATCACTCCCCTCGACCACCTTTTATACCACCGTTATACCTATATACACACTAGCTGACCCAACAGATGTTGTTCTGTTCAAATAAAATAAATGGAATTCTCCTTGAAATCAACAACAGCGCCACCCACCGAGTCCAATTGTGAATCTAAACCATTCTCGAATCCCCTTGAACACACACAAAAAATTTCATCAACATTGGTCCAACCGTTTAGGAGGAATTCAGTGACATACACACGTATACAAGATATTTATATATAAAGATAAATAATGGTACCTTAACTCGCGACTGAAGAACTTTTACTTCAAAAATGTCTCAATATGTTATTTTTTACGAGCGTAATCTTGTTATAAATAACCCATGTGCTCCCTCGACATTTAGACTACTATGGTAAGGGATCTAGTACATCACCTGCGTCCGAAAAAAAATCTCAATATGTTAATTTTTACGAGCGTAATCTTGCCAGATTCATACATACAACCATCCAAACGTTCACGATACATTCTTTTCAATATTCTTTTTTATCTTGAATAAAATCCTACTTTTATCCCAATTATCTGCGCAATATGTATTCATCGATCATAGTACATATTGGAAAAGTTCTTATATATATATATATATATATATATATATATATATATATATATATACAAGCCACCCTTTTTGTGGTAGGCTACGGTCTGAACACAACCCAGCCAATATCGCCAGGGCGACGGATGAGCGGCGTGCGGCCCCATAACCTACCGTATTGCCTCTCCATCTCCATTGGGCTGACTACTGGTACCGTTTCCTTGTCATCCGTGGCTGGCCCAGCGGGTTACGCTTTCGGGTAGCGTCCCCTTCGATGCTCCGGCAACAAAACATTCATGCGATCGGCCTCTGTGCAGATGGCGGACTAGTGCCCGGTCCGTTCACCCGCGATTTCTGCTTGAGCGGCATCAGGCGCTGATACTCGCGCATGCGCCACTCAACGCGCCGGCGGCGAAGCATGTCGTGGTGGTGGAAGTCCTTCTAGATCCGCTCCGCAGCCTCCTGCTGCGAGGCAGTTGTCTTGCAGAAGTCGGCGACAAAATCCCAGTTCTTGACGATGTCAGGTCGGCCGTGATTATTGTGACGAGTTGCCAATGCCAATTCCATGCCAGCCAAATTTTCTTGACCTCCTCTTAGATTACAAAAAAAAAGCGGTCATCAATTTCTACTCTTTATTATAAGATATCACTTATACTGAGATTTCCTAAAAAAAACCTCATCACAATCCCGCCACGAATATATCTCGTATTTGATAGGTTCTATAGGTTAAAAAATACTCGATACTTTAAAAACGATTAAATACCGATAATAATGAAAATGGTAATGAAAAGGGGCCCAGAATTGCATTGCCTAGGGGCCCTGATAGGGATAATCCGGCCCGGCCTATACTAACCTGTATGACCAGCATGATATAGTAAGGTCAATTTCCCTCCTATTGTGAAGGGGGCTCGAGCCCAGCAATGGGATGTATATGAACTGAAACGATGACGCTCCGTAAAAGAATTAAACTATACATGCTTGGGATTTGTTTGTAGTGGCTACTTAAATCAGTGATTAGCCAAATAGCTACGTAGTGAAATCTATCTCTCTGATTATCATTAATATTGAGAACGTCATCAATATTTGACTAACGTTTCATCGGTGTAATATCATGATGTGTACCTACTCCTTGACCGTCACGTTGATATACTGACATGGCACGAAGTAATATGTTGTAATTTCGTGTATCAATCATGAATAAGTCATGCAATGATTATGTACGATTTATTTAGTCCTAACGCTAAATGATATATCAGTTTTTGAAGCTATACTTCTTTTGGCGCATTAGGGGAAAATTACCTATATGAGTAAATTTTTACGATGCGCGTGTACACCGTCACTAATGTCAACCAGATAAGGGAACATACCCATACTACGGGACCTATTTTTTTAGATTTTTCGACCCCTCCCTCCCCTCAGTGACCACTCGTAGTATATATCAAGACCCTCCCTCTCCCCCTTTAGTTTTCACGTAGTAACTCATAATTATGATTTATAATCAATTCACAGACAAAAAGTGAAAAGAAAAATAATTTAGCTTGTACTCGTCTTTATTGCATAAGACTGCATGCATACTTAAATTACTAGTGAATTATATATTATGACAATTTATTCGAATATAGGTAAAAAAATACGAGATTTTTCTCAGTAAAATCGACTACGGGACAAAAACCTGAGCCACCAGCTCCTGTGACTAACCGTAGTACTTTAAGGACAAAACGGGTCACGTAGTATGGGTATGTTTCCTGATGCTTTATAATAAAACTTTCAATGTATTAAGTACCTTTTTCCTATAATCAATGTCGTTTTTCTACAAACGTAGCGTAACGCTAAGGATAAAATTTTTAAAAAGATTTTTAACTTGTTACCCCAAAGAAACACCTAAATAAATAATTATTTACGTGCGTACATGAGTAAGTACAAACACACATTTTTGTACGAGCATCTGAATGACATTTATTTCTAAGGAGAGTAGAGATATTCTGGAACACTCTTTAATGTATTTGGGTCAGCGGATACAAGAGAATTTTCCATGCTCAACTATATTCAATTATATATAGTTAATCAGTGAAAGTACGTAAGATTTTAAAGAAAATTACATAATTACTTTTAGGTAATTAAATATAATGATTATTATCGAACCTGGTCACGAAATCAATTTTTTATAAGCTCGATATACTCGGTTATATAAGTATTTCCTGCTAACTACCGGTCCGGCGCAAATATATGTCGCGATGTAGACAAGCATATACTCAGTAGTTTTACGAGAGCAAAGCACAAGGTTATGCAAACAGTAGCCGACTTTATGCTTGCACGTTAGCGTAGATAAATATCTCATTTAGTGTGTCCACAATATCCATTTGTTAAAATGGATAAGTATTTAAATTTATAAATACATTGAGATTACGACGTGAAATATAAGCATGTAATAGATTTATGGAAGCAAGTGAAGATCTCTTACTTTTGATTCGGATTTAATTAGCATATTAATAATATTAACATATCTACGCTTGTTGTATTACGTTTTTTTCATTAATACCGAAATGAATAAATTAGTTTATTATTTTTTAGTATGTAAGTAAAGTACATACGTACTTTACTTCTTACGAGGAATATTATTTTTGACAAATTCTGCGAACAAACCTAATTTTTAATTCACGCGGGCTATGAATACGTATGTATTCATCCATGCAACTTCAATTATGTATCTCTAATACTTAACAAACGTAAAAAATAAGTATTGATTTATGTTCTGTATTTTGTTGAAGTATAAACGAAAAAATGTCTTACATGTTTTTTCTGGATTTTTCGATAAATTATTTAATTATATTACTTATATTTCTATATAACTCTTTACTGCAGTACTTTACTGCACAATAAAATATCCACATTTACGCCAAAACATTGTTACTGTTTTGTTCAAATTTAAGTCCTATTTGAAAGCGTAGATTGCTAGTGTCTGCTTTAAACTAGGTTCAATCTATACACATAGTTATATAAATAGCGGACCTCCATGTGGAGGTCCAGGGTATGTATCCTTTATCGTTTATTTACTTACTTTGCATCAAACGAACCCGGAGTGAAATACGGGTATTCAAGCTCAATATAGTCACTGTTAGTTGCATTTGCATATTCATCGAACAGAGACGTATCTCTGTGCGAAAATCTTATTGAAAACTAGCAACCCGCCCTCGCTTCGCTTCGGTTTTAGTCGTTTTGCCCGCGTAGTTCCTGTTCCCGTGGAAATACCGGGATAAAATATAGCCTTGTTTACGCCCAGATATTATAGCTTTCCAATGGTGAAAGAATTTTTGAAATCGGTCCAGCCGTTTTGAAGATTACCCGGAACAAACAGACAGACAGACAAAAATTTTTTAATCTGTATTTTAGGCATAGGTGTCGTGCAAATAACTGTGTGAGCATGAAAAAAGCCTATTATTTTGACATTACAAACAGACACTCCAATTTTATTTATTGGTATAGATGTTGGACCGTCAATTAGTGCAGGCAAATGAGAAATCTAACGATGATTTCCACTGAAGTAGTATTTCTTGTGGAAAATATATAGGTGACTTTAATTAGGATCATCATCAACCGGCTCTTATCCCAACTTTTGATTCGACTCAATATGTACTCCCGGGGCCGGATTATCCATAAGGCGGACTAGGCAACTGCCTAGGGGCCCCGAGCCAACTAGGAGCCCCGAGCATGCACCAAGAAAAAACATTAGGTACATCCAACAATTTTTTTTAAATTTTTGTTATTGCTATTGAAGGCCAAAAAAGAAAACAGGGCACCTAATGGTAAATGATATTACTGCTCGTAGACCTTGGACTATGGACCCGAGAATCGCATTGCCTAGGAGCCCCGGTAGGGTTAATCCGGCCCTGTATACTCCTCCTTCTTAGTACCTAGAACATACATACAGCATAAGTTATGGCAATAGTTTTATGACCGGCCGCCTGCCTGACATCAACGCCCCTTGGCAATGTAATTCTTGGCATCAGATGAAGTTGGTCCAGGTAGATTTGAAGCTCTTAGTCGTGTTATACAACACACACGGTCGATGTAAGGGTTAGTAGTATTCTTAGTCACCACAGCACAGCAATTGCCAAGTTCTTTGGTATGAAATTAATTTATAAAAATTTGTTAAAATCACTTAAGTAGAAGATCAGTACGAACTGCTTCTCAATTAGACTCATTGATAACAAATCTGCCATAATATATATGTGCAAATGGTTGTTGGTTGTTGGATTATATATACTGCAATAATCCTATTCATTACATGAATAATTATTTCTAACTTTTATGCAAGTGTTTAAGGTTATTTTCTATTTCTATTAGCATACTTAAAATATGTAAATCATTCTAGAACATTCTCATGCATTCATTAGTTTTATTTAGTTTGTTTATTATTAAATGGGATATGGGATAGGTGGTGACGGATGGTGATAGATGGCGTGAGTGGTGACAGATGAATACGATCTGTGGTAATGGATCGCGATGAATGGAATGAGCGATAACGTATAGTGATGGATGTGTTGAGTGGTGACTGATGGATAGGATGTGTGGTGGTGGATGGCTTGAATGGTGACAGATGATGATGGATGGAATGAGTGGTAATGGATGGGAAGAGTTATGTTAGATGGAGATGAATGGAATGATTGGAAGAGACAAAGTTAAATTAATAAAGTACGACAAATTAAAGCAAATGAATGTTTGGTGTTTTGATATTTTTATAGCCCGTCATCATCTGCAACACATCTTCACAGTGGGACATAAATTGACTTACGCTGGTCAAACGGGTTTATATACGGTTTTATTTCGAATTTTTCTTTTCTGGCATAAGGTACCTGCGGGTAATAAGGCCTAGCTAAGGGAGATTTGAAATAAAATAAAAACAATGCAAGAGAATCATAAGGTTTTAATATTAATCAGTCCTTTATTTCGACTACTACAACATATAAAGTAAATGAGCATCTTTAGCTATAAATAAAACGACAATAAAACTTTTTTAAAAACCTTTAATATAGGCCTTATTTTACCATGGTAGGATTATAAGGCCTATGGCTTAAACATACACAAAACTCAAATAACAAGTCATCAATTTGGTCTTGAGATCAACATTTATATGGAAACGATAATCAGCCCTTTAAATAATAAAATGGCAGCACCTAACAGCCACCCGGACACTCAAAATCATCAGCATCGTCTTCTGTCAAACCCACGCATTCTTCGTGATACCATTTGTCGCATTTCTTACAGGTCCTCATATGAGCTATCCTATCTTCCTCACAGCCATGACAGTACCATCTTTCTTGATCAAGCGAAGATCCATCGTCATCTTTAGGGACAGAATACTTAACGGCTGTGGTTTTCCCTTTCTTCACGGTTGAAGTCTTTTTATTTATTCTTTTAATTTTGTCAAATAAGTCTTTCGTGGCTGATGTGCCTCTGTAGTTGATGGCTTTCTTTCTGACCGTTGGAGTTTTATTTGTAACTTTAATTGGTGTGGGCATTCTCTTCAAATGCAGTTCTTTTTAGTTGAACAAGTGGCACATTGTCTTCATCGTCACCAGAACTAGAACTGTAAACCATACGATAGAAGCTACCAATAGGTCTGATAGGATTGATAGGAGTTTGCATCATCGTGTTAACTGATGTCGACGGCCTTCCTGGAGATCTAACACTGGGTTCTGGAGTCGCTGGAGGTTCCAAATTTTCTTTTTCGGAAGTTAAAGTTACTGCAGCTTCCGTAAATATCGAAGGAGAATCAAGAAGTTGCAAACGTTCTAATTCAACATCATCTGATACGAGTGGCGCAGGAACCTCTGTTAATATCGACGGAGCAAAAGCTGTTTCTGGAATAGCCCTGGGATTCAAAGGAAACAAACCGGTGGCTTTAAATCCACTTATAATATTATTGTGTGTTTGGACCATTTGGACATTTGGACCAGACATTCGAAAAAATGATATTGAAGCGAGCCTTGGTGAATTTCTTGTCTTTATTTTGGTCCAGGTACGACAATACTTCAGCATCCCAGTGATGTTCAAATGATCGATAGACAGCTTTATCGAGGGGCTGAAGTTCATGCGTGGTGTTAGACGGTCGGTAAGCAGTACAATGTTATGTCTAATGAATCAGCAACTTCCACAATGGACAGGTCTAAATGATAGGCTGCCCCATCGAATATCAAAAGACATGTTCCGGTACTTATGAATCTACCCAAATGCTTCAAAAATTCTTTGAAAAGATCATTAGTCATATACCCCTTTGCTGATTTTTCTACTAATGTTCCTGGAGGCAAGTTGTCGAATAGTTCTGGCTTTAAACGTTTACCTTTGAAAATTATCATTGGTGGTATGGCCGTACCTGAAGCATTAACACATCCTGCGATGGTGACGCTTTCTGCGTGTTT
Organism: Lymantria dispar; assembly: GCA_032191425.1. Lineage (NCBI taxonomy): Eukaryota > Metazoa > Arthropoda > Insecta > Lepidoptera > Erebidae > Lymantria > Lymantria dispar. Next base: position 19,485,631 of record CM063440.1, read on the forward strand.
AGAGGATTGTAAATGTATCCTCTTAGCCCCTTTTAGCGCCAGAACTGTTTGTTGATGATGGATGGTGAGGCGGCAACCTTTTTCATCCATGTTGTAAATCCGTTCTGGATGATTTTTCAAGTCCAGTCTGTCATAGATTTCGTTAAATTTTTCAAAAAAATCATGCACTATATATTTGTTGAGCTTTTGAGCTCTAGCTGCGTTCATGAACTGAGCTTTTCTTTTGGATAGCTCCGGATGTCTTTTCATGAACGCCCTAAGCCAATCCTTACCAGATAGTTGGACGCTTTTGTTAAAATTGTGTTTGATATTATGTAGCTCGACGAATTTGTAGATCAGTCGACGAAGTGTACGTGGTGTTACAGGCAATCCTATTTCAGCAAACCTGACTATCCTCTTCACAAGATCAGTTTCTTGATCCTCGTTTAATATTGGTTTTCGACCTAGTGTTTTCTGTAAGCTGCCAGACTGGAGATGATTTCTGATAGTTCTTTTAGGTATCTTATATCGTTCTGCAGCTTTGTAAGTACTCAACGTGCCTCTTTCAACGGCTCGTACAGCTGAGATCAGGTCATTTTCCGACCACAATGCTCGTTTGGGAGGCATAGTGATCGAAACACTCGAAAGAAAAAGACAATGAGTTGAATAAATACTCATACTTGTTATATTTGCATTTTTATGGGCTTAAAAGTGATATTAAATTAACCACAGAGTTGTTTTGTATAATAATAAAACAATCAACTATATAACAAAACAATTAAATGGCATAATACAAAAGAAAAAATCACTGATATTAAGAGGATAATAAGGCCTATGGCTAAATTTGGTAGGCCTTATTAGCCTTCGATTACATGTGTAGAAAACAAAAAATATAAAATGTTTAAATCACGATAAGGAAATCAAGCCTGCATTATCATAAAAAGGTTAGTTCTCAGTGAAATACGGTATAAATTTACAAACACAACTATAATATTTTAAGAAATACTTACGCTTAAGTCAGAGGAATATTTATTATTTGTGCCGCACGGCCGCTTCCCACAAAATCTAATGCAACACTGGTGGTGGGAGGTGAGGTATCGCATGCGTATGAACCTGTAGCGACAAGTCTATGCATGCCGCGCCTGGCGTTTCGGCTTTGTACCTATATTCCTCTTTTTTGACATGATTTTGGTAATTAGGCCTTATTACCCGATAGGCCTTATTACCCGCAGATACCTTAGTTGTTGTAAACTAATTACCCTGAATCGTCATTTACGGTACCCACGGGCAAAAAAGAAGTAGTAAATTGTTTTGTTATTCCGTCAAAACACGAAAAAGTGTCATCACTATTTATAGGAAAATGCAATATCTACAAATATCTATCGAATTTATAGTTTAAAGAATCATTGTTCACTGTTATGCACAGGTATTCTATACTTGAAAGAAATAACTAGTTAACAATATCACACGATAAATAAACTGTGCCGATGCACCTCTTTCTTTATAATAGAGCAATTTTTAGAGGCGCCTTATAATAAAATACTGTAAAGACATCTTAGTTTAACAGATAGCGTTCCTACTATCACTTAATCACACTTTAATTTCATTACAGGTATATCTTTCTAAAGTCCTCATAATAAAATTTTTATATACAATGTCAGAAAATACACTTGTAAATTTTGCATCTAGTAAGAAATTTTAAGGAAACCGAATTAAAAACAATAATCTTTATTCAATATCCCTAAACCTAAAAATAAGTTTAATTGGCTTCAAATAAATTAAATTTATAGTAGCACCATCTAGCGACAAAGATGTCAAACACAGACGACATCTTTGGACAAAGACGCCGAATAAGTATCACTGATCCATTGCAAATTATAATGTAATAGCTACTGTCACAAATTATAAAGTATAGTAGCTACTGTCAAGTGTCAAACAATTTAAATGTCAGGCAATTCAGACTTTAGAAGATATTTTTATCACTATAAGATACTTCAGTGAATTATCTATGCCTACTTCTGTTTTAATTTATTAAATTTGTAGTATAGGGGGTTTTTAGGTGGAAAAGGTACAAGTTTTGCGTCAATGATTATATTCAGTTTTTTATACCGAATTTAGGGTAGTAGAGCTCTGGATCAGTTAAAGACACAGTAGATACTGAAATAATATTGTTACAAGTGCTGGGATTATAAGGACCCTGAACCCTGGTCAGGAAGACAATACCAATACCGGTACTGTGTCCGTGTCGTGTAGGAATACATTCAGATTTGTGGTGGACTATTCATACACTATCTGTACTTGGTATTTATGTAACTACTTATTATTTTATATAAAAATATTCAAATAATCTAAAATGTGTAGCAAAGCTGCAGCAGTCGCAGAGCTATTTACGAAAGCCATTGCAACTACCAAAGGTTTCGATCAAAATCTTCGTAAGGTATGTCGTGAATAACATTAAAATTTTATCATTCATATCATTAGCTACAGTGTGTCGAATTTGCTTTGTTTGTCTTTATAAACTAGTACACATTATTAAAATAAGACTTAAATTTCTATCTTGTAATTTGCAACCGATCTTGACATGGTTGTGGTATATTCCAAGTTACAGTTGACCAATCTGGCTCATAAAGGTTGGCTAATTTCATACCCTGTCAGGCAAACAAAATCAAAAATTTTCTCACAATGACTTCAGTTTGTTTAGTCTAATGAAAATGTGCATAATATCATAAAAGAAGTTGCTGTTGAAACTTGAAAATGAATGTAGTAGCAGAATTTGGTTTTTATATTAGACATTCCCTTTTTAGTGATATCAGTCATTTCTGTTATATGTTTATACTTCTTATCTCATTGCTTTATTGAGGATACAATTCACTAGCCCTTATCCTTCCCGTGGGTGTTGTAAAGGACAAGGCATTAAGGCATATCTATGCAAGAAAAAAACTAAATAAAACCTTATACAAACCCATCTGACCAGCATGGTATAGTAGGTAAATTTCTCTCTAATTACGGAGGAGGCTCAAGCCCAATAGTGGGACGTATATAAGCTGAGATATTTCATCTTATTAATTGGCCATTTCACAAGTCAGGCACTAGGGCATTAATAAATCATTCTATTACTGGCAATTTTGCATTCATACAATTAGCTGAGCATACATTAGGTATGCTCAATACTCTATACCAATAAATAAAATTGGAGTGTCTGTTTGTAATGTCAAAATAATAGGCTTTTTTCATGCTCACACAGTTATTTGCCTAAAATACACTTTATATTTTTTTTGTCTGTGTGTTTGTTCCAGGTAATCTTCAAAACAGCTGGACCGATTTCAAAAATTCTTTCACCAATGGAAAGCTATGATATCAGGGTGTAAACTAGGCTATATTTTATACCGGTATTCCCACGGGAACGGGAACTACGCAGGAAAGACGGAAACCGAAGCGAAGCGGGGCGAGTTGCTAGTTTAAACTAAAATGTGTGAAGCTACTTAAAATTCCTAAAAATGACCCACATAGTCAAATACAGATCATCAAAGCCAGAAATGACCGATATCTTTTAAGATCACTGGACTTTTCATGCAGTCTGCCAAGTTCATATTTTTGTCATACTTGCTATATATTTTTTTTTAATATTTAAGTTTTATATGTTGCATGATGTAGAGAATTAAATTAATAGTAATTTTCTATGTGGTGATAGGTTAAAAATATAACTTACCATGCCCTATCTTGCCCATGGGGGCCTTGCCATGACTAAGAGATATAATATGCATACAACATCTGTGCAAAAGAATGAATACTCAAAATAAAGCTTTGTGACCACTAAACCATCCTGTAAGGGGTTGATTTCTCTTCTATTTTGGTGGAGGCCCCGCAGTGGGATATTATATGAGCTGAGATGACGATGATAATTTTTTTCTTTGTTACAGTTGAAGGTAGTATCTTGTTCTAGTGGCCGAATGGTAACAGAATTCCAAGTGGGTCCTGAACATCTCAACCAAAGAGGCACATTGCATGGAGGCTTTATAGCGCATCTAGTTGATGCCATATCCACATATGCATTGACTACAAATGAACATATTGAAACAAGAGGTGTTTCAATAGATTTAAGTGTTACGTAGGTAACTTTATTTCTCTCTCAATATTATTTTAATCCAAACACTTAGTTTTAGTCATTTCGTAATAAGGACAGTTATTTTTATATGTAGTACTAATTTTTTTAATACCTTGTAAATACCTGCAAACTGTTATTTTATCTTTTGTAAAATTGTATGAATGGACATTGTCATTAATCAAAGATAATTCTTTTATCATAAGAGCAATTTAATGTACTAGTTTATGTGAATTCAATTGTTTAATAATATTTTTTCTAATTCAAAGAGATGAAGTTATTTTCCTTGTTTTAGTTACATGACTGCAGCAAGGGAGGGTGACAATATAGAAATAGAAGCAATCACAAAAAAAACGGGCAAGAAGATTGCTTTTCTTGAAGTGGAAGTACGAAACAAAGATCGGAATCAATTGTTGGCTACTGGCAGACACACTAAATATATAGGTGTTTAATTATTATTATCCAATATTAATGAAATTCTAATTAATTATTATCGTTTAGTTCAATGTAGAATTAGTTCAGTAAATATCTAGAAATAGATTATTAAAATGTATTAAGATCATTTGTAGATTGTGGATATTATGCAATTTAGAATATACATTTGTAGAACAACTATGCCTTTCAATGCATGGCCCATCCGACGTCCCCGAAACGTACTCCACGAAGAGAACAACATCACACTAGCTTAACGTAGAGCGTACTTGGCCCTCGAGGCCATTACATGGACCGTTTTCGAGGTGCGAAACTGCGTCGCGTTAAAGTCATGACCCAAAACGTGGGCACACCCATTTTGCCTCCAGCGACGCCCCAAGCCGTGGCCCATTCCCCTCAGGGGGGACTTGAGCGATGTCGCTTAGTCTACTTTCAACGAGTTGAGAGCCCTCAGCGCTCACCCCTGGTCCGCGTCAAGCTTCAAACCCATCTGTGGCTAACAGCTACATATATACTCCATAAAAAAAAATCAATGTATGGGTTTTCATTAAAACACAATTATGCTATATGAACTATTGTAATATTGTTACAATTAGATTAATAACATGAGTAAATTAATCTAGTGTTAGTCAATCCACATCTTATCATGCCACACTGCTCAGGTTCCTTTCCTTGCCATATATCATATGCCCCTCTGTAATAATCAATGCAATGTGCAAATGTGTGTTAGTAGCTATGGTCATGAGTAGCCTTATCCTTCTTGTGATCAACCTTTTTTTTAATTTGGATACAAGAAAAAAGACTCGCCTTCTTATTTCACTATATTCCAACCGATGACTACCTTTAAATCACTTATTTAATTAGGTATTAACTACATTTTTTGGGTGGGCTATGGTCAGCGCACACTGGGGTGACGAAAGGGCGGCGCGCGGCCCCATAACCCACCGTATTTGCTTTCCTTCGCCATTGGGCCGACCACCGATACCGAGTTAGCCAGTTAGGCAGCCCGGATATGTTAACTAAGTACATACCTACAGTGTAATCTCGATAACTTGAACCTCAAGAAAAAATACAAACGGTCGAGTTAATCAGTTTTCGATGTAACAGATATTTCGAGATACAAAGGCATTAATTACTATTTTTTTTGTAAATAAAACTATTTTATGAATTTTATCGCGTTTGTATTTGATTTTTGATTGCCCGACGTTTCAAACTCTTTAGTGTGTTCATGATCACGGGCGGACGCTGAACGCTGAATGATGTTTGTCACGTCGGGCTATCAAAAATCAAATACAAACGCGATAAACACCGTAAAATAGTTTTATTTACAATGTGTAATACTCGCGCAAACATCAGAAGTCATTGCTATTTCTTTTTTAAAGACAACACCCTTCACTAAGGAACTTTACAAACACAATTTACGTCCAGACTCGGATCAATAATTTGTGGATCACACAAAGTTTTGTCCTGCGTGGGATTCTCACTAGCGATCCTGGCACGATAGGTCGATATGTTAACCACTACGCCATCTGAGTAGTCTATAGTTTCGACTTGAAATAGTGAGATTATTAAGTTGCTGATGAAGTTTAAATGGATTTATTCATTACTGCACATGTACCAAGCTCAAACAAAAGATTGAAATGCAACGAACATTCCTTTTAGATTTTATTGCTATGAGTTCAGAGAATCAAGTAAGACGTCTTTATATTTTAATACGGCGTTGAAATTTATTTTTTAATTAGAATTCTAGAGTATAAATATTACGTACCTAATATTAATAATTCGTAGGAATATAGTATTTTGTTCAAATTACAAAGACAAAATAATTCGAGGTAGTTAGTAGGGTTCAGCGGAAGGGAGTGATGATTATTTCATCCGATTTCAAAAGGAAGGAAGTTCTCAATTCGACTGTATTTTTTTTTTATCTTTTTTTATGGAACTTTCGACTGGTTAAACCGATTTTGATGATTCTTTGATGATTTGAAAGCTACTTCTTCCCGTTTCAATTTGGTCGAGGTTTGACAGTGGCGTGGCATCCATGAGAAAACGTTTGAAGTGGGTTTTTTGCTCAGAATTATTTTGATTACGGTTACCTATGGGATCAGGGCAAGCAGTGGTTTTTCAATTTCAAATTTCACTTAATTGCTCGTCATAAAATTGTTTTACATCTAGAAGAAAATTCAAAGCATCCTACCTTTTTTCTTCCAGAGGGAGTTAATAATCTATCCGAATTTATCTATCACTTCACATAGTTCTGAGATGGTGTGTGATGAGGGAGAATACTAATTCAATAATACGTAATTCAATACTAACGTGAGCTGTAAAAGACGACTGAGGGATATGATATGCACTTAAAGGAAAATAACCTATATCCATCCGACTTAATAACGTCATATAATGGATGAATTTCTGGATTCTCCCATTGCGGAGAAGGCTTGAGCTCAACAGTTAAATTTGTATGAGAGATTTGATCAATTTATAAGTGTGATTTGTCATGTTTCGCCGTAAATTGTAATTAGTCTTTTAATTTAAGACGATAAAGCCCAACGGCATTGTAAAAACCTCTCTCCTGCATTTACTATCGCGTCATTAAAGTCCTCAAATCAAATCGTACAAGACTATGTACTGACAATTACTACATTCCATTTCTATTAGGGATGAATCGAATCGATAACAAGTACTCATAATATGGTATCGATACTCTCCATTCGATACTACTACTAGTTACTACTAACATAACATTCGATAATAACACTAACATTCGATACCGAATACTGGTATCGAATGAAAACAATCTAGCGAATGGAAAATACAATTACATACTCGATACTTTGAAAATAAATATCTATATAAAGTACTCAATATGCCAATGTCACTATTGGCCCCATTAGTTATTACAAACTACCCGCGTTAAGCAAGAATATCTAATGCATCTGAGCTATATGTGACTCTTAATTTATGGACGGCACCCTTGACTGTAAAAGTTTTTTGGGAGATACAGTACATTTTTTAAAGAAACAGCCCTTACTAATTCAAATATACCAGGGCACTGCAATCAACTATACAGCAGAGTACTTATCTGAAGTATTGGTGCAATAGTCACTGCTTCTAGAAAACTCCTAACAGGCTAACATTTGGTAAAATAATTGGGAAAGCACTCCAAAAACAAGATTTTCCATAAAATAACAATTTAAGTAAAATTATTATTTAACAAAATAATAATTTTACTTGTCAATACTTATTACGGTTTTTACTCTCAAATTTCCAAAAACGATTCGATAACAGTAGGTATCGATACTTTTCAATTGATACTGATTAAGTACCGATATAATAGCGATTAAAACCTCAATGGTATCGTTTCATACCTAATTTCTACGCATTTAAGGTTGGACGCATAGGCACGGTTGCCTTATTAGGAATTCAGATTCGGAATTCCACATGACAAGCACATAATTATGTACCTACATCCGTTTTGTTAATATTGAAACGAATGCCGGATATTTTTACGTTTGGCAATAGTAAGAACGCTTTTTTTAACATTATCGCGCGATTCATATAATCGGAGCATCCAAGTTCGCGAATCTGATTCCCTAATAAGAAAACTTAATCAGGCAACCGCACGTGCGCGTCCAACCACCTCTCGTGTGCGAACATTTATCCTCAAAATCAGTAATACTTCAGGTAGGCTGACGTCATCGAAAATGATTAGGGTACCATGAATGAGTGACATAGAAGCGTTAAGAGCCACTTTCAACGGTTAACGTTCATAGTTTGATTGATGGAGAAAGCTAGAATATAATCGTAACCATGACCATACCATACTATATGCTAACTTAAATCCTAGCGAGCTGTGCCGCAACTTATTCACTGACATATTTTAGAGAATATTTGTTCTAAGCGACGTTTTATGAACTATATAGAGCTATGTTAATTACAAAAGATCGAAACTATTAACAGCATGCAAAATCTCAAGAAAATTGAGGAGAAAGTTATTAAATACGTTAAAATAATGGAAACCAAATGTGTAGGGGTACTGTGGGGGTTGCCAGGAAGGTTCATTTTATTTCATGTTCCTGTTTAATAGGATCAATGCAAACGAAGTTCATAATTTCTGCCATCCTTCTAGTTGAGTCCATTTGCATTCTTATACTTATTATAAATAGTTTCTTTGCAAATACAAGTAAATGTTAGACCGATAATAACAGCATAAGTTATAATTTTATATTTCTTGTTTTAGTTTCTTTTTAGGTTCTTTGCAAATACAAGTAAATGTTAGACCGATAATAACAGCATAAGTTATAAGTTTATCTTTGAAGTGTAAGAATGTGTTCGTAACATTATTGCTGCTTATCGCGTCGGTGAATTAGTTAGCTAATGCTGTTAATTAATTTCAATCGTCAAAAAGTACAATAAATTAGATTTGTTCAGCGTTGAAAATTTCTTTTTAGTTGACTTAATTACATAGCTCTATATTGTACAAAAATGTCTCTTAAACAATAACCTAGATAATCATAATACTTAATGCACCTTAAGACATCCATTTCACTATATTATGCCCTTGCAGTGTCACAAGTCCTCACTCTGTATTATCGTATTTCTATTAGTAACACACATAACAAAATGATTATATATAATAACATCAGTATTACTACTTCCTATATACGGTTTAATAAGTATGTTAAAACATCTATAGTCGGATATACATAATTATTATCCAAAGGTTTTAATAAATTAATCAACAAATTCTAGAGAAGTCTTGCCGTATTAAGAATGGATTTGACTTTCTTGCTCGTGGGTATACGTCAAAGACGACTGAGATATGTAAGCAGAAAAAATTACCACATGATAAGAAAAATGAAAATGCATGCAGTCGAATGCTGCTAACGTGCTATTGAGACAATGCTTTTCTAACAAAATTCTTTACAAAGGAGTAAAATACATACGTTTGATTAATTCTCTATAATTGGTTGGATAGTATGTCACTTTAGACATAATACATTACACATGGAATCTTACAAAAGTTTACTACGATTACATTAAAATTTCCTATTAGGTATAGGTACGTTCAGATGTATATTATTTGAAGAATAATAATATTATTTCTAGAGGGAACTTGCATGTAGACAACGATATCATATTGTAAGCTTCAAGCAAATATTTATCTAAATTAAAGATCTTTTTAAAAATGTATGATAAAAGTAGCATGATTTTTTGCGATGCCATCATTAGAGTTCTTTTAAGTTACTACTGTAACGGTTTCGTTAAGTCGAGTCGAGTTTTAATAGTAATAATTCTATATCTGTTGATTTAACCACTATTAAGCATCGATAACTAGGCACATTTTTTTTTTGGGAGTGCTAAGGGACTTTAATTAGAAACAATAGTTCGTCACGCTGCTGCAGTTGATTGGTTGGAGTCTACAGTAAATAGTTTATATTGTTGTCCAAATACGATGTTATGACCTTGACCTTCGCATAAAAAAACAGTACTTTGCAAATCTATACTGACAATACTGCACGACTTCTAATCATTACCAGTTCTGTAAAAGCGACATGAAAACAAAACTTTTTTAAATATACGTTTTAAAATATCATCATCATTTCAGCTCATAAACATCTCACTGTTGGGCTCGAGCCTCGTCCGCAATAGGAGGGAGATTAACCTTAATATATCATGCTGTTCAGCCAGGTTGATATAGGATTTTAAAATATAGGTACGCCTACATAAATACAAAAGCTGATGTTTCTGTACACGGTTTCATTTTAAGATTAGAATTGGGTGCAATAACATAAATAAAAATTATACCTAATACATATAGTGAGACGATCTTAGCAGGAAAGTGTAAATAATAAATATATAATGACTGATTTGTTTATCAAAGCTCTTAAATAAAAGTAGGTATTCGTAGTCTAACATACGATTATCTCACAGCTAACATGTGCTCATTTGCCTTGTGTATAAACACAGACTAAAGTTGGAAACGCGTAATCATAAATAATTATACTCTCATTAGTTTTATTTACATATCGAGCTTCAGTTTGAAAAACAATATGTTCTTAAATTTCTCAAGCATGTTTGAACATAGAACATAATAACTGATGGTATTACCGTCTGCATGCAAGATTCCTATAGAAATTGTATGCATTATCTTAATTATTAGGTGCTTACTAATCTAATAAACATTTTTAATAGTTGATAAACATCATTACATATTATTAAACTTGAATGTACTATAGATACTTTAATGTATGGTTTAAATTCAAAAAGAACTACAATCAAAGTCATTGACGACCTAGTTCTCATATTTAAGCCAACAAGAAGATCTCTCTTTCAAACTAGTTCGTCAGCAAACCATCTATAGCTATTACTAAAGCTTATTAATAAAGCAAAAGTGATGCAGTAAAATTAAATTGCTTATTTAGACTTAGGTAAGGTAAAATCGTTTATTTAAGAAATACATAATTATCTTAGAATAATAACGTATAGAAGGTAAGTTTGCGCACAAAAAGTGAAGCATTTCAATTGGAGCCTAATGGAGCTTACACTGGAACCATTCCGTCATGTACAAGGTCACTGTACTGCACGTACGTACACAACCCTTAAAAAATAAATAGGTAATTATGACAGTTTGTGCATTCAAATGGTGTCACAACACATTTGAAAAATATGAAAAGGTTTTTAACATTACTTTTAAAAGTATTTTGACGATTTATGTTAATAAAAACAATTTGATTTCATAATTTGTATAGTGGTGTACGTGTGTGATCGCTTGCACGCATGTAGTATTGTTTGCTTCATATTTTTGATGGCTTATGGACACTATCTTCTATACATTATTATTCTAAGATAATTATATTTAAAATATTAAATACACAAATATTAGTTAGATTCACTATAATTGTATTGTTTTTTGTGAACGTATTCAGAGGTGGGACTTAATGCCTAGGATTTTTCTTACTATTCAATTTTTACGATAATACAGGGGTAAAACTAGGATATAATTTATTCTACCTTGCAGGTGGCCTCCAGATATTCAATGCGTTTTTTCAAGGATGCTATAATGCTCTCAAGACTATGCTGAGATTCTTCTAGGTTATTAAGACGATCTTTTTCAACTGAGTCATCATAATCACCGCGGATGCTGCGCTTAGCCCTATCCAAAACAATGTTATCGTTACAACTTTCACAGTCGGCCCAATATCTAAAGTCCATGGAGGGCAAATCATCGCAAGAGACTAATCCGTCTTGGACTTCAGGAAGCAAAAACACATTTTCCCCAATCGTATCAATTTTGTCACCATTATCACATAAAACACGGGCCAAGCTGGTTTCCTTTATTTGCTGCAATTGTTCTGGCTTAAAAGTAGTAGGATTTTCGTACCAAAAACGGTCTCCATCTCTCAAACGCTTAAATTGTTCTACTAAAAGGCATCGGAATAATGGACCCACTTTACCACCATCAACTTGGTCTTCCAAAATACCGCCAACCCAAACGTCAATATTGTCTACTGATCCGTAAAGTTCTTTAAGCTTATCTCTTACACTTTTGTCAGATATTTCATCAGCTAAGTCATCGAAGTCATTTACTTCAGTCATATTACAAAACTCGCGCCATTTTGTGTAAGGTGGAATACCGTGGTCACGGCTTCTTTGGATATTAATAGCAGCTAAATCTAGAGCAACAGCATGAGCAGTGTGGAAAAGTTTTTCAGTTAGTTCAGAATTCAAATTTTGGGTCGGTGTTTTTAGTTTTGCAGGTGTCGTAAACATTCCTCGCAGTAAAGGATCGACTCCTCCTTCATCAACAAGCCTCCACGGTGAAAAGAATGCATGACGCAGTAAAAGATGGCCTTCGGGGATTGTTTCGAAATTTTCATCGTAACGGTGTAATATGGGATTAATCATGGAATGTCCAAACCTTAAAGCAGCTGTAGCAAATACATTAGAAACTGAGGGGTTTACGTTCGAATCATATTGAGAAAATTTTCCAAGCTGCTTGTATCCATCTGGACCAAGAACAATTGGTAACCAATGTTCGTAAGTTATGAACTGAATTTCAGCACCAACGATTTTTCGTGCTTCTTGGAAAACGCGATCGCCATCCCAGAATGGGTTTATTACTTTCAGTTGAACAGCAATTCGATTATGTTCCCGCATCCATATTGTATGCATAGCTGCTAAACCAATTTGTTCATTAGCCCGAATATCACCTGCCACGAAGCAATTGCGATTGCTCTCTAGCAAATTGCGTCTGCAGTCCATACCGTTAACGCCTATAGTCGGCAGTAATGGTTTTCTGCCATCAAATGTAGCACCTACTCGTAATAAGCCATTTTCATTAGTCAAGTCTCTCAGATCCTCAGCTACAGATTTTTCAAAGCCATATACTTGAGATGCATCGATAAATGAAGTAAGTTGGTTTATTTGTTCCCTTGGCTGCAGTGTTCCAAAAAGTACTGAAGTCATTCCAGAGCCACAAACGGCACTTGTTCTAATAAAATCAATGCAGCGCCGATTATTGATTCGAGGGTCATTTGCGGGCACTTCGATAGGAAAGCATGGTGCAGCGTAAGCGCAAGTCTTTTTACAATCTACACCATCCCATGTTTGAGAGCTTACAGATGGTAAAGCATGATCTAAATCGTGATCTAACCATTGACCCCATTGCATTGTCATGTGGCTGATCTCGATATCTTGAGATATATCTGTGGTAGATATTATAGATGTAGAGACGAGACGCGCACTTGGTAGTGAAAAGCCGTTATATTTTACATCCTTGTTCCATCCCACTGGTTCGCTAAATCCATTTTCGTATATTGGGAAAAGGATCCTTCTAAATCCGCTTAGTGACGAACCCCAAGTAGGGTGTCCAAAATTATTGCAAGTACCATCATAACTACGATATTTGCTGTGATAACACATATCAGAACAGTCATCTTTCTCTCTATGAGCAACGCAACCAGATAGACGTGCAATAACGTCAAGATGTTCATTTGACAATATATTTTGATAGTTAAAAGGTTCAGCTGAGGTAATTTTACGACCACTGGTAACAAAACCTTTTACTTTATCAAGAGTTCGTTCATATATTTCAGCTGCTCTTGCTACTTCCCTAGCAGGGGCGTTTGGAAAGCCAGTAACTCTGTAAAGTGAGCTTATGTCCTTTTTACCGGTTTTGTTATTATTAAATAACTCTTCCATAGTCCTTTCAATAGCTAGGTCGATATCTCGAGTTGCTTCAGTTAAGGCTATATTAACATATGCATCTCCAGGTAAAATGCGATCTTTAACTGTTAGGAATGCAGACGCTGTGTCTCGACCATAGTCGTTAAAAGCTGAACATTCGTATCTGCCGGCATCTCTAAGCGTTAAGTTATGAATAATTAGGCTGCCAATAGCAGTAATCGTATATTTCTCATTGATATTTATATACGATCCGTCCTTTTGCCATTGTACTATAGCAGGCGGTTCACTTTCCACTTCACATGGTAATTGCACCGAGGTTTCCCTAAATGCATCGGTGTCCACTGGTTTCATTATAATATGTGGCTTAATGATCTCAACGCTTTCAACAGTTAATAAAGCAGATGCTTCGATAGATCCTTCTGAACTTGTTGCTCTGCAATGATATATGCCTTCATCATCAGATGAAATTAAAGTGAGAGTCAAATCTTGATTTTCATTTGTAAAAATTGTATTTTCATCACTTTCTAGTGGCAATGTATCTCTAAACCAAATAAGTGAAGGCTTTGGCACTCCGCTTGCAGAACAAGAAAAGTCTACATTATCTCCAATTTTAACAGTTTTATCTTTTGGCACGACGATAAATGCTGGTGGTACTAGAACAATAAAAAAAAAAATTAATTTATTAAATATTCGTGTGGTGACGGAGTAAGAATAGAAATCACCACTCCATCTCTTGCCCGTGACTGTCGTATAAGACGACTAAGAGATAGTATATGCAGATAACATAAATGCAATAGAAAGAAAACTTGAAATGAAACCCTTGGAGGACATATATGGGCTGATATGTTGATTGTTAAATAATTAAAGATATATGTAAAATTAGGTTCATTACTTACCCATTACTTCAAGAGGAACTGATACTGTTATTTTGCCATTAATATTTTCAGCTTGACAGGTGTACGAGCCTGCGTCTGATTTTTTAATGTTTTTTATTACAATAGATCCATTTTTATGTATAGAGATGCGTTCATTTAACAGAATTCTTTCGCCATTAAAAAGCCAAACTATATGTGGTTTTGGATAACCTTTGGCAATACAGTGGAAGGCCACAGAATTCTCGTTTAACTTCACAATTTGCCTCTTCGGTTCTAGGGTCATAACAGGTGGTTCTGAAAATATTACACTTCATTAAACAAAAATCTGTCACGTTTTTAAATATATATTATAATTAATTATTGATATATACATACCATTTTTATTCTCTATATTATTTTTATTTTTCTCATTGATTGTCATTCTAGCGGGTCTTGAGTGCGCCTCACCGACAGAATTTTTAGCCATACATTCAAAATAGGCACCATCGGAATCATTAATATCGTGTACCATCAATGTTCCATTATCTACAATCTCATAACGAGTTCCGTCAATAGGAATTTCATTAGAGTCTCTAAGCCATAATATTTCGGGCTCTGGATCGCCGCTCGCAACGCAAATAAACATTGCTGCTTCACCAAAATTCACGCTAATGTCCTGTGGATCCTGTTCTATTTGTGGTAGATCTGACAAAAGATACACAACAATTGGTATAATAATACATACATATATGGTACGATACGAAAAGATCTTAGTGTTATACCTACAAACAATTTTTGTCTGCTTGTTTTGGGTAATCTTCAAAACGGCTCGACGGATTTTGATAATATTTTACTACCAGGTAGCTGTATATATAAGGAGTAACTTAGGCTATATTTTATCCCGGTAGTCCCACGTGAACGGGCACTACGCGAGTAAGGTGACTGAAACCGAAGCGAAACCAGGGCGGGTTGCTAGTTCTAAATAAAACCCTATACCAACCGGTCTTATCAGTGCAGTATAATAGTTTAATGTCCATGCCACTTCGAAGATGTGTAGTAAGACGTTTGGGAGATAAACTGAAGACTGAAGATAAGATCGACTGAATTTTGTGTACAATATTGCTCGGTTAGCTATTTTGAATCTGCCCTTACTTATCCATCTTTTAATTCTTATAATAAATTGTAAACTACTAAAAAATTGTCTAATCTTGAAGATAAGATCCATTCCGTAGCATTTATTGTTAGTTCAACATAATGATAGTTTTTTTTTATTATTTAAAGGACAGTCTAATATTTTTAGCAGTTCTTATAATGTGTTGTGTGTAAAGTTACAACCCTTATTTGAATCATGATCAATTAGGAAATCAGCTAATTCTGTCAAGTTATACTGACTAGGCAGTAGGCACTAAGTTTTTCAAGATAACACGTCGTCCTGTGGCTCTCTAACGTGAAGTAAACTCTCTTGCAAAGTTGGTGTTTGAAATTGGCAAGCAAAAAGTTGGGTGTCCTGAACAGAGCCAGGCGGTACTTCACACCGAGACAGCGTCTTTTGCTATACAAAGCACAAGTTCGTCCTCATGTGGAGTACTGCTCACATCTCTGGGCAGGTGCGCCCAAATATCAGCTAGACCCACTTGACTCCCTGCAAAGACGGGCTGTTCCAATCGTCGGGGATCCCAATCTTACGGACAGATTGGAGTCGCTGGAGCAGCGGAGAGACTTTGGGTCACTCTGTGTACTCTACTGACTCTTTCACGGGGAGTGCTCCGAGGAACTGTTTGACTTGGTACCACCGTCACCATTCTACCAACGTACCACTCGACATCGTACCAGGGTTCATCCATTTCACCTGGAAACGTTATGGTCTTCAACTGTACGTTTCCAGCGATCATTTCTCCCACGTACGTGCAAGCTCTGGAATGAACTACCTGCTGCTGTGTTTCCCGAGCGCTATGACATGTCCGTGCGTGGTATAGCAGGTCAATTTCCCTCCCATAATAAAGGAGGTCCGAGCCCAGCATTGGGACGTGTATGGGCTGAGATGATGATGATGATGATGAAGAGAAGGAAAACTCGAAATAAAACCCTATGCCAACATTTTTGGCCATTGTGTGGGTCCTCATATCTAACAGTACATTCATAGTTGTAGACATAGAGCTTCTCAGTGTATAACAATGGAGGTTTTGGCACTGATAGCCAAAGTACAGGCAAAAGCCTAGTTTGGCTACAGCAGCTCAAATCGATCGATTCTAAATACATATGTTAGCCTAAATTCACATTGTAACATGTACTAAGTATATTTGTAAAATAAATATTATTATTATTAATTCCCTTCCATAGTGGAGGATGTTCGCGCCCAACAATGGAGCATGAACGGACTAAGATGAAGGTGTTTTATTTTTGAAATTTTGTATTTTCGTATTGCAAATTGAATGAGATCAAGGCATCCAATATTCCAGGAATACGAAATCTCGAAATGTTCACTGCAGCTAATACTAAGTAGCCGAGTATTCGTTTAATTTATTTGAGTATTCCTTCTTTGTTGTAATCTCATATACTGAAGTATCTATTCTCCAAGATAGCCAAGCTAAAATGAGGACCGATGGACATACTGCATTGAAAATAAGTCAACACATAGGCTCAAGTACTCTAAAGTTGAGTGTACCAAAATAAAAAGTATCATCATTATCACCGCAGCCCACATACATCCCACTGTTGGGCTCGGGCCTCCTCCACAACGGGAGGGAATTTAACTTACTATACCATGCTGGTCAAACATGTTGATGTAGGGTTTCATGTCGAGTTTTCCAACCCTTGCATGGATCTTATGCGTATATTATATCCCTTAGTCGTCTTTTACGACATCCATGGCCATCTTCCATGTGGTGACGGAGTAAGAATACAATTTACCACTCCCTATCCTGCCCGTGAAAAAAGTATAAAATATAATATTAAGACAACTCAAAGTTCTCCTAAATCTAGGCAATAATGCCCTGTTATGAAATTTGGTCTAAAGCATTTAAACTACAAACAAAAGTAATTTACTTAAAATATCTTTTTTTAAATTATTTAACATAGGCATTCATAACTGATATAAAAAATGTATCAGTTGTAATGTATCATAAAAATGAGTTTTTTTTTGCTGCTATAATGAGAAAGAGGAGCGCCTCCCTGATGTCGCATTTACGCGGCAGTACTAACAGTATCCTAGGCGTTTTTACAAATCGGTGGCATACTCCAATGTTTCAAAATTGGTTACGGCTCCATACCGAATTTTAAAAATACATATGTAGATACTAACACTAGTTCTTAAGCAAATTGTTACTAACACCTATGGACCTTGTCTGAAAATAAATAAACTCATTTGCAAAAAAAACGGGCGGTTTTGATTTTCATTCATATTTAAAAAGATACAATACCAAAAAGGTTTCAATCGTTTGTACACGTTACTGGCCGGTTTTAAAAATGCTGTGGTATTTAAAAAAGTACGTTCTAAATTCAATTTTTCATTTGATGTTCATTTTTACAGAAAACCCCTTTTTATCCTACATTTTTGGCGCGAAGTTCCAGAAGTTAACATCGACTTTCATAACTTTTATTCAATTTTTATCGATTAATTTCATATCCTTGACTGTCAAAGCTTTATTTAATGCTGTTTGGCTGTATCAAAAATGGTAGATAAAGTGGTAAAAGCTACCAAAATTATCGCGCTGCTTGAAGAGGGTTGCAGCCAATGTTTCGTGGCTAGGAGGCTAAATGTTAGTCGCTCGACAGTCCAAAGGACCTGGCAGCGATATCAGGAGACTGGTTCCGTCGAGAGAAGGCCTGGTTCTGGAAGAAAACCATGTACCCAACCACGGGATGATCGTTTTCTTGTGAGTCGCGCATTGAGAAATCGCAAATCTTCGTATGTGGATCTTAAGAACAACCTCCAAGAAGTAAGAAATGTGCATATTAGTCTATGGACGGTCAGGAGGAGGCTTCTCGCTGCCAATATACGCAGTCACCGCCCGGCCCGCGGCCCCAAATTACTCCGTGAGCACAGAGTTCACAGGCTTAGGTTCGCTAGAAATTGTGAATCATGGACTCAAGACGATTGGAATAGGGTTTTGTTCTCTGATGAAGCCAGGATATCTCTGTTCGGTGAAGATCGACGTCGGCGAGTGCTAAGAAGACAAGGAGAACGCTTTGCAGAGGCATGTTTCGAAGAAATCACACCTTATGGTGGGGGCTCTGTTATGTTTTGGGCAGGAATAAATTCAATGGATCGTACAGAGTCTTCATTGAAAACGGCTCACTGACTGGGCATCGATACATAACGGAAGTTCTAATTTCTCATGCACAACCCGCATTGGCCGCTCTAGGTGAAGACTCGATTTTTATGGACGACAATGCTCGCGCCCACCGATCCCGCGATGTTAATGCGTATGTGCAAGAGGTCGGCATTCGTCGTTTGGATTGGCCAGCTCGAAGTCCCGACCTCAATCCCATAGAGCATGTCTGGGACGTTCTGAAACGGCGTGTGAGATCAGTACACCCGGCTCCGCAGACCATCAGAGAGCTGAAGAATGTGATTACTGCGGAGTGGGAACGTATTCCGCAAGCAAGTATCCGGGATATACTCGCTAGCATGCCCAGACGAATTCAAGCTGTGATTTTAGCTAGAGGGGGTCACACTCGATACTAAACATTTATCTGCTTTTACTTTATTAAAGAAAAACAAACAAAAAAACTTTTTATTTTTACTTCATGAGCATATGCACTACTAGCGAATATACACTACTAGCGAGGTTTAGCATTATTTCCCATAAATTGTATCTAAATTTTATGACATACTGATGAAAACGATTATTTTCTTATTAATTTAGCAAATTGTGTGGATAAAACTACCTATAATTATCAAACAAAGAAATATTAACATTTGAAATGGTTCATTGCTTAGGTGCCCGTTTTTTTTGCAAATGAGTTTATATATTATTATTATTTATCAAAAGGTACTCAAGCACTTAATTAGACGCGAGTGTAAGAAGAATTTATCACTGTTTTTTATCACACATTAATTAAATATAGGTATGTACTTACGACATTGCAAATCTCGTTCGTTCATTCCAGATAGAGGCATCCCAGTAACTTTATTTGGTTGATAGCAGGTGGCATCAATTAACATTTCCTTATGTTGGCTCATCATCTTGATTAGCCACAGCATAGAACAATCGCAGATTAAAGCATTGCTATCTAATCGTAGCTTGCGCAGTTTGGTCATACCAGAAAACGAACCAGCAGGTATGGTCGTTATATGGTTGTTATGTAAATACCTGGAAGGCATATATAGATTTATTTAAATATGTCTTTCGAAACTGTAACGAATGTTGAAATCCAAAAATTGAAAATATACTTACAATCTCTCCAAACGAGGCAAATTGGAAAATGTTTGCGATTCGATGAGGTGAATTTCGTTAATATGCAAGTATCTGGAATGGAAATTTTTAATGTAATTTTTAATTATAATATTATATTAGTATTATACTACAGAACATAAGTGTTTATTAAATACATGTATTGAGATATATATCAGTGGTTATACAATTGGTTGCATTGTTAAATTAGTATTAGATATTTGGGCGTTTATTAATCACTACTAAGGTGTGCGGTGGCTTGTGGGTGTCATAAAAGTCGACTTATATAGACATTATTTTTTCAGGTGGTGGGCCATGGTGGTCACCCGCCGCCCGTATCCGTCCGGGGCGACGGAGGGGCGGCGCGCGTCCCTATGACCCAACCGTGGCACGTCGCCTTCGTCGTTGGGCCGGCCACCGGTGTACGACCTGGGTCAACATGAATTGATGCCGTCGGGCCAACAATTACTTGCCCAACGAGGTTTAAGGTCAGACAATGTGATCCTACCACACTGTATATAGACTTCTGTCTACAGGCGCCGACCGGTTCTACCGCAATCGCAGACATTCGGCCTTTGAGTAGTAGCAACAACGTCTATGTAATGCATGTCTGCATTTCGTTCGGTAGGCGAAAGAGCAGGAAGCCCAACTCACTGAGGGAGTTTGCGTGTAGTGGATTTTGGTGATACCTTTAATAACACCGACCCTCATTGCACCTATTCACACTCCATTCACTTTCTTCACGGTAGGCAGCGACCTGGCGAAGGTTCATGAGCGGTAATACCACCAGGTGCGCAGTTTGCTACCAACAATAATAAAAAAGAAAGACAAGCAGCCGGTTATAAAACTACTGCAATATGTACGATGGAGAACAGCACATATGGCGTCGACTCGTAATACCACGACTGCTAAATTCACTACCTACCCCCATACGCAGTATTATTAATTTAAAAAACCTTAAATATGTTCTAAAGAAACAATTTTATCGATCTTGTAGTCGGCAAATATTATTCTTCTTACTGTTTTTTTTTTTTTTCTTTCTGTCTTTTCTTTTCTGCCTCACATTAATACCTACGTGTATTAATTGTAATGATATATATATATATATATATATATATATATATATATATATATATGTATGAGTGTGGCTGTATATATATGTGTATATGATGATGGGAATACTCTCTGATCAAATGGGGATGGTTCCTAGTCCACCAGTGTTCATTATGGATATTAATGTTGCGGATGTTCAATTGACCATCGAAACAGAGTCATGCGTGCTCTTGGGTTTGCCCCGTATAACGCCTGAGCATTCTGATGGTGAAAAAGATGTAAACTTTCCGTAATTAACACTTTCCATACATAAAACTCGCTAACCCCGAAATGTCTTGCAGCCATTCTAGTACTTCTTCGGGGATGCAGCTCAAAGAATTCGAGAATGTTCCCTGCGAGTTCAAGCGAATAATGAGGGTGGCATCGACCCTGTCAGTCAGTTCTACACTCCGACAGACGCCGGAGTGTAGAACTGACCGTAATCAATCAGGCGATGTCAAAACCACTTAAGAGCCTCGGCACCTGCGCGTTAATTACAACAGTCGGGTTGCGAAGCGTCTGCATATTCGCGGTAGCTGCGTAGTCTTCTCGCTTCTCTTAAATTGTCGCCAGCTATCCCATACAGACGGACCATTTGTACGTACCTACTCGATATTCGAGTATTGATAATGTCTATTAGACATTTTGTAACAACACACACACACGCAAACACACAACGATGTTGCGAAATAGGTACCTAATTACTTGTAAGGAAATTGGAAGTTCATGCGCTTGACCTCTCCCTTGCGCACCCGTGCTCCTACTAAAACAATTGGCGGCGAATCGAGCATCACAAAGGATACCTTGCGTAGGGATTAGGTACGCTTTGTAAAAGCCGTCCACGTGGACTTCATAGCTATGATTGGCTAAGGAAATTCCGCATGATTTCTTTTGTTTAAAATGCAAACATGATAAACAGGCTGTTACAAAATATTAACTTTAATTTGTTTCATTTTATTATTTTTTATAACTACCACTATTGAACATTTAAATATGTTAGATATGTTTCTTAGGTCGGATACTTTTATGGTTTTTTTTTTGTAAGACGATAAAAATGTCACCGCGTATGTGATACAACAAATCAAAACCTAAGACATAAGTATTACCAAAGTCATCCTTACTAATATTATAAATGCGAAAGTAACTCTGTCTGTCTTTCTGTCTGTCTTTCTGTCTGTCTTTCTGTCTGTCTGTCTGTCTGTCTGTCTGCTACGCTTTCACGTCTAAACTACTGAGCCGATTTTGATGAAATTTTGTACAGAGATGGAATAAAGCTTGAGAAAGGACATAGGCTACTTTTTATCGCGAAAAAATGGGTATAAGGGGTTGAAATAGGGGATGACATTTTGTATGGAAATTCGTCATTTTTGATGATAGAACCATGAATCTTTGTATTAAGGCACTTGATAATAAATAAATAAATATTCGTTCTAGCGTTTTGGAAATTTCACTTACATGGGGATGAAATTCAACCCCTAAAAGACCAAAAAGCATACAGCCGAAACCACTGGGCCTAGAAACGTATTTTTTTTTTACACCGTCGTATTTCTTGGGGTACACGAACACTAGCAAAGAATTTTTGGAAAATCACCCCTTTAAAGGGGTGAAAAGCTTATAGACGAAACTATTGGGGCCAGGCACGTAAAATTTTGTATGCGATACACTTTCTTTTGTTGTATGTGAGCTCTAAGAAATTATTTTTTGAACCTCAACCCCTAAGGGGGTGAAAATATATAGCTGAAATCATTAGGCCTAGAAACGTAAAATTTTGTATGAAGTTGTCTTTCTTGGGGAAAGTGCTCACTAAAAAGAGTTTTTTGCAATTTTACCCCTAAGGGGGTAAAAAGCGTTTATCCGAAATCAGTGAGCCGAGGAACGGTCATTTTAGTACACGGTCGGCTCTCTTGGATTACCCCAAGATTTTTTTCTTAGCGCTCGCTTACCAAGCACTATGAAAGAACTTCTGGCAGTCTCACCCCTAAGGGCATGAAAAGTGTATAACCTAAAATAATAGTCCTAGGAACGTGAAAGTTCTGTTTCGGGATGAGCGAGTGCTAACATTATACGTGTGGTGACGGAGTAAGAATACAATTCACCACCCCCCCATCTTACCCGTGGGTGATCATACGAGACGACTAAGGGATATAAAACGCATATAACATCTATGCGAGAGAAGGAAAACTCAAAATTTTTATTTTGAGTTTTCCTTCTCTATTCCCTATGGTATAGGTACACGTCTGACCAGCGTGGTATAGTAGATCAATTACCATTCCATTATGGAGGAGGCCCGAGCCCAACAGCGGGACGTATATGGGCTGAGATGATGATGATGATGAGTACTAACAAAGAATTTTTGGAAATTCAACCCCTAAGAGGGTGAAAAGTGCGTAGCCAAAGATGTGTGAAATTTTGTGTACCGATCTATTTTTCGGGGTAAGTGCAATAAGGAATAATTTTAGGCAGCCCTAAAAGGGTGAAACGCATATAGTCGAAGACACCCAGTCTATATATCATCATTATCTTGCTCTTATCCTAATTACTTTGGATCGACGCAATATGTAGGTACTCTTCTCCCATCGTAGATATATCGCAAAGGTTCTAGCAACATTTTATGACCGGCTGCCTGACGGACGCCATTGTTGGCCAGACGGCATCATCAATTGGTCCAGATCGATGTAAATCTTTGTCTTAGTAGTATTTTGGGACACTCCACAAACAATGAAAGCATGGTAATATTCCTAGCCGCTACCAGACAGTAAGTCAAGATATTAAGTCAATTTTCTATCTCTACAAATAAATAAATTTGAAGCGTCTGTTTGTCTATCCAAATAATAGATTTTATTTATGCACACAATTATTTGCACGGTACCTACGGTTCAAAATTTTTTGTTTTTGTGTTGTGAGTCACACAGGCGTTTTTTATCTCGGCATTCGCATGGGAATGACGTTTACGTAGGTGAAACTGCGGGAATTTGATCGATATAATTTTTTTTCACCAATGGAAAGCTACATTATCAGGGATTAAGGAAAGACATATTTATAAGATAGAGAAAGATATATTTAAATAAAATAAATAAATTACTTTATTTTTTTTTTTTTTTATATTTATCATCGTATTTCCACGGGAATCTGAACTACACGTTTGGAAGTAATATTCAAATGTGAAAGTTTGTGAAGATATTTGGATGTTTGTTATTTAATCACGCGTTAACTGTTGAGCAGATTTGGATGAAAATGGACACATAGATAGAGTATTTCTTAAATTAAGAAATAGAATACTTTTTATGCCGATAATATTCTTTGCGATAATAGTTCAATATGCAAGTTAATTTTAACGCGGGCGAAGCCGCGGGCAAAAGCTAGTATATATATATATATATATATACGCCATATGTATATTAAGTAATCGAACTTTCGTATTCCGTTTCCGTGTAGTGACAGAGTAAGAATACAATTCACCACTCCCTACCTTGCCGTGGATGTCGGTAAAGACGATTAAGGGTGCATATGCATATAACATCCGTTCAAGAGAAGGATAATTCGCAATAAAACCATAGGGTTTAGGATACTAGTCAATTTCCTTTCTGTTGGGGAGGAGGCTCGAGCCCAGCAGTGGGACGTGTATGAGCTGAAACGAGACAAGAACTTTCGTATCATTTCTTATTCCATCCATCCATAGACGTCCACTGTTGGACATAGGCCTCTCCACGAGAATGCGACTGGACACAGTCCCGTGCCACTTCCAACGGTTCCCTGCGACTTTCAAGACGTCAATCCACCTAATATGGTATCGTGCTATGCTGCGTCGTCTGATTCGTGGTCCCCAATCGAGAACTTTTCTTCCCCAATGGTTGTCGGTTCGACGAGCGATGTGTCCCACCCATTCTCATTTCAACGCGCTAATTCTGCGGATTACGTCAGTTACTTCTACGAATTGCCGTATTTCGAATTTTCTCACGTAGAGAAATACCAGGCATAGCTCTCCGTGGCACGTTGAACGACTTTGAGGCTATTTATGAGGCCGACATTGAGAGACCACGTTTCAGTGTCGTATGTCATCGCTGGTAACACACACTGGTTATAATTATAAACCTTTGTTTTCCAACACTGTGAAATATTGGACGAGAAGATCGTCTAAGTTGCCCGAACACTGCTCAGCCGAGTTGGATTCGTCGGCTGATCTCTTTCTCGCTACCAAGATGAGTTCGGCAAGGCGAAACTGCTGTGACCAGGTGTCATCATTTTAATTACATCTATCGTTTCTCCTTCCCTCCATATTATGTTTTGTTCCGGCTGAAAATGCATATCCCAAGTCTAAGTGTTCAAAATAGAATTCATGTAAGCCAACTGTTTCAGTGCAAATATAAACTTTTGCATGTTTGACAGTTGTTATATTATCCAACTAATATTATAATTTAGAATGTGCTCGTGCTGAAAAATATCTTCAATATTGCGATATTTGGATATTTTTACTCGATCACACGTAAATAGTTGAACAGAATTAGGTGTAAATGCACACCCATAGACCAGTTCCTGGATTAATATAAAGGCTAGTTTTTGTCCGCGTAATATGTTCCATTAGGATAATTTCACTTTTTCCACTCAATCAAACAATCCGTTGAATGGATTTGAATAAAATTTCATCCTGGGTATATTTACTTTCTACGCAGCCAGAAGCTAGTAATATATGTACAATTTTTTATGGCCATCTAATGAAACTTTGTTGTTCGTAATGAAATTGTCATCATATAAATGATTATATTCATTGACAGGTTCGTAAATCACCGAGTTTAATATAGTTTATAAATTGCATAAATTGTTATCGTCCATAAGCATTCTGAATTGAGGACAATTGAACTGCCTTTAATTTAAAAATGGAATCAAATTTGCAATGCGGATAGGGTATAGATGAAATAGTCTATGCGCAATATAGTCTCGTTAGTCACATTGCTCGTGTAATGACAATACAATTGTCGTCACCCCTTACCCGTGGGAGTCTTAAGAATGGGCTAAGGGTCTTACCAAGAGAGTGGGCAGCAGCGATCATCTGTGAAAAACTTATAACACCCACTGCTATCGCCAATCCGTCTGCCAACCATGGCGATTATGTTATTATTCTGCCAAAAATATGACATTCTCGTGAGGATTTTGGTTTGGCATTTGGTCTAGCCATAATAGACCTCCTATTATGGCTAGATCAAATTTCATAAGCGGCCTCCGATCACTAATTAACTGCTAGAGCAACCATTAATTCGCACAACCTCTGTGGAGGCAAAGCAGAGACTTTTACCACGTATTTTTTTTTATTGCCAACGGTGGCAAACGAGCAAGCAGCACACCTGATGGTAAGTGAAACTGCTGCATATGGACCTTTGCAATACCAGGGGCACAGCAAGGCCGCTGCCTACCGTGAAGGAAATACTCTTCTTAAACCTCGTTTAAAGAAGGACATGTCATAGCGCTCGAGAAACACAGCAGCAGGTAGTTCATTCCAGAGCTTTCACGTACGTAGGAGAAATGATCGCTGGAAACGTACAGTTGAAGACCATAACGTTTCCAGGTGAAATGGATGAACCCTGCTACGATGTCGAGTGGTACGTTGGTAGAATGGTGACGGTGGTACTAAATCAAACAGTTCCTCGGAGCAAACAGCCCTTTAAGTGAGCATAACCGCCATTTGCCACGAACGCACAGTCAAAATAACAAAATCTATATTCGTAAGGTAACACTATACGCTTTATAATTATAATAGAACAACAAAAAAACTGCGTAACAGTTTCGTTAGAATAACGAGATATTGCCTGAATGGGGGGCTGCCACACCAGTCTGTATATTATGATCTAAATAATCCAAGATTTTATAACATCTTTTACAAAGTCATTTTAGGTTTTTTTAAACTTATTCACCGGCATGTCTCGAATATGTTTAGGTAGTTTATTGAATAAGCGTATACATTTCCTCATGCAAGACCTGCCAATACTTTGAAGTCTTAGTGGTGTACACAACTACATTGTTCTTATTCTGAGTCTTATAACCATGATATGATATCCATAATTTGATTTCCAAAGTTGTCTCGAGGCTCCTCCACCATGGGAGAGAAATTGACCTGCTATAACACACAGGATTGGCAGAATTGTCCACACCGGCACGCATTAAGAAAAATTGAATTGAACACACAGGATTTTATTTCGAGTTTTTCTTTTCTTTCAGAGATATTATCTAGGCACTTGAATTGTATTATTACTGCATCACTACACGGTAAACGTCAAGTAATTTCAATAAAAAATATATATGACATATACTTCTAAAAGTATAACTCTATTAAAAATAAACTATTAAAAATCTCTTCAAACATAATATTTTCGGATCCATATTCTTGATCAGTCTGCGAGTGGTTTTATGGATTAATTAAAATGTTACTTTTATAACCGTCCTTTCTCAATACATGAACATCGTTAAATTATTTTAATGAAGGGCTATTGCATGAAATGACGCTTTATATGGTATGGGCCTTAATGATCATCATGACTTTATATTTAAAATTTATCCGTGAAAGAATAAGCAAAAGTGGGGTAATGGTTTTTAGATATTTTATATGTATGCAATTAGTACGCAACTGCAAATTAATGTTATTAAACTCGACAGAGATATCTATAGTTGTTTACATTTATCAGTTCTATATATTATTGAATAAGCAATAGCCCCTATCTTGGGCGTGTGTGTTGTAAAATACGATTAAGGGATATAATACACACATATATGTATGGTAGGAGACTTCCTTCTTATTGAGGAGGAAGCCCAAGCCTAGCAGTGCAGCTTATATGGGCTCAGATGAGAGCTTAATGAAAAAACAATACATAATCCATTTAAAAATACACACAATATGAACCACGATCTTTTACTTTTCGGCTTGACTTTTTTTACAAATAAAAGATCTTGAAATAACTACTTGTATTTCGGGGTCGTTATAAACATACACTTAAAGGTCACAAATTAAGCTAATAGTCAGAAAAATCATTTGATCGCAAGAAATCGCCTAAAGATTGCAATGCATGCGAATTGCAGGCACGACATAGTCACGCGCGATCTATACTTAGAATAACACGCTGTCTGTGAGGTTAAAATGTTACATGAGTGTTTAAATAAACAATTTTGATCAACCATTAAACGAACTCTATCTGCTGATGAAGCTAATCCTAACACAATTTTTAATAATAACGAAAAAGAGATTGGAAACAAGCCTCTTCAATAATAGAAAGGAAATCCTAGTACGCCTTTCTGCATAAAAGTTTGCTAAGAGAAAAAGGTATGCATCGTAGCAATCTCGAGTTTTTCAATGATGCTATCTGTCTACATTACATAATCACCGCTTACTATACCCGCAAAAAATTGAGAAATGATGAGACAGCCAAAGAATACGATATGCACAGAATACAATGTGTATTCTTGGTTCATCTATATAAAGTGTAATATTGACAATATTACACAAAAAAAAAACAGAAATGCTAATAAAATAATCGATAACATTTTTTCGGTTTTCCGTGTGGTGATGGAGTAAGAATACAATTCACCACTCCCTATCTTGCCCGTGAAAGTCGTAAAAGACGACTAAGGGATATAATATGCACATAACATCTGTGCAAGAGAAGGAAAACTCGAAATGTAACCCTATACCAACATGTCTGACCAGCATGGTATAGTAGGTCAAATTCCCTCCTGTTGCAGAGGAGGCTCGAGCCCAATAGTGGGACGTATGTGGGTTGCGATGGCGATCGATAACAACCGATCGATAAATGACGAAAAACGAAACATGGTCTCATTCAAGTTGGCCTCGGAAGCTCTAAATCGCATGACGCGCTATGGTCAGTATTACTCTATGAAGAAAAATCGATATACGAAAATTAGGAGGTAAATTTCAAAATACGTTAAAGGTCGAATAAAACCCATATATAAAGAATGCTGAAGTAGTAATGAGTAGGCCATACTGCTCAATGAAAATTAAATTATTGAAGAAAGGCGCCCAAATATCACACAACCCAATGTGGTCCCACTCTCCGCTAGGTAGACTGACAATATCATGAAAGTCAAAGAAAACTATTAGAGCAAAAACGTTCCACATAGCTTTTTCTTAGGGATGCTTGTGTTCAAGAATGGACGTGATTAGTTGATCGATAGACTAAAACGAGGATGAAACACCAGATGCTCTAAAATTATTTCAGTGCCTAAGTTATCGCATTGGTTACATTTTGTTTGCAATTAACCTAATAATCTACCGTCGGATCGGAACGAGAGAATCTGAGAAGACTGTATATATACAGTAGAACCCGTTTAATACGATCACGTTTAATACGATTGCCCGCATAATACGCCATTTTGCGTCAGTCCCAGCAACTTGAGACATGTTTTCATACATTTCTTAACGCTTAATACGATCGTCATCCCGTTTAATACGCCAACACGTGCCACTCAGATACTATTACCCCTTGCGGCAGCGACCAGTGACGACTGTCGACCAACCGTAAGTAATAATGATCAAGAAGATGAGTCAACTCCGATTTTGTCACACGCCCAGGCAGGCATAATAACAGTTAATGATTTAAGACGCTATGTATCTTCTTTGAATCAAGCGAAGACGCACTGCGAAAATTAAATTACGTTGAAAATCTTGTACCTAATTGCTAATGCCTCAAAATCTTTTTGTCAAACTAAAATAAGTGATTACTTTAAGTAATGTAATAATAATAAACAACATTTTTTTATATTCTTAAATATTTTTTATTTTTTTAGTATTTAAAAATGTATCTAGTAGTAAGTATATTAAATAAAGAAAATAAACAACATTTTATTTAGGTAATTTTTAAATGTTAAATTCAATACGTAGGTATTCAAAATAATAATAGAATATAATAAATAATAATGGCACGTTTTTTCCCTTGCCAGCATAATACGCTTGCCTGCCTAAAACGCGTTTTTGGTCGGGTCCCTGCGAAATCGTCTTAAACGGGTTTTAGTGTATGTCCTATATACATACTTGCTGACCCAACAGACGTCGTTCTGTTGAAATAAAATAAAAGGAATTCTCCTTGATATCGACAGCAGCGACAAGCGCCACCTACTGTGGCCAACTGTGAATCTATACCATTCTCGAATCACCATGAACACACACAAAAAATTTCATCAACATCGGTCCAGCCGTTTAGGAGTTCAGTGACATACACACGTACACAGAAAACCCTTACTAATATTATAAATACGAAAGTACACAAGAAATCCTTACTAATATTATATATACGAAAGTAAGTTTGTTTGTTTGTTTGTTACGCGTTCACGCTTACACCACCGAACTGATTTCAAAAATTCTTTCACCGATGGAAAGCTCTAATATCAGAGAGTAACAGGATATATTTTATCCCAGTATTTCCACGGGAATGGGAACTACACGGGTAAGATGACTAAAACCGAAGCGAAGCGAGGGCGGGCTGCTAGTATATATATCTGTGTGGGTGGTACAACGCTGTTCCGAGTGGCCGTATGGGAAGGCTATGTCCAAAGAGTGGTCGTCTACGGGCAGATCGTTCGATGAAACATATACTTAGCAAGTATTAGCTGAAATGTGATGTTCTTGGAATTAGGATACTTTTTATTTTTCAAAATATAATATGGAAACAAAAGTAATATATCTTGGTTCAAAACAAGAGGCAGCCATTAACGTTTTCTCCTTCTACATTACTAGATGAGTAGATATATATTCTATTGTAAACAGTTGAGATTAACTTCTAGGAAACCGATTATTGATTTACCTTCTAGGTAACAACTTTTGAATTTGTGCTAGGAGTTACTTCAAAACATTTTAAGAATTGTGTACATATTCTGGTAGCCGTGCTCCTTAAACATAATAATGTACGTAAAACATTAAGAGCTGAAACTCTACAAATATACAATATTCGAATAAATAATTATAGACTATTCTATCGGTGCTAAACTATTATTTGTGGTTTTCCTAAAATATCCAAATAGAATCCCCAATATTGCATATCGATCGGCTACACTAACAAAGGCTTTCTACGTGAACAATCTATTACTAGGCAGGGACTAGGGAAATTGACAGGAACATGACGGAATTTCGTACTAGAATGTTGTAATAAACGTTTCAATATGTTTCTATTAAAAGTGCATTTGTTGTCAATGCCATATATAAAATTGAACAACGAGGCAAACAAAAGAAACGGAAGCTGCTGCTATCTCGGACTAATCCTAAAGAAAAATATTTCATTAATTGAACTTGGATGAGTGGAATGAAATAAATTGAAAACGTCATTTTATTTCGCTTAAAATCTAATATAAAGTTTTTATATTAGATAATTAAAAAAAAAATCGCGTAGTAATTTTGTACGAACCTTGTGAATATCGTGAAATTTGTCCGAAAGTAGATAATGCTTTCAATTCTCCCTGCCATAGCATTTATGGGAATCAAACTGTAACATATTTTATGGTTTTATTATCTCTCACATAGTTCATCGAACCGATAACCGTTGAGGAAGAAAGATTCCCAGTGGCGACAATGAATCTGACGACGCAGCGAGGGACAACTCCCTTGTAAAAAAAAACAAGGGAAATGCAAATGGCCGCCGCCGGTGGAGCGAGTAGGCGGACACAAGTGCCTCGCGCGCCTGCTCCTCGGTTTCCTTCCTTGTTATGACAGCCTCACAAAAGGGGGCCATCAACGACCAACATATGTCGCTGTCAAGCATTTTGGAGATGATGGTCGGCAACGACGACACCGTGCCAATTTCCGCTGACAGAACGTGGCGCTGGGATCCTCAGGCGGGGCAAACTTCCAATTTGTGACGCGCACAGAACGAGCCCCTATTAGGTGGACTGACAAAATCTTGTATATCTCAGAGAACCGTTTGGAAGCAAGTGGACCGTTCCAAGTGACAGTGGGATGGATTGTTTTTGTGCGTATCTTGGCTTCTCATACTTTGCTTAATTAGCTCAGCCAAATTTGTATTCAGTCAACCACACTGCTTTTTTTTTTTTTTGGGTTGGGCTGCAGTCGGCGCGCCTTCGCACCACTCCGTCCGGGGCGACAGAGGGGCTTAAGCACGCAACTCCCGCAACCCACCCGAACACCACGTCGCCTTCGTCGTTGGGCCGACCACTGGAGCAGGGTTACTTGTCATCAGTGGTCGGCCCGACGAAATACCCCCTACTTATGGTACCCTCCCATCGACCGACGTCTCCCCCTCGGGGAGGACGTCGGTCTTTCCTCACGCGGTCGGCCTCTCGGCGGGTGACGGACTAATCCCCGGTTACGTCACCCGCGGCCTTGGCTAGGGCGGCATTGCACGCAGGTACTCCCGCCTGCGCCGCCCCAGTCGCCGACGGCGGGTCGCATCATCGAGGCTGTGCTGCCGGGCATCTCCCTAGCGATGGTCGGCAGCGTCAGGTCTGCACCGATGATTGCGACGAGTTCACGACGCGGCTCTGCCCAAGCGGCATAGACCTCGAGCGTGTGCTGCGCCGTGTCCTCGTCGCAATCGCAGTGGTGGCAGGACGGAGTTCTCTCCCTCCTAGCGACCCTGTACAGGTACTTGCCGAAGCATCCATGCCCCGTCAAGACCTGTACGAGTCGGAAGGAGAGCACCCCGTGCCGCCTTTCTAACCACTGCATCAGCACCGGCCGGAAGGCCTCCACGGTCCAAACACCGTATCGAGGCCTCTCCAGCCGGTCTGCCCAACGGGCGATGACGTCCCGGCGGGCGTCGACGCGCCAGGCGGTGAGCTCCTTTAAGGAAACAACACCAAAGCCCCCCCCCCCCCCCGCGCACCCACGACACTCGCCGATACAAGTCGGCGAGCATTTCCGCCTCCAGGTCCCACGGGGGAGTCCCGGCCAATAGGCACGACGCCTCCGTCGCCACCGTGCGGTACCCGCGGATGATCCTGACCGCCATGACCTTCTGTGGACGCCACAGAAGGGCCCTAAGTCGGGCGGTCATGGATCCCGCCCACAACGGTTCGCCGTACAGAGCCATCAACCGGATGATCCCCGCGTACAGCTGTCGACATGCCGCGCTCGGTCCGCCCACATTCGGCATCAGCCATTGTAGGGCGGACGCCACGCCGACGAGCCGCGGGACGAGCCTGCGGAAATGCTCCCGAAACCACCATCGCCCGTCGAGCACCAGGCCCAGGAACTTCATATGGGCCTGGATGCTGATCCCAACCGAATTGACGGTGATCGAGACGTCGATGGGAGGGTCCATACGGGGCCCATGGAACAAAAGGGCCTCCGTCTTGTCCAGGGCCACCCTCAACCCCAGCGCCTCGATCCGCCTGACGACCTCTTCGGTGCCTGAGGTCGCCAGGCTTACCGCCTATTGTAGCGTCCCACCGCGGGCTGTGACGAGCGTGTCGTCGGCGTAACAAATCACGCCCAGCCCGGGTGGGAGGCTCCCTCGCAACGCCCAGTCGTAGCCGATGTTCCACAGGGTGGGTCCGAGGTCCGACCCCTGTGGAACACCGCACGTCATGGGCGTTCGCACAACGTCCCCTACTCGGTTGGTGTAGAGGACGCTGCGCCCCTCTAAATAGTCTGCCACCAGCCGCCTCAGGTAAGCTGGCATTCCGTGGCAACGGCCTCCCTGACGCAGCTGAATGGCAGACTATTGAATGCGTTGGCGATGTCTAGGGACACCACCAACAGCACTCCCCCGCCGGTGACGGCCTCAGTCGCCACGGCCCGCAGGCGCAACAGGGCCTCGATCGTCGAACGACCTCTCCTAAACCCAAACTGGGCGTCCGACAGATCGGGCCCCGTGCCGACGAGGTGCCGCTCGATGCGGGCAGCTACTATCCTCTCCAGTAGCTTGCCCATATCATCGAGCAGCACGATAGGCCTGTAGGCCGATGGCGACTCCGGAGGCCGTCCCGGCTTCGGCGGGAGAACCAGCCTCCCCTCCTTCCAGCACCCAGGGAACCGCCCGAACGCTAAACACGCGTCGAACAGCTCCCTGAAGCGGGGACCCAGATGGTCGAGGACCAGGGCCAACACATGGTTTGGAATACCGTCGGGCCCGGGGGCGGTGGATTTACCGCGCATGCGTGCCACCGCCGCCCCCATCTCCGGTTCTGTGATGAGCGGAACACTGCCACCATCGCCCTCCCGGTCATTGTCTGGCGGCGCCATGACCGGGGGCGTGTGTTCCGCCCGTCGTGGGAACAGGTCCTCGACGACCCGGGTGAGGAGGCTGGGCTGGAGAGTCTCGGTGAGGGGCGGGCCCCGTGCGCGGAGCTTACTCAGCGCCGCGCCATAGGGGCGACCCCAGGGGTCACGGTCGAGACTCTCCAGCATCTCCCGCCGACTGGCGTCCTTGGCGGAACGGACGGCCAGCCTGAAGGCCGACCGCGCATTGCGCTAGCCCTCGTAAAGCTGGCCCTCCAGTTCCGCGCTGCGATTGCGCCCCCCCCGTGACCCCTGCCGGGCGCCGGGATTGTCAGGGAGACCTCCCTCCGGATATACCGGTGGTCCGACAAGGTCTCAACCTCCTCCTCGACGCACCAGCTCTCCACGCGTGCAGCGACCTCAGGGCTAGCGAACGAAAGGTCCACTATCGACCTGCCTTGAGGTCGCACGCACGTATGCACCGAGCCTCTGTTCAGCAAACAGAAGCCCAGTGCTGCCGCCCAATCCTCGACCGTCCGTCCTCGGTCGTCCGTACGGGAGGACCCCCACGCCACGGACTTGGCGTTGAAGTCTCCCAATACGATCACCTGGCGCGGTGCCAATCGCCGTAACGAGGCTCCCAAAATGGTAAGGGAGACCCCGAAATCAGCCGCTCTCCAGGCAGGGGAGAGATATACTCCGAGGAGCGTAATCTCTCCCCAGTCCGCCGCGACGTATCCGACGCCCCTGTCCCTAAGGATCAGAGGCGCCGAAGGCCACGACGTGGAGGCGACGTTTGCCACGGTACCGTCGGTGCTGCCCAGCCAATTTGGCCGGTCGGGCACCGCGTACGGCTCCGCAGCTACGGCTACTCCTATCAACCACTCCGCCATGGCTTGCAGGAAAACGTCCTGCGCACCGGCGGAGTGGTTGAGATTGGCTTGGAGGAGACGGATGGATACGGGGTCCATTAACGGTCCGTATCCATCGTCACCTCCTCCGCGCTAACGGGCGATCGGGTCGCGCTCGGAGCGGGGGTAGGCCCGGTCGATGGGCCGCCCCGCCCCTTTGGGGCCGATGCCGGGGGTCTACAGTCCCCAGAGCCCATGCGATGTTTGGCAGGCCTATTGCCTGCCGCACACGCGGGGCAGTGGGGCACCGCAGAGCACGATGCCGCCTGGTGTCCGGTCTGACCGCAACGGAAACATAGCCCGCTGCAGTCAAAGCAGTTTTTGCATGGCGGTCGGGCATACCCGACCGACCCATTTATAACACCTCGCGGGCCGGGGCTTTAGCACGGTTACCCGCGCCGAGCTCCAGCCCACGAGGAGCCTGCCTGAGTCGGCCAATTGCTTGACCGACTCCACCGGACACTGCACCCAGGCAGCACCGACGCCGCCTGCACCAGGGCGGATGGTGCCAATCCGGACGGTGTCCGAGGCACATCCGGTACGCGCCATAATGGCCTCACGGACGTCCTCCACCGTCACGGAATCGTCCAAGCCCGTCAGGCGCATCTCTGCGCACTTGACAGGCCTGGCGATTCGGACTCCATCCTCTGGCCCGAACAGCCCCCGCAGCTTCGAAGCCACACTCGGCCGTCTTCGCGCCCTCGGCCCCAGGGAACTCGAGAATTCGAGCCCCTGTCCGGGCCTTGCGGGTCCTAGCCTCGACGCCTCCGATGTCGGAGACGTCCAGCTCCCGCCGGGCGCGTTTTAGGACGGCCTCATAGTTGAGGCCCCTCTCAGCCGCCTCAGGCAGCACGGTGATGATCACCGCGGCCGTCTTCGGCGACTTGAGGCCTCTGCGCGACCTTTTCCCCTTTCTGCCGGCTCCCGCCTGGGGAGCGGCGGCCACGGCGGCCTTCTTGGCCCCCTTGGGCCCAGCGGCGGCCGCAGCGTAGCTCACCACGCGGCCACCCTGACAGAGCAGCGGGGTGGGAGCCAACGCTTGCGGCCGCCTCGCTCTATCTGTGGCGAGCGGCAGCCGGAGGGGTGGCTTGGGCGGAAGGCGATCCACCAAGGCCTTGATGCGCGCATCCAGCATAAGCTCAAGCTTAGCAAAGATGACGCGCATCGACCCCTCCGGCACGCCGTGCAACACGGGCAGCGGCTCTGCCTCCTTTTGGGGCCCGCCGCGCTTCTTGGCGGCGCCCACGGCCGGCGCGGTGGGCGCAACCAGCGCGGCAGGCACCACAGGCGCAGGCGGCGCCACGGGTGCAGTCGACGGGCTCGCCCTTTCCGGTGCAGCCCGTTTCGGCGGCGAGGCCGGCGTCAGCGGTGCGGCTGGCACTAAAAGTGCGAATTGAGACCGCAGGTCAGCCACGTCTTTGGCCAACCCGCGGTTCTCCTTCCGCACCACCGACAGCTCCGACTCGAGCTTCCGGTTGCGCTCCCGCAGGCCAGAAACCTCGTTACTGAGGCGGGCATTCGCGGCCTGCAGGGCCGCAACCTCGCTACTCTGGCCGGCTGGACCTGGGGTCCCCGGCCTCGCCGCTACCGCCGACCCTCTACCCCTGCGCCCACGGCACGTGGTCGAGACCTTGGGAGGAGGCATGATAAAACTCCCGTCCGAGTCGGAGCTCGCACCGCCACCCTTTTGCAGGGGGCGCTTCCGGACGCTCGGGGGGAGGGCCTCCTCCCTCTCCTTCACACTTGGGGCTGCCGTTAGAGCCTCCTCGGCAACCCCCCTACCTTTCTGCTTCTCCCTCCTACCTATCCTGGACGACGGCCTAACCAGACTCTCCTCAACTGACGGCCTGCCTTCCCTACTCCTACCAACTTCGGACGGACCCGCGCATCCACCGCCCTTGTCCCTCCTCCGGTCGACCTGCAGTCGTTGGATGGTGTTTTCGTCGGCGGACGGCTCTGTGGTATTACCGCCCTCGTCCGCCGACATCTCCAAGGCCGTGTCGGTCTCCTCTTCCGACGGGCCTGCGGCACTGCCGCCCTCGTCGGTCGACAGCACATAAGCGATGTCGCTCCCGGATTTGTCAGACAGCCCCGTCGAGCTATTTATTCTGCGCATTGGTTTGGATGGCCCTGCAGCACCGCCGCCCTCGTCCTGCGACGGCTCTGCGGCGGTGCCACCCTCATCGCTCGAGAGCCCCGTCGAGCTGTTCCTTTCTCCGCGCCTCTTTGGGGACGGCTCTGCGGCTTTCCCGCCCTCCTTCTTCGCTGCCTCCCTCCGCGCACGCACCATGTTGGAATGTACGGTGGTGGCGATCAGTTTCCTCCTCTTTCTCTTTTTTCTTACACCCTTCGGAGCCTCCTGATGTTTTGCCAGGTTCTCGGCAACAAGGACAGTCGTTGTCTCCCTCCCATACGACTGGAGACTGACTGTGCCGGTGTTTGTACGCCCCTCGCGCTCAGACGCC
Source organism: Lymantria dispar (assembly GCA_032191425.1). Taxonomy (NCBI): domain Eukaryota; kingdom Metazoa; phylum Arthropoda; class Insecta; order Lepidoptera; family Erebidae; genus Lymantria; species Lymantria dispar. The sequence goes on from CM063440.1 coordinate 19,523,216, forward strand.
GGCACAGTGAGGGATTCCCCGGGGTGGCCGGGACCCTCGGGAGTAGTTACGCGTGTTTCAACTCCTGTCATGGTTTGGTCGTTTTTAAGTCTCGCCTTGACTACCACTCTAACGGCTGGACGCTCGCGCGCTTTTTAACCCACCAACCACTCATCCCCTCGGCGAGTGGCCAAACTTAGGATTAGGGGTAATATTTTATAGGGGTTTTCTTCCCTGCGGTCCGAAGACCCTCGGCCCTGAGCTTCAGCCGCAGTCGCACTCAGGGTTACGGTTTGGGCCTTCCGGGTCTGGCCGCTCGCGAGCGACCGACCCGTCACTACCCCGGGCCGTGACGCAACCGTCCCTGGCGACGGAGTGCCATGAGGCACATCCGCCCCATTGGCCCCGGGTCAGATCCGCCGTGCGCTTCTGCCACCAGAGCCGCACGCGGAGACCCCCTCCTGCCGGAATCTTGGCCGTCCAAATGGACGCGTGACGTCCAAATGGACGTTTCCAGGGAGCACCATGTGGAGGTGCTCCGGCCCCGCCCCCCCCCCAACCACACTGCTTAGCATTTTTCTCTCAGCATTTTAATTTACCACCTAATTCTATATATATTATCAAAATAAAATGCATAGATAGCTATCAGGTCTGGGGTAGCGACGTTTTTCATTATCAGGGTCCCCACGCAGAGTAGCCACTATTGCTAAATCCACAAATGAATGTTCTGAGTCCGTACATCATTTGTATCCTTGGATGAAGATGCCTTAGTTACTTAATATTTACAAAGTCTTAGCGAGGGATGTGGCCTAAAACTCGTTAACAGAATTTACAATAGTGGGAAATTGTGGTGGGATTAGTACCAAAAAACTTAATTAATACTAATAAATGTGTATATAAAAACACATTTCAAATTAGTACGCATCGTACAGTTTGTTAGCAACTTAAACCAAGAAGTTTGTTTATTATTATAACAATGACATCATTTTCTGAGAAAACCATTTAATGTGGTTATTATACCTATTTGCAGTGTCTTTAACACTTGCGTCTACTTAATGTTTATTTTATATTTATACATCATCATAATCATCATTATCCTACTCTTATCCTAATTACTCGAAGGCGACTCCATTTATGTACTACTCTCTTTTCATAGTATGTATATATTGCAAAAGTTTTGGCAACAGTTTCATTACCGGCCGTCTGCCTGACATCAAGGAGGACCTTGAAGGAGGGACCTTGGGAATGTAATTCTTGGCATCAGATGAAGTTGGCCCAAGTAGATGTGAGGCTCTTAGTCGACTTTTACGATACCCACGAATAATATAAGGGTTGGTGGTATACGCAACCGCCACCACATGTGTGTGGCTGTGGTTTTGTAATCTTCTATATATATATAGGAGAGGCGGGTTTTGCGAGCGATATATTGACTCATCACCATATCTCTGGAACCATAAGGCGTACAGACTTCAAATTTGGCAGAAATATTCCTTATGTTGAGTGTAGGTCAGCTAAGAATGGTTTTTACGAAATTCCACCTGCAAGGGGTGTTGCGGGGGCGTTAACGATAATGTACAAATAAAGGAACAGGATGAGCCGAAGCTACTGAAGCTAGAAAAATGAAATTTAGACCGTAGTTTTATTTTGTGACGTAGGCACCCACTAAGAAAAATTCCCTTGAAATTCCACCCCTAAGGGGGTGAAATGCAACGGTAAAGTTTGTATGGAAAGAAAAAAAAATCTTTAGCTACTGTCTTCAAATTAAGCACAAATACTCTTTAATAAAAATAATTAAACATGTGTTTCAGCGTTTATCCATTTTCATCCTCTAAGGGTCTAAAATAGGTAGAAAAATGTCAGTTTCCTGACTTATCACAGAGCCGAAACTACTGAAGCCAGAAACATGAACTTTTGACAGTAGTTTCTTTGCGTGACGTAGAAACCCACTAAGAAAGAATTTTTTGAAATCCAACCCCTAGGGGTAAACCGCAGTAACAAAGTTTGTGTAAGGAAAAAAAAATCTACATCGATTTTCTTCAAATTCTCCAAAAATACCCCTTAGTAAAAATAAATAAACGCGTATTTCAGCATTCTTTAATTTTCACCCTCTAAAGGTGTAAATATGTATTAATAAAAATTGGGTTCTCTGATTTATCAACGCCAAAGCTAAAACTACTAAAGCTGGAAACATGCAATTTGAAACACAATTTTATTTTGTGACGTAGGGACCCATTAAGAAAGGTTACTTTGGAATTCAACCCCTAAGAGGTGAACCGCAGTTGCAAAGTTTGTATGAGGGGATAAGATTCGTCATCGATTTTCTTTAATTTTTGCATAAATACTCTTCGTTCATCATTTGTTTCATCATTTCAACTCTTATACATCCCAAGGAACTTCTAGGGAACTAAGCGGGTAAGGTGACTGAAACCGAAGCGAAGCGAGGGCGGGTTGCTAGTAATTTATATTATATTTACAAGATTGAAGTAAATATATGAGATGTTATGTTTATTTATACTTCTTTTTCAATCACTCATTAATTGCACTACAAGATGTGACTGCTTCAAATTCGGAATGAAATTGTATGAATACCACGTTAGACGTCTGTCTATCCATTTAACCCATCTGGCTCGGCGTAGATTTTTAATTTGAATTTCTTACGCTTGAAGTGATTTTAAAATGATGGGGACGCTGTTTTTGAGACTATTCAGCCACACGGTTAATTACGGTATATCACGCGTAGTTCCTTTTATGGTAATCGTCCATCCATACTAATATTATAAATGCCAAAGTAAGGATGTTTGTTTGTTTGTTTGTTTGTTTGTTTGTAACGCTTTCACGCTTAAACCACCAAACCAATTTCAAAAATTCTTTCACCAATGGAAAGCTATAATATCAGAGAGTAACATAGGCTATATTTTATCCCGGTATTCCCACAGGAACGGGAACTACGCGGGTTTAAGCGACTGAAACCGAAGCGAAGCGAGGGCGGGTTGCTAGTATCAATATAAATATTCATCACATCAATACAAATATTGTATACGTAAAAGTTTGTATAGATATTTGTATATTTGTTACTCAATGACACGTAAACCATTGAACCAATTTGTATAAAAATTGGCACAGACCAATATACAGGTAGTTAACATTTAGGATACTTTTTTGTGGCGGTAAATTATTACCGACATTCATTTCCCTTGGGATAATAGTTCAACTTTACTTTTCTTACTCATTCAAGAATAATCCATTGATATGGATAAAATTTATTCTTGCGAAAGCTGCTTTTAAGACAGGCGAAGTCGCGGCCCGAATCTAGTAGTACATAATTCAATATTGTGAATACTGCTATATAGTTAGGTATTTGGACCACATCGTAATAATTATGTTATTTATATACATATCACGCAACCCACATTTCATAGGTAATTACTGTATTAAATACGACAGTTGTAATCGACAGAATATATGTCATAGAGTCAATATTTTGGGCAGCGCAGCGCCGTAAACTCGTCGCAATCATCGGTGCCGACCTGACGCTGCCGACTATTGCCAGGGCGATGGTCGGCAGCGTCGGAAACTGGGACGCGGTCGCAGCCTTCCGCGAGGCAGTGATCTCGCAGAAGGAGGCGGTGGATCGCCTGCACGAGGAGCGCTGCCTCGATGAGGCGATCCGCCGCCGGCGACCGGGGCAGCGTAGGCGCGAATACTTGCGCCTCATGCCGCCCTAGCCGAGGCCGCGGGTGACGTGACCGGGGATTAGTCCGTCACCCGCCGAGAGGCCGACCGCGTGAGGAAAGACCGACGTCCTCCCCGAAGGGGGGGACGTCGGTCGATGGGAGGGTACCCCAAATAGGGGGTATTCCGTCGGGCCGACCACTGATGACAAGTAACCCTGCTTTGGTGGTCGGCCCAACGACGAAGGCGACGTGCACGTGGGTGGGTTGCAGGTGTGTGTGCTTATGCCCCTCTGTCGACCCGGACGGAGTGGTGCGAGGAGCGCGCCGACCGCAACCCACCCAAAAAAAAATAGAGTCAATATTATTCCGCTTAAAAGACTCATTATTAAATTATTTTATAGGTACGCATATTTCATTTAGCTTGAAACTGGGGCTTCAGATGCAGTAAATATTCAGGCCCTTTTATCTTATCTTCTGTTAGGGGCCGCGGCTCTCACGTTATCTAGTACTTACCGGATACCGAAGCTGCAGTAAATGCAATTCATTATTTTTCATGGCAAAATGTAGGCGAATAAAATTAGGTCAACTGTTTGAATATAAGAAGAAATATATTTAAAACAATAAAGATCTAATGACTTTAATAATAAAATGAGACGAGTTAAAAAGTTTAAAAATCAATATAAGAATCGATGGAAATAATCAGAATTATTCGTCCACATTTCCAGATAGTTATAATCAATAATTTAATGTTTTTATCATGAAGACCAGCACATATATTGAAAAATCTCAATGAATACCTTCATTCTTCATCCTTATGGCTATTTTACTATAAGAAGTAGGTTAAAAAAATATATACTCACAATTGTTCCAAATGTTCAAGCTCCTGGAAAACACCAAGACCGATGTACTGAATGCGGTTACGGTATAAATAAAGATATTTCAAACGGCGAAGTCCGTGGAACACTCCAGATTCAAGTCTCTGCAGACGATTATCATTCAGCAGCAGTGAGCGTAGCGCATGGAGGTGTCCCAGCTCGCCCACCTTGATTTCTCCAATCTTGTTGAAGCGCAAATCCCTGTGGACAAAACGATACAATAATAATAATTTAAATATTGTCTCCTCTAATGACATCTGTCGCCTTAACAAAGTTTACGTAAGAAAACTAACTTACGAGTAAATCTAGTTTAGACGTTTGATACGAGCGTCAAACTATAACTTTCTTTCGCAATTTCATTTCTTTCTTGGTCAATTTTATGAATAAATATTTTATTCAATACATTAAATATTGTATATTTAAAGTGAATAAAATTGAAAATGCATTTTTAAGTTCATATTTTGTGAATTTTAAAGAAGTTTTCATTCTTTGCTCTAAGCACAGTCGTTTTTTGTTTGTTGTTTTTATTTTGGGTAGGTGTTTTTATTTTCCGTGTGGTGACGGATTAAGAATACAATTCACCACTCCCTATCTTGCCCGTGGATGTCCTAAAAGACGACTAAGGGATATAATATGCACATAAGATCTGTGCAAGAGAAGGAAAATTCGAAATAAAACCCTATGCCAACATGTCTTACTAACACGGTATAGTGGGTTAAATTCCTTCCCATTGTGGAGGAGGCCCGAGCACAACAGTAGGACGTATGTGGGGTGCGATGATTTTGGGTAGGTTTATCTTTTTTTTTAATTTTTGTTTTACTTAATAGTAAAGTAATGCAAGATTTCTATCAATGTTATAGTTTTGATAATCTGGGGGCACGGCAGTGCCCCCGCCAAGTCGAGCCAAAAAAAAATCGGGCAAAACGCAATACTGCAATAACGTAACATACTTTTCTCGAAGCCATTCAGGCCATTTTCGACCCCCTATAACTTCGTTGTTAATAAAGCTAGAAACCTGAATTTTTAGTAACCTAGCAGGAATTGTATACACATTGTGTATTTCAAATTTCATTCAATTTGAACCAATAGTGTAAGAATTATAACTAGTCAAAATTTCGTAATTTTGTCACTCACTGACTGACTGACCGATCATCAATATTAAAGTGGCACTTCTAGCAGACATAGAAGCTTCAAATTTAGAATACAATTAGTGTTTAGTGTGTAAATGAAGGACAAATTATGAAACATTATAATTTTCACCCAGTTTCCGAGATACACTAACTGTATAAATAATTTTGTAAACTCATATAAATATATAGGATTACAAAGTTACATTTGCAGTTAATGAAATGACTGTATAAAATAAGAATACATTCCGGCATGGTATAGTGGGTTCGATTCCCTCCCATTGTGGAGGAGGCCCGAGCCCAATAATGGGACATATGAGGGCTGCAGTGATGTTGCGATGTTGGATTATATGTTTGTAAAGTCACTCATAATATAAGGATTATTATTACCTTACTGCAAGGCGTTGGTAATTTAAAAAAAAAGATTCAACAGGAAGGAGAGTGGGCAGCAGCTCTCGCCGGGGAAATGTATGATATCTCACTGCGAAACCAACTCGCCTCCCAAACGTGGTGACTACGTCATTATTCCTCATAAGGCGAAGAAAAATGAGCTCTCGAGCAAAATGAACTCTGTTACCCTTGAGCGTCGTTGGATGCAGGTGACACAGTACCGCACTCTATGGTGAAGCATGAGGGGGGCCTATGTTCTACAGTGGACGGCGATAGGCTGAATGATGATTGGCATAATAGGTGTAGACAGACACCTAGATATAATTATGTTCAAAGATAACTTGTAAAATGGTCAATCAACTTAATGAAAAAGCAAGAGTGGGCCGTGTCTTATGAAATTGTACCAAAATCTCCCAAAGTATTAAGCAAACTAAATTGCCTCAAATTTATCTGAAAGACAAAACGCCATCATTAGGCTCGATTGCCATCAAAGCGGAGAGGAGACTAAAGGAGATGTGTTTCGAAAAACTAATCAAATTTCTTTATTTCCACATCTCTCCGCTTAGTTTAGGTAGAATTGACTCAAGCGGAAAGGAGAGATGTCTCATTTTTCAGAGTGCGCTCTAAGAAAATCCTTTGTTGGTATTCAAGAAGTAGAAGGTACCGGAAAGGCTAATAAGTAGATCTATCTACAAAAAGAAATGAGATACCATCAAAAACAAGACTTGTAAAAAGCAGCCAAGCCTCGCAACTGAGTTCTTCTACCATAAAAACTTGTGAGATCCATGTTATTCCAAGTCGGTTAACTCATTGAATCCCTGCTTAAGGGACCTTTCTACTTAAGTTATTACGTAAATAGCTAACCTAACAACTTCTTATAGTGACTATATCAATATTTGATGGTATAAGACTTTGTCTGGTAGCCAGTTACATAATGATAGCTGTCACATTTGAATGTGTTTAGTATCATTACGTGTACATCATAAATATATACTTACTCCAATTTTTTTGGACTTTTTAAACTCATTAATTTAATACCCTTATAAACACAGTTGAAGAGAAAATCTAATATTTTATCTTAGAGCGGCGACCATTTTCATTTTTGTTTTCAGTCAGTGAGTGTATCGTTTTGTTCTCTTCAAGACCTTTTATTTTATATCTATTAATGGAGTCAAAAGTGAAAATGTGACGACGTAATGTGACAAAACGCCATTTTGATCCAGCCAAAGCCAAGCCAATTAAATCCAGCCAAGTCCAACCATATTAAATTAGAAATTTTTTGCCTGAAGAGTACGAATAAGGAAAATAATTTAAGTGTAAAGAATAATTTGAAAAAATTCTTAACATATAAGGTGGCCATTTCATTAATAATAGGTGAAACATTTTCATTAATAAAACGGAGTGTGCTATACACTAAAGCTACCGTGTAACCTGCAGAGATTTTGCAATTAGGGTTTATAATTAAAAACATAAAACCCTTTAGTAAGGCGCCGTAGAGACTTAGTAGCAGTTGCTAATTAGTTAACTTATATGGTGCTTTAATAGTAGCGTTCAATCTCGCCATGGACCCTAAAGAGGTGCGTAAATTATCGTAGTGATCATGTTAATCTTTAGCATGTGACAAAGGAACTTTTACTGTCTTGGCCTAGTCTTCCTGATGAAACATGTTTCGAATTCTCATTCTCCTCATTTCCTCAGCATTTATCAATTTTTTTATTCAGAAATCTATAGGTGTTAGCATAATATGAAATGTAAGAATACGAATGTCGTAGTAATACACTAATTATTTAAAAATTAAGATTATTTTGATGACGATGGTGATAAGATGATGATTTTCGCCATTATGGTTTTTCGAGCGACATTGGAAATGATGTTTCGTAGGTACTATTGCCTAGGTAATATCGCCACTTTGGGGAGCAAACAGAATTGAGATCGGCTTAGAAGAGCACTAAACACTTTAGATACCTTTTAAATACAAGTATAGAGAGCAACGCCATAATACCAGTCTCAAGTAATCGTAATTTAAGAACACTATTAGCCACAGGCCCATTTCACAACAAGAGAGGATTATTGCGTACTGCAAGTACTATAATAGTAAATTGATCGTATTAGGATACCTGTAGGATTTTCTTTCTCAAGCGTTGAAGCTACGCAATTCATTCGTATTTTAAACGAAAAAACGTTAAGAAATGCAAGAAGATTGATGACATCTTGTAATATGTCTATCTATAGGGCTGGTGTTTTAAAGTTATCGATATAGTAGCCACAGTATCTAAACAACACGACTTCGTGTGGGTGACAGAATAAGATTACAATTTTCCACTATCTTTCTTGCTTGTGTCATAAAAGATGACCATGGGATTTAATATCCAGATAAAACGAGAAAAATAAAATTCGATTTAAAACTTTACACCATCCCGCGTAACCGGCGTGGTCTCTAGGTTCTTCTATTGTGGAGGAGGCTCGAGCCCAGTACATATCTTTGTAAGCTAATATGCAACAACCCTTCAATCTTAGGGATTCTATAAAATCTATACAACCGGGTCTCACCGAGCAAATCATGAACTTTCGTCCGTTATCTTGTTAATAATCGCCTTAAGAGCGTTACCGGTAATAAGCGGCCGTAAACCCAAAAATGTGGTTTTTTGAGGACTGGTTACTCGTTCATCATAATAGCTTACTAAAAATTTATATAACCACTACATTAAACACATCTTTATATTGTACTTGTACAGAATTATAACTCAATATTGTAACTATTTTATTAAAAGGCAAGGGTATTTTGAACTTAAGTTAATGAGATTTTACGAAAACGCTGAGTTTTGAAGTTCAGGTACGAATAAACGATAAGTCGTGGCAGCTCGAAAAAAATTGTAGATGTTAGGAAAATTACTGTTCTTGGGTATGTATAAAATGAAATTCAGGATTTCTTCCTTTTAAAACTAAAAAAAAAAATATATTCCTTAAGATTAATTTGACGAAAATGGCTCCTGTAAAACATTTAATTTTGTGAATAATTCTAACCTTGGAATATTTAAAAAAATATCCACTATTTGTTCGACTATTGTAGAAGCAGTAAAAAAAAAACCAAATTGAAATACGAATAGTCACCCTCGTAATTAAATTTTAAATATTACTATAAATTGAACGGCATAATTGTTCATAAGCCATCGCCCGATTAGCTTATTAAACAGTTTAGGTAAAATTTATGAGCGCGTACTACTTAGTAGGCTAAGAAAGTGCGCTGAGGAAAACAACCTCATCCCGCCGATTCAGTTCGGCTTTCGCACTGTTATAACCATACAATGTATGCCAACCTGATGACGTAGCTCTCAGCCCCCTCTGCCGGTATGACGCTAACCATTTGTGTCATGTCAGCACTTTTAGCATGAAGCTCGATGCAGAGCGCTCAAGCGTCAGTCTAGACTTCGACTCCGCGAAGAACGGTTGCATTCAGGGTTCCCTTGCCATACTTGTCGTAGTTCGTAATTCATTTATTAATAAACATTTTAATTTCAATTATAATTCTTTTTTAAAACGACCTCGGCAAGGGACCCTATAACATTTGGTGGCAGCGGTGGGATACGGATATCTCCAGTGCCGATTCGCGTAAAACCTCTATTAAATCACAAATTGTGAAAATTCGCCGTATCCTGCAAATCAAACGAAAAGAGTACAAACTCTTCGGTGTCTATGAATGACACATTCTGCGGTATCCTGAGCATCCTGCAATCATCCAGTGGGCAGCATCGCGCAATCCGCGCAACCTTCGAGTAGCCGGTCGTGACATACGACCATCCTGCGAGTAACCCTGCTAGCAGCATCCAGCGAGCATCCTTCAAGCATCCAGTGCATTCTACACTCCTGCGAGTATCTACGAGTATTCCTCGTCCTTTCTACGTAGTGTTATACGTCCTATCATTCTCCGACCCGCGAGTGTTCCGCGTTGTGTCAATAGTGTCCTGTGAAATCATAGTGCGGTCCGTGTGTACGTGACGCTATGCAGCTTATCAAAGGCCTGACCTTTATCGCCGTCTACGTGTTCCAGTAAGTCAACGAACATTTTTATTGTGTAATTTTACTCTTATACCTCTTATTGTTCTATATTTTATATTATTTTAATGTTTTTGTTCAAATATTATGCCTAAAGTGCCTAAAGTTGAAGATAGTAAATTACAAATTGAAATTTTTGATATCCCGGAGCAAAAGTCTCCGATCACTTCGCCTAGATTAACTAGAAAATCAGTTGCGGAAATGGAACTAAATATTTTATTAAAATTCGTTAAACCTTTTGACGGCAGTCGCGATAAATTAAATTCTTTCATTACTAATTGTAACAATGCTTATGAATTAGCATCCGATTCACAGAGACCTATTCTTTTTAAATACATTTTATGCCAGCTTACGGGAAAAGCTGAAACCGCCTGCTCTATAAAAGAGTTTTCTTCGTGGGAACAATTGAAAGAGTTCCTTAAAACACAGTTTTCTGAGAGAAAACATTATACACATTTATTAACCGATCTCCAGGAAGGCAAACAAAGTCAGACGGAAAATGTCAGCCAATTCGCACTAAGGATGGAAACTTATCTTTCTCAACTACTTACCGAAATCTCGCTCTCTAATCATAAGGTGAAAGAAATACCTGGCCGTACAGCGGCTATGGAAGACTTAACGCTCCATCATTTCCTCATGGGTCTTCACCCTCGTATATCAAACATTGTTAGGTGCAGAGCCCCTAAAACGTTTAATGAAGCCGTAAATTTGGCTGTTTCTGAGGAGCGTATTCAACAAACGCTATATAAGCGAACAAATATTCCCAGCTCGCCCCTGGAAAAAGAAAATAAAATTCGGTTCAAACCGAAATTCTCTGCTCAAAATCAAATGACAAAGGTCAAATCGCCGCAATCCTCTTTTATTAAATCAAATCCAAACCTCGAATGTAGGTATTGCAAGGAAGTTGGACACGACATAAACAATTGCTTAAAGCGTCAACTCTCTCACAAACGTTTCGCTTCCTCTTATCCACAAAAGGATATCTATAATAAACCCTCGGGGTCGCAACCCCATAAATCTCCTACGGTAAACTTCGTCAGTGAAGATAACGACGAAGAGCAGGTTGAACCTGAATACGAAAGTGCCGAGGAAGAAGAAATCCCAGAAGATTTAAACCTATAAACGTCCTGCAACCGTGTCGCACAGGACGTAAGGTCAAAGTCGGCACAAAGCCTAATCAGCCCCAAAATGGAATCCTTAGACGTGTCTTCAAAGAGGTTGTACATCAGGGTAACCAGCCCCAAAACGGGAACCTCGCTCCTACTGCCAAGGTTATACGACAGGGTAACCAGCCCCAAAATGGAAACCTTAGGCGCACTCTCAAAGAGGTTGTACATCAGGGTAACCAGCCCCAAAACGGGAACCTCGCTCCTGCCGCCAAGGTTATACGACAGGGTAACCAGCCCCAAAGTGGAAACCTTAGGCACTCTCTCAATGAGGTTGTACATCAGGGTAACCAGCCCCAAAACGGGAACCTCACTCTTGCCGCTGAGGTTATACAACAGGGTAACCAGCCCCAAAGCGGAAACCTCGCAGCAACTAAGGTTATACAACCGGGTAACCAGCCCCAAAGCGGAAACCTTACAAAACACAAGGTTATACAACCGGGTAACCAGCCCCAAAGCGGAAACCTTACAAAACACAAGGTTATACAACCGGGTAACCAGCCCCAAAGCGGAAACCTTGGTATACAGGCCCCGGAGCCTAAAGAAATTTACGAGGTAAATATCGACACCTCGAAAAAACTTTTACCTCATATTTTAGTTGAAACAGACGTTTCTGACATACCACTTACGTTATTAGTCGACTCAGGAGCTGCTATCTGTTTATTGAAACAGTCCAGTATCCGACACCCATTAAAGTTAAACAAAAAACCCATAGGTATCAAAGGAATTGATCCTGGCGAAGAAGCTACTCAAACATTAGGCCATTTTAATTTAAGATTTAAAGCATCTGGAGAGAAAAACATATGTCATAAATTTCATGTCATTGCTGACATTAACTTGCCGTATGATGGTATCATAGGTAACGATCTCTTAACCGCACACGGCTGCAATATAGACTACAGTCGCGACGTCCTAAAAATAGATGATTTCGAAATTAAAATTCACTTCTTTGATCCCTGCTACATCATACCAGCACGATCAGAAACAGTGATTGAGTGTGCCGTTATAAACCCTAATCTAAACGAAGGCGCGATAATAGACCAGCATCTCTCTAAAACCCTTCTCGTGGCAAATTGTTTAGTTAAAGTGAAAGAAAATAAAAGAATTAATTTAACTGTTGCCAATATTTCCGATAAGCCGGTTAAAATAAAACGAGATATAAAATTTCATCTTCACCCAATAGAGACCTATTCTATGCAACCATTTTGCACTCAAAACGCATCTAAACGAGCAAAAGAAGTACTTAGCCTATTAAGAACATCTCACCTCAACGAAGAAGAGGCAAACGCCCTCCTCGAATTATGTTCAGATTATTCAGATATATTTCACTTACAAGATGAACCCCTCTCCTTTTGCCCGGCTATCCAACATGAGATTAAAACCAACAGCAATACTCCCATAAGTACCAAATCGTACCGTTTTCCAGAATGCCACAAGAAAGAGGTGGAAACTCAAATAAACAGAATGCTAGAACAGGATATCATAACTCCTTCATCGTCACCCTGGTCTTCTCCAATCTGGATAGTTCCAAAGAAGTCTGATGCCTCTGGCCAAAAGAAATGGCGCATAGTTATCGACTATAGAAAACTCAACGATATTACAATTGGCGAAATTTACCCCATACCACAGATAACGGAAATTCTCGACCAACTCGGTAAGAGTCAGTATTTCACCACCCTCGATCTTTCATCAGGGTTTCATCAGTTATTAATTAAGCCAGAAGACGCAGCTAAAACCGCATTTTCTGTACCCCAGGGACACTTCCAATTCAACCGGATGCCTTTCGGTTTGAAAAACGCCCCTTCCACATTCCAAAGGCTCATGAATAACTGTCTCACGGGACTGCAAGGCTCCCGTTGCTATGTGTATTTAGATGACATCGTTCTATACTCATTTGACCTCCGTTCAGCTATTGAAAACCTCAGAGCTGTCTTCGACAGACTCCGCCAATATAATTTAAAATTACAACCAGAAAAATGTGAATTTCTCCGCAAAGAAGTCGCATATTTAGGCCATATCATCACTCAAAATGGTGTGAAACCAAACCCGGATAAGGTCAAAGCCGTTGCACAATATCCTACTCCGAAATCACCTAAAGATATTAAATCCTTTTTAGGACTAGTATCGTATTACAGACGTTTCATACCCAATTTCTCTAAACTTGCTAAACCTCTCACTTCGTTGCTTAAAAAAGATGTCTCCTTCATCTGGACGAATGAACAACAGATTAACTTTGAAACGCTAAAAAACAAATTAATAGAAGCACCAATACTAGCTTATCCGGATTTCAATCAACCCTTTCTACTAACATGCGACGCATCTAATTTCGCCATATCAGCCATCCTGTCACAAGGCCCCATAAGTAACGACCGGCCGATCGCCTATGCGTCGCGCACCTTAAATAAAGCAGAAATAAACTATAGCGTGACAGAGAAAGAATGTTTAGCTATAGTGTTTGGAACAAAAACCTTTCGTCCTTACATATACGGCCGTCATTTTACTATTATAACCGACCATAAACCTCTCCAATGGTTATTTAACTGTAAAGATCCTGGTTCCCGACTCATCCGTTGGAGATTAAAACTAGAAGAATTTGAATACAGTATACAATATAAAAAGGGAAAAATAAACGCAAATGCAGACGCTTTGTCCAGGTACCCCGTTAATCCTGTTCAACCTTCCACAAGTGAAAGACCAACTAGTAGTACGCAAGACTCCGACACCATTACACACAACACAACCTCCGCACAACTAGAAGAATCCCTTCTAAACCCGGAAAACCTCGATAAAGACTTATTTGACTTGCTGACGTCACCTACGTCAATCTCAACAGACAACTTGGACCCTGATATTCTCGTTGACTGCACTACCCCAGATCTTCAAGACATTGGATCCCCTGATCCTAACCTACCGGTAACGCCACCACGCCCGTTACCAGAAAACCGTATACCCCCAGAAACAGAAATCAACCCAGACGACAATTCTACCACTCACCCGACGCCATTAAATGACGATTACACAACCTTTTTGAAAAACATAGCAGACCAAACCAAATCTTTTAACACTAATATAATAGAACGAAACGAAAACTTACTAAAAAGCTCTAGCAAGACAATACTAATCCCCACTTCATTAGATCTTGACACATCGAATCCCTACCTAGAAGAAATACTAGGGAACCTAGAAAATAGGGACGAAATAATTAACCAAGAAAAGCAATTGCACAACTTCACTACATTCACCTTAAATAATAAAAATTATTTCCTCTTATATACAAAAGTACACCATTTCGACCAAACAACATACCAAGAAATATTTCAAACATTAAAACTAATCCGTAACGAGCTAATTAACACACCGGAAATTAGCGAAATAGCTATATCTGACTTTCGGGACCCCTTCGAAAAACACAGTTTTATTAAAATTTACAATATACTTAATTATCTCTTTGACAACACCAACATAAATATTACTATTTTTCATAATAGCATAACTTACCCTTCACCTTCAGAAGTAAAGAGAATTTTGTACGACAACCATAACATACCGGTTGCCGGCCACCTAGGTGTAAGCCGTATGTATAACAGACTTAAAGAACTCTATTACTGGAAAAACATGCGTAGTGACGTAGAATCATATGTAAGAACGTGTAAATCCTGTCAGGAGAATAAAGCTCTTCGGAAAATAAATCGAGCTCCTATGCAGATAACCAGCACTTCAACAAAACCCTGTGAACGCATCTCACTAGACATAGTAGGGCCCTTACCCGAATCCGGTACCGCTAAACTAAAATATATATTAACCTTACAGGATGATTTCACTAAATTTTCATCAGCTTACCCCTTACGCAGTACAACCGCCGAAGAAACTAGCGAGAGCCTTCTACATTTCATATCAGTATTCGGTATACCAAAAATGATATTAACCGACCAAGGATCTAATTTTACATCCGATTTATTCAAACATACATGTGATTTCCTAAAAATAAAACAGCTGTGGTCGAGTCCATACCACCCACAGACCCAAGGATCTCTAGAAAGATCCCATTCAACCTTAAAAGAATATCTAAAATCGTTTGTAAATAACGAACAAACAAACTGGCCTCGTTATGTTTACACAGCTATGTTAACCTACAATACGACTGTCCACTCCACAACGCACTATACTCCTTATGAACTAATGTTCGGTAACAAACCCCATATACCAAATTCTATATGCAATGAACAGTTAGGCGCTACATATCCGGACTATGTACGAATGTTACAAAATCGAATTAAATACTCGCGTGATAAAGCGTTAGAATACATACAGAGGTCTAAATTAACATCTAAGAATTATTATGACTCACATACTCGCCCTACACAATACAAAATAGGCGACTATGTTTATTTAAAAAACCACCTTAGACTCAGGAAGGCCTTATCACCGATATGGAAAGGACCATACAAAGTAATCAAGGTTCATGGGAATAATACACTATCGTTACTAATAAACAGACGGCACGTGCGTCATCACTACGATGAAGTTAAACTCGCCGATACAACCAACAATCTGTAAAAGAAATATACACGGACCTTTTTACATGATATACTTATATATATATATATATGTTGTATACATATTATACACCCCATCAATGTACCCATATACAGTACACCCTTTGTTTTACTTATATACTACATGCATATAGGTAATTAATATATATTTATACCATATAATTAGTTTTATAATTAGTTACACCCATATTCTACGATTAGCTACATATATATAAATCAGTAATAACATATTAACACAATATTAGAGAAATTACAACAACACTATATATTTCGAGCTTAAAATAGTTTAACGCGTAAATAAGCTATGAATTCATTATAAATAAACACTACAAATAGCATATTTCAATCAAAATTATACCTAAGTATAATACTTGCAAGGTATTGTTCATACCTTATTAAATTATTGAATAATTACCATACAAATACTTATATTAGACTATATATATATTACAATAATATATACATAAAATATTACAAATACACTATTGATTATTTATTCTATTTTTTTTTATTATTTAACTGGTTCGTTAAAGACCACCCATATTTTAAGCCTTTCCGCTCATTGCTTATCACCGTAGCGAATAAATTAATCAGTTAGTATATGTACTTGCAGTGCCTCAGCGGAACTCCAAGAACCTAACGAGTGTGTCCAACCGATTACCACGAGTCCTGGGATATTTTTCGATTACATAGGTAAATTAAAATTTAACAATGGCATCCTAAACGTTGTTATGCCAATGGAAATTTCATATTTTGAACCACATATAGAAAACCTCAACCTAGCATTAGAGACAGTTTCCACCCTGTGCAAACAACCCGGCTTTATAAAAACCTCTGAATGTGAGAGTACATTCGAACCACTGATGGTACAACAACGTAATATAGTTAAATTGTTTGGTTCCATATCACATCTGATAGACAATAGATCCAGGCGAGGAGCTTGGATTGGCGGAATAGGAACCGTCCTAAAGACAGTATTTGGCACTTTAGACGAAAATGACGCATTTGAATATGACCAAGCAATCCATTCTGTACAAGAAAATCAAAAGAATTTATTGTCACTTATTAAAAATAACATTTTGGTCACTAATTCGGTCATATCCACTTTTAATAATAGTCTTTATAAAGTTAAACAGAACGAAATAAAATTAAATAATGCTATCGGCGAACTCTCTTTAAAGATGTTGAATTTAACCAATACTTTAGCGTTACGAACTCATTTTGATTTTATCCTTAACACTTTTGAAACATCCATGGTCACCCTATCATTTCAACTCGAAGACATTATAAACGCGATAATGTTTTGTAGTCAAAACATCCTACATCCAGCAGTTGTATCCCCTACTGTAATATACCGAGAATTGGCCGATAACATGAGGCACTTTGCCAATGATTTAAATTTACCTATGCACTTAGATATAAGTTCCATTCATTTAATTGTTAAGGTCTCTACTTTATTATGCTACTATTTTAATTATAAGCTTGTATTTTTATTACGTATTCCTTTAGTTTCTAATCAAGAATACACACTGTTCTGAATACACACATCTCTATGTACAATCCGAACCACTAAAATTATCTTTAGATTGTCAAAACGATAGGCAGATTCAAGAAATTAATATCGTTGGAATTGGTATACTTTCTATACCAAATAAATGTGTAGCTTATTGTAAAGGTACTACCTTGTTACCCAAATACCATAACATTCTTAATTTAACGTCACCAATCAAGCTGCCCGATTTTAACTTAATAAATAGCAATTGTTGTAGTATACATAGAATTAACTACATGACAAATAATTTATCCCATACTAAATTAGAAGACATCCATTTAAAAGATATAAACCACATTCAAAGTTTAACATCCAAACTTCTATCAGAAGCCGATAAAATTAGGGACACCTCTCACATAGTGAAATATGGGATACATTATTCAATAGCCACTAGTATAACAGTGTGTATCATTATTTTGTACCTTAGTTATAAGATTATTTTATATTTTTGTAAACCTGGATGCAACCTTCGTAAATATAGGTTTTGCGAATCGCCCAAAATAGAATCGAGCAACATAGAGTTGGAAGAAGGTATTCAAGTCATTCCAGCTCCAACCCTAAGAACTTCAATTTAAAGTTAACTTCAGATGTCACCCCGAAGTTCACTCTAAGAGGGGAGGTGTTATAACCATACAATGTATGCCAACCTGATGACGTAGCTCTCAGCCCCCTCTGCCGGTATGACGCTAACCATTTGTGTCATGTCAGCACTTTTAGCATGAAGCTCGATGCAGAGCGCTCAAGCGTCAGTCTAGACTTCGACTCCGCGAAGAACGGTTGCATTCAGGGTTCCCTTGCCATACTTGTCGTAGTTCGTAATTCATTTATTAATAAACATTTTAATTTCAATTATAATTCTTTTTTAAAACGACCTCGGCAAGGGACCCTATAACAGCACGCAACACTCTTGCGTTCAGCAAGTACATCGAATAGTCGAGTATACAAGTTATAAACTGCAACGCGGTTTATATACGGGTATGCTTCTATTTGATGTAGAAAAAGCGTTTGACAAAGTCTGGCATAACGGCCTTATTTTCAAGTTAATAAAGCTTAAAATCCACCACTACTTAGTTATGATAGTTAGGGACTTCCTACTCGAGCGTAGCTTTCGCTACAGAGTGGAAGGTACTTTATCAGCACCGCACAAACTAGAAGCCGGCGTCCCCGAGGGATCGGTGCTCTCTCCAATTCTCTTCTCGCTGTTCACCAGCGACATACCCCAACATAGAAGAATTCAAACAGCATTATTCGCTGACGACACTGCCATCTTCTATGCAGGTCAATCTCCCTCAACAGTGACAACCGTTCTCAAAACTGCGGCTACCGCCCTAGCCAAATGGACTAGGAAATGGAGAATCGGTATAAACCCCACCAAAAGCCAGGCGATCATATTTCACAAGGGGATAGATCGCCGCTACCCAATGGCTGAATACCCACAGATAAAGATGTTCGACCAACCCATCCCCTGGACAAGGGAGGTCAAATATCTGGGTGTGACCTTGGACAGACGACTGACCTTCGGTCCTCACATAGGGCGAGTCCGCGCGCGCGCAGCCCTAGTGCTAGGATGGTTACACAGCTTAGTACACGCAAAGTCTAAGCTATCTCTCCGTAATAAAGTTAGATTATACACCGCTTGTATACGTCCTATCATGACGTATGCAAGTGTAGTGTTCACACAAGCGAAGCCACGCAGGCTACATCGGCTACAGGCATTACAGAATAGGTTCATGCGCCGAGCGACGGGAGCACCGTGGTACATGCGCAATGTGGATCTTCACATAGATCTTGGCTTGCCGACCATCAGGCAATTCATGAAACAGTGCTCCCGCCGCTACTTCGACTCTGCCGCGACACACCCGAACCCATTAGTGGTAAGGGCGGCTTCTTACATCCCCTCTAAAATGTCCGCGATTAAACAACCGCGACTAATACTCGACGAACCCGACGACACTATTACGCTCGCCCAGACTGAGGCATACACAGCCCGCGCGGCCTTGACAAATAGTAGTAAATATCCACGTTACCGCCCCCGACGACGGGGAAGGAAGACGTGTCGCGTTAAAATCATAAACGTGGGAGGGCCCACTTTGCCAGCGACCGCCCGAGCCGAGCTCCGTACCCCACAGGGGGTGCCCTCGGGATGGGTCGCTTAACTTTAAGCGGGTTGAGAGCCCTCAGCGCTCACCCACCAGTCCGGGTAAAGTTGTCACAGCCATCTGAGGCTAACAACTAAGTCACACAAAAAAAAGAAAAAAAAAAATTCATAAGCCAGTCGCGCCTTGGCGCTCAACGGAGCAGGGTCACGTCGCTCGAGCTCTCCGCTCACAGCGTAAAAGACGACAATACGAACTTGAGCGTATACTGCGACTGATCGGTTTTGATTCGTAAGTATTTATTACTACCTAATTATTTTAATTACTTTCATGCGATCTCTATAAAGAATAATATAGAATCTTTTTACGTTTTAGGTGATGGGTCGAAAAAGCAGATTGTATCTTGGGAACAAAATCGGTTACAAGGCAAGGAAAAAGAGAACACACGACAAAACTGTAAGGTACTTATAGTTTCAAAAGAGTAAACGAAAAGAGAAGTGAGCCGTCACTCAGGACGCCTGGCACATGTGAAACATCAAAATTATTTTGAAGTCCTTACCGCAAAGCGTGGCGTTAACGCCGCTTTTAATGCCACGCGACGATCAGGTTCACCCCGCCTATAGATATTTCACATCAAAAATCCGAACGGAACATTTATGCAGCCTCATCTTCTGAAGATTATCAGCTAACTCAAATTTAATGTTTAATAATTACTAAACATACACAACATAATTTTTTCATAGAGAATCATTTTCTTCTTGTACTAGCAATAAATATGTAGCAAAATGTGGATCAAAATTTAATAACTAATTTCTGTAGTGGGTAGATTTAAATCTCTGACTGGACTTGTTAGACATCCATGGCCATGGCGACTAGGGCCATACTCGACTACTGCACGGCAGCCACGGAGGCAGCGTGCCTCTTGGCCGGCACTCTCCGGTGGGACCTGCAGGCGGAGGTACTCGCCGAGCTTTACCTGCGAGTATCAGAGACGCGAGCCACATATAGCCTCAATCAAGGTGATTGCCGCCTGGCGGGTCGACGCCCGCCGAGACGCCATTGCTCGTTGGGCAATCGGACTGGAGAAGCCTCAATACGGTATTAGGACCGTCGAGTCCTTTCAGCTGATGCTGATGGGGTGGTTGGGTCGGCAGTACGGGGTACATTCCTTCCGACTGGTGCAGGTATTGATGGGTCACGATAGCCAAGTACCTGCGCAAGCTTGTTAGGAGGGAGAACACACCACCATCCTGCTACCGCGATTGCGACGTGAGCACGGCGCAGCACAGGCTCGAGGTGTGTGCCTCGTGGGCAGAGCAGCGCCGTGAACTCGTTGCAATCACCGGTGCCGACCGGACCCTGGCGACCATCACTAGGGAGATGCTCAGCAGCGTCAGGAACTGGAACGCGGTCACCGCCTTCTGTGAGGCTGTCATCTCACGAAAGGAGACGCCGGCTCGTGTGTGATCAATCTTTGGTCACACGTTCCGCCACCGGCGACTCGGGCGGCGCAGATACGAGTATCCGCGTCTCACGCCGCCCTAGGCGAGTCCGCGGGTGACCGGACCGGGGACTTTAGTGTGTCACCCACAGAGAGCCTGACCGTGTGACGGTGACCGACGTCCCGGGATAGGGACGTCGATTGGGGTTTTTTTATTTTTTTTTCAAATTACTACACAATAATGTGATAATTTAAAAAAAATAAGTTGTCGAGTCTCGAACCCGAGACCAGAGTTCCCGCCGGCGAGCACGTTACCACGAGATTACCGCTTGTTGGCGATTCGACTTTGAATTTTTCTAGTACATAAATTACCCATCCAACTTTGACCCTTAAAATCTTTTTAACGCGGGCCCAGTTGACCCTAATATTTGGTAGTTGTGATACCCTCGTGCCCCCTCTACCACCCCACCAATAATCATGGAAATCCCCGACCCACTTTTTTTTTTTTTTTTTTGTGACTTAGTTGTTAGCCTCAGATGGCTGTGACAATTTTACCCGGACTGGTGGGTGAGCGCTGAGGGCTCTCAACCCGCTCCCCCGACCCACACGTCTGAGGGTCTCCTTGTAAGTTATACTCTGTGCCTATATTTTACTATTTCCTGTACTTTGCATATTAAAAATACAATTTTAACCGTTTTTACTGTTATGAGATTTGATTTTTAATTAAAAATTTTAAAATTTACATCATGTTAATTTTTGAAAATCTCCTTCTCCGAAGAATATATTAGAGATTGATTATAAGCGCCAAGGCTCAAGACTGGTCATTCTATGAACTCGCGTGTGTATAGTGCATTAGTGTGCGTCGATATCGGACCGTAGCAAAATACCTAAAATGCGAGAAGTGCCGATTACCGATAACGCTCTTAATATAAGTAATTGCACTCATTCATTTCAGCTTATAAAGGTCCCATTGCTGGGCTCGAGCCTCCTCTACAATAGGAGGGATATTGACCTACTATACCACGCTGGTCAGATGTGTCGATATAGCGTTTTGTTCCGAGCTTAGTCGTCTTTTACGACACCCACGGGCAAGAAAAGGGGTGGTGAATTGTATTCTTACTCAATTACCACACGGAAAGTAATTACAGTATTCCGTAATAAAAGAAAATAACAGTTCATTTTAAAATGGAAAATCTAAATACCAGCCTTCATCCGAATTCACGTATTCGAAATAAAAGCAATCCTCCTTAGTCGTTCGCTCCTGACGGAGTGGTCGTGGTTGATGAATGGTTGTTGTTGGATAGAGCAGCTTACGCAATGCGCCTCCACTTGGTCCGGTCCTCAGCGTCTCGGGAATACTGGACTACGAAGGTTTTTTTTTTTTGGGTGTGACTTAGTTGTTAGCCTCGGATGGCTATGACAACTTTACCCGCACTGTTGGGTGAGCGCTGAGGGCTCTCAACCCGAACTACGGAGGTTTGTGTCGCAGCTTTAATAAGGTTTGTCCAACGCGTAGGTGATCGACCGCGTGACCGCTTGCCCTCTACATGTCCTTGAACAACCAACCGTTCCATGGAATGTTCGTTCCGAGCAATGTGTCCAAAATATTTCAAGATTCGTGTTTGCACAGTCGACGATAATCTTTGTTTGATTTTTAGCTCTGTCAGAATTGAGACGTTGGTTCTAAACGCTGTCCAAGGAATCTGCAACAGTCGTCGCCAGCACCACATCTCGAGTGCATCGATTTTGCGTCGGTCTTTGAGGCGAACCGTCCACGTTTCTGCGCCATAAAGAAATATCGGGAAGACCAAGCTTCTTATTAGGCGGACTTTTGTGGCTTTGGTGATATTGCGGTTGCACCATACTCTTTTCAGTTTGTCAACAGCAGATCGTGTGATAACGCATCTCTTTCGAATTTCGTCTTCACATCCTCCAGTTTTCGCAATAGTGGAACCGAGGTACACATATATGATTGAACAACCTCACAGTTGCCAATTCTGGAAATGTCAGGATGGTTAAGTTCAACTCGGTCCACTATCATCATCTTGGTCTTGTCTCTATTGACCGAAAGACCGAAGGAGAGGCTTGTTTCCTCCAAAAGTGTAAGCAGGTGTTCCATGTCTTCTTTTGTTTGTGTGAGAAGAATAGTGTCGTCGGCATACCTCAAGTTGCATATCTGCCGACCTCCCACTGAAATGCCTTTGTCCCACCGTTCCAGAATAATTCTCATGACACATTCTGTATAAATGTTGAACAGGAGTGGATAGAGTATGCACCCCTGTCGGACACCAGCTTTTGTGTGAAAGCTTTCCGAGTCAACGTCGTCCATTCGGACAGTTGCAGTTCTGTCTTCGTAAAGCTTGCGTTTGAGACAGACTAGATGAATAGGTACTCCCATTTGAAGGAGTACGTCCCATAGCATATGCCATTTTACGTTATCAAAGGCCTTGCGAAAATCTATAAAGCAGATGTAAAGTGGGATGTTAAACTCTCTAGACTTTTCGATTATTTGTCGAAGAATTAGGATCTGTTCTCTTGTTCCTCGACCCTTGACAAATCCCGCTTGCTCAATAGCTATTTCGGGTTTCAAAAAAAAGCTTGCAGTCTGGTGTTAATAACATGAAGGAGCACTTTGGTGACGTGTGTAATTAAAGCTATGAGCCTGTAGTTGCCACACTTCTTCGTTGATCCCTTTTTGTGTAGTGGCATGAATACGGAGTGTGCCCAGTCTTGAGGCCACTTCTCTGACTCCCAGACGCGATTGCAGATAATATGCATTATGTTA
Source organism: Lymantria dispar (assembly GCA_032191425.1). NCBI lineage: Eukaryota > Metazoa > Arthropoda > Insecta > Lepidoptera > Erebidae > Lymantria > Lymantria dispar. Next base: position 19,546,910 of record CM063440.1, read on the forward strand.
ATGTCGACGTGACCGGGAATTAGTCCGTCACCCGCCGAGAGGTCGACCGCGTGAAGAAAGACCGACGTCCTCCCCGAGGGGGGGACGTCGGTTGATGGGAGGGTACCCCACATAGGGGGTATTCCGTCGGGCCGACCACTGACGATAAGTAAACCTGCTCCGGTGGTCGGCCCAACGACGAAGGCGAGGTGGTTTTCGGGTGGGTTGCGGGAGTTGCGTGCTTAAGCCCCTCTGTCGCCCTGGACGAAGTGGTGCGGAGGCGCGCCGACCGCGGCGCACCCACAAAAAAAAAAATGTTAATGTAAAAGCAATCAAACCGAACCATATAACTAAGCCGATCGACTGGCTGTCAGCAGATTATCTCATAGGTTGAAAAATTTTCAGTATGTTAAAATAGAATAATGTATCTTAAGTATTATTATAAATCGTATATTAGGTATTATTATAAATCTGAAACTTGTTGGGAGTAATCTCAGCCATAGTTTAAATCCAAAAAAGAAGTTATTGTATTTGAAAACCTAATCATTAAGAATAGATTATAGGTAACGCTGAGACAGGCAGGAGTGTCTAAGAATGTTAGCAATTTTGTATAGATATAATAGGCCGTTTAAAGAAAAAAAAACTAAACACGCGTTTGTTGACCACCGAATTAACAATGCGATGCAGAAAATAGCAACAGTGACATCTATCGAGTCAATTCGAGTCACGCAATATCAAGACCAACTCCCTGACTGGTGCACTGACTACTTCTCAAAAGTCGCATGGTGCCATTGGATGCATGTACAGGACTGTTCTAATCGGGATTCTAGTGAGGAGGCTTATGTATAAATACTATAGCTCACCAAAATACAAAAAAAAATATGTTGTTATTATTATAGTATTGATTTCATATTTCTCAATTATTTACTTTAAAAAAAAAATATAGTATATTAAATATAAAAACAGGAGACAATCTAAATACTATTGACACGTTTCACATACCTACTCAACAAGTAGGAGGAGTACTCAAAAGTCTTAGACGATGCTTGGTGCATGGGTCAGCCTATAGGTATTACGCGAAACTAAAAATAACCAAGCGAATTATGTATTAAAACTCTGCTTAACCTTTCTAGAATGGAAATATGAAACCGTTATAATATAAAAGAATAAAATGAAAATATGTCAAAGAGGATGTATTGACGAGAGTAATTATATTGCGTGACATTCAGAATGTATGCCAAACCATATTTCAGTGCAACAATTTTGTCGTTTTAAATAATTATGACAGTTAACGTTTTATAACTGTACAAAGATTTAAAAGATTATTATCATCATCATCGTAACGCGTATAAGTCATACTATTGGTCTCGAGCCTCCTCCAAAATATGAAAGAAATTAACCTACTATACCACGGTCAGATGGTTTTTTTTTGGGGTGGGCTGCGGTCGACGCACTCCTCGCACCACTCCGTCCGGGGCGACAGAGGGGCGGCAGCACGCACACCCGCAACCCACCCGAACACCACGTCGCCTTCGTCGTTGGGCCGACCACCGGAGCAGGGTTACTTGTCATCAGTGGTCGGCCCGACGGCCCCCTATTTGGGGTACCCTCTCATCGACCGACGTCCTTCCTCGCGGAGGACGTCGGTCTTTCCTCACGCTGTCGGCCTCTCGGCGGGTGACGGACTAACTCCCCGGTCACGTCACCCGCGGCCTCGGCTATTGGTCAGATGGGTTAGTATTATTACGAGTTTTTGAAGTGAAACTTCTTTAGAATCGTTGTGATTTCAAACTCGACGAAACGAAAAAGTGAGTCCATAGTCATTGTGTCTACAAACACGTAAATGTATAGGATTTAGCCGGCGAGAGAATGAGATAAAGGATGGATGAAAGATAGAGGATAGAGGATGCAGAATGAAGGATAAAGGAGTTTCACTTCTGATATGCGTACTTTGTACACACACACTCTTTTTTTTTTCTCTTTCTTTTATATGCATCCATATCTATTCATCGTCCTTTACGGCATTCGAGGTAAGATAAGTGAATTGTATTCTTACTTCGTCACTACACAGAAAAGTTGATAAATGAATACAAAAGAATAATTATATTTTATAGATATTGAATATATTAACTTATCGGCAGATTAAAAAAATGCATTCCAGTATAAAATTGGCAAACAATATTAATAATACGCCATACAAACTTTATATAGGTACAACTCTACAAGCCATACAAAGTACATTGAAGCAATAAGTCTCCAGACAATTGCATTTATTGAATAAAGGCACTTGACAACTACAACTATCGCTATAAGCTCTGGGTAGACTTTCATATCGAGTGCTTAGTGTGTATTTATACTATGTACATATTGTAGTTTCTAATACGATTATAATGAAGTATTTTCAAAATTATAACTTTTATGCTATGAGTATATTTGTTGTATTAATCCTGTTTTTTAAAGTGATTGTCATTTGGTCCTATTCAACCGCCTGTGGTAAAGAATGCAGCGTGGCGTCTCACAGTCTTTCGTCTCTTTACCTTATGAGCGGACTATAGAGAGCGCTTTCGTAACTTTAATTTTGCCATGCTACGTAACCATAAAAATATCACCTCAGTGTTTTAATAAGCTCCGTTGTTACCAGCTTGTACAGAAAAGCTCAAATCCTAGGCATCGGTCTCAAATTATAGCAATTCTTTGAATTTTGATACTTATAGAGCCTGTTTTAAAGCTTCTGTAAAATTGAAATGTTTGTTATTGATATTTTTATGAAATAAAACTGAACATTCAATTTAGTTTTCAATTCAGTCAGTAAGGCATTTGTTTTATTTTACTGAATATTTGTATACTTTTGGATTTCGTGGTCACAAGAGACCTAAGTTGTTTTACATGCAAACAAGACAGATATTTTTATCTAGCCGGTATAATACTAGTTATTAAATTTTAGTGCATACATTTGATACAAATTAATCCAATAAACAATATTCTGTATAAAAATTACATTGTTTTGAATTATTATTACAAATTAAATTTACCACCGGATAGAAATTCGGCAATATTGCCTGAGATTCGGCAAGACATTTTAAAGGGTCATCATAATACTAAATTATTATTGACTTTTAATAAAGATGCTTACTTTATATTCCTAGATATTGAATAAACTAAACTTTAACTGTCATTGTGGGTCAAATCTGTAGAATACATATGTGCTAACATTTTTTGTAGTGTTTTGGTGATCTTCTTGGTTTTTAATCGACTTCAAAAAAGAGAAGGTTCCGAATTCGATTGGTACTTTTTTTTATGTATTTAAGATCCGATTTACGTGATTCTTTTTAGTTGCCATTTAGTCTCATAAAAATTTAACATAGTTTGGCCCAGTAGTTTTCATTTTATGAACATTTTTTATGAAAATCTTTGCGTGAACAATGTAATTTTAGTTTGTGAGCTCTTTTAGGAGTTTTTATTTAGGTTGATTATACATTAAAGGTATTAGATCTGCATGATATAGTCTACCTGATGTAACCTAGAAAAAATACTGCTGTTTACAGAACAACCTATTACAGACACTAAAAAGTAAGAATAAAAAAACTACTTTTAGTAAAACCGACTTCAAATGACTCAACAATAAATTCACTAAAATGTATAAAATAACTTAATAAATATTTAATTTAATACAACTCTTATGTAAATTTAATATCTTTATCTATACCAATAAATAAAATTGGAGTGTCTGTTTGTAATGTCAAAATAATAGGCTTTTCTCATGCTCACACGGTTATTTGCACGACACGTTATTTTATTCCGTGTAGTGACAGAGTTAGAATACCATTCACCACTCCCAATCTTACCCGTGGATGTCATAAAAGACGATTAAGGTATATATATATAATACGCATATAACATACATACATTTCAAGGGAAATATTTCGAAACCCACTATTTATGTGAATCCTATGACAATGTTTTTATCTGATTGAAGTATAATATCAAAATGAAAAGTCATGACAAACAAATGTTTGTCGTAGCTTTTCATTTTATTCTTTACCAAATGGTATTCGCATGCTAACTCAGTACCGTACAATATAATTGATAAACTTCAATACAAATAATGATGTAATGATTTGATTTAAACTGATCATAAATTATTCAAATCAATGGCAATTGGATTTTTGTACTCATTGTGATAGAGGCTACAAGGCTTGGGCGCGTCTGACGCTCCTACGTTACGCTTCATAGAGCTGATTTATCGATAAAGGAATAAATTAATCGCCTATTAAGCTCTGGCTATACAAAGCGTTTATCTTTAAATATTAAAATTTGCGTCGATAATACGTAAATATTTTGTTCACCAAGTTCTCATTTAAAAAAAGTATTTAAATATTATATTCTTCACGTTCATCTATATTCCTCTAATAAGGAAGGACATAACTATATAACTGAAATTCATCATTGAGATTTATTTTGATGAGAGGCTACGATCTCGCCTCAACCTGTCCAACTTATCTGGGTCAACAGAAAAGAGTTGTGTAGCCCCATAATACCAAAATAAAAATTTGCCCATAATTTTAAAATTTCAATTTATTTCATTTTTTAGCATTGTTGCGCACGTCACGACCTGGCCACGACTTTGGTCTTAGCGGCGAGCGGCGCGGCGTGCCAAGCGGCGCACGCTGGTAAAGCCCCATACAAAGGCGTCTCAAAACCGTTTCATGTGAAAGTCGTTGTAATGGGATAAAAGTTATAAAATAATATATAATACATATATAAATAATTAATACAAACGCGATATAATCCGTAAAAGTAGTTTTATTTACATTTTTTTTCTAGTTTGGTCTGCCATTTTAGTATATAGTATGTAGTAGTAGTGTAGTATACGTTTATAATATGCTATTACTATGTTCTACCATTTTATGTAAATTAAACAAGCATATTTTGTATTTTTTTCTTATACATATGATTCATGTATTTTAATTTTATTTTTTAATTAATTTATAAACAGATTTTTAAAATCAAAGTTGTTTCATTTAAACTTAAAACATTCAAGTATATGTGTGCAAAATTACTGCTCATTTAGTTTTGAAACAACTGAGATGCGGAGTTTTGAGACGAAACATACGCGATTGTCCCACTGTGCGCCGCTCCGCGCTTAGCTGCCGCTCACAGCGGCAAGCTCGTGAACGGGCCGTCAGCAATCGGCTAGTAAATAGGTATATAAACACGACTCCATTACACCCAGAACCCTGGCAATAGGCAGTTAGAACACGACCTTTATAAAAAAATTAGTTATTTTATTTTAGTTTTAAAATTTAGTTTTTTGCGGGATGGGCTACGGTCAGCGCACCCGCCGCCCGACTCCGTCCGGGGCGACAGAGGGGCGGCGCGCAGCCCCGTAACCCACCCTGTAGCACGTCGCCTTCGTCGTTGGGCTGACCACCGGTGCATAGTTCCTTGACTTCAGTGGTCGACCCGACGGAATACCCTCTCCCATCAACGACCCCTTCCCGGGACGCCGATCACCGTTACGAGGCTAGCCTCCCCGCTGGTGTCGGACTAAATCCCCGGTCTGGTCAACCGCAGCCTCTGCTAGGCCGACATTAGTCATAGCTGCTCGCGCCGCGCCGCCCCAGTCGCCGGCGGAGGACCGAGTCCGCGAGAAGACGTTCCTCACGCACACGAGCCGAATCTTATTTTAGAGCTCCGAAAGTCTATTAATGATAGATACAAATTTGTCACACACTGGAAAGTTAAAAACGGATATCTTACGTGCATCCCTTTAACTTAACCTAACCATCTAGTTCGGTGACATCTATCTAATCTTTCAGGAATAAATATTATAAAATATTGATACTTACGCATACACAAAAAATTGGAATCTGCTCCCAAATATTAAAGAAGATTTTGTAAATAAAACTACTTTTACGGATTATATCGCGTTTGTATTTGATTTATGATTGCCCGACGTTTCGAACACTTTGCAGCATTCATGGTCACGAGCGGACTAAGGTGTCTCACGTCCAACAAGTAATCGTTATTACAGACATTTAAAAAAAGTAAAAGTAGTTTTATTTACAATGTGTAGTGCTCGCGTAAACATCAGATATCATTATTAAAGAAGATTATTTATATATTTTTAACAGTCGTCAAAATGGACACAGTTCATGATAAAATTTAGCATTTTAATATAAAGTAATATATGCCAACTTGCCTAGTTATTCCCTCGTCTGGACGAGGCGCATGCTTAATATATCCCCTTAAAAAAAACGAAGATTGCTTGTTCTGCTAAAATTATATCCTTATAATACTTTATATAGACTGTTAAACATATATGTGATTTATTTTATCTGTACCCTATCGATATTCTATTAAAAATTAAGCTCAAAAATACATATTTACGGCAATAACTAAAAAGAGCACACAAAGTCGAGCCTCTGCTGTATTCGGTGTTGTTGCCAGCTAAATATAATGAGTGTCAAAGTAAAAACAGCAAAGTATATCCATACTACTTTACAAACCGAAACGAAGTTATAATATTTAATATATATTATTGCTAAAACCGCGAACGCAATATACGAAATAAACAAAGAATAAAGGAATATAAAGTCTGTTCTATAAATAGTTTCTTAATACCTTACGGTATGATTTTTCCTTTTCGCAAGCTTTTTTTAATTTCGCTTGTCCGTGTCGATATCTGTGTCTGTCTGTAATAAAATCTTGAACGTTAAATTTAAACCACTTGCCGCTGGCCGCTTGAACTGTAATTTGCTTACTTTTAGTTCTGATTGCAATACAATATGGAACGCTCAATATCGTAATAATCTCAACATGGCTGATGTTTCATAATCTTTTTTTTTAACTTCTTAATGTGGACATCAAATAAAAGGGCTTGAAGAGTAAAATATAATAATATTGGTGACACCACATTCAATTCAAAATAACTGTCACTCCAAGATAGCTGATCACATTTTCTGTCCATCTCCCCACAATATAGTTATCAAATGGAAGGATTTAAAGTAAAAATTATAAAGTTAGTGCATCGCACTAAACTCAATATGACCTTTGTTCCGTGATGGCAGATCATGTTCCCCGTTTAAATTCATTCGTATGGGTATCAATGCTTAAAGACTAGAATACAAAATATCATACTAAGACATTTCCAGATGTCACGGTGATAAGATAAAATCAGAGGACATGTAAGGTTTAATTAATATATAAAGTCTTATTAACAAAAATATAACGATAATAGTTACTAAATTAGTTATTTATATATATTTTATTATATATAATACTGAAAAATAAAACTAAAAAAGTATAGAGCCATTGAGTTTTTAATTGTTTAAGCTACTGTGAATTGATAACTATAACCGAAAATACCTTCACACTTCTTAAAGTGCAGTTTAAGTAAACATTACTCGAAATGTTACTAAAAACGAAATAAACACATGTGTACACAAATTCAATGTGACATGTCTCGCTAGCATGAAATATTGCTTACACAATCAAAATAGAAAATACTTAGCATTATTTGAACATTTCTATGAAAATATTAACGCTAATTTCATTTGAATATCATATGTATAGCTTTATGGAAAAGACTGAGGCGATCTATGGCAGATGGTGGGCGATGGATAGATGGATCAGAACTAACAATAGCCACCAAGGCGGGCTGATGATAGCTGTATACCTACTCAAGCAAAATGTTTTTAGTATATCTAGCACTCCTTTCGCTAATTTATTAAAAAGATAAACTGCGTCGTCTCTTAGGTTATTATCATCATCATCATTTCAGCTCATATAGGTACGTCCCACTGTTGGTTTCGAGCCTCCTCCACAATAGGAGGGTAATTGACCTTACTATACCATGCTGGTCAGACAGGTTGCTAATGAAGGCTCCTAGTTTAATTAGGGCATTATTAAAGGCGTTTAGTGGTCGGCGTATTCCGCGCGGTAAGGAAGTAAGAATACAGTTGTCACCTCTCCTATATTACGAGTAGGTGTCATGAAAGAAGATTAAGGAGTTTGATACTGTATGTGTTCACTTGTACATAATCGATTATTAGCGCAAACATTGCTTCCATTCCTGACATTTCACACTGATCAAATATTTATATAACTACAAAAATCTGTTTCTCTTCAGAATTATAAGTATCTACTACTAAAATGTAAGCAAGATACTTAGCTGCTACAGAAATGTTTATGTAAATCAGGTATATTCTTGGAATAATGTGTTCACATCCTCTTGGAGTTAGAAACCAGATGTATAATTATGAATTCAAATATTTACAAATAGATTTTAGTATTAAGCCATATATTATATTTAACATTTTTCATATCTAAAAATAAAATTCTTCACAGATCATAAACTCTTGGGTACGAACCTACTACATTAGGCAGAGATGATAATTCGAGACTTCTTTTATATTTCTTTCCATATCCCCGGGTTGTTTTTCTGCTTGCTGCTACAACTATACAACTTGTAATTTTTATATTAAAAAAAATACAGAAAAGAGACATTTGCATTTTTAAACATTATTTTATTATCTACTAGCTGCCCCGGCGAACTTCGTACCACCATGATTTTTTTCGTAAATATATTTTCTAAATTTTCGAAATTATAGTCTCATCAGTAGATGTCATTTGCGTTTGGTTATTACATGTCAGATGCGATTTTTTTAAACCACGTTTCATAGTGACTTGTATTCTCTTTGACGTTATATGGTACGTCACACGGGAACGCGATCGAACGGGATAAAAAGTATCCTATGTCCGTCTCCTGGATCTAAGCTATCTCCCTATCAATTTTGAGCCAAATCGGTACAGCCGTTCTTGAGTTATAAATAGTGTAACTAACACGACTTTCTTTTATATATATAGATATCTGTCAAAAGCCTTTGCAACGTTTTATTCGTTTTCTTTCAGTGATATTTTAAAAGATTTCGTTGCAAATATTTTTATTATAAAGGGATATTTTTAGACTGTAAAAATGCATCGTTTAAAGTCATTTCGTTAATGCAATATGTATTCTCTGTGGTGACGGAGTAAGAATACAATTCGTCATTTTCTTTCTTACCCATGGGTGTCATAAAGGACAAATTCAAATTGAAATCATTTATTATGCATAAACCCCGAGAGGACACCTACATATTGTCAAGTTTACAAAATTAAATTAAATTATACAAAAAAAAAATAAACTACCACCGGATCGAAACGCGACCGCTACTGAGAAGATCCGGCAAGAAACTCAGCGGGCTTGTCTATTATTTAAATTATTTTTTCTTCTTACTTGATATACAATTGTGTACATGTTTTCTAAGCACTAGCTCCAGTGTGATGCCCTTGAACCGCAAGATACTTAATATAATTCAAACGATTATCGCTGGACCAGATCCCACAAGCGGCATCCGATCACGGGTTAACTACTAGAGCAGCCATCACTCCCCTCAACCACTATGGAGGGAAGGGAGAGAGCCCCCCCACGCAGCTACCGCAAGTAGATCCTTCAGCGAGCATGACCAACACCATATGTTACAAACGATGAAAATACAAAATTAGGACGAATAGGGAATTATAATAAGCATATAACATCTAAAGAAAACTCGAAATAAAACTATGTGCATACGTGCCCGGAGGGCCTACACCCGCAGCCGAGAGCGTCACCGCGACGCTGAGCGGGAGGGCCAGCTGTACGAGGCTTACCGCAGTGCGCGGTCTGCCTTCAGGCTGGCCGTCCGTACCGCCAAGGACGTTAGTCGGCGGGAGATGCTGGACAGTCTCGAGCGTGACCCCTGGGGACGCCCCTACCTCGCGGCGCTGAACAAGCTCCACGGGCGGGGCGCCCCCCTCACCGAGACTCTCCAGCCCAGCCTCCTCACCAGAGTTGTCGAGGACCTCTTTCCACGGCGGGCGGAGCACACGCCCCCGGTCATGGCTTCGCCGGACAGCGACCGGGAGGCCGACGATGAAAGTGCTCCGCCCATCACGGAGCCGGAAATGGGGGCGGCGGTGGCGCGTATGCGAGTCAAATCCACCGCCCCCGAGCCCGACGGTATTCCGAACCGTGTGCTGGCCCTGGTCCTCGAACACCTGGGACCACGCCTCAGGGGACTGTTCGACGCTTGTTTGACGTGCGGGCAGTTTCCTGGGTGCTGGAAAGAGGGGAGGCTGGTTCTCCTGCCGAAGCCGGGACGGTCTCCCGAGTCGTCCTTGGCCTACAGGCCCATCGTGCTGCTCGATGAAGCGGGCAAGCTGCTGGAGAGGGTGTTGGCTGCCCGCATCGAGCGGCACCTCATCGGGGTCGGGCCCGATTTGTCGGACGCCCAGTTTGGTTTTCGGGGAGGGCGTTCGACGATCGCGGCCCTGCTGCGCCTGAAGGCCGTGGTAGCGGAGGCCGTCACCGGCGGAGGAGTCCTGCGATGTCCAGGGACACCGCCAACGCCTTCAACAGTCTGCCATTCAGCTGTATCAGGGTGGGGCTGAGGTATCACGGGGTGCCCGTGTACCTCAGGCGGCTGGTGGCAGACTACTTGGAGGGGCGCAGCGTCCGTCTCTACGTTGACCGAGTAGGGGACGTTATGCGAACGCCCATGACGTGCGGTGTCCCACAGGGGTCGGTTTTGGGTCCGACCCTGTGGAACATCGGCTACCACTGGGCGTTGAGAGGAAGCCTCCGAACCCGGGCTGGGCGTAATTTGCTACGCCGACGATACACTCGTCACAGCCCGGGGTGGGACGCTAGAGGAGGCGGCACGCCTGGCAACTCTCGGCACCGAGGAGATTGTCAGGCGGATCGAAGCGCTGGGGTTGAGGGTAGCCCTGGAAAAGACGGAGGCCCTTTTGTTCCATGGCCTCCGTACCGCCGGGCCTCCCGCTGGCGCTTCGATCACCGTGACCTCGTCGGTCACCATCAGCATCCAGGCCCATATGAAGTACTTGGGCCTGGTGCTCGACGACCATTTTTGGTTCCGGGAGCATCTCCATCGACTTGTTCCCCGGCTTGTCGGCGCGGCGTCCGCCCTTTCGCAGCTGATGCCGAATGTGGGCGGACCCAGCGCTACGTGCCGACAGCTGTACGCGGGGGTGATCCGGTCGATGGCTCTGTACGGCGCACCGGTGTGGGCGGGGTCCCTGACCGTCCGGCTTAGGGCCCTCTTGAGGCGACCACAGAGGGTCATGGCGGGCAGGGCCATACGCGGTTACCGCACGATGTCGACGGAGGCAGCGTGCCTCTTGGCCGGAACTCCCCCGTGGGACCTGGAGGCGGAGATGCTCGCCGACATTTATCGGCGGGTGTCGAAGACGCGCGCCCGCGGCGCTATGGTCTCCCTGCAGGAGATCACCGCCTGGCGGGTCGACGCCCGCCGTGGAGTCATTGCCCGTTGGGCAGTCCGGCTGGAGAGTCCTCGGTACGGTGTCAGGACCGTCGAGGCCTTCCGGCCGGTGCTGATGGAGTGGTTGGAGCGGACGCACGGGGTGCTTTCCTTCCGACTGGTGCAGGTGCTGACGGGGCACGGATGCTTCGCGAAGTACCTGCACAAGATTGTCAGGAGGGAGAGCACACCGTCCTGCCACCACTGCAGTTGCGACGAGGACACGGCGTAGCACACGCTCGAGGAGTGTGCTGCGTTTGAGGGGGAGCGCCGTGAACTCGTCGCGATTATCGGTGCCGACCTGGCGCTGCCGACCATCGCCAGGGAGATGCTCGTCAGCGTCAGTAACTGGGACGCGGTCGCCGCCTTCTGTGATGCCGTTATCTCACGGAAGGAGGCGGCGGATCGTGTGCGAGTAGAGATCCTATTCGGCGACACGTTTCGCCGCCGGTGACTCGGGCGGCGCAGGCGCGAGTATTTGCGCCTAATGCCGCCCTAGCCGAGGCCGCGGGTGATCGGACCGGGGAATTGTCCGTCACCTGCAGTGTGGCTAACCGCGCGACGGCGACCGACGTCCCAGGATGTCGAGAGGTGAGGGTACCGGAAAGGGTATTCCGTCGGGCCGACCACTGACGACAAGTCACATCTGCTCCGGTGGTCGGCCCAACAACGAGGTGACGTTTCCCGCGCGCCTTCCTTTCATCGCCCCGGACGGACGAGACCGCGCGTGCGCTTACCATAGCCCACCCATAAAAAAAAAAAAAAAATTACTAACCCGCCCGACCCGCGTAGCATAGTAGGTTAAATGCGGAGGGCATTTGTGGAAGGCTTTGTGGAAAAGACTCTAGCCTAGCAGTGGGTGGCGGTGCATGCGTGTACTCATATATTATTATGACTATGTTTTCATTTTATTTACATGTAACAAAATTATAATATTGTCTGAATGTTGCAACAATCTGGCAATATTATAATTTTGTTTTGCCTTCTAAAAATGTATTCAGTTGTATTATATTTTGCAGAGATAGGTAAGTAAAAATTATTTTTTACTGGACGTGTGTGCGTGGACGTCATAAGCTTCTTTAAACTCAAATAGTAGGCCAGATAAAAAGCGAGCTTTTAGGGCATTAATAATTGCCGACCACTGATGTCAAATAACCCTGCTCCGGTGGTCGGCCCAACGACGAAGGCGACGTGGTTTTCGGGTGGGTTGCGGAAGTTGCGTGCTTAAGCCCCTCTGTCGCCCCGGACGGAGTGGTGCGGAGGCGCGCCGACCGCAGCCCAACCACAAAAAAAAAAAAAAAAAAAGTTCATTAATAATTGCGTAAATTTTTCCTATGGCTTACTATAAATTATTTATTACTTCGTCTTGTAAAAACTATTAACTTGGAGCAAATATATGAGTATATAGTCCGAATTTTGTTGTGATGTATATAAAACTACTTAGAAAAAATTTTACTGTCTTTCCATTCGCGCTAATACATTTTTTTATTTTTTTTTTATTGCAAACGGTGGCAAACGAGCAAACAGTACACCTGATGGTAAGAGTTGCTGCCGCTCATGGATCTTTACAAGGCCGTTGCCTACCGCGAAGAAAGCGAAGGGAGTGTGAATGCGTGCATTGAGGCTCGGTGATACCAAGGACAGCACTAAAACCCTCCACACGCAATCACCCTCAGAAAGTTGGGCTTCCGGCTCTCTCGCTCACCGAACGAAGCGCAGTAACAAATTGCTACTACTCAGACGTCGATTTTCTGCGAGAGCATGGTACTGCCCCGGACGGACCGGCCCGCGGCTGTGGACAGATAACTGTCGACAGTGTGGTCCTACTACTCCTAAAATCATCCATTATGCAAATAGTGGAACAGTGTTAACATGAGGAGGTGAAGATTAAGAAAAATTGATGTACGTACATAATTGGTATAGCGTATTAAGAATATTAATGATGAAATCAAGTATTGAACAGTGGTTACGATACTTTGCTCCCGATTTAATACCAAATAACACTAAAATGTCACCAGCCACTCCTCTTTTGCCCGTAGATATCGTAAAACACAACTAAGGCATTAAATATGCCTATAAGATCTATGCAAGAGAAGGAAAACTTGAAATTAAACTCTATACCAACGCGTCTTGGGTGGCGATGGCGCGTATGCGAGCAAAATCCACCGTCCCTGGGCCCGACGTTGTGCCCAACCGTGTGCTGGCCCTGGTCCACCAGGGACCACGCCTCAGGGGACTGGTTGACGCTTGTTTAGTGCCGGGCAGTTTCCTGGTTGCTGGAACGAGGGCTCCCTGACCGTCCGTCTGAGGGCTCTCATAGAGGGCCATGGCGATCAGGGCCATACGCGGCTGCCACACGGTGACGACGGAGGAAGCGTCCCTGTTGGCCGGAACTACCCTGTGGGACCTGGGAGCTGAGATGCTCGCCAAGCTTTACCGGAGGGTGTTGGAGACGCGAGCCGGAGGCGGCATAGTCTCGGACGGACCGGCCCACGGCTGTAGACAACAACTGTCGACAGTGTGGTCCTACCACTATCAAAAAGCTCGAAGCTCCTCTATAATAAAAAGAAAATTGACATACGTATATGGTGTTATGTGCTTATTATATCTCTCAATAGTCTTTTACGATATCCACGGGTACGATAATGTGAGGTATACATACTCCGTCACCACACGGATAACGCCTAGTAGGTACCTTCACCGCTTACTATCTAATTAAATTGATTTAATCACAATATATATATACTTAACTAGCTGACCCGGCGAACTTCGTACCGCCTTTTCTTCGTAATTATTTGGTTTTAATATTTATTAGTTTAGTTTTAGTATTATCCGTGCGGTGACGGAGTAAGAATACAATTCACCACCCGTGTGTGTCGTAAAAGACGACTAAGTGATGTAGTATGCATATAATATCTATGCATGAAAGGGAAAACTCGGAACAAAACCCTATACCAACACGTCTGACCAGCGTGGTATAGTAGGTCGATTTCCCTCCCATAGTGGAGGAGGCCCGAGCCTAACAGTGGGACGTGTATGGGTTGAGATTATGATGATGATTTATCAGCCTCCTACAAATGGCGTAAAGTTGCGGATTAAGGAAATATAACACTTTCCGTAAATTCAATCCAGTTAGATTAATTATTAATAATACCATTATATCGACATGTTTGTGGCCGAGGTCGGAGACCGTCCTACCTTCGGCAGGAGCACCAGGCACTCCTCCTTCCAACGTCCAAGGAACTGGTCAAACGCTATTTAAGCGTTGTACAGACCCGTGAGATGTGGTACCAGGTGCTCAAGGACCAGTGCCAGCACCCATCAGGAGATGCTCGAGAGTGTCGAACGTGACTCCTGGGGCCGTCCTTATTGTGCGGCACTAATTAGAGATTTCACTTCTGTTCCCTGGATGTTGAAAGCTGGGGCGGTCTCCGGATCGGCCTCAAACGTATCAATATAATGGAATTATTGATAATATAATCCAACTGAATTGAATTTACAGAAAATGTTATATTTCTTTAGTCCGCAACTTTACACTATTTGTGGGAGCCTGATAAATTATCATCATCATCTCAGCCCATACACGTCCAACTGTTAGGCTGTTTGCTGACGTGCAACTGTTTTTTTTTTTATTGCAAGCAGTGGCAAACAAGCAAACAGTACACCCGATGGTAAGCGTTGCTGCCGCTCATGGACCTTTACAAGGCCGTTGCCTACCGTGAAGAAAGTGAAGGGAGTGTGAATGTGTGCATTGAGGCTCGGTGATACCAAAGGCACCACTAAAACCAAAACTCCACACGCAAACACCCTCAGAAAGTTGGGCTTCCGGCTCTCTCGCTCACTGAATGTAGCTACATTCACCCTGAGTAACATAGGCTATATTCCAATGGTGAAAGAATTTTTTAAATCGGCACATTATGGTGACGAGTATGAAGACTACCAACTATTTGCTCGTGCTTCAACTACTAAAAGCTTTACATCGATCTAGGCCAACTCCAACTCGATTTTGAAGGTTTTCCTCAGAAAAGTATCAATTTGAAGCTTAGCACTTGGGAATGTGTGTTTTAACCGCGGTTCGCCGCCCGTATGGTAACGATAGGAAGGAAGTATAAAAGTGTGTGTTTGTTTCAAGTATCCGATTAACGCCGCCGCGTGGCGATTCTGGCGTTCACGGGTGGACGTCAATATGATGTTAAAAGGATGTATGGATAAAAAACCTATTTTAAAATAAAGAAGTACAATCAATATAATTTTAAATTATATCTAGTTCCTTTTCTAGTTCTAGTATTTTAACTAGCTGGCCCAACTAACGCTGTTCTGTTTAAATCTAAAAAAATAAAAGGAATTCTCCATGGAATCGATTACAGTGCCATCTACTGGACCCAATTATCAATTTAAATTATAAACCATTCTCGAATCCATTGGAACACACACAAAAATTCATCAAAATCGGTCCAGCCCTTATCAGGAGTTCAGCCACCTACAGAAGAATTATATATATACAGTGTATTTTGGTTATAACGACAGCAGAGGGACCACTATAATGTCGTCGCTATATCCAGAGGTCTCTATATCCTAAATCAGTTTTTCTTTAACAGTAAATGTACGTCTAGGAGCCATTTTCACAAGTTTAAGAAACACTGTTCACTCACTGGAAATAGCTACGTAACTGATTTCTGCTGATTCATAATTTTAACTTCGCGCACATGCTAAGTAACGCTACACACAAACAAAGCAGTTGACCATCTGCGAATGTAAACAAAGGATAACCCTTCACACAAACAAAGCATTTGACCATCTGCGAATATCAACAAAGGATAAGAAAGCTTAATAGTTAAAACTTATGAATGAGACTTTGTGCCTTTGCCGACTCAGTCGCAACATTCGCAACGAAATTCTAGGATCTGTCCCAAATAGTTCACAAAAACAAGTCGGTATACCCGAATCAGGCGTTATATCCGGAGGCGCTATTACCGAATGAATTTCCTACGAAAGTATGCTTTAAATTCTAGGGACGCAAGTTCGACGTCGCTATAACCGAAAAGTCGTTACATCCGAGGTCGTTATTAATGAAATCCACTGTATATATATACTAGCTGACCCGACGGACGTTGTTCTGTTCAAATAACACAGCAGCGCCACCTACTGGGTCCAATTGTGAATCTAAACCATCCTCGAATCCCCTTGGACACACACAAAAAATTTCATCAAAATTAGTCCAGCTGTTTAAGTGGAGTTCAGTGACATACACACGTACACAAGAAATTTATCTATAGTATATATAGATTAGTAATTTTAAATGATACAACCCAATACTGAGAGTTATATGACTGTATCCATAGATAGAGCGATTCGTCTATGGTGTATATGACCCAAACTCTACTTCAGGATGGGTAGCGACTTTGGCCACTGAAGACCAAGCCTCGGTACCGGTGGCACTCCCAACTGGCGATAGACAAATAGTGTACGACAGGTTATGGGGTTGCAAGTCGTTCCTCCCGCCGCCGGGAGCAGTTTGGGCGAAGTGTAATAGCGTCATAGACTATACTCAAATGAAAAGATTAAGGAGATGAGATCTCCATGTGGTGACGTAATAAGAATACAATTCACAACTCCCTATCTTGACCGTGGATGTATTAAAAGATGACTAAGGCATATAATAGGCATATAACATATAGATGTTATAAATGTTGAGGCAAGAGAAGGTAAACTTGGAACGAAACCCTATACCAACCTATCTGACCAGCGTGACATCATCATCATCATCTCGGATCATATACGTCCTACCGCTCGACTCGAGCCTCCTTCGCAATAGGAGAAAAGTTGACCTATCTAAGCCATGCTGTCTGACCAGTATGATGAGGTAGGTGAGGTCCACGAATGTCTAGATATACCGCTTCGGCTGGACAGGTCACCGAATACAAGGACTCGTTATCGGTGGTAAGTCCAAATGCTGACAGAGAGATACAAAACGGCAGATTATGAGGCTACTTAGTGGTCCACCCGCATGGTTTGGGTGTAATGCGACCAGACTGTACCAGTCAAGAAATGTTAGACAGTGACCTGCCCATTCTTACAGGGTTGCATGTCCGGCAGTTCTCACTTTACACCAGGTGAGCTGCCCGTCTAACATCAAAGATAACAAAAAATTAACTACATTGTTCTAAATCATCTCATCATCTCGGCCCATACACGTCTCACTGTTGGGCTTGTGCCACTTCCACTATGGGAGGGAAATTGACCTACTGTATCTCGCCGGTATAGGGTTTTGTTCTAGTTTTCTTTCTCTTGCATAGATATTATATGCATATTATGTCCTTTAGACGTCTTTTACCACCCACGGGCAAGAGTGGTGATGGTGAATTGTATTCTTACTCCGTCACCACGCGGAATATTATATGTACGATTATAAATAGTTTGTGAAAAAAATATCTATAAATTAAAAACTATAAAGCTCCGTCAAAGTTTTGGACGAACTCCATCAATGAATCAGTGATCGCGCAGCTTGACAATAAATGAATTCATGTCAGAGCTTTAAAATATCTTACGCTGAAACAGATGCTTTCGCAACAATAACAATTGCGTTTGCCCGCTAAACGTTGATCGCTTTAAATCTCAGTAATTTATAAAAACATTGTAGGTAACAAACTATAAATATATCTAGCACCTAACTAAACTTAATACAAGTTATGAACTATATACTTACAGGCTATGCGTGTGGGCCGACGTCTTCGGCACTGTCAACAGGTCTTGATGCAAGCACGAGACTTTACTTCGGGAACATTGACATTTTGTTGGACAGTCTTTAGATAAAGCAAAGTTTATTAATTGAAATATAAGTAAAAATTTAAAAAACTTTATTGGTCTCATATTTAAATATTTTGCTGAAGTTTTATAATGAAGTTGAGACTAAGTTGAAAAGTCTGATGATAAATGGGAGCGACTAGAAGCGAGAGCCGACTACGACTGGCGACTGGCTTGGCGGCAAGCGGCGACCGAGTGGGGCGAGATCTGCCGCGATACGGCGCGGTGTGCCGCTGCCGGCGGGATGCGATGACGGCATCAGGCATAAGGTAGGGCTACCAACTTTGTTAGCTTCTAGATGTTCTAAATAATATACAAATCCCCCAAATATAAAACAACACAAGAATATACGTTTGTGTCTATGTTGTTAAATTAAGATTTTTTTGTAAATATCTACTATATAGCTTATTTTTGTTAATTAGGTCAACTATTCGTTTGTTATGTTGTAAAATAATCAATGTGTTGTAATAAATACACACTTGTTTCAGCATTCCTGTAAAATAAAATTTGAGATAGAAGAGGCAACCAGAGTGATGAAGAAATTTATAATGCAAATTTTAGGACAAGACATTCTATTAGACTTTTGATTACTAACTCAACCAGAATACAATTATTAAAATTATAAACACATGATGCTCACTTTTTAGAAGTATACCTATTCATAAATGAGTTTTTAGGTGTAATAACGGATCAAGAATACAATGCGTCTCGTAAAAATGCAAAGCGAGTTACCTTTTTCCTACTGAAATTTTGAAATGAAATTAGACCTAATTGACATAGTTAAAACATTAAATAATTGAAGGTAAATTAAAATCAAATAACACTTCTCAACAATAGTTTATAATTGTTAGATGTCTATCAAAGAGGTAAATATTTTTAATTAATTTATTCTAATAATATATTCTGACAGGTGCAGACATAGTTCTATAAAATATTTTTAATTTTGGTATTCGTTTTCACAACAAAACTTTATTAAATTGCTCGTATAATAAAATAATGGCACATATTATGTAGTATTTTTTTATCAGTTGTTCTAAAAACGACGGATTTTATCAATTCTTTTAAAACAACGGTGAATAAGGTCAATACACAAACCAAACTACTTTTTATCATGTACTCAATATACAGACAGTAGGTTTATTTTATAAAGTTATCGATTAGACAGAACAAACACAGACAAAAACATGTCATCATCATTCATCATTTAAGCTCATATACGTCCCACTGCTGGGCTCGAGCCCCCTCCATAATAGGAGGGATAATAATAATAAATAATAATATAATACTCCATAATAGGTCAATACCTATTATACCACGCTGGTCAGACGGATTGGTATAGGGTTTCTTTACGAGTTTTCCTTCTCTTGCACAGACGTTATATACATATTTTGTATAAAATACTTAATTTTTAATACGGCTCTAAAAACTGTAATATAAGTATGTCTCAAAATGTTTACGCATTAGGAAAATTAATATTTGTTAAGGAAATGCTATCTATAATTTAGATATTAAATTATGAAACTGGCAGGTTGCTTGAATAACATGTCTGTCAATATGATTTTAAGGTTCTGTATTCGGTAAATAGGGTTACTTTGTCGATGTTTCGAAAATTTTATGGTGAGAGCTTGAGATTTAAAACTTGCTAGTAATAGCCTCGAATTTTATTATGGATTTATATATTAGGGAACACGAAATATGAGTGTTTTTCTCTGTTCTTCACTTCGAAGTTAAAGGTGTAAGATTATAAATAAAACCTTGTTATCCTTACCTATAGTCCATAAAATATAGGATGATCTCTGTGACAGTTGTCCCTAGGGCTGTCACGCTTACGATAAAGTCCGTAATATTTTATCGATAAAACTCTTTATTTTTATAATTGTGATTTTTTATTATAATTAAAATACAATCAATGAAAATCTTTTTGACTTCATTTCAAACAAAACTATTTTTTGACTGTTTTAACTATTCAAAAGGTCAAGACAATCAAGGTCTAGGTCACTATTATCGTCATCACTGGAGCGTTCCTGCATCCATTTTATCATTCCATTTTATCAGTCCATTTATCATTTTTTGCCATAATAGGGACAGTCGTTAGATTAATCGATCAATTACGACTGTTATAAATAAATATGTCTAGTTTATTCACAATAATGAGTACATAATATTATTATTTACTCTCTACATCAAATATTCTTACCACTGTAACTCTTATAACCCGGGATCCACAATCTTCTCCATAAAGATAAACGGCAGTTTATAAATTAAACGCAATGACTTATTATGAATTGAACTGTTATACTGTGTTGCTGAATATGTTCTCTAATAAATAAAAAAGAAAAATGAGTATCTATTCCCCAACACGAACTAAAAAAACTCTAAAAAGCAAGCATCACATTTATTTTTTCGAATTTATCAAAAATAAATATTATCAAAAATAAACAGAACAAGTCAAGACGAATCCAATTAGCCCAATCTTGATAGGCTTATTAGACTTAGAATTTCGTCTCCAACTTTGAACTCAACCATAAAAATAACTCAATCTTACTGTCATATATGCATGTTTCAAATTTTAGGTCACATCTTAGCCCCTATAAGTACCAGTGTTGGACTCGACCTCTTCCACAGTGGGAGGGCAAATGTTCTACTATACCGCGCTGGTCAAACCTGTTGGAATAGGGTTCTATGTCGAGTTTTACTTCTCTTTCATAGATATTATATGCATATCACATCCTTTAGTCGCATTTTATGACACTCACGGATAAGAGAGTAATTAATTCACCGGTATATCCGGATGGAGGTCTCCCTGGCAATGCCGACGCCCAGCAGGGGTCACGGGGCGGATAGGCGTCCTGCGTTCCCGCGGGCTGTGGGTCGCTTAGACCGGGACCAGCTGGCGGAGACAGCCATCGTATACTCGTGGCTGTCCTCTGCCCACCAGTCGGACGGGGTGGACGCCGAGGCTGGCCGCATCCGCAGTGCGTTGACGCAGATCTGCGACGCGGCCATGCCCCGGGTACGGCGTCTGCCCCCGAGGAGGGGTGTCCACTGGTGGTCCCGGGAGCTGGCGGATCTCCGGGCCACGTGTATCCGCGCCCGGAGGGCCTACACCCGCAGCCGGTGGCGCCATCGCGACGCGGAGCGGGAGGCCGTGCTTTACGAGGACTACCGCAATGCGCGGTCGGCCTTCAGGCTGGCCGTCCGCTCTGCCAAGGACGTCAGTCGGCAGGAGATGCTGGACGGTCTCGACCGTGACCCCTGGGGACGCCCCTATCGCGCGGTGCTGAATAGGCTACGCGCGCGGGGCCCTCCCCTCACCGAGACTCTCCAGCCCGGCCTTCTCACCCGGGTCATCGAGGACCTGTTCCCGCGGCGGGCGGAACACACGCCCCCGGTCATGGCTCCGCAAGACACTGACCGGGAGGCCGACGACGACAGTGTTCCGCCCATCACGGAACCCGAGATGGGGGTGGCGGTGACGCGCATGCGCGCAAAGTCTACCGCCCCCGGGCCCGACGGTGTTCCTAACCGTGTGCTGGCCCTGGTCCTCGAACACCTGGGACCCCGCCTCAGGGGCCTGTTCGACGCGTGTTTAGCGTCCGGACGGTTCCCTGGGTGCTGGAAGGAGGGAAGGCTGGTGCTCCTGCCGAAGCCGGGACGGTCTCCGGAGTCGCCTTCGGCCTACAGGCCTATCGTGCTGCTCGATGACACGGGCAAGCTACTGGAGAGGGTGGTAGCTGCCCGCATCGAGCGGCACCTCGTCGGCACGGGGCCCGATCTGTCGGACGCCCAGTTTGGGTTTAGGAGGGGTCGTTCGACGATCGCGGCTCTGTTGCGCCTGAGGGCCGTGGCGACTGAGGCCGTCACCGGCGGGGGAGTGCTGTTGGTGGTGTCCCTAGACATCGCCAACGCATTCAATAGTCTGCCATTCAGCTGCATCAGGGAGGCGCTCCGGTATCACGGGGTGCCAGTTTACCTGAGGCAGCTAGTGGCAGACTATTTGGAGGGGCGCAGCGTCCTCTGCACCGACCGAGCAGGGGACGTTGTGCGAACGCCCATGACGTGCGGTGTCCCACAGGGGTCGGTCCTCGGACCCACCCTGTGGAACATCGGCTACGACTGGGCATTGAGGGGGAGCCTCCCTCCCGGGCTGGGCGTGATTTGTTACGCTGACGACACGCTCGTCACAGCCCGCGGTGGGACGCTAGAAGAGGCGGTAAGCCTGGCGACCTCTGGTACCGAGGAGGTCGTCAGGCGGATCGAGGCGCTGGGGTTGAGGGTCGCCCTGGACAAGACGGAGGCCCTCTTGTTCCATGGGCGCACTATGAGCCCTCCCATCGGCGTCTCGATCACCGTCCACTCGGTCGACATCAGCATCCGGGCCCATATGAGGTACTTGGGCCTGGTGCTCGACGGGCGATGGTGGTTCCGGGAGCATTTCCGCAGGCTCGCTCCACGGCTCGTCGGCGCGGCGTCCGCCCTATCGTGGCTTGCCGAACGTGGGCGGACCGAGCGCTGCGTGCCGACGGCTGTACGCGGGGGTCATCCGGTCGATGGCCCTGTACGGCGCACCGGTGTGGGCGGGGTCCATAACCGTCCGACTTAGGGCCCTTCTGTGGCGACCACAGAGGGTCATGGCGGTTAGGGCCATCCGCGGATACCGCACGGTGGCGACAGAGGCAGCGTGCCTATTGGCCGGGACTCCCCCGTGGGACCTGGAGGCGGAGATGCTCGCCGGACTATATCGGCGGGTGACGGGGGTGCGAGCGGAGGGCGGTGTGGTCTCGTTAAGGGATCTCACCGCCTGGCGCGTCGACGCCCGCCGAGACGTCATCGCCCGTTGGGCAATCCGGCTGGAGATGCCTCGGTTCGGGGTGCGAACCGTGGAGGCCTTCCAGCCGGTGCTGATGCAGTGGTTGGAAAGGCGGCACGGGGTGCTCTCCTTCCAACTGGTGCAGGTTTTGACGGGGCATGGGTGCTTCGCCAAATACCTGCACAAGGTCGTTAGGAGGGAGAGTACACCGTCCTGCCACCACTGCGATTGCGACGAGGACACGGCGCGCCATTCGCTCGAGGCCTGCGGGGCTTGGGCAGTGCAGCGCTGTGAACTCGTCGCAATCATCGGTACGGACCTGACGCTGCCGGCTATCGCTAGGGCGATGGTCGACAGCATCGGGAATTGGGACGCGGTCGCAGCCTTCTGCGAGACGGTGATCTCGCGGAAGGAGGCGGCGGATCGCCTGCGCGAGGAGCGCAGCCTCGATGAGGAGATCCGCCGCCGGCGACTGGGGCGGCGCAGGCGCAACTGTCTGCGCCTCATGCCGCCCTAGCCGAGGCCGCGGGTGACGTGACCGGGGATTAGTCCGTCACCCGCCGAGAGGCCGACCGCGTGAGGAAAGACCGACGTCCTCCCCGAGGGGGGGACGTCGGTCGATGAGAGGGTACCCCAGTAGGGGGTATTCCGTCGGGCCGACCACTGACGACAAGTTAACGCTGCTCCAGTGGTCGGCCCAACGACGAAGGCGACGTGGTTTTTGGGTGGGTCGCGGGAGTTGCGTGCTTAAGCCCCTCTGTCGCCCCGGACGGAGTGGTGCGGAGGCGCGCCGACCGCGACCCACCCACAAAAAAAAGAAAAAAAAAGAGAGTAATTAATTATATTCTTACTCCGTCGCCACATGGAAAAGGTCATGCATATTCGAAAATGAAGAATTTACTATAACATACCCATTATGCGTCTAAAATCCCGACGGCATATAACGAAAAGACCTTAAAATGCCTGAATAAAATATAGATTATGTATTCCTAAATTATAGTTAAGAACCATCCCCAAGCCGTCATCTTTAGAACACAAAAATCACGTTATAATCACGTTTAGAAACTACGTAAGTCAAACTTATAACACCTCATCTTTTGGTTCGGGGTTTAAAAAGAAAAAGTACCTATTATAGAATTTTTGACAATTGCACTTAAAAATAATCATTCTACCTACTGTATAAACACACTCGAAATCGAAAACTTCACATATTATTCTATTCCTTAAAATACTAACACGAAACGCCTGCATAATATTTAAAACCTAAAAAGGTTTAAAATTTCAACGTAGTCTTTATTTAGTTAGTATCCAGCTATGAGTTACACTGTTTTACAAAAATAAAAATGTAAACGTAAGTGAGATTTAGAGTTATGTCAGTATATAATGATATCTCGTCGCAATTATCGGGGCCGACCATTGCTAGGGAGACGCTTGGCAGCGTCGGGAACTGGGACGCGGCCGCCTTCTGTGAGGCAGTCATCTTGCGAAAAGAGGCGGTGAATCGTACACCGGAGGAACCCCTCTACGGCGACATGATCCGGCAACGACGACTCGGCGGCGCGAGTACCTGCACCTGATTCCATCCAAGCCGAGGTCGCCCGTGACCGGATTGGGTAATAGTCCGTCACCCGCAGAGAGGTGACGCCCAAGGGGACTTCAAGAAAGGAGGGTACCTGAAAAGGTATCTCACCGTGCTGGTCACGGACGTCAAGGATTTAGTACCAGTGGTCAGTCATATGACGAAGGGGAGGGGGGAGCGCTTACGGCAGTTTATTGCGGTGATGTCCCCTCGCTCTTTCGTCACCCCGTGCGGGAGGCACTGTGTGCGGCGCACCATAGCCTGCAAAAAAAATATAATGGTAGATATATTGTTATAGACATATTACGAGAGGCGGCCGAGAGTACTTTGACGGTGAGATCCCAGACGAGGTATAGTTGGCACTAGGAAGTCGAGGTCTATCATGGCAGAATGAAAATATCTGTAATGCCTGATAGATGATCATGTAGAGCTAGTTCAAGTCGATATGTAGATTATGAACGCGTTGCGTGTGGACCCCGGTTTGCCTGTAGCTTTACGCATGAGGTTATTTTAAAGTATTTGTAGCGTGTGGATCCTGTATGGCCTAACATAAACGAATACTACATGTACGTTATGATGAGATTCAAACTGTATGCGAGCTTTGCATTATATCCTAAGTCTGCTTAGTTGGTGGTTAAGTAGGCTGTGGTTACTATGCAAAGCCGGTTTTTCTTGGCTGTAGTCTTTTGACATTCGAAACTATCTCCTCTCTGGTTACTGACAGAATAGCTTGACTTTAGTCCATATACTGCGTTCTAAGTCTGAGCTAATTTCAAATCTGACGGATTTTCCAAAATCACTAATAACAAAATTATGTTGCTAAAGTAAAGGAACGACAAGTCGTTCTTTAATTTTATAGATGTAACTCAATTTAAAATAGATGAATTTTCATTTATGTCTTATTTTTATCACTACATAAGGTCTGATGTTCTAAAAAATCTGAAACACGTCAGTTTTCCAAATAAAAAACCAATAACAGATTTCTAGAAATATAAACAAAAAATCCATTTATATATTTCGAGCCTCCATTGCCCCGAACTAACAAGCCAAATACAAATAGGTATATTTCGAGTCTCCATTACCCCGTACCGTACTAACAAGTCAAATACAAAATTTCGTAGATCGAGTTTAAAACTGATGAAGTTTTATAGAAATTTGTAATCCATATTTTATACCCTTTGTGGAGAAGATATCCAAGATCCTTCCTTGGTGCCTTGCCTTGATGCCTACAACGTAAAAAGGCTTCAACTACTAACCCCAGCCATTTAGGCTATGCGTTAATTGATCAGTCATTTAGTCGGCATAAGTAATTATATATTGACATATATTATATACAGATGTCTAATATTTCCTTTCCCTCCTCTTGCAAAACAAACCATTAATAAACTAGTCTGTAGAATTTGCACTAGCCACTTGAAACGAGAATGGACTTAATGCGTTCGTTTAAATTGTATGTTAAAAAACACTAACGACAAGATTTAACGCGATCCTTTTAACTGCGATGCGAGTAGGAATAAAAAAAATACTCCTTTTGGGAGTATTTTTCGTCTAATTACTAAATATGTACACGCTTACTATTTAGAAACAGCCAACAAAATCTATTGTAATAATAACAAAACAGCCAATAAAATCTATTGTGATAAACTTCTATCATTGTTACAACTAGAATTCTAACTTTTAGTTATACTAAATATTTATCCTATGCTTGTGATGGAATTCTAAATTAGATTATTTGTATATTCATCATTTCAGCCTATCGCCGTCCACTGCTGGACGTAGGCCTCCCTCATGTTACGCTACGAAGTGCGGTCCTGTGCCGCCTGCATCCAACGACGCCCAGCAACTTTCACCAGGTCGTCAGTCCACCGAGTGGGGGGGCGTCCTACACTGCGTCGTCCAATACGTGGTCGCCACTTGAGAACCTTTCTTCCCCAGCGGTTGTCGGTTCGTCGAGCGAGGTGGCCTACCCATTGCCACTTCGCGTGCTGATTGTTCGTGCTATGTCGGTTACACCCGTTTTTCTGCGGATTGCCGTATTTCGAATTCTATCTCGCAGAGAAATCCCGAGCATAGCCCGTTCCATAGCACGCTGAGTGATTTTGAGCCTTGTTATGAGGCCTACATTTAGGGACCACGTTTCTGTGCCGTAAGTCATCACTGGTAACACACACTGGTCGTAGACCTGTGTTTTCAGACACTGAGGTATGTTGGACGAGATGATCCTCTTAAATTTCCCGAACGGTTTCCCGTCCAAATTTATATATTACATAATATTTACTATATTAAAATTGTTAAGTTAAAGTTTTATACAGTCAAGGAAATAAAGTGAACAATTTAGATAATAAAATTTTGACAGAACTGTCTGCACTTTGTGTAGTAATATTGCTCTCGTCTGCCCGTCATCATCCATGTTGCCTTCCGTTTACTACAATAACGACGAGTATTTTTCAATGTGCACTCTGTTTAAGAATTCCGTGAAATGTCACAATGAGATAATCGGAACATTTTATTTAGCCTTTTAAAATATAAGTAGAATCTAATAACAATATTACATCATTATGTATGTAGGGAAGGTTACGATCGAAGATTGGACCACATAATTTTAAAGTGTTATATCTAATAAAATAAAAGTGACAGAATAAAACTAAGGATTAATATTCAATCCTTTCTTAATGTATATACGTTGTTATGTATATTTCAATTCAAAGTTGAGCAGTTTTAGCGATATAGTCATAAAACGATTTAGAGATGCGTTGCTTTCTTTGGACCACCGTTGCATTAAATGGACCGCCCTGTTGTCATCAATAGACTTAGACTGTTTTAGACAAAAGGTCCAATCATGTCAACATAATTAAAACAATATTTTTATCAATTTTTATTAATGGGAACAATCAACGTTGCATTTAAAAACTTTTAGTAATACTGAAATTACATTTTTAAAAACCTATAGGTATTGTTTTACTTAAGAAATATAATTTATAAATTTGGTTTAAAAATAATAAGAAATATAATCGCTGTACCGTATAAATATCTACATATAATAATATAAGGCGACCATGTGTCTTAATTAAGGAATATATAACACTAGTTGACCCAACAGACGTTGTTCTGTTCAAATAAGCACCACCTATCGGGTCCAATTGTGAATCTAAACCATTCTCTAATCCCCTTGAACATTGTGCATGTTCAAGGGGATTCGAGAAAAATTTCATCCACATCGGTCCAGTCATTTAGGAGGAGTTCAGTGACATACACATGTACACAAGAAATTTATATATAAAGATAGACTTAATCAAACATTAACTTCAACATCGAGGGTATCCGAAAAGGTATTCGGTCGGGCCGACCACTGACGACAAGGAACTCCGCACTGAAGGTCGGCCCAACGACGAAGGCGACGCGGCTACGGGTCGGTTATGGGCCCGCGGTCCGTCCATTCCGTCCGGGGCGCCGTCCTTTCGTCGCCCCGGACGGAATGGACCACGTGTGCGCTTACTTAAATAGCCCACCCAGAAAAAAAACCTTGAGGATATATACCGAAACTTTTTAGTTTTTAATTTTTTTTCCATACTTTCTTAATTCCAGGTGTAATACGTTTTCTAAATTTATGCTGACGTCATTCTGAAAAGATATTAAACAAAAAATTGTATACTTATTAAAGGTCCTTTGATTGGACCAGTTCATTCATAGCATCACTATGGTGGGCCAATAGTAGCAACTAGGTGCTCGATTAAAAATATTTCTTTATTAAAAAAAGGGAATGAAAATGGAGAGATTGTCAATCACCTAAGGAAATGCAGATTAACATTCTATCTTGTCTTTAATATATATATATGTGCTGTGTGGTAGCGGCTTCGAATACTACCAACCCTTGCTTTGCTCGTGGGTGTCGTAAAAGACGACTAAGAGCCCTAGATTGACCCGGACCAACTCCATCTGGTACCATTTGGGTCAACGATTACATTCCCAAGGAGGGTTGACGTCAGGCAGGCGGCCGGTCATAAAAGTCATTGCCGAAACTTTTTACAATATGTCAAAACAGATGACATATTGCGTCGACCCCAAGTAATTGGGATAAGAGCAAGATGATGATGATATATATATATATATTTAGGATCTCGGAAACAGCTCCAACGATATTCATGAAATTTAGCATACTAGAGATTTCGGGGCCATAAAATCGATCCAGCTAGGTTTAATTTATAGAAAATGTTGTTCTGTCGGTGTTTTAGCTAATCAATACAATGACATAAAATGTCAATAGAATTAGAATTCAAATTTCACCGTCGCCGTCAAGAGTGACAATAACTCAGTTGGAAAGTTGTCCAGTCGCATTCAAACAGCGTGAGATCAAATCTCAGTGTTCTTATTATTCTCTTTTTGTGATTTTTGAAATTTTTTCATTATTTCATCATTTTTATTTTTTATTCATATATATCTAAATAAGTTCGGCAAAAATACAAAAAAAAAATATACCAGATATTCAATATAAAGTACTATCATTTAATAAAAAAAGTATTACAGTACTTCCTATATGTTTTCGTTGTGCAATTTTTAAATCACCGTCGCGTCGTCACAAACACATTCGTACGCATTACTCCATGATTGGTTGTACGTCGATACTGAGGTTTCAGGGGCACTTAACGAACTTGGTACTATTGCCTAACAATGAACTAAACATGTTCTAACTTGCCTAATTTTTGAAATACTGAGGTGGTCCAAAGAAAGCGGCGGTCCATTGATCGCAATCTTCCCCTGTGTGCTTTCCGTGTGATGACGGAATAAGAATACAATTCACCACTCACTATTTAGTTTAAGCTAGGTAATTTTTAAAACTTAGAAAACAAAATAAGTTTGTAAATTTTTGTACGAATGTTGGTACTGCTTTGTATTTACAAGTTTGGTAATGTTAGATTTTGTCTCACAGAAAGCGCATCTCAAATCGTGTTCCACATGTTCTTGTCATTTTAAAATTCGGCGTTCGAGACAACAACCGGCTCATTGTAACCCCTCCGAAATACAATTTTACCCCCGCGGGGGTAATTACCCCCAAGTTAGGAATCAATGAACTAGGCCAATCAACAAGTAGTAGATGAACTAGATGAAGCCATTTAAATTCGTATAACTTATAAATTGGCAACCGATACCGATAATTTACTTGTATACAGAATCTCGTTAAGTACCTATATGTATTGTGTGTAGATATGTATCTTATATGTATGTATTATATATTTATGTGTGGTAAATGTATCCTTATTACATACTTATTCTTATATACGTGTATATAACATATACGTATATAAGAATAAATTTTAAAGTTTATAATACGTTAACTAAGAATGTAGTTTTTGCTCGAATTAAAAATTAATTGCTTATATATTGTGTATATTAACTTATTCAGTGTTTTGTATCTTCTAATGACATATTAATGCTGTTCTAAAGACACATGTTCTAGTATACGAGACTAGTAACCTGTAATGCGAGATATCTCCTTTTATCATCATCACGGCTCAAATATGTCCCACTGGTGTGTTCAAACCCCCTCCGCAATGGGAGAGACACACTGGTGAGGCTGGTTGGTATAGGTTTGTGTTTCAAGCTTTCGTTCTCTTGCACATGTATTATATGCATAATGTATCCCTCAGTGGTATTTTAGATACCGTCGTCACCATACGGCAAAACTCCTCTAATAAGACAATAAATTATACAAATAAATGTATTTAGCTTGAAAAACTAAAAGACACGCTTTAAAAATAAAGACATAAACAATAACATAAAATAATGAACAAAAAATATTAGTATTATTGTGGAAAAGCCTGAGGTGCTCAATAAAATTCGGGTGGGTTGCGGGAGTTCGGGTGGGTTGCGGGAGTTGCGCGCTCCGGACGGAGTGGTGTGTGGTGCGCGCCGACGCGCCACGACGAAAAAAAAAGGTGCTCAATAAAATAGTTCTCGAAAATATTCAATCGCTACAAATAGTCCTAAATAGGTACCAAAAAAATAGGACACAAAGCTATCCATGCTTTACTTCACAATACCTACGTATACGAATATTTTTCCTTTATTATTTCACTCCTATATCAAGGATTACTTTTCAGTTTTTAGTTCGATTTATCATTAAAGCGTATTTTTTTTCGTGTTTCATGTGAAACATCTATAGGCGACGGTGAACTTATCCAATTGCGTGGCGTTGACGCCACGCTTGGATATGTCCATTTGTGTAACGAAACCATAACCTGTTTTAGAATTTTGTACATCGCCATCTAGTGAACTCAAAATAAATTATTAACCTAAATACATACTTTTGTGTAAACTAATGAAAATAAATTTTATTGAATAAAAATCAGCATTTTCGGGAAAATCGTAATATTTTTTTAATATTTTATGCCATATTAGTTCCTGTCTTATTCTTTTATGCATATATATTTGTACAAAATAATTTAGATGTTTCTCATCTGCCAGGCGTCCTGAGCGACGGCTTTTCTTTTAACTATATTTAATTTTCACCTTTAAGTTCAGAAAGTTGGACTGAAAGCTTACGCTGCGCAGGATGCGTGTTTGCTCTATACCCTTCGCTTTCACCCAAAGGAATTGTAATAAATTTATTAATCATGGCGATCGTAACCAGGATAATGAGAAAAAAATTGCATTGTATTTTCATAGGTTCTTCACAAGCCTACAATGTTTAAATAAATTCTGACCATTTAAAGTGGGTCAAGATCAAATTCAAAGGAGTCGATTACTAACAAATTAACAAACATAGAGGTAAAAATTAATAAAAACGTATTAAAAACGAATTTGTTTAGGTAAACGATACAAAGAACATCCTTCCTCATTTCTTTAAGAGTTTACTTAAATTGTAGAAGTTTTTCTTTATCATTTTAGCAAAAATGGAAAATGCATTTACTCATCCTCTTTCTGTACATTTACCGTGGGTGGCGGACGGCGGCGGAATAGTTGCATGAGTGACTGCGCTCAAGAGGTAGCTCTAATCTCTAAAATACATAGGTACAAAGCAAATGCTAATGTCCACACGTTCGACAAATTCGTCGAACACCAATGCAACTGGCCAATGTAGATGAGTATTTGTAGAGTTGCCCACACGTTGGCTGCTGTCAGTGTTTATTGTGCACTGAAACACTATGGACGTTGACATTGACGTTGCTGCAGCTAAGGCTATTTACTTATCTCAGTATATAACGCAGTTACGTTGTAAAAAAAAGAAGGTGGCAGATTTTGAGTATTCAAAGAACAATGTAAGATATGTCCGTATGGTGACGGAGTAAGAATACAATTCACAACTCCCTATCTTACCCGTGGATGTCGTAAAAGACGACTAAGGGGTATAACACGCATATAACATCTATGCAAGAGAAGGAAAACTTGAAATAAAACCCTATACCAACCTGTCTGACTAGCATAGCAACTAGTAAGGTCAGTTTCCCTCCTATTGTGGAGGAGGCTTGAACCCAGCAGTGGGACGTATATGACCTAAAATGGCGATGAAAATACTTTTTGATACTATAATTAAGTACATATAGGATGACTGGGATCTAATTAGTTTATGATGTATATCTAGAAATAGTAAGCGACATTATCACATTAAACGCGTCTGATAGCAAAGGATGTCAACCGTGGTAATGGCGAGCAGACAAACTTGTGGACGCTAATGGTCGAGCGCAGACGAGCGCCTTTGATTAGTGCACAAAAACTGACACCGATGCGAAGTGAGATAAGTGATCACGAGCAACGGCGAGTGAAGACAATTGGCGTCAAATGAGCTGTACGCATGTTGGCGCTTGGATTCATTGCGGCCAACTAGGCAAGCGACACCGAGCGTTGACCATGCAAAGCCAATAGGGTGTATACACGTTGACGTTGGCCATCGCTCGGCAACGCTCGGACAACATAATAGACCTTTACATTAAGTTTTTAAGCCAGACCTATTTTTTGGTAGAATTCTAGGTGCTTAGTTATTGAAATTATCAATATGATTTTATTGTAAGTGTTATTAGGGTTATTTATTCACTCAAAAATCTTTTATAGTATAGGATCCCGCTATACAACGACCTTCACCGAGATGCTTATTTGATGAAACTTATTTTTTATGTAATTTAATATGTCAATAAATATATTGCATATGGGTTGCCTAACAAATTTTAGTCCAGAGTATGATTAATTAATAAATAAAAAAAAAAATTTTTTTTGAACATTGCACCGGTTTGATTATTAAACAAATTCTATACCAATCGAAAGTATGAAGCCCATAGAATATGCAAACGTTAGATTGCCTATTCTTCTCCAATCACAACTCTCGGGTAGCCAGGTATAAACAGATAAATCGATACTAGCATTTTGCACCGGTCTGATTGACGTTTGCATTTTCTATGGGCTTCATACCATTCATCGATTGGTATAGAATTTGTCTAATAATCAAACCGGTGCAATGTACCTACATAAAAAAAAAATAATGAATCATACTCTGGACTAAAATTTGTTAGGCAACCCATATGCAATATATTTATTGACATATTAAATTACATAAAAAATAAGTTTCATCAAATAAGCATCTCGGTGAAGGTCGTTGTATAGCGGGATCTTAGACCATTAGTGAACATCGGAATGAAACCGAAACGGGACTTTTAGTACCTGCTTATTACTTAGTAACAAACGAATTAATTATTTCGATCTTTTATAATAATTAAATTTGTAATGTGCCTGCTTTGTGATGATAACATTTAAGTTATCAATGTTTTGAGTCACCGTTAAAAAAATATATGATAAGAAGACTATCTTGCATAAACATAAATAAAATAATTAAATTATACTTCAATAATGAATATAATATTCCGTATTGTAGCATATTAAGAATATAAATATCGCCCTTGCCTTTCCTAAGATTGTTGTAAACGGCGATTAAGAAATAGCACATAAAATCACTGCAAGAAAAGGTAAAACACAAATAAAAATATAATCCAACTAAGCAGTATCCAACGATGGGAGAGTAGGTACATACCTAGGTGGGCAGGGCCGAGAATTTGTATGCTTTCTTATACGAAAAATATATGATTTCTGGGATGAAAATGAAATAAATATTATTTTTCGTTACAGAATTCTAAATGTTAGCATCTGATACAAATTTTGAAAAATGTTATAAAAAGCTCTGATAAGGGCTCTATTTCAGACAAATGTTCCCTATGTGTTGATAGTATAGTGGTTGGAACGGTGTCATTGAGCCCTTTCTTTCCGACTGGTGTAGGTAGTGCCGGGGCATGGTTGCACCCACAAGACCCAGGCGTTCTACGTGTCCTGGGTACAGCAGCGCCGCCGCCGCCTTCTGATAGGGTATTTTGTCGCAGAAGGAGTCAATGGAGCGTAAGCGAAAGAATATTTCCAAAGCGACACGCTTCGACAATGGCGCCTTGAGCGGTGCTGGCGCGATTATCTGCTACTGATGCCACCCTAGCCGTGACAGCGGGTGCCTGGACCGGGGATTAGTCCGCCACTCGCGGAGAGGCCTATCGCGTAAGGGCGACGCATCGTGGTAAGAGCCGTCGGGTCTTTGACTCGAGATGTTACTCAAAATGGTAGCTCGTCCGGAACCCCATTTACCCAACTAATAACAAGGTCGAGCACCGGTAGCAGGCTTTGAGAGATATAAACCTGGCCGGTTATTTAACTACTAGCAGTGCCCACGACTTCGTCCGCGTGAAATAGTGACTTTGGAGGGTATAGTGACTTTCAAGATTTATTTATTTTAAAACTTCTGTAGCCAAACGTTGAGAACGTTCAGCACTTGATTCCCGTTGTCGATTAGACGAAGTTCGAGTTGTTTTTGAAGCCAAACGTTGTGTTCGTTCAACGTGTGTGTCTTGTTTATCTAGCGCGGTTTCGTTCAGCGATTTCTCGTTGAGTAGCCAACCTCTGTCTATTTTCATCCTCTGTCTCAATGCTGCGCATAAGTCGCAGTCGTTTTGCAGTGGCAGACTGTCAAAAAAGTTGAGGTCTCTTTCTAGGCATTTCGCAGAGGCTACCGCCCCCTCGTCCCTCGTAACCGCCGGCCACATCATACATGCGCGCGCAATATATATACATATATAAGATTCAATTGTTCGTTAGTCTTGCTAAAACTCGAGAACGGCTGGACCGATTTGGCTAATTTTGGTCTTGAATTATTGGTGGAAGTCCAGGGAAGGTTTAAACGGTGAGAACATATGAAAATTTTGCGAGTAAACTACTAAAAAAATAAATTACAAAAACAATCAATTTGCCCAAACAAATTGTTCTTACCTGTCAAACATTTGATGTTCATCCCGTCAGTTCGTTATTTTTGGCATAATTACATGTAGATCTAGATTAAAAAAAAAAGTGAGCCGTCGCTCAGGACGCCTGGCAGATGTGAAACATCGAAATTATTTGTTCAAGTATATATGCATAAAAGAATAGATTACGGCAGAACTAATATGGCATAAAGTATTGAATAAAATAATACGATTTCCATTATTATTTGAAATATTACACAACAATAAAATTAATCCACCGCACACTGAATGAATTCTAAACATTTATTTTCATTAGTATACATTATAGATAACAATTTACTTTGAGTTCACTAGATGGCGTTGTACAAAATTTTAAATCGCACCATGGTTTCGTTACAAAAATGTACATATATATCCCGATATTTGTTTAATAGTTAATCAAGAGGCACCGCGAGGCATGGCGTTAAACGCCACGCGACCATCACGGTCACCCTCGCCTATAGATGTTTCACATCAAAAAAGGTTTTGGAATCGATAAGAAAAGGCGGTATATTAAATAGCTAGAATACAATTCAACAAACGGGGGTGTCGTAAAAGACGACTAAGGGATATAATATGCATATAATATCTATGCAAGAGAAGAAAAACTCGAAAAATACTCTATATTAACACGTCTGACCAGCGTGGTAGTAGGTCGATTTCCCTCCCATAGTGTAGGAGGTGCGAGCCCAATAGTTGGACGTGTATGGGCTGAGAAGATGATGATGATTTATCAGCCTCCCACAAATAGTGTAAAGTTGCGGACTAAGGAAATATGACACTTTCAGTAAATTCAATTCAGTTGGATTATCAATAATTCGATTATATTGATACGTTTGAGGCCGAGTCCGGAGACCGCCTCAGCTTCGGCAGGAGCACCAGTCCCCCCTTCATTCAACATCCAGAGAACTGGCCAAACGCTATTCAAGCGTTGTACAGTCAAGGTACCAGGTGCTCAAAGACCAGCGCCACTATCCATCAAGAGATGCTGGAGAGCGTCGAACGCGACCCCTGGGGTCGTCCTTATTGTGCGGCACTAAGTAGGGATTTCACTTCTTCTTCAGATCAATCAGTAGGAAATTCTGGACAGTCTTGAATGTGACTCCTGGGGTCGCCTCTATAGCGCAGCGTTGTGTAAGCTATGCCCTGCTCCCCTTACCGAAATTTTCCACACCGACCTAACCATCACGGTTGTCGAGGGCCTTTTCCCTCCGTGGAAAGCCCCCCCAATCATTGCTTTGCTGGACAGTAACCGGAAACCGCCCCGCCACGAACACGGAGATGGGGCGGCAGTGGCGCATATACGCGTTAAATCTATCACTCTCCGGCCAGACGGTTAACCCTAATGGGTGCTGGCACTGGTCCTTGAGCACCTGGTACCACATCTCACAGGTCTGTACAACGCTTGAATAGCGTTTGGCCAGTTCCCTGAATGTCGGAAGGAGAAGAGGCTGGTGCTCCTGCCGAAGGTAGGACGCTCTCTGGCCTCGGCCACAAACATGTCGATATAATGGTATTATTGATAATCTAACTGGATGGAATTTACGGAAAGTGTTATATTTCCTTAATCCGCAACTTTACGGCATTTGTAGGAGGCTAATAATTCATCATCATAGTCTCAACCCATACAAGTCCAACTGTTGGGCTGGCACCTTCGCCACTATGGAAGGGAAATCGACCTACTATACCACGCTGGTCAGACGTGTCAATATAGGGTTTTGTTTCAAGTTTTCTTTCTCTTGCATAGATATTATATGCATATTATATCCCTTAGTCGTCTTTTACGACACTCTCGGGTGGTGAATTATTTTCTAGCTATTTAATATACCGCCTTTTCCTATCGATTCCAAAACCTTTTTTAATCTAGATCTACATGTAATTATGCCAAAAATGCCGAACCGACAGGACGAACATCACGTCCCACTGTTGGGCTCGGGCTTCCTCCACTATGGGAGGGAAACCGACCTACTATACCACGCTGGTCAGACGTGTTGGTATAGGGTTTTGTTCCGAGTTTTCCTTCTCTTGCATAGATATTATATGCATACTATATCACTTAGTCGTCTTTTACGACACACACGGGTGGTGAATTGCATTCTTACTTCGTCACCGCACGGATAATACTAAAACGAAACTGATAAATACTAAAACAAAATAATTACGAAAAAAAGGCGGTACGAAGTTCGCCGGGTCAGTTAGTACTTAATAAACTTTTTTTTGCTCGACTTGGCGGGGGCACTGCAGTGCCCCCAGATTATATGGCTACTACAGTAATACTTACATTTAATATCGCGATATCTTTTGAATGAAATGTCCGAATTTAATCATTCAAAAATTTCTAGAAAGGTATTGAATTCGCCTTGAATATGAATATGATGTAATTTATTTTGACAAGGATTAATACTAAGATACAAAATAAAGAGTTTTTAAACCGAAGGCATTTTAAATATTTAAAAAAATAAAGAAAACACTGTGAGATAACCACAATAGTTAGACA
Source organism: Lymantria dispar (assembly GCA_032191425.1). Taxonomy (NCBI): domain Eukaryota; kingdom Metazoa; phylum Arthropoda; class Insecta; order Lepidoptera; family Erebidae; genus Lymantria; species Lymantria dispar. The sequence continues at coordinate 19,584,240 of CM063440.1, forward strand.
TATGGTGTTGCTATATTTTTTGTAGACAATTATATGTTCTACAAAGTTGTAGTACATTGTTTTGTTCTATAATCAATAGTTTTTGCAGCACACGCGATGTAAGGATTTTTTCGGATCATTTTTTTACACCTTGGGTTACATTATTGGACTTTTAGTACGGATTCCTATTTTTTTTTTAAATATAATATAGCCTATAGCCTTTCTCGATAAATGGGCTATCCAATGCTGAAAGAATTTTTCAAATCGGACCAGCGGTTCCTGAGATTAGCGCGTTCAAACAAACAAACAAACTCTTCAGCTTTATAATATTAGTATAGATAACCTGGCAGGTTATAGTTATAGCATCGAAAGTGGTTAAGGTCATTAACTCGCCTCCACGCACTCCGAAAATTTATGATTATACTACGGGATATGACACAGAAACGTAGTCTCTAAATGTCAGTCTTATAAAAAGTTTCAAATTCACTCAGCGTGCTGTAGGGAGGGCTATCCTTGATATATCTTTATGTAATAAAGTCCGGAATGCTAATATCCGTAGAACAACGAGTGTAGCCGATACAGTTAGCACGCTGAAGTGGCATGGGCAAATTGGGCAGGCCGCATCACTCGCCGAACCGACAAAACTTCTAGAGTGTGGCGAACCGTACGGACGACCCCTCACTGGGTGGACTGCGATATCTGAATCAGGGCGCAGTCGCAGGGAACGATAGGATGCAGGTGCCACGGGACTGTTCTGAGTGGCATTCTCGTGAGGAGATATAGGTCCAACTATAGCCGCCTACAGGCTGATAGCTGTAGTCTATCAGCCCGTTCAAACCAATTCTATGTACCAAATTGGGTAGTTGACTTACTTTTTTGTCATATATATAAAACATAAGCTATGTGTATAGATGTGTAATAACAATTTATATTTGTTCTAATAATGAGTTTGTAACATTTCAATGTTATTAATTAGGCAGAGATAGAGAGCAATATAAATAATGTGACGTCTACGTCGCAATGTCCATTCTAATTTAAGTCTGCCCTAAACAAGCATCGTTGTGCGAGAACGAGATAGATTGTTTCCTAAATACACTCATTTGCAAAAAAAACGGGCACCTAAGCAATGAACCATTTCAAATGTTAATATTTCTTTGTTTGATAATTATAGGTAGTTTTATCCACACAATTTGCTAAATTAATAAGAAAATAATCGTTTTCATCAGTATTTCATAAAATTTAGATACAATTTATGGGAAATAATGCTAAACCTCGCTAGTAGTGTATATTCGCTAGTAGTGCATATGCTCATGAAGTAAAAATAAAAAAGTTTTTTTGTTTGTTTTTCTTTAATAAAGTAAAAGCAGATAAATGTTTAGTATCGAGTGTGACCCCCTCTAGCTAAAATCACAGCTTGAATTCGTCTGGGCATGCTAGCGAGTATATCCCGGATACTTGCTTGCGGAATACGTTCCCACTCCGCAGTAATCACATTCTTCAGCTCTCTGATGGTCTGCGGAGCCGGGTGTACTGATCTCACACGCCGTTTCAGAACGTCCCAGACATGCTCTATGGGATTGAGGTCGGGACTTCGACCTGGCCAATCCAAACGACGAATGCCGACCTCTTGCACATACGCATTAACATCGCGGGATCGGTGGGCGCGAGCATTGTCGTCCATAAAAATCGAGTCTTCACCTAGAGCGGCCAATGCGGGTTGTGCATGAGAAATTAGAACTTCCGTTATGTATCGATGCCCAGTCAGTGAGCCGTTTTCAATGAAGACTAACTCTGTACGATCCATTGAATTTATTCCTGCCCAAAACATAACAGAGCCCCCACCATAAGGTGTGATTTCTTCGAAACATGCCTCTGCAAAGCGTTCTCCTTGTCCTCTTAGCACTCGCCGACGTCGATCTTCACCGAACAGAGATATCCTGGCTTCATCAGAGAACAAAACCCTATTCCAATCGTCTTGAGTCCATGATTCACAATTTCTAGCGAACCTAAGCCTGTGAACTCTGTGCTCACGGAGTAATTTGGGGCCGCGGGCCGGGCGGTGACTGCGTATATTGGCAGCGAGAAGTCTCCTCCTGACCGTCCATAGACTAATATGCACATTTCTTACTTCTTGGAGGTTGTTCTTAAGATCCACATACGAAGATTTGCGATTTCTCAATGCGCGACTCACAAGAAAACGATCATCCCGTGGTTGGGTACATGGTTTTCTTCCAGAACCAGGCCTTCTCTCGACGGAACCAGTCTCCTGATATCGCTGCCAGGTCCTTTGGACTGTCGAGCGACTAACATTTAGCCTCCTAGCCACGAAACATTGGCTGCAACCCTCTTCAAGCAGCGCGATAATTTTGGTAGCTTTTACCACTTTATCTACCATTTTTGATACAGCCAAACAGCATTAAATAAAGCTTTGACAGTCAAGGATATGAAATTAATCGATAAAAATTGAATAAAAGTTATGAAAGTCGATGTTAACTTCTGGAACTTCGCGCCAAAAATGTAGGATAAAAAGGGGTTTTCTGTAAAAATGAACATCAAATGAAAAATTGAATTTAGAACGTACTTTTTTAAATACCACAGCATTTTTAAAACCGGCCAGTAACGTGTACAAACGATTGAAACCTTTTTGGTATTGTATCTTTTTAAATATGAATGAAAATCAAAACCGCCCGTTTTTTTTGCAAATGAGTTTATTTCCTATCCCTAACAGCTTCAAAATGTTGGTACAAATTTTGGTAGTTTTAATGTATATTTTTTCACTGTTATTACATGTGTTTTCTTAAATTTACGTGAATATAAAATATTAGTAATATTTTAATAGAACAATATAGTAAATAGGACCCTCGATATTTCGATAAAAATGTCTTTCATGGCAATGTCGAACTATCGAATTTATTGGATTATAGAGTATTGCCTAAAACCTGTTACAGTCCACTTTTTTTTTACAAAAGAGTAGGTACATTGTAATCCGACAGGTAGCTACGTATACGTAATATAGAATGAATAATCCAAACTATGAATGGGTATACTACGCCACGTTCTACAATCATAACGAACGGAGTAGGTTCCCTTCTTGCGGCCCTATACTTATAGATGTCGACGCAACCCTGCCTGACCAATCGGAGAGCGATGACTCCATGCTACCATTCGCGGCCTAAACATCCATTTGAAAGTGATACCTACGGCCCGACTGCTCAACTTCCTTCCTGCATCTCCCATAACTGCTGGTAGAGTCCAAGTATGAAGGAATTGTTTTAACCAACCTCAAACTTATCTCAGACCAGTTTTTTTAACCCGTCACGCCCCAATGATCCAATCTCATAACTTGTTAACTTCTACACCACACCGTGATATGTTCCTAAACATAAACCCTACGGCTCTGCCTTTAGAATATACATGTCACCGTTTTATAAAACAGCTACCATACTTTTAGTCTTTAATTATTTAACAAAAACCTAAGCAATTAATGTAACAAAAATCTAGCAGGTCTTTAAGTATCACTTACCACTTGCGTTAAACTGCTGTAACGTCATTGTCCTCGGGTGGCCTTTTAATCTTACGCAAACTGAACTCTGACATTTCTTCACTATAATATGAAATAACTTATCTATCAGTATATATTATAAAATAAAGTCCTCCGCCACATCTGTCTGTCTGTTCACGATAAACTCAAAAACTCATCATCATTCAGCCTATCGCCGTCCTCTGCTGGACATAGGCGTCCCTCATGTTTCATCACTGAGTGCAGTCTTATACCGCCTGCATCCAACGACGACGGCAAAGAGAAAAATGGCGAGAAATGCCGAGCGTAGCTCGCTCCATAGCTCGCTGAGCGAATTTGAGCTTAGTTATGAGATCCAGATTTAGGTATCACGTTTCTGTGCCATAAGTCATCACCGGTAAGGTAACACACACTGGTCGTAGACCCGTGTTTTCAAAACATGAGGTATGTTAGAGGAGAAGATCCTCTTGAGTTTCCCGAACGCTGCCGAGTAGGATTCGTCGGCTGACCTCTTTCCAAAATTCAGTCTAGATAGATTTGCCCACATTATCTAGCAACACGATGGGAACTTCGAACACCGTGCAAAGCTATCTGTATCTGCCTCTGTCATATATTATTTCTACGCGAAGTCACAGGCAAAATCTATTATATATAATTTCTGTGTCAAGATGTTGTTCCAAAATGAACTCCGAGACTAACAATCCGATTTTAACTTATTCTTTTTTAAATATGTGTTTTGTTCCAACTTGAGAGAAACTATCCCATAGTTTTTAACCATTTTTTTTTATTTAAATGCCAAATCGACGATTTTTCATATTTCAAGGAAAGATTTGCTGTGCAGCAAGATGGCGGACCATAACTGTTTGTACATCTATCCTGGCAGTAACGTTTATAAATAAGGATATTTATCCTTACTAATATTACAAATGCGAAAGAAAGTTTGTTTGTTTGTTACGCTTTCACGCTTAAACCACCGAACCGATTTCAAAAATTCTTTCACCAATGGAACGCTGTAATATCAGGGAGTAACATAGGCTATATTTTATCACGGTATTTCCACGGAAACGGGAATTCTACGGGTAAGGTGACTGAAACAGAAGCGAAGCGAGGGCCGGTTGCTAGTATACATATACACCGTGGAATCTAATTGGCTGTTTTCCCGAAATGTACATACTCAGTTAATGATATAGAACCATACTATAGCATTTATTCAATAAAATAAAAACATAAATTCTTGTCATTTGCAATCCCGGACGTTTCCTTAAAATATAATTTTTGCACAACTGTAACATGTGGTTAAGGGCATCGACCGTAGGTACGGTAGCATGCTAACTAACCTATTAAAACATAGAGCAAGGTCGCACGACTCGGGCGCATCACAAAAGAAGAAAGGGGTGCGGGACGCGAGCGGGTGAGGTGCGACATCGAGCTCCGAATGCCTAAAATTATTTCGTTTTACCTATTATTGCGATTTAATACGAATGCTATGTCGTAGGCATGTTGGGAACAATGCCGTTGCATGTCAGACCAACTTAAGAATGTCTAATTATCAGACTTTTTTCTAAATGTATTATGTTTTTAGTTATGTGGGGATATTAAGAATGATTAACTGAGTACATACGTTTCAGGAAAACAGCCAATTAGATTCCACGTTGTATAAAAGGAGAAGCTGACTGACTTAACGACTGACATAATGACTGACATATTAATGCAGGGCCTAAACTATAAGGGTTACAAATTTGAAAATTTGCACAAGGGTTCCTTTTTTTGCGAAGGGGAGCACTATGAAAGGATTTTCGAAAATTCGCCTCCTAAAATTACCCCCGTAAACGGGATGCAAAGTTGGTATAAAACTTTGCCGTTTTTGAAGTTATTAGAATAAAATTCAGTATTAAGGTTCTTCATTGAAAGTCATGATACACGTGTAAAATATATTTTCGAAAATCATCCCTCAAGGGGTAAAAGAGGAGTATAAAATTAGTATGAAAATAAACTTTTTTTTTTTTTTTCACGCTGTGGAAATGCATTTACGCACAGTCCCCCGCCAGTGGGCAGGGGTTGTGTGGGACTCACCGGCCACGTCCGCAGCCGGAATACCCACTAAAACCACAGCGGCTCCTTCCGCGCTTTTACGGGGTGCCGGAGAGATCGTTTGATGACATTCAATCCCCGGCACCCCAACGCATGGCCGTCTGGCCACATCCTGCCATTATTATTCAAGGCGGTGGGAGTAGGTGCGCATATTGTCGCCTCCTCCTCCCGGGTCGCCGGCGACGGAGCGAGTCAGCAGAGGCACTTGCCTCGCGTTCCCGCTCCGCCGCTTCCTTCCTGGAGATGACGGCCTCGCAAAATGAGGCCATCGACGACCAGCACCTTTCGCCACCGAGCATCTTTGTGATAACGGTCGGCAGCGACAGGTCCGCTCCGAGAACCGCCGACAGGTCGTGGCGCTGAGGCCCCCAGGCGGGGCATACTTCCAATGTGTGACGCGCATCATCAGTTGGCGCGCCACACTCATGACATCCGGGGGCCTCTTCTCTTCTAATCATATGCAAGTACTTACCGAAGACCCCGTGTCCGGTAAGCACCTGCGCCATCCTAAATGTTAGGTTGCAGTGCTTCCTTGTGAGCCAGCGGTGGAGATGCGGCGCAAACGCCTCCACAGTCCCCCGCCCTGCTACGGGAGACTCCAGGTCTTCCCCCCACCGCCCGATAACCTCCCTCCGGGCCACTTCTTGCGCTCTGCCCAGTCTCCTTGCAGAGACTTGCTCGCCGTTGGCCCGCGCTGTGGCACGGAGCTGGTAAACCTCCGCCAACGCCTCAGCCACAAGCGGCCAAGGCGGGTCGCCTGCCAGTAGCGTCGCTGCAGTCCAAGACTCCGTACGGTAACCCCTGATAGTCCTCACCGCCATGATTCTCTGCGGTTGGCGCAGGAGGGCCTTGTTGCGGGCGGTGAGGGACTCCGACCAGATAGGGGCACCATACAATGCCATGGACCGCAGGATTCCAGCGTAGAGACGCCGACAGGACGACCCAGGACCGCCAGTATTTGGCAGAAGCCTTCCCAACGCCGCGGCTGACTTGGTGAGCCTAGGGACGAGCTGGGCAAAGTGTGGCCCGAAATTCCATTTACTATCAAGGTGCAGGCCTAGATATTTCATCTGGGCCCGCACCGGCACGGCAACCCCAGACGCACTGATATGTGCTCCTCGGGGGGGACCTCGACGTGGGCCATGAAATAGGAGGGCCTCAGTTTTATCTAACGAGACCCTCAGACTCAGCATGCCAATCCGGTCTACGACGAGTGCTACTCCTTCCTGTGCCAACCGGGCAGCCCCCTGAAAGTCAGCCCTCTTCACCGTGATGAGGGTGTCATCTGCGTAGCAAATAACCCCCATCCCGGGAAGGAGCCGACCCCGCAGGAGCCAGTCGAACCCAACGTTCCACAGGACCGGACCAAGGACCGAGCCCTGTGGAACGCCGCATTCCACCCGATGGCGATGTATGCACCCGTCACCTCCCTCCCAGAGCACGTGCCTTCCCTCGAGGTACGCCGCCAACAGCCTCCGGAGGTACGGAGGTACTCCATGATACCGGAGCGCCTCCCTCAACGTCTCGTGTGGGAGACTGTTGAAGGCGTTCTTTATGTCGAGTGAAACTGCCAGGTGGACCTCCTTTTTGGCCACTGCTTCGGTGCCCAAGGACTTCAGGGCGGCCAGCGTGTCAATTGTTGAACGGCAGCCTCTGAATCCGTATTATCTCTCTAACAGTCCCGGCCCGACTTCCTCGAGGTGCTGGACGAGACGATCCGCCAACACTTTTTCTAACAATATAGCCGTCTCATCCAGCAGCACCAGTGGCCTGTATGCGGAAGGAGAATCGACTGGACGACCCTCCTTCGGTAGCAGACATAATTTGCCGCACTTCCATTGCTCCGGGAACTGCCCGGACCTCAAACACGCGTTGAGCAGCTCCCGAAGCTGACATACCGCCATACCGGTTCCGCGCCACATCGCGAGTCAACGGCGAGCGAGTCTCCACAAGGGGATTGGGCAGAGTTCAGGAAGTGGCCCGAAGGGAAGTCATCTGGCGAGGGAAGTCATCTGGCGGTGGAGGGAGGATCTAGAGTCCCCCGTAGCAGGGCGGGGGACTGTGGAGGTGGTTGCGCCGCATCTCCACCGCTGGCTCAGGAGAAGGCACGGCAGCCTTACATTTAGGATGGTGCAGGTGCTTACCGGACATGGGGTCTTCGGTAAGTACCTGCACAAAATTGGAAGAGAAGAGGCCCCAGGATGCCATGAGTGTGGCGCGCTAATCGACGATGTGCGCCACACACTAGAAGTATCCCCACCTGGGGGCCTCAGCGCCACGTCCTGTCAACGGACATGGGAACAGCGGACCTGTCGATGTCGACCATCATCTCGAAGATGCTCGGCAGCGACAGCTGTTGGTCGTCGATGGCCTCCCTCTGTGAGGCTGAACATTTATAGATAAATATTTACACATTTTTAAAAGCTAATTAGGAACCTTTTAAATGTATTATTATTAGTTGTTAAGTAATTATGCGTATTATTACGTGCTTACACTTACTAATCCATATTAAATTTAACTTAAAATAACTTAAGAGAATAAAAATAAAGCTTTTTATATTAATATATTTTTTCATTTTTTTGATCCAATTATTTCGGAGAATTGCAACTTTATGCACATGTTCATAGCATCAAATGATAGTAGACTAGACAAGGTTTAAGGAACAAACGGTTTAAAAGCGGGATTTAACGATACTTAGCAGAAATTTAACTTTATCTGATCAGCTCCATACAAAAAAAATAAAAATATTTTTTTCTGCCCAAACTATCAAGTTTAGGAAAAATCTTCTAAGGGCAATTATTATTGACGTTAACGAGCTCTATCCATCCGCACTAAGAAAAAAATAAAAAACCAAAGTTGGTCCCTAAGTCCCTAAAATCTTGCTTTCGACCCAATGTGCGCCGTCTGGACCAGTATGAAAGTACCCTGATTTTCAGTTATTTCAATAAAATGTTATATTAGGGGTTAAAGTATGAAATTGCCGTTTCGTACTGATAAATTAAAACCATTGTTTAGAAATTCAACCCCTAAGTTAGTGAAAAAGGGTGCTAAAGTTTGTATGAAAGCAGCAGCAGCAATAAAACATTCGTTTTATTTAAGGCAATTGGAACTGCGAATTTAGGTTTCTCTATACTAGCTTACCTACATCATCCAGCAACACGGTGGGCAATAGATCCTTGAAAATCATGCACAGCTATCTGTGTTAACCTCTACCACACATACATTTTACGTGGACGAAGTCGCGGACAAAAGCTTGTACACGCATATAAAGGAGTTGGGTGACTAATTCAACACTGAGTCGAAACTACTGAGGATAGAAACATGAAATTGAGACTGTTCTTTCTTTTTGAAACAGACCCCTAAGAAAAGATTGTATGAAATTCAAACTTCAAAGGGGTGAAATGCAGTGGAAAAGTTTGTATGGTGACAAAAAATCTTCAACGATTGTCTTCAAACTTTGCACAAAATGCTCTTCAATAAAAATAAATATACACGTGTTTCGGCATTTTCAAATATAATCCCCTAAGTTTACATAGCGTTTTCATTGAATTAAAAATTTGCACAAGAAGACTTCATCATCGTCATCATCATCATCTGAGCTTATATATGTCCCACTGTTGGGCCAAGGCCTCCTCCATAATGGGAGAGTTATTGACCTACAATTCCACACTGGTCAGACGTCTTGGCACTGGCTTTTGTTATGAGTTTTCAAGAAGACTTACTATAAAAGAAATTATTGTAAAAATCAGCCTCTCAGAGGACATTGTTCCCTAAGAATCAGATAGGGGATGAATTTTACTTCGATATTTTTTGCCCTACAACACAGGTACTGAATTGATAGAATCAGCTCAGATGGCACACAACCTACCGTGCCAGTTTCACCTATTAAATTCCCACTTTGAACAATATTTTGTGCCATTGGCAAATTGTTGTACATAATTTATGTCCATTACCCATGTGAACATACGTACGTTAGTATATTTATACATCAAAATGGATATACATCAAAAACGCCATATAACGAACGAAATACATAGTTTGTATAATAAAGCTGTGCCGGGTACCTCGAACATCTTCTTTCGACTGGCTATGGCGAGGACATACCTCGCTATTCCCGTACAGGACTACGGAAGGGCAGCGACCCCCTATAGCAAACAATGTTGCCGTAGCGCCTCGCGCGATCAGCGGCCCGCAACGAATTGTCGAAGCCAATGTCCCACAGAGTTGGCTCCAAGATCGACCCCGACACTGCACGACATGAAGATTCACACGAAGTCTCGCCCTTCCCGGTGACCTCTCTGCTACAACGGGGCTCAGACGTAAAACCCAATCGTCGAATGCACCTTCAGAAAAAAAGAAGGCGTCCGAGGGAGTGGTAATAAGGCATTGGGTGATGCAGACAGCAAAGATTTTCTCCAGCCTACATTATCGGGTAATATGATAAGCCCGTAGGACCTAGAACACTGCACAGCTCTCTATTTACTTTTATCGCAAACGCTTTCCGCGGACGAAGTTGCGGGCAAAAGCTAAATGAAGATAATAGACGAAAGCGACATTCGCGGCGCACTATCATACAATTCGTGTCATTACTTGCAACTCATTGATATACTTGCTTAACAACCTCCATAAGAACCAATTAGCTGAAAATTGTTGAGGGAGACATAATTTCATACGTTCATTCATCTTAACTTATCGTATATCTACTTAATTTATGTAATCAATATGATTGCCTATTTACATATTACCATTTATAATCATAATAATATGATAATTACACGAGTAATATTACGTATTAAAACAGGAATCAAATATCTCCCTACCTACTGATAATTATAACGTGATTACGTGTTTGCCGACGATCTATAAGCATCTGGACCTCTATTTATAGAAACAAAATTACTGAATACATTGAAATTAATGCTCTCATATTTTGTAGATAGATATTTATTATTTTCCATATGTAGACTAAGTATTAATATTATAACTCACCATCCATCATCATCCGTTCAATCACCATTTGTCATCATCCATCCATCATGGATGTATGGACAGTGACTGAGTAATAATACAATCGTCACCACCCTTTCCTGTGCATAACACAAAAGTCGGTTAAGAAATTAAGCAGATAACATCCGTGCAATATAAGAAAATTCGAAAAACATTAAACCGTAAGAGCAGCGCAGTGTAAGTTATTTTAGATATAAATGCTAAGTTATTTTAGAGGGTCATTGCAAACCAACTCACACGTAAGTTCTATGACTTTTAAACACCTGAACAAGCCGGTGTCCGAAAAGGCTAAACTAGTTAGTTGGTCGTAAATGAGCTGAGATGGTGGTCCATCTCATTTACGTCCCACTGTTGGGCTCGAACCTCCTCCGTACTAGGGGACAGCATGGTATAGTAGGTTAATTTACCTCCTATTGCGGTAAAAGTTCAAGCCTGGGCTTGGCACTGCTGGCAGTGGGACGCATATGAATCGAAACGATGATCATCATCGTTTTTTGGTAATGTAAGAAAGCAAGATGTCATCTATTCAAGATTTCACCAGTGAAGATGACTTCAACCTCTAAGACGACCAATTCCTGGAAGAAAGCGAATCTTCGAACGATGAGCAACAGATTCGTGGAATCTGTTCCTGCGGTCGGGTTAAAGTTTAAAGGCCCGTCGCGTAAATAAGCCAAGAAAACTTTCGGCCTAGACACTCATCTCATGGAGCGGATAAAGAAAATGACAGTGTAGTGTTTAGCTGATTGGTCCAAAAATAGACAGCTTAATAGACGAATCTGCAAGCCTGTACCACGCGACGTTCGCCGATTTAATACACAGCGTATTTAAAAGGCAATAGAGCGGAACCATGGCACGGCTGCTGGCGTGAAAGCTGAAGACCGATGACGGCACTGTTATTTCAACCCAGACTGAGATCGTGGGAGAGGTGGCAAGATTTCTCCACTAGTGTTTCCTATATCCAACAGTGGACGTTTACGGGATAGATGTACAGGATATGCATGCACAGGAATGAAATACAGCCTCTACAGAAATGATATTATGATGATTTAGAGATGATATTATTTACCTTACTATGCTACTTATAAATGTACGTTCTAAAGGGGTTAAGATTGCTACCTACTGGTAGATATATTGACGAGCAAAATAGACTACTGTCATAAAAAGCTACCTAGGCGTCTATGGGATAGCTAATCTAGGAGATATTATCCACAATAGTAAGAGTTATCATTTTTCAACATTTCAGCTCATACACTCGTTGGACTCGTTCCTCCTCCACAATAGAAGAGAAATTGGCCTACTATACCACGCTGGTCAGACGTGTTGATATAGGGTTTCATTTCAAGTTTTCCTTTTCTTGAGCAGACATATGCATATTTAATCCCTTAGGCGTCTTTTACGATATTCACCAGTAAGAGAGGGAGTGGTGAATTTTATTCTTATTACGTTACCACGCGGAAGAGGACTGTACCTACAAAGGACAGTACAGCAGTAGTAGTAGTACATTTTAACCACGTACATCTTACCACACCCGTAAGTAAATAAAAAGTGAGAGGAAATGTGAAGATATGCCTCTTCTACTTGTTCTCTATCCCAATTCACCACAATTATTGTATTTATTTTAAATTGTACACAGAAGTCTGGAATTCGAAGCCCCGGCGCGTAACTAACTTTTATTAGATATTTTAATATTTTAATGATTTACGATGGTGATTTATGGGTATGATGTGAAAAAACACTACTACATCGTTTTACAAACCAATACTAGCGTCATCTAGATATAGTTATAATATTACTTCTTTAATTCGAGATACTTCAATGTCTTAATAGTTCAAACCATATTGCCGTAGAGGGCGCTACTACTATAATAGTAGGTAAGTAGCAAAATTAATTTCACTCAATCCACAAAACAACCAAAACGTATGTACTTCACTAACATAGATCAATATCGTACTTCTCATATTTCTTGTTTACTAATAAGACATGGCTGCGAATCAAAGATGGGAAATCTCGAAATAATACCTAATTCCAACCAATTAATTCGTAAGATAATTAAAACAAATAATACAAATACCTATATATCAGTACCCTCCCCACTTGTGCGTCATACTCGAGTACTAGTGCCCAACCGAAACTACTTTTTACAGCCGAAACAGAAACCAAAACGTCTGTGTAAATTATAAGGTCAATATTTATGTGGGAAGAAAAATAAATAGTCTATCATAATCAATCAGTTTTTACACTTTATAGATAATTTCAGTTTATAATAAATTTAGGTGATAAGTCACTCAATTAAACGGATTCGCGATTATCCGGACTACCAACCGCGACTTATGTATTGTACCCACAGAAATATTAATACTTAATATAATAAATAATCTTAAAATAATCTTATTCATTTTTCTGTGATTGTACCTACCTAAGTACTAGCTACAAATCGAATTTATGCAAGCATGAACGTGTCTGAAATGGCAGGCATGTCCCGCCCGAGCCCTGCGGGATCGCTGCCCCATGCGTTGCGTTATTGTTTTAGATTTTAGTTAGTAATTGTTACTCCGTTCTAAGTGCGTGTCACGTATACATATTAAAACATGTCAAAGCGCAGAAGAGTGATGTTATCGCTGAAAGGCAAAATAAATGTTATTGATTCATTTAAAAAAGGAGAAAACGGCCGTAAGTTAGCTGGTAAGTATGGTATAGGTACATGATACATCCATGATAAATGAAGAAGAATATAGGTAGATTCCATTTTATTGTACTACAACTGCAAAATAGATAGTTCATTATCTAATGACGGCGGTAAACATCGAAAATGTATCTCTTTATAATTTGTTAATAAACATTGATGTTCGTTAATATGTATTCGTCTTTTAATAAAACCAAAAAATATGTACAACATACTACATAATTATGCATAAAACCAAAGGAGGTTTTTCATACATTCGATTATCCTGATTTTTGATTATCTGAATTAGATAATTTAGTCTGATTAATCGAGTTTCTACTATATCTCAAACTGCGAAATTCGCGACGCACAGACACAAATGAAAGAACTAAAATTGTGAGATGACTATGAGCGCGGCAAATGATACTTTGTCTCTCGCACCTCGTTCTAGCGCAGCGTGAAAACTCACGAATTCGGTTGAGGCTATAGTTTCGGCTCGATTATCAGCCGAAACCGAAACTAAGCCGAAAACCGTTTTTGGCTGAAACTAGGCCGAAACCGAAGCTTCGGTCTGACGCTATCAAGTACACGAATAATTGTTCTTTTCATAGATTACTTCGGCATACTTATGAGGTACATAAAGATAAATATGGCTAGCACATTTAAAATAACTTGAGTCAGAATTCGAATATAGGTATTTATCCTTTATATTATTCAGTTTATAATAATTCATCCATTTTTGCAATTAATTTATTATTTAGCCCTAAATAATATGCTCATTTCGCCCAACTCAAAAACAATAATGAATGTGATTTATTCACATTGCTACTTAATTCATTGGCATATTCGTTAGTCCAACGTGAAATCATGAGTATTATTAAATTCTAAGGTATTTTGAGTTCAGCGTCATCTAGTTTAGTCATCAAGGTCTAATACATCAATTGTCGTAAGAACGAAAAAGCAAGAACTACGAATTTAACGCAGTTTCAAGATTTAAGTTAGATGGCGTTACGTACACCAGACCCATGATAATGACATTTTTACTTTATTTCTATGTTAGTTTTTCGTCTAATAACTGAAATCCGAAAACACTAACTACAACTGACGATGCTTTAGAGAGCCCGCACACATACAATTGAAAGTTGGCTGACTAAATCGCAAGTAGGTGTATTAGGCGTTGTTACTTATGCTAGCCCGCACATCGTCTCCAACTAAATCGTCCAACTAATTAATTGGACACCGATCGTATCGGAATCACGATTCCCTTCCAATTAAAAAGTCGTCCAACTGCTTGTTAGCACGGTTCTCCTATGCAAGTTCGCACACTATCCAACTTAGTTGGACAGTTGTACGGCAAAATGCAAGGTGACCACAAGCGTGCGCGTGATTTCCCCACGCTCGCATCTTGGTCGACGGGTACGATGTCTGTCTCGTGATCACTTGTTGCAAACGAAAAAGTAGAAGAGCTCATAGAGGAAGTTCAAAAAAGGCCAGCGTTGTACAAAAAAACTTGAAACAATTTGTGAGGGTAATATCTGAGTTTATAATGCAATGTATAATGCTTCCCATATTGTAATCTGTTACCTAATATGGGATGCACCCAAAATGTTCTCTATTATGGGGTCTTCTTTTTATTAATGGAGCAATTGGATAGTGTGCGAACTTGCATAGGATAACCATGCTAACAAGCAGTTGGCCGATAGTTGGACAACTTTTTAATCAGAAGGGAATTGTGATTCTGATACGATCGATGTCCAATTAATTAGTTGGACGATTTAGTTGGAGACGATGTGCGGGCTAGCATAAGTAACTACGCCTAATACACCTACTTACGATTTAGTCGGCCAACTTACAATTGTATGTCTGCGGCCGCTCTTAGAGAGCCCGCATACATACAATTGCAAGTTGGACAACTATCGTACAACTAAACTGCGTACATTTACGATTTAGTTGGCCAGCTTTATTTAATTGGTTACACGCCGCAGACTTCACCGATTTAGTCGGTGCCAGTATTGCCAGCGCGGTGCGTGTGCGTGAAAATGCGGGAAAAACCTTTTAATTGCTCTATTAATAAAAAGAAGACGAAAACGTGTTTTTGTATGTAAATGAAAAGGAAAATTGTTTTGTTGAATACCACGAGGTTAATCTGTAATTAAAACCCATTAATTTAATTATTACTAAGTCAAAATAGGATCTCATTACTTCTGTAGTTTCTATCAAAGTTTCTAACATTGAGATAACATGAAGATCCCGTAACAGTACTTTTAAGTCTAGGTCTTGGAAATAGTACTTCTAGGTATAATAAAAATCTAAAAAAAATCTGTGCGTTTCCATTTACCTACCTCATTATAATAATAAACTTTAAAAGCGGAAATTCGTTAAAAATCACTTGCTTTTAAAATGGTTTCGTATATAAAATACTAATTATGTACTCTAATAATTCTATTTAGTAATTAAATGAAGTAAGTGATATAAGAGGTCAAACTATTAATATGTATTTTGAAATGGAGGGTAGGACGATCCACCATTATCCCATGGTTAATCAAAATACTAAATATCTCAACAAAACAATTTAATTTGCAATAGGACATAAATCTTGTGTATGATCTTGCCCCTCCCTTTATGAGCAACCTCAAGAACTTCAACTTTCAGTTTGCCGCAATCTCGCATGAAGCATCTTCAAGACGTTTCGGCATTAAAGGCGGCGCCTACAATTTGCCACCTTATCCCTAGCCTTTTATGGTCAGTCGGTGGCTTGCAATAAAAAAATAATATCTTTCATTTCGAAACAACAAATTATCATTAGTAGATCGCTTAGAAGCTAAGTCTTGACCAGAGGTTTTAGGCAGCCAGATAGTAAGAATATATAATCGACATCCATTGAGTGGCATGTGGTTTCCCGTGGGGAGAACCTCACAATCGCCACGCCTGGTGCGTTGGCAACCATAGTTGTTTTGTAGCAGAGCACTGCCTACCCAGTTTTTGAGGCTCACAGAACAATAAGAGGTGTCCAACATTTAATTCTTATTCCATCGTTACACTAAGGACACAGAAGTCCCCCCAGAGCTCACGTTATAAACATTTAGTCTGTTATTTCTCGGTAAGTAAACATCACCTTCTCAGCCCACATAAGTCTCACCATTAGGCTCGGGCCTCCTCCATAGTGAGAGGACAATCGACATATTATACTGCGCTGTTCAGACGTATTAGCATAGTCAAGTTTACCTTCTGTTGCATTATCTGCATATTATATCTTCTCATCTTCTTTTCCTAGTCATCTTTTACGACACAGGCAAGATAGGGAAGGTGGTGAAGTGTATTCTTCACCACACGGCAAGTAAACAGTATTAGTTATAGTATTGGCAACATTTAATAAGTGTTTTAATGATCAGGGATTTAAGGAATAATTGTATGCACCTGCTCAACGGAATGATGTGATAATAAATTTAAGGTATAATCACATCACCCCACGTTACAGTATTTATTTTTATTGTATATATACTTTAATGGCTATAGAATATTACACTTGAAATTTGAAAGTTTAATATTATCGGTAAATATGGCGAACCATTACTATCTACTTTAGTATAACTAGGTTTAAATATTGACACAATAATTGAAAACCACAAAGTTCAATATAAATGAATAGATATGATTACAAAACAATGTTATCCCAAATCGTTCTACATTTTAATAGTTGTATCAAACAAGCTTCAAAATATGTTTTAATTATTTTCTACTTGCTCTTATAACAACAAAAGGGAGTAATCATTACTTGTCATTTAGAATATCAGTTACGTGTATACTTATTACTAACCTACTAAGAGACAATAAAGAAACTATACCGATGTAAATTCGTCGATGTTTTAAATTTCGTCCAATGTCTTGACACGATGAGTGATGATCAATTGCAGTGATCGATTTTGTACAAAGTTATAACCATGTCAGATAGGATATAGCGCTATGATGGCCTGCGATAGCCTCTGTGTGTTTCGAGCCTACATCAAGGGAAAGGTAGCAAGTGGCTCTGTACACACATCTACATTATCCACTACTCAGTCTATGTTTAAATTTATTTCAACCAGGTATTTAATGGGTTATTAATGAATTAAGGCGTAGACGCATTCGCCATTGTTTAGCATAATGAACGTCCAATTCAATCCTGTCAAATTACCTGAAGCTTTTCAATAAAATCTTATCATAAAATTAGTCATTTTCTTTATTGTCTCAATTAATATATAAGAGAGATTACTTTGATATTGTGTAATTAATCTTATATTAATTTATGTAGATAATATAATAGCTCGCTAATTGTAACGAACAGTCAGCTAGCACACGTAAACTATGTGCCACCGACAGAGACCAAGCACCTAGCTCTAGACACATTCGCAATACACTGAAACAGGCTCACATACCGATGGTCGGACATAAATGTATCTTCGGCCTCATTATAATCCTACTTAACAGTACAACTATGTAAATGCGAGCGCAAACTGCATACGGTCTATCCCGATAGCCACTTCGACATAGTGTCTGCGACTGATGTAATACACTCGTTTTCTAAACTATTTACTTTATTATTATTAATTCCTTAATTTGAGACTAATGGCAGTGATGGTCAGCAATGCGGGTGGGACGTTCGTCAACCATGCCCTATAATGGAAATCAAAATCTTACGAGAAACAATTATATTTTTTTTTTTCTGATCTACTTTTATCTTTACTGGTTTATACTATTTATTCTAGGAACGGACCAACCTTCAATATATACTCCGTCATTTTACCTCACCTTACACACTAAACGTATGAAATTGGTTACATATTATCATATTATAATGCTATGGTTAAATACCAACTATGTTATTATATTTTGAGATTTAAAACCTATACACTTACGAATTATTACTTATGGTTATAATATCGATTGCAAATAATGAGTCGGGACTATTGAAAAATATATGTGAAGTAACTAATGCGGTTTAATATACGACCGACTAAAATGAACAAAGACAAACTACTGTCAAGCCACACTTCAACATCATTTATTTATACAAATTTAGAACTATTCCAACTTGATCGCGTTCTGCATTAACAACCCTGATAGATACACACGTAAATCTCCAAGTGATGAGAAACTGGAATGTATTGGTAGAAACTATTTACTAAAATAAGTCACTTTAAGCCTGTTTCAGTGACTAACAACTGTCAAACAACCCACTCGGAAATCAAACATTACAAAATAAACAACATCATTCATTCAATGATCGAGTCAATCATCTCAGATTATAGCGAATACACGAGGGATGAGTTTATAAAAAAATGATAAGAAACAAAAATCCATCAAATGATACGAGATGAATAAGTACATGAAAGAAAATATTATGTGGCGAGCTAGTGCGTACAACATATACGTGTACAGAGGACTCATACATACATACATCTAATACAAACTGAGTAACTCAATTACAGAAATACACTATCAATTTTGAGTAAAAATTTTCTAAACCCTAACAATAAATAGAATATCAAAAATTTATGGACTATGAATAACAGTCTTGCTGGCTTTCGATATCAAAAATTTGTAAATTGTATAATTTTGATTGTAAAAACCAATAAAATACAAGAATCTCAAAACATTGTAAACGTACACATTGACTCTTACAGTAGAATTAAGAGTTGCGTTTTGTCGAATGATTTTATTATTCGAATTTATTTAATAATGTATCAGCCAATTTTTGGTATTAATTATTCTAGACTTAAAGAGTAGGTGGCGTGAATTTAATCAAAATGACGTAATGCATTTTAACGTCAAAAATATTAAACAAAGAATTCAAGTATTGACTTTGAACTTAATAAAAATTATATCACGTATCACACGAGATAGCTTTGTGCCTGCCTCCAATAAGATGAAGATTCCTTATATATCATTCATAGCCCTGTTCACAAACCCTGTCAAAAGTTAACCTCCATAGTTGGTATCGTGCTAACAGTTTGCACCTAGTATCCGTGGAACATTACAATTAGGTAGGTGGACAACTACCTGCTTTGAGCTAGATAACAGAAAATTGGCACTTTGCCTATTGTCTCCAATGAATTAACGAGAATATGTCTACCAAATACCGGCACAACATTCAAAGGATCGACTCCAGTTCCATACATATCATACGATAACGCGATGCAAGTAGACTATTACGACAATACTACACTATAAATCTTAAATTTATTGGATAAATGATTGTTTATATCCTCTAACTGAATTACTTATTTCATATTTTATCTTATTAGCAATATTTAATAACAAAATAATAGCACGTTATAAATACATAAAGCATAACTATTAAACGTAGAAATTATAAGTCTCTAAGATACAATAAAGTCAACACGACACGACATCGATCAAATTTTATATAATTACTTTTTAAATACAAAATGAAACAAAGACCACATTATGACGCATTGGCGTCCCAACTGAAGTAACGGGAAAGACAAATGGATTTACACGCTTATAATATACAGAATCTATTACGAGTCCGACTCTTATAATGTATAATTCAACTTGTTAACATTACGGTATAATCAAATTGGGCGCGTTACTGCGTTTACTTCTCCGTCTCCTGTTCGTCGTCTTTCTCCTTTGCTTTTTCATCGCTTTCTTTCTCAACCTCCTTCTCCTTTTCATCACCCTGAAATTTTACAAAAAATATTAAGATTTCAAATTTATAAAGTTAAATTGTTTTTTTTAAGATATATAATTTTATACCTTGCCCTTTTCCGGTTCATCAGGCAGTGGCTGTTTCTCAGCGGGTGCCGTGGCCTCTTTGGCCTCCTTTACAGGCTTAGGTAGATGAGCATTTAGATCAAGAGTGGCGCAAATGTCGTCCCAATCTCGGAAAGCACATTCCTTGATACGCGATACCAAGCCCACAAGGTTAGGAAAAGATTCGTTCATAGAATCTCGCAACGGGTGGGCAACTTCCTTGTCAATGAAGTGGATCTGCGCGAGGTTCGCGAACGCAACCACATCCAGCTGTAACAAGTTAAATTACATCTTAAAACACTGCTGTAATCATATTCATTCATCCAACTATCGATCTCTCCCAAGTCTTGTTGAACATTCACTTACATAATAATATTAGTAGGTAATATTCTGCTATTACCCTAATCGAATGTTTGAAAGTCGGGGTGGCGGTTCCTAAGGAAGCATTACTGCTTATTTTTTTGACGATCCCTCAACCGACTTTTATTACTCCTATGGACAAGTAAGGCTTAGTAATATCGCGTTACCCTTTGTAATCTTGCTTAAAATGTAAAATAAAAGTCGGTAGATAAACACTTACAAGAGTCGGTTCATCACCGAAGAAGAATGGCCTATCGGACAGTAGGTCCGATAGAACGCGTAGATCATTCTTGCCAAGTTCCATAATCTCCTCCTCGCTGTGTACACCGATGCCATGTGCTTTCGCCTTTTTCATGCCCTAGTAAAAATATGCAGAGTAATGAGCGTCTAAACTAACAATTAGTCTAAATTACACACCACACACTGTGTGGTAGCGGCTACGAACACTAACAACACTTACATTACTCGCAAGTGTCGTAAAAAACAACAAAGAATCTTTAATGGGACAACTCCCTCTGACGGCGTCTGGTCCTCCTCCATGTAATTGGTATAGGGACAAGATGATAATATATACTTAAACATTAAAAACCGTTTATGACGACATCATTTAGAACAACACACCGGTTATAATGACCAAAATCAGATACATGGAGGAAAAAAAAATACTATTGCTATCTAACTGCTTTAGAGATGCAGGTTTTAAAGATCTCATAACCAAGTTCTTTGTTTCAATGAATTTTCTAGCTTGTTCGGATGTACTTTCTGTCAAGTTTGCTTTATTTTTAAATTAATTATATTTTTTAAGTAACACCAGAATTTCATTGTTCAATTATACAAGTCTTTTCATAAAAATAGAAATTCTCAACAAACTTGAACTAAAATTGAAACAAAGATTAATAACTGAAATTAATACAAAAACTTTGTGGCGTAATATGAGGGAGGCCTACGTCCAGCAGTGGACGGCGATAGGCTGAAATGATTATGATGAATACAAAAACGTCAAGTTATATAACAAATAATTTCGAAACTTCTATCTAATACAATAATTCAGTTAAAAAAGGAAAGTGACTTCAAAACTATTAATAGATCAAAAAGGAAGGTAATTTAAATTACCTTGCGACCAGCGGTGAACTTGTAACAGAAGTTGAGAATTGGATTCGGCAAACGAGTGTTCAGCACGGTCTGCAGATTCACTTGATAACCCTTGATGACACTGTCCGGATATTTGGCACGCCACCACAGTATCACCCAGGACAGATGATTTTCAATCAAACTGGTCATGGCATATGCCACCACCTTCTGCTCCGGTGTCAAAGCTATAACACATATTATTCAAGTCATATTCTCTGCAGTCGTGAAAGCACATGCGCAACGTCCCAGAATTATCTAGGATATTCCTAGGTCACCCGAGTTTCTTACGGTCATTGCACTGCTGCAACTGTCAGAAAAACGTCGATATTATCAGTCTACCCCTCCGGTTTCTGAATGACCTATATAGTGTTAATTCTGGCATATCAATGGCATCTACAGGTGGGTGCACTACCCAAATTATTAAAAGACTACCATTTAATTTGAAAAATAAACCGATTATACTTTTTGGTATATTAAAATTTATCTTTGATTGATTGTGGTGAAAGGTAACCACCGCTTATGGCATACTACAATACCATAATAAGGATACTGGTTAGGTAAGATTTTCATTTGATATAAAGAAACAACATTAGGTACAATTCGGGTCTAGTATTCAGCTTACTATCCGCGGCTTTATAATATACTAGCAGCGTCCTGCCCTTTCACCCGCAGTTCCTCTTACCATAGGAATATCGGGATAAATTATAGCCTATGTATTATTCTGATATGTAAGCTATATTATTGTGAACTTTCATCAAAATCCATTCAGTAGTTTTTGCGTGAAAGAGCAACAAACATCTTCACATCCTCACAAACTTTCGCGTTTATAAAATTAGTAAGGATCATATAGAGCATGTACAGAATGTAATTTTGTTCATTAATTATATTTTAGGAATATACCAGATATCAGTTTTAGCTACCTCTATTAGTGTAGACGTTGATAGGCTAATGATATAATGGCGAAAAACAAAGGTACGTTACGCACCAATAATGTAATCGAATGCTCTGCAGTGTTTATTGCGCATCTTGTGTCTCCTCTCTATGAATGATAAATATAATTTAATTTAATGTAAATATACACACCTGCATCCAAGTCCTTGTTATACTTTTCGGATAGTTCCTTGATGATAAATGTACTGTCCGCGATCTCTTCTCCGTTCAATTCCACAAATGGCAATTGACCCTTCTTGGAACGAAACTTCGCCTTATGGTCAACGTTCTGGGAACAATAAAAATTAATATTATTGGGCCAAGAATTAACATAGTATATACAATTATTATAGTATATAGAATTAACATAGTATATTAACATATATACTACATTCAATACTTCGTGAAAAATAAATATATTCGCAAAAATACCGCATGGAATGAATTGAAATTTTAATATAGTCTATTAATTCAGATACGAGGACAATCCCTTAGTCGTCATTTACGACACCCACGGGCATGAAAGAGGGTGGTGAATTGTATTCTTACTCAATCACCACACGGAAAGATTATATAACCCCATCGCTCGCATCCATTACTCCCCAGCAGGTGTGGTACGAAGCGCTCAAAGATTGTAAGAGAATATCACTGCAAAACTTGACGAGCTTAATATGCTAGAACAATTAAGCCTTCCGATTGCAAAGGCGATTCGTACTCAATAAAAGCATGTATCTGAACTAAAAATAAGATTGAACGTAACCTACTTATATGTATTAAATTATTTTATGTACCCTACTGCTGTTCACGTATAAATAAAATAACAAAAATGCAAAAATATAATTTTAAAATTATTTTATTATTAAAAACAAAGTTTTAATCTCATCCTAGTCACTGTAATTCTTATTATTAGTTTTTAATAGTACTTTGTTTCAGAATTACAGATGGACACATCAGCATTCAGCCTAACGCCGTCCACTGCTGGACGTAAACGTCAGTGTGCTAATTTTTCGTGCTATATCGGTTACACCCGTTCTTCTACGGATTTCCGTATTCCGGACTCTATCTAGCCGAGAAGTCCTAGGCATAGCTGATACGCTCCATAGCACGCTGAGCGACTTTGAGTTTGGTTATGAGGCCTACATTTAGGGACCATGTTTCTACTAATGTGACCGCGTTTATGGACCCATTACTTTCTTTTCGTATATAAAGATAAGATCATTACAGTTTTGAAAGTTATTTTGTAATTTGGCTGATCTTCCATCAAATTCACAAAACTAATTTATAGAAGCTCCAAATGCCAGCAAACCTTACTATCTTTCAATTGGTCAAAAATCTATCTTATAACTTCCAGGGATCGTATCATTTTTAAGGATGTAAAATATAACACATATAATACAATATTTCTTATCATTCATGCTGGCAAACAAATGTAAGCTCAAGGGGTCGGCCGCTGGTCATAAACCAAGCTTAGGCCTATATACAATCTGTCACAGACCACAAACATAATAATTATGAGGAAACACACATCCTACATTCCAACAGCAATTCTCTGTATTGTATTGTTACACAAAAAGTTAATGAGAATGATAATAGTGATTGGTTATAATAATTAATTAATGTTATTAAAATTACTAATAACTTGTGTCGCCATTAATCATTTGTTTATTTATTACTTGGAAATATGCATTTCAAAATAGTATGTATTATATTTAATATATGTACTGTTCATTCTAGAAATATATTAGATAAATGTGACAATGGGTTAGTCATTGCAGTGTCTGCTATGCCTTAGAAAAATATATAGGAAGCAAATGGTCAATATTGAGAGTAGGTAGTACCGGGGCGCATGCTAAAGGCGTCACAAAGCGTCGAGGGTGTAGGGATAACGGGATGCGGTTCGTTGGTGCGGGGCGAGACGCGTGGCGGGGCGAGCGCGGTTAGGTTTATCTGGTACCGTATCCATGACAACGGTAACCAGACGAGCGCAAGCTTGCTGAGAGTGGGGAGAGCAGCTGTATTGATTTCGACTGCCGAGGTTCACCGGCCGGCCAGCCTACCCCGCACACCCCGCTACACATCGCTCTCAGACTGCTGCATTAATATTATCAATTTCGCTATCATTATCCCATGTACATTTAGACTTTCATTAATATTGATCTTATATTATTTATTAACTCAAGGATATAGCAAGTACAATAATACTGGCTTAACGCAGCTAAAGTTAGCTGATAAATTAAATAAAAATATAAAAGTAGATGCACTCGGATATGTGGAGGCGCGATAAATTGCCCATTGTTCGTCCTTTTATTATGCTGTTAACTCTCATAATAACTCTACAAATCCGACCGTTATTTTTAGAGATTATCGCGATCAAACAAATAGGTATTTACAAATATAAATATATATATATATATAATATTGTAATATTGATGTAGTCACAAATCATTCAAAACAATTACAGATAAATGTGTAGGATGCGTTACTTATTCTCACGGCAATCATTCATCACACTATGTTGAAACTTTATACATATGTTTCTTAAAAAATAAGAGAGGAGTAGGACTACGAGTGACATTAAAATTATTGATGATTATTGATTGTAATTTTTAGGGCGTATATGGTAATAGACGGCTTCGCGCTGTTACAAATCTTGGTATTTTTATAAAACTGCGTTTGGACCAATACCCGTTGCTAATAGTAGGTAACCAAACAAGTTGCCTCCATAAAAATCGTTAAGTTTCACGATACTACTCTAATTTATATTTAGATTGTACCCTAAAGAGGTCTTAAGAGTACAACTTCCATAATTATCTTAATTTCATTTTTCTATTTGATTCTATAAAAAATATCTTACGTTTTTAGGGATATATTTATTAAAAAACCTTTCGCAACGAAAACCTATTCCTCCTGAACAAACTTTGGGCGTACCAATTTCAAGTTGGTAGTAGTTATTTAATGTCATCTCGTGATTAACAGACGAAGAAGTTTTTTAGAACTTTATACCACGGGTAGTTTTGTTCTTTTTTCTTTTTAAACGCTTATTGAAAAAGGCACAGTAAAACAATAAAACCATAAATATCAACAGAAACTATTTGTTATGTTAGAAGCCTTGTTCAACAGATGATTGTCTTTCAAGTACTTAGCTCATTACAAAGCGTTTGGTTTGTTATCTAAAATAATTCCCATGGAGTGGTAGCAGACAGTCGTTTATAAAACTTAACCAGCTACCATCATTATCATTGGTGCATTCCTATTTTATGAGTGTAATTAAAATATATATTATATCCTATCATATAAATACTAATAACTGTAGAAGAATTATAATATGAATTCAAGTGTCAAAAAATTAACAAGACGATTAAAGATACTTAAATAATTTTAATTTGAAAACATCGGTGGGCGCGTTGCCGACGGGTCCTACATTCGAAGGACGCACCCCGGCGAAGGAGAATTGCGGGGTTCGGGGTTGGTCGATGGCCGGCTGGGCTAGCTGCGCGACGCCGTCGTATCGGGCGGGGTCGCGCATGCGCTCTTACGATTCAGGTCGAAGCCCTCGCGGTTGCCGACCCCTGTGTCTAGGCGTTCGCTCATATAATAATGATATTCCCACCCGAGTATGTGGTATTTGGGAGTCATTAGTGTTCTATTCAAAGACAAGGGTTATAAATTATCGATTTCTGAACTAGATTAGATATTTATTAACAGCTCATAGGCGTTGATTTTATAAGTTCCTGATATATACGTAATTTACTTTGTTGTTTCCATTAGTGTCAGTCTGTCTAGTTAACTATGAAGGACTACAATTTTATAACGAATCACAGATACATAGATAACGCACTAGTAAATTTTATACAAAATATAACAAATTGTATGTACACTGATAGTGTAAAATATTATATACATTGTGAGAATGTATGTATGTGAAGTTAAAAATAAATATTTAGGCTTGAGCAACTGCGGCGGTTTGGTTCCCTCGCTTGCGATAGCTATTAACAGTTCAAATTAAACCGGTGTTTTTGCTGTTTAACATGTTTACACTAAGTATGTATGTGGAATACCATGCTAGGTAAAACAAATAATATTTGTTATATTACAGCTAATTTTAACAATGTATGTTACTGTTAAGCATGGTCGGTTAGGATAAACAAGGCAACATTGTACAGTATGTAACACGTTCGTAACACTAGCAGCGAGGCGTGCTTTTCTAAAACAAAAACACTGAAATGCATGATTTTAGAAAAAAAAATAATGTTTCATAATTTCGTATTATAGTTTCTCAATTAAATTAATTGACATTGTCACGTAAAACGCCCTGTTCAAAGTAAAGCAGTAGGTACTGAATGATGAAAGAGTATAGAACTAGAATAACAGGTATAGACTAGTCAACAGAACATTTTAAATTCTCTATTACGATTGATATTATAAAACGTTTCCCACCAACTTCTGTAAATCAATACCAATATGTATCTTATGTTAAATTACGGGTAATTTTAACAATGTCCGTTACTGTTACCATCGTCGATGAGGGTAAACGGCCCATTGTTATCTGTATTTCGTAGAATGAATATGGCAATGTTTTTTATTTCAATTTTCCAATAATACATTAATTAAAATACTGAGTAAAATATATATATGAATACGATAGGGCAGGACTGATGATAATCCATTGGATTATTACAGCCCTGTTTGCGCGAGTAGCTATTCTTATACATAAGTAGTATCATATTTAATAGAACTTTAATTAAGTGTAATGATTATATTATTGCTACCATGAAAGAGCGTTTTATTGATTTTATACACGTCTTACAAGCTTTTATTTAGTTTCACCCGGCCCGATTTCAGTCTGTAATCAAATTTTGTATGTTAAATTTGACCTATTTTTCGATGCTCGATTGTGATGAAATTTTGCATATATGTTTATTCAATGTGCAATACGCAATATTTTCTATTTATTTCTATTCAAATCTAAGCGATCGAAAATAAAAAATCGATTAAGTTACACTAAATGCAATCCTACTGCCGTAGCTCCAAGATGATGGAGTACATTTTATTTACAGTCCCATAAAATCAAGTGAAAAGGCATGATGGTTAGAAAATGATACAAGTGCTATCACGTTAAATATGTTCCCAGAGGTGACGATGGTATCGTGAAATGAATGTGAGATGTAAAGTTCAATTACTATCTTGTATACAAAATTATAACAATGGCTAAAGTAGTTATTTAACGAACCGACGTCCGTCCCAGCTTCGACAAGAACATCAGTCTTTTTTTTTGTATTGCTAATGGTGGCAAACAAGCAAAAAGTACACCTGATGGTAAGTGTTGCTGCCGCTTATGGACCTTTGCTAGGTCACTGCCTACCGTGGAGAAAGTGAAAGGAGCGTGAATACGTGCAATGAGGTTCGGTGAAACTAAAGGCATCACCAAAACACACCACAGGCAAAAATCTTCAGAAAGTTGGGCTTCCGGCTCTCTTGCTCACCGAACGCAGCGCAGTAACAAATTCCTGCTACTCAGATGTCGATTTTCTGCGAGAGTGTGGTACTACCATGGACGGACCGGCTCGCGGCTGTAGACAGACAACTGTCAACAGTGTGGTCCTACCACTCTACTCTTGTTCCAGAATTAAAGAAATTATCTAAACCCACGAGCGACCCACAAGTGTTGTATAGTCCCTTAAGACTTAGTTTCAGGTCGTTACATTCTTTTTCAGTTTATTCAGCCTCGAGGTCTATTACATTCTATTCCATCAGACTATACAGGTTCACGGTGTTAGGCCTTTATTATGCTATTGTTTTTTATAAACTAATTGCTATTAAAATTAATATCTTATTCATAAAAATCGCGGCATTTTCTCTCAAGTTAATTTGCATAATTTTGAATTCATTTTTAAGATCTCTTTTTCTCATATCCACAATAAAATATGTTGTTTATCTCAGTTACGGTTTTTATTTTCGCACTAGGCACGATGACTGTATTAACGAATAAAAAAATAAATATGTTATCACATAAAAACCTGCAATTTTATTATAAACAATTAAGATTTTCAACAAATTAAGAGTATAAAATTTCACATTTTTTTGTGTTTGTAGCTGATAGCCGCAGATGGCTTTAACAGCTTAACCCGGACGAAGTAAGCGCTGAGGGCTCAACCCGGAGATAATTGTTAATTAAATAAATATTATTATTATTATTATTTTTTGTTTACATAGTGTCCTTTTGCAATAATAAACGTATTCTATTCTATATTCATCGAGTCGCGTAGTTTGAACTTATACCGTGATTACGGTTTCAATTATTTTCTGCAGCATATAAGGGAAGGGATAAGGAGACTCTGAAAATTGACCAACTTACACGACGCTGATCAGAAGCTATAAGGAATAGTATAAGGCGTGATTTAGAGTTTTTCTACTCTTGTTATGTTATTTGTGTACAATTTTAGTCGTCTAAAACATTCGCCCACGGAAAAAGAAGCGGCAGTGTCACATTACATGTATACTTGGTCTACGACTAAGTATACTAGCTTAAGTACCTATACTAGAGACTAAGTACACCAGACTAAGTATACTAAATTAAATATACTTAATCACTATACAGAAAAGATGCAAGTTAATATAAGGATTATGAATTTTCCTTTCTTGCAATAATATTATCTGTTGCTATTAATATATCTATTAAAACGTGATTTACGATATTGTGAAAGATTGTTGAATTATATTTTAGCACATTACTTAGATTGAAAGCACACAATGTATATGTCATCATCGTCATCATCAGTACAGTTTATATAAGACCCACTGTTAGGCTCGAGCCTCCTCCACAACGTAAGGCCTCATTTACGGAGACGCGGCGCGTCGCGCGTCGCGATAGGCTGCGCGACCCGCACTAAATTCAAATGTGGTTGGATGAGTGCGTTTACGGAGAAGCGATTTTACACGCGTTTGCTTGAAATGGAGCGTGTTCTACGGCCGAGCCCGCGGATGGCATCGTCACGTCTCACGCGGCGTTTATCGCGGCGGCGCACGCAGCGGCGATTCTCGATGAAGCGATGCCTGTGGCGGAACCTTCTGCCAGTCTCATTTGCTAATCGTGCAACACAGACGTAGTTACCGTCGCAACGGAGTATGATATGATAGACTTTTTAGAAGAAAATTGTATTTTAAAAAGTGAGTTATTTAATATAAAGAGTGGCCCAGTGTTTATAATAGCGGAACATGAGAAGTTTGGGTCGGATTAACTGAGAACCCCGCGTGCGCCGCAGCGATGCTCGCCGCGTGCTCCGCTACACGCTTAAGAATACGACGCGGGCGCAGCGGCGGGCATCGCCACTCTTCCCGCCTCGCGTCTCTATAAACAACATCGCATATTATTATAAGTTTGTGTTTACGCGTGCGATGATACGTGCCGCTTCACGCGCCGCAGCTACGTAAACAATAAAAACGTCCGACGCGCCGCGAGACGCCACGCCACACGCGACGCGCGACGCCCCGCGTCTCCGTAAATGAGGCCTATGGGAAAATTGATCTACTATATATACCACGCTGGTCAAACGTGTTGGTATAAGGTTTCCTTTCGAGTGTTCCTTCTCTTGCATAGATGTTGTATACATACTATATCTCTTAGTAGTCTTTTACGACACCCACGGGCAAGAGCGGGGATGGTGACTTGTATTCTTATTCCGGAGGACATGTAATTTAATTAGTTTATTTTCAGGCTTTACATCGCGAAATGAAAGCAAGTAATACACCGCACACTCACATTTAGCGATGTCATAGGTCCTGATAGGGGGTCAGTCTATTGCTGTCGACTGGTTGCGGTTTTCGGCTTCGTACTTTGCTATTAAGAGTTTATCCATACTAATATTATAAATGCGAAAGTAAGGATGTTTGTTTGTTTGTAACGCTTTCACGCTTAAACCACGGAACCGATTTCAAAAATTCTTTCACCAATGGAAAGCTATAATATCAGGGAGTAACATAGGCTATATTTTATCCCGGTATTCCCTCAGGAACGGCAACTACGCCGCGGGTAAAGCGACTGAAACCGAAGCGAAGCAAGGGCGGGTTACTAGTTAGAGAATAAGCCTAACATCCTTTATGCAGAATTAAAATACAACTATCTTCAATGCAAATGAGTGCTAATAATCCAACGAGGCAGTAAATTTAACTTTGACTGAAATTAAAACCAAATCCAAAAATATTTCTATTATCCCTCTCATTTGAGCGCATAAAATTGCTTATTCAACTAATATTGCTTATTCAACTAATATTTAAAGAAATTGATTTAATATTTTTTGAAGACATCAAGATGTACAGAAACAAATCCATAAAGAAACGATTTGAATTAATCAAAAATGTAATAACATACAACACACACCGGCAAAACGGCTATACTATATTAAAGGTTGAATATAGGTGAAAATGTGGTTCTTGCTACGGCACGTATTACGATACTGGCTGGTTTCCTGTAATCTATATTATCTATAACTACCAATAAATAAAATTGAAGTGTCCGTTTGTAATGTACAAAATAATAGGCTTTTTTCACGCTCACACAGTTATTGGCACTATACACATGCCTAAAAATCATTTTATATTTTTTTTTGTCTGTCCGTCTATCTGTCTGTTTGTTCCGGGTAATCTTCAAAACGGCTAGACCGATTTCAAAAATTCTTTCACAAATGACTATAATATCAGCGCGTAAACTAGGCTATATTTTATCCTGGTAACCCACGGGAACTACGCGGGTAAAACGACTAAAACCGAAGCGAAGCGAGGGCGGGTTGCTATTATACATATATAAAACAAAGTCGTGTTATAGTCCGGCCGCTCAGAGATTGCGTTTCTGACAGGTCGTGATTGAATGGGCGATGTAACTTTGAACTGGCGTACTATTTACGGCACAATTTTAAAAATCTTATATTTACCTTATTAACGAGTAATAACATTAATAATTGAATAATTATGCCAACTAATAATAAACGTATTAATTTTGGGCTATGTTTGGCAATAGTTTTTAAAAGTCAAACCATATCAAACTGCGCTGTTTCAAGGTTTTGTCAAATGTTTGTTTTTGTAGTGATGGGACAAAATAACAAGGCAATTGTAATGGAATATTTTTATAATCTTGATATAATCTGTCGGTATAATATTAATAAAACATTATAATTTTATTTTATAATGTACTTACTATTTAATAAAGTTAATAATATGACAAAGGTACGCCCAATCAAAACTTAAGAAAATAAATATCGTGATATCAATCAGATCTATTAAAAAAATGAAAACAAAATGACTTACTACTTTATATTACTTGCGAAAAATGGCTACCCATAATAGCGTTGTGTTGACCGCCATTTTGTGACAGTCACAAAGAGTCATTTCTTGTTGCCTCGCGCGCATAGACTACGTTCTCCAGTGTTTCTCAATTTGTATTTTCTCGTGATTGTTATTGTTGTTTATTTGACTGATTCTCCTTGTTATATCAGTAAGAGGTCAACCTCTGCGCTAATCTAGACTTTTGTTGTACATCATATAATATTACTGTTTTGCACTATTGGTGCAAAATAATAATGCCGAAACGCGGTTAAATATTGAAAATTCATTCATTCATCATCATTCACCACAGTTCATAAACATCCAACTACTGAGCCCGAGCCTCCTCCACCATGGAAGGGAAATTGACCAACTACACCACGCTGGTTAGACGTATTGGTATAGGGTTTTATTTCGAATTTACCTTCTCTTGCTTAGATGTTGTATGCATATTATAATCCCTTAGTCGTCTTTTACGACACCCACTGGTAGTAAAGGGGGGAGGTGAATTGTATTATAATTCCGTCATCACACGGAAGCATATATATATATAGTAGTTATTATCCCAGAAGTGAATACCTTAATAGGTCGTCGCTTCTAGCATCGTTGAAAGCAGCCGTTTTGTTTAGGGAAGGTAAAACTGCTTTATCCAATTTTTTTAAAGATATTGGAGTTCAATATAAAAAAAAAGCCAACAAAAGGAAAATTCTTTTAGAAAGGAATGACATAATTTTAAAAAGAATTAACTTTTTGAAAGAAGTGAAAAAAAAACATGATAATTAGGACAATGCTGCTTGCCGGCATAAGTTCGATATGTTATAGTTGAGCTGGCTCTGGAGTACGTTTATCGCGTTCTTAGAATGCCCCCATTCCACTGCCAGTACAATACTAAGAGCTAATCTGGCCTCAAATAGGGATGTTGACAAAAGTTACAAATTTTGTAAAGTTATGCATTTTAGATTAAAGAGGGTTTTTAAAAACCTAAAACATTATTCTAAGACCTCAATGATTCAAATAAGATTAAATTATTTAAAATTTATAATAAAAAAATATTACCCGATGTCACGTGACTGTGAACACCAATCATAGAGGGTGACGTCATACTCCGGGTGCAACCTGCCTTTACTGTCATTAACAATAGTAAAAATAACTTCGTGAACAATTTCTTACGATAATTTGTAACAACAACAACAATATTTTACAATTTTTATCACAATGGAGTCTGGATTAATAAAAGGAAGTAGTTGTAACTTACCAAAGATTGACTCTTTGATGGTGGCAAGTTATTTTGTTAGAAACAAGGACTTGTGTAGCGGAACTTAAAAATGTGAAAATATCTTTGTAAGTATTTATAATTTTACATTGATACACTTAATTATATATAAGTGATAGAGACACTACTTATTTCGCATACTATTTATCATGTAAGGAACACCTTTCATACATATTTACCAAATAAATAAGAAGTTAGGTTATGTACAAAGTTTAGTAGTATATTTACGCTCCTATTTTGTCTGTTTGCAGATCTTCAAGAAAATTTTATGGAGATGATGCCATAGTGTACGTACAGTTGAGAGGAGAATCAAATATTTGCAGTGTTGGATTAAGGCAGCGCGGGGCCTGTAGCAAATTCTGACGAAAGGCCCTTGGTTTGCTTCAGGTTCTTCAGTTTATCCTCCCCGAGGGGGAGGACGTCGGTCGAGGAGAGGGTATTCCTCAGTGGATATTCCGTCGGGCCAACCACTGACGACTAGTCACCCTGCTCCGGTGCTTGGTCCAACGACGAAGGCGACGTATCACGGGTGGGTTACCGGTGTTCGTGCTTACGCCCCTCTGTCGCCCCGGACGGAGCGGAGCGAGGAGTGCGCCGACCGTAGCCCACCCCCAAAATAAAAAGGTTCTTAAGTTTAGGGTATTAAATTGAATTGAAAACTGTTAAGGCATGCAAGATATTTTACGCTCCTATCTAGATTGATATTTTTTTAATTACAGTTAGACAGGCGTTGGAGCGCGGGGCCCCCCCAATTCGCGGGGCCTGTAGCATTTGCTACTCTTGCTATATGGCTAATCCGGCACTGAATATTTGTATGGTGAAGTGTCGTGTTTGCCCTGAATATAACGTTCGTGCTAAACCATATTATAGTTACTGTCAATGTGGCCAAAAAAAATAATGTTGTTATTAGTGCTCAATGCCACGTTTATGCTGCGTACGCGGGTGTGTGCAGACATGCAGTGGCTTTTTAATGGGCGGCATCAAGCAAGTGAACAGCTGTCTTGTATGCAGGTACAATGCTACTGGAAAAATCTGAACTGTCCAAGGTGGGAACAACACTAAACTTCAGTACCACTACAGATTTAGGAAGAGGTCATGCTTCTACATTCTCAGGTTTTTGACAAATTTATTGTATAAGCTACAAAACACGTCAGAAACTGGATTATAAAGGCATGTGCAAAACATTTCTAATGAGCTAGAAGGCCTCTATGTACCAGTTAGAGTAGAACTATAGCAAACAATGTAGTGAAAAGTTCATCAAGCACATAACTGGACTATTTTGGCAAGTCACCATCTGCCACCGTTCAATACTATGCTGCAAGGGATAGAGAGCAGACAACGTTTAAAATCAAGTTTTAAATAAAATAGTCCACCAAACCTCACAACCCCATAACCAGGTTTTAGATACCATCATTATACAATAGTTTTACACCTACCATTGGCACTCCACAAATGTTATGTGCTAACGTGGAGTGTCATCGGTAGATGTCCCATCCCATTTTAACATTAAATTTCTCCAAAGACCTTTGCATGTTGCATACATATCCCCATGTAAGCCTACCAAAGGACCGGGTATCTTCCCAAAATCCAAGATACATAAGTTACTATTATATTAGTGGACTTTGAGGAAGAATATGTAAATCGTTTATATAGAATATGTAACCTTTATTAAAACAACAGAAATGTAGTGAGTAAAATATAATAAATAAAAACACTGATTATTTATATTTCTTTTATTTTCAAATAACATTTATTTTGTATAAACCCCCTTAGGTGGCACTTACATACTACCAAAATTTCAAAAATTGTCTAGGTAATGCATCATCATCATAGCCCATATGCATCCCACTACTGCGCTTGAGCCTCTTTCACATTGGGAGGGATATTGATCTACTATACCACTCTGGTTAGGTGGGTTGATATAGGGTTTTTGAATTTGCCTTTTCTTGCATAGTATGTGTGTCTGCATAAAGCATCCCTAGTCAGCTTTTATGATACCTATGGGCAAGAGGGAATGGTGAATTGTATTCTTACTCTGTCACCACACAAGAATTAAGATACATCTTGAATTTTCTTCAGACACTGCATATTAGGAATACCTACTACCATGTTCATTTATAATTTTAATCAAAACAATTTTTTTTAGTACAGCAATATAGAACTGATCTTTTTCTATCTCATTCATGCTACATGTTCTACCAAATTAATTCATGTTATACTTGAGCAAAATGGTTGTGGTTTTATAAATGGAATCGAATCTGAAATTTTTAATATTAAGAATTTTTAATAGAGAAATTGATACAGATGCTGTATAAATCTTTATAAGAAAGGTTTATTTCATATGTGATTTGATTTCAGTCCGAGTAGTTTTACTTCCATTTTAGCTATGATGTATATTTGTGCTGCTTTATCAACTTTGATATTTTAATTTCTTGTTCTTGGAGTAGCTCTAAAAAAAAGATAATTAAGTCTTTGAGTAAACTTTTTATTTAATTCTTTTTAAAGAAGTTATACATAATCTAAGCCTGTTTAGTATGCATGAATCAGATACAACAGACAATATGAGAGAACAGGGTTATTAACTAGAACATTCAGATATTAAATTAGACCCGTTGCCTAACTTATGTGGTATATTAAACAAAATTGCCTACATCGTACATAGTAGATATAGAACCAAGTTTTATCATAACCGGTACATAGGTACCGGATATGATAAAACTTGGTTCATAGGGTAACAATGATACAGTAACGGACAAGTGGTACTTGTAAATTTATACCATTTTACGATGTCAATGAGTACCAACCCTCACCTTGCCTTGGATAGTTAAATGTTGAAATTGTATTTATATTGAAGAGCAGCAGTTCTTATCTCTTCTTCACATTCTTTTATCAATGCGAGTCTTTGCCTTTTTGCAACGGCTGGTTGACAGATATCAGTAGAAGTAGCTACTAGCTCTCCTTGGTTGGTAAGCGAATTTAGTAAGCAAACAACCAGATCTTATCCTTATTCGAGATACTACACCCATTGTAGTATATTCAACATCATTTTCCATGTCATTTTAAAGCTGAAATTTGATTTATTACCAATTAGTTACTTAAAAGTAGCCCAATAAACAAACGACAATAAGCACTTAATTTTTATTACGTGACCTAAAATAATTTGTAGTTTATTAGGACTTACATCGAAATGATCTTCATAAAAAAGACTGGTGTTTGTTGGTCATTGATGTTGGATGTCTTCTTGCGAGTGTTAACCATTTACTCCTTACTTTTGCAACTTTTCGCACGATTTTAAACAGTTTTTTAGTGTGTACTGATTGATGTACTATCGCACATCGGCACTGCACGGCATTTGTGAAATGACATATTCATTTTACTGCTTTTATATAAACTTAATCGTAAGAACTTAGTAAAATCTATTAACTTTGATAGACGCGGACTTTGTTTAGCGGAGCCCGGAGCGTGACGTAGATCATAGTCACGGGACAATTTGGAACGTTTTAGCGGCAATTTTGAAAAATATTTTTATTTGCATATTTTAATATTGAAATATGCTATATTTTTTCATGAGGTCAATATTTTCATGTTTATATAGGGTCTATCTATAAAATAAAATGAATTTCAAAAATTTGTCAACATCCCCATTAAAGATTGTGCAGCCGACCATAATACCTCTTCACCGTATAGCATAAAAAAGATGAAGGCACTTAAAAAAACATGCGAAATAATTCCTATAAGTTTAACAAAATCTATATTAAATTGAATAAATATGCATAATGAATGCAATAAATAACATTATTAAATATAATGAATGTTATTTATTGTACATCACTAGTTATGACGAATTGAAAGGTGTCAGAACCGCAATCTCTGAGCGGCCGGAGTATAGTTACACTATTTATAACTCAAAAACGGCTATACGGATTTGGCTGAAAATTGGTGGGGAGGTAGCTTAGAACCAGGAGACGAACATAGGATATATTTTTATCCCGTCCGACCGCGTTCCTGTGTGACTTGACATAAAACGTCAAAGAGAATACAAGTGACTATAAAACGTGGTATAACAAAAACGCACCTGACAAGTAATAACAAAACGCAAATGACAGCTAAATGTAATTTTGTTAAGTATGCTTGAAAATTTGATAATTATAATTTTGTCAGAAATCAATAAATAATGAGTAATTAGTATTCTCTTTGAATCATCATTATCAATGCCGCGACCAAGACGATCGAATCATTCCCGAAAGCCGTAATGCAAGAAGGATAAGAAATATTGCGAAAGGACTGAAGAACAAGAAATTGCCCGTGAAGATCGCCGCGATAGTATGGCTCGACTTCGTGCTTCTATTGATTGCACAAGAGCAAAGTGAGGCAGCCTGTGAAATGGCGTTGGCAATGCGAAATCGTCGAGCGGATCAACAAGTTCTTAGCGGATCTCCGGGATGTGTGCATACGTGCTTGGAGACCCTACACCCGCAGCCAGCGCCATCACCGCGACCGCACGGTCTCCCTTCAGGCTAGCCTCCGTCGCGCCAAGAACTTTAGGCTACAGGATGGAGTCTCGAACTAGACTTCTAACCCACCCCCTATCGCACGGCGCTGAGTAAGATCCGATCGCGGCATATTCCGAGACTAGATTTAATATAGAAAATATATTTACGAAAAAAAATATGGCGGTACGAAGTTCGCCGAGTCAGCTAGTTTAAAATAAAATGTTCTGAATAGGAAAAACAACCGCTTATCACTTATTTATTATTGCCCGTCTTGTAAGAATACAATTCACCACCTCAAATCTCGCCCTTACCAGAAATATTCCTTAGACCCCTTTCCACACTTTATCTATAACAAACGGTCTTTAAAGACATTTTTTTTTTGTGGAAAATAAACTAAACTGGTCAGTAAACGACGTACCAAGAGCAGAGATGCTTGGCAACCGCAGAAACCCTTGTATAATAGCTATCTAAACTCGAAATAAGCTTGAGGAAGATTCAGTTGTGGCAGTAAGTAGGCGTATAGTACGAAGAAGACCCTATAGGTCTTGGTTTAAGTTCATTTTTGCCCACCAGAGATACAAAACATCAGCATCAGGCTTCCCTTGGGTGCGTCAGCTTTGGAACGCTGACCAGTAGAAAAGTTTTATTCAGTGATGAATGCCGAATTCTTTTAAATTAAGTTGATAGAAGAAAAAGTAGAGGTTAATATAATAATCAAACAATTTCCAAACAGTGTCATATACATTTCGGTGTCATAGGGGCCGCATCTATAATGATATGAGAGGGATGTTTGAGAACTCGTGCGGATTTAGTGGTGATCGATGGAGGGAACAAGTACCCCATTCCCCGTTAAAATCC
The DNA here is from genome assembly GCA_032191425.1 of Lymantria dispar. NCBI lineage: Eukaryota > Metazoa > Arthropoda > Insecta > Lepidoptera > Erebidae > Lymantria > Lymantria dispar. Next base: position 19,622,615 of record CM063440.1, read on the forward strand.
TCAAGTCAGCTAACAAAAAAAACCGATAACCTAGAAATCCTTGAAATATTCATAAACATCTCAGTTGTAAAATAAAAAAAATCACGCCGTATCATAATCGGTCCATTAAATTAGGAGCTACAATGCCACAGACATACAGCCACATTAAACTTTAACACACCTTTTTGTGAATCGAAGGTAAAAAATTCTATACCATTTGTGGAGATTATTTTATAGTTAGATATTTAAAAAATATTTATTGATGAGCGACTGACATTCCTCTCTGAAGAAATAAAAAGTTAAGTAATGTTCATGTTATAGCGGAAGGAAAACAACAGTAATATACAGGAATAACAAGTAAAATTTAACAGCAATAATTGCCATAATAATATACTGTAATGCATCGGTTTTAAATATCTACGTTTAGAACTAAGAAGCAGAATATCAAGAGTAAAGTAAAGAATGTTTGAGTAGCAAAAAAAAAATTTTTGATAATGTGTCAACTCTGTGCCAGAAGTAATGTTAACCCCGTAAGTCACTCTCAGCTCAAATTATTAGCCAGCATTCTTCAAGAATGCTTTAAGAGTTGTAATAACTGACAGGCAGGAAGGATAATGACTTATTTTTAATTATATTGTCAACAGCGTACGTACGACGACGTAGTAAATAATCACCACATTACTATATTAACCTTTTCCATTTCTACATCATTTATTAAATATTGAACGAATCCATACAGCCATCAGCTTGTGGACGTCCACTATTAGACATAAGCTGCCCACGAGAGTGCCACTCGGAACGGTCTTGTGCCACTTGCGTCTGCAATACCGAGCATAACCCGCTCCATAACACGTCGAGTGCCTGAGCTTTGTTATGAGGCCATCATTTAAGTTAAGAAAATAAATGTAGCACTTTGTGAATAAAAGATCTGTTAATGGTATAATTGCACCTCCCATCGGCGTCTCGATCACCGTCCATTCGGTTGAGATTAGCATCCGGGCCCATATGAGGTACTTGGGCCTGGTACTCGACGGGCAATGGTGGTTCCGGGAGCATTTCCGCAGGCTCGCTCCACGGTTCGTCGTCGCGGCGTCCCTATCGGCATAAGCCCTATCGTGGCTTATGCCGAACGTTGGCGGACCGAGCGCTGCGTGCCGACGGCTGTACGCGGGGGTCATCCGGTCGATCCGTCCTTCCCGAGGGGGGGGACGTCGGTCGATGGGAGGGTACCCCAATAGGGGGTATTCTGTCGGGCCGACCACTGATGTCAAGTAACCCTGCTCCGGTGGTCGGCCCAACGACGAAGGCGACGGGGTGTTCGGGTGGGTTGCAGGTGTGCGTGCTTCCGCCCCTCTGTCGCCCCGGACGGAGTGGTGCGGAGGCGCGCCGACCGCAGCCCACCCACAAAAAAAAATGGTATAATTGCAAGATTTTTCGTATATATCTACATTTTAAAAAATACAGTTACATATTTTCAACGCAACCTTCCACTTTTAGCAAACAGCGATATTTTTTAGAAAAAGTTAAAATATAATGCGTCACCACTCATAAAGATACATACAAATAAGCTGCAAGCATCTAAGCATTCCAATCAATCCAGTGGTTTAGAGGTTAATAATACAATGTATCACCAACTTACCCGTGGGAAACATGAAAACAGACTAAGGGAACACCAACGAGTAGTATGGTAGTAGAAAACTCATAAAACCAACTACGAACGGCAAACCACCCTCTAAGCATATCTAATATGATTTAGTCGTCCTCCGTGGGGAGTTTTATGTCCTACATTGGACCTCGTTAGGCTGATGGATAGATTGATCTAAGAGTATTCGAAATATTTAGAGTATACTCCAATTTAAGCCTGTTTGCAATTGTGGACGTTGATGGGCTGTAGGATGAATGCTATCTAATAAATATTTTTCATACAAACCTGTTAATGATTTAGCATGATGTCTACCAACAAAGCGTTAATAAAAAAATATTAACGTCACTACAACATTGCAAAATAATTTTTATTGAAACAACATAACAAACCGCTACGTTGTTTACAAGTTAATAATATTTTACGAAGGATTTCCTTAATTGGATTTGAAAAAAATTAATCAATTGGATTCCCCTTTCCTTGTTTTGACAAAGATGATTAAACGTAACTTATACGTATAGGATTAAATTTAGCACAGCAGAAATGGTTCGCAATTATAAAATCTTGGCAGACAGCAGTAGAGGGACTCCGACATACTTACTAAAATGTTAATATTCACGCAACTTATACTTACTTATCCTAAGATTAAGTACTCCACCATTTTATAACTAGAATTAAGCCTTGTCATCATCATCATCATTTGCGGACGATATAGTCGTTATGGCAGAATCCATGGAGGACCTTGGCACAATGCTCAATGATCTCAGCAGGGTATCCCAACTAGTGGGTTTACGAATGAACATGGACAAGACGAAAGTCATGTCAAATGCCCATGTCATTCCTGTACCGGTCCTAGTTGGCAATGCGATTCTTGAAGTTGTCGATCACTATGTTTACCTAGGACAAACAGTCCAGTTAGGTAGATCCAATTTCGAGAAAGAGATCAGCCGACGAATCCAACTCGGTTGGGCAGCGTTCGGGAAACTTAAGAGGATCTTTTCGTCCAACATACCTCAGTGTCTGAAAACACAGGTCTTTGACCAGTGTGTGTTACCAGTGATGACTTACGGCACGGAAACGTGGTCCCTAAATGTAGGCCTCATATCAAGGCTCAAAGTCGCTCAGCGTGCTATGGAGCGGGCTATGCTCGGGATTTCTCTGCGAGATAGAATCCGGAATACGGAAATCCGCAGAAGAACGGGTGTAACCGACATAGCACGAAGAATTAGCACGCTGAAGTGGCAATGGGCAGGCCACTTCGCTCGACGAACCGACAACCGCTGGGGAAGAAAGGTTCTCGAGTGGCGACCACGTATCGGACGACGCAGTGTAGGACGCCCCCCCACTAGGTGGACCGATGACCTAGTGAAAGTAGCTGGGCGTCGTTGGATGCAGGCGGCACAGGACCGCTCATTGTGGCGCAACATGAGGGAGGCCTACGTCCAGCAGTGGACGGCGATAGGCTGAAATGATGATGATGATGAATGTTTTCTTTGAAACTCCATAAAATTGCTCTAGTTTCTACAAAAGCAAACTTTGATCGGAACAGATATTGTTTTATTTATTTTTAACAGGAGAAACCTATTTTTTTCCCACATTCAGGAGCCAGACCCAGAAATCGTATTGACCGATGCAACGTATTCATAGTGGTAGGACCAACTGTTGAGGTGCCTGTCTACAGCCGCGGGCCGGTCCGTTCGGTGTAGTACCACACTCTCTTAGAAAATCAACGGCTGAGTAATAGCAATTATTTACTGCGCTTCGTTCGGTGAACAAGACAGCCGGAAGCCCACCTTTCCGAGGGTGCTTTTGTGTTGTATTTTGGCGATGCCTTTAGTATCACCTAACCTCACTGCACACATTCAAACTCTCTTCCCTTTCTTTACGGTAGGCAGCGCCCTAGTTAAGGCCCATGAGCGGCAGTATCACTTACCATCACGTGTACTGTTTGCTCGTTTGCCACCATTTGTAATAAAGAAAAAATGTTTTTCGAGGTTTAACGACAATTTAAAAAAATATTTGTTTCGAGAACTTTCAGAGATTAAACAACAACACAGAAAGCGGTTTAATATTGCGATAAAACACGAAAGATAAGACGAAAACGACAGCCAAAGATACAAATGAAAATTCAACATTATATGTACAATTTAGATGCAAGTACTAACAACTTGAAAGATGAACTTCCTTAACACTTTTTAAAAACGCGTTGAATCGAAGATCGGTAGAAAACGGTTGTCAAAAAAATCTCAGGTATCATCGTTATCCCCATTAAAGAGAATACAATTTATGAAAGTGTATACACAATTTGAAATCTTATTGTGCAAGTGTAATTGCAAGCAACTTTAAAATAATATTAAAAAAACTAAATATAATGTAATTTAGAGATTTACATGGTTACTGGAGATCTTGGCTAAAATTATAGACTTGCTTTAAGTTTAGGAACATAATCTCAGAGTAGATTTTTTATTGCCTATGGTGGTAAACGCACAAGCGGTACACCTGATGGTAAGTGACACTGCTACTCAAATGCCTCGTCTAGACTACTCGCGAAGTTGAACGAAGTTAGGCGAATACGATAGTGTAGAGAGGCACTTCGGCTTACCTCGTCAAACTTTACTTCGCCTCGGGCAACTTCCATTTATTTTCGGTTTTTGCGCCCGAGTCAAAGGGCCCGAAGTTGCACGAAGTACCACTCTACACTACTCGGCCGACTTCAGGCTTCAGTAGTTCAGTATAGGGATGGGCGATCTTTCTGAAAAAGATCGATTCTTGAATCGATTCGAATTGTCTTCCAAAGAATAGAATCACCAGAAAATAAGTGTTATTAGTCTTATAATATAGTATAAATAGGGTAAAGTATCGATTATCTGCGCCTAATGCCGCCCTAGCCGAGGTCGCGGGTGACTGAACCGGGGATATAGTCCGTCACCCGCAGAGTGGCTGACCGCGCGACGGCGTCCGACGTCCCCGAGGGGAAACGTCGAGAGTAGGGGGTACCCCGCGACCGGGGTATTCAGTCAGGCCGACCACTGAAGACAAGCTACCCTGCACCGGTGGTCAGCCCAACAACGAAGGCGACGTGTCACGGGTAGGTCATGGGGCCGCGCGTCGCCCCTCTGTTGCCCCGGACGGATCTGGGCGGCGGGTACGCTGACCATGGCCCACCCGTAAAAAAAAGAAATGGTAAAGTATCGATTCACCCAATCGATTCAGTGCATCATATCGATTTATAAAATGGATCTTTTGGGCCTGAAAAATCGATTCTTCGATCTCAGATCGCCATCCCTAGTTCAGTACTCAGCAGCTGGCAGCTGCTGCTTGAACGTCCATTATAAACGTGCGCAAGCTATGGGCACCACAGAGCGAATGAGCTCATCGCGAAGTTGAACGAGTGTGTAGTGATCCACTTCGGACTTCAGCCGAAATTTACAGAGTACTTCGTCGAGGAACTTCGCGAGTAGTATAGAAGAGGCAATAGACTTCAACAATACAGAGATACATCCGTGCCGTCCCCTATCATAAAGAAAGTGCTCTTCTTCAGTCTTCTTAAAGGAAGCACATGCCACACCGCCCGAACAAAATAGTAAAGCCGACGATCTAAAATTATGCATTGTTTACTCTTTGAAATTTAGGTAATGATACACAAGATGTAAGCAAATTACAGTGTGAACTTGTCTTTACACAATAGTAACGCGTAGATAGATATCAGCGCACGATTATTGATTTAGTAATAGATGGAAGACTATAAACAAATTGTTTATGGATTCTAAAAGTATATGACTAATTAAAAGAAATAGTGCGCTAATTAATATTTAAGAGTTCAGTAGCAATGTTAATTATATAAATATTTATTCACTTCGATTACTTATATAGATTTTCAGTTCAAGAAGCTATTAACCGATTTTAGATAGTACCAATGGAAACTTAAGAAAGTATTGTATAGTAGCCGCACAATGTTATGACTCGTTAAAGAACTTGCTACTACGATTTCACTAGCACACGTAATAATGATAGATTAAAAAAGGGGACAACAGATAAATAAAAAAAAGGAAATTTATCTACTTTAGAAATTCAAATTCTCCTCGACATATAACTTATAATACAAGAGCCTGTGGACGCCAGACCTTCGTGATTTTATAAAATCTTAGCTTTAATAAAATCACGAAGGTCTGGCGTCCACAGGCTCTTAGTCTATTAGTTTTTATACAATCTATAAAATGCATCTGCATATATGTTATGAAAGTTGTGTCATGAATAATTAATTGTAATGCGATACTATTGGAAATCTATATTAATTGGGTCAATAAATGAAATCGTAACTCTGCCACGGTTACGTTCCTTACTGGCACGATGTTGCGATAATACTTAATGAAGGACATACAGCATACTGTAACGGTGCAGGTGTTTTAATATAGAAATCTATCCGAGTGGAATACGAATTAATTGCTTTGCGAAGTAGTGCTAAGCAAAGCAACGCGCACTTCCGTTGTAAAAAATGTAGCTCGGAGGGCTGGCATGCGCTCGGGCCGCATTCCACCACCAAATACGTCGCACGAAACACGACTCTCAGTTGGAATAATAAACGCATTGTTGCCGATGCTTCACAAAGCAAACGAAATCGACTACACGTAATACATTCTCTGCACTCCATTATAACGCACTCGATCGTTTTAATGGATCATTTTTTTATTGTGTGTATTGAACAATGTACAGTTAATAGTAACGTAAATTACATGTCAAATAATTATATCAGGAACTAAAATGTTACACAAATCATTCGGACAAAATTATGAGGCAATTAAAAAGTGACAATATGTATTGTAATTAATTGATTGTACTATTTTGCTTACAATACTATAGCAAAAAGATTGTACAATAATTATTAACGGATTTACTCGTAAGTAAATTATGTACCAATAACTTGATCTTTACGTTATAAAGCGTTTTAGATTATCTACGACAAAACAGCTGAATCTTAACTCTTCAGAGCTTAATTGAATAATAACATATAATGAATTACTCATACGGTCAATAGCAAAGTTTATCTACCTGCATAAGGTTATATCAAATACACCCAAAGACAGAATAATTAAAATGGTGGTCATAGATGAGCGAACAATCACGCGGTGCTCATGGTAATGAGGCTTCGTAAATCACCTGATATGACTACTTACTGCCCGCAGAAAACGTACCTGCACGTTCCAGGTACATTTTCTGCGGTATGGGACGTTCATAAACATAGCTACCGTTCATAGTCCGCAGACTTCAGAGAACATCACCTCACATAAAAGGAGGCGGGCGGCGCGGCGCTGCGTTTGTTAAATATTTATTATTACTGTTAATTATTTGTATTAACATATGAATGGCTATAATAAATTTATTACCGTGCATATTTATTATGCCATTTTCTATAATCAATTTAAAAATTCTTCAATCATTAGATTCTTACGAACGCCGCGAATTTTTTTTTATTATTTAAGTTCATATAAATTAAATTTCACCGTTTTTAACAATGTCATTTTGGCTGCGAATTCATAAAAAAACATATCTATCTTTGTAACTCAAATTTCTTCTATTATTTAATTAATAATATTATCCAATTAGGCAATTACTAAAAAATAAATTTAAATAATAAAAAATGCGTAACTTTTTTTTTTTGGGGTAGGTTGCGGTTGGCGCGCTCCTCGCACCACTCCGTCCGGGACGACAGAGGGGCGTAAGCACGCAACTCCTGCAACCCACCCACGATGCACGTCGCCTTCGTCGTTGGGCCGACCACCGGAGCAGGGTTACTTGTCATCAGTGGTGGTGGGCCCGACGGAATACCCCCTACGTGGGGTACCCTCCCATCGACCAACGTCCCCCCTCGGGGATAACGTCGGTCTTTCCTCACGCGGTCCGCCTCTCGGCGGGTGACGGACTAATCCCTGGTCACGTCACCCGCGGCCTCGGCTAGGGCGGCATGAGGCACAGGTAGTCGCGCCTACGCCGCCCCAGTCACTGGTGGCGGATCGCCTCATCGAGGTTGCGCTCCTCACGCAGGCGATCCGCCGCCTCCTTCCGCGAGATCACTGTCTCGCAGAAGGCTGCGACCGCGTCCCAATTCCCGACGCTGTCGACCATCGCCCTAGCGATAGCCGGCAGCGTCAGGTCGGCACCGATGATTGAGACGAGTTCACAGCGCTGCACTGCCGAAACCGCGCAGGCCTCGAGCGTATGGCGCGCCGTGTCCTCGTCGCAATCGCAGTGGTGGCAGGACGGTGTACTCTCCCTCCCAACGACCTTGTGCAGGTATTTGGCGAAGAACCTATGCCCCGTCAAAACCTGCACTAGTCGGAAGGAGAGCACCCCGTGCCGCCTTTCCAACCACTGCATCAGCACCGCCCGGAAGGCCTCCACGGTTCGCACCCCGAACCGAGGCCTCTCCAGCCGGACTGCCCAACGGGCAATGACGTCTCGGCGGGCGTCGGCGCGCCAGGCGATGAGCTCCCTTAACGAGATCACACCGCCCTCCACTCGCACCCCCGTCACCCGCCGATACAATCCAGCGAGCATTTCCGCCTCCAGGTCCCACGGGGGAGTCCCGGCCAATAGGCACGCTGCCTCCGTCGCCACCGTGCGGTATCCGCGGATGGCCCTCTGTAGTCACCACAGAAGAGCCCTAAGTCAGACGGTCATGGACCCCGCCCACACTGGTTCGCCGTACAGGGCCATCAACGTGGTGACGGAATAAGAATGCATTTCAAACACTGCATAAATGGTGTAGTGGTTAAGATACCGACTTACCTTGCCAGTGTCGTGGGTTCGAATCCAACGCAGGACAACAGGTTGCGCAATCCACAAATAGTTGCTCCTAGTCTGCATGTATTTTGTGTACGTTAATTATGTTTGTTATATTGTTAGAGATGGTAAATGTGAAAGTCATATGGAATAAAGCGTGTGTAAGGGAAATATGGTGAATGGTGCTTTGCGCGCCTTTATGGGCAGCCAGTCTATCTAGGGAGGCTCATCTGGCCGTGTAGGGGGGCATGCTTATACCAACCCTAATGTATGGAAGTGAGAGCTGGCAAAGGCCAGGTTAAAAGTACCCTAAACAGAAGAACATGGATGCATAAGGAGATTAATGAATGTGGAGAAGGCGAAAGTGATTTGTCAAGATCTTAGCAAGTGGAGGGAAGTGGTCTCTGCCTACTCTTATAGGAAAGACGCATGAATCTATGTCTGTATGTTACATATTATGTTTGTAAGGTTTATCTCAATACAAGGATTACTTAGCGCAGAGTCTAATCATATTTATTAAAAAAATATCCATATAATAGCAAGAAAAGGAATACTCGAGATAATCCGACTAAACAGCGTGTCTTTGACCTAATATAGGTCAATTGCCCTCTTCTTGTGAAGGAGGCTTAAGCTAAACGGTGGAGCATATGTATGAGCAAAGGTGGTGAACATAAAACGCAACAAGTGCAGGAGTATCAAAGTACACGCAAGAAGAGAAACTTCTATACGTTATCGGTACTTTAAATAAGAGAAATGTAAGTACTTAACTAATAAATACCATGTACAATATCATATTGACTAAATTCAAATTGCACTCATTATGCACTACCGACCCGCCCCCGCTTCGCTGGAGTTGCAATTGCTTTGCCCCCGCATTTTAAATACTCAATATTTCCTAGGAAATTACGGTAAGTGACTGCACACCATAATGTGCCTCAGGTTAGATTGCCAGAGCGGGCGAAATTTAATAGGGATTTTTGAGGCAACGGCCCAAGTTACTCCTTATATAAAAAAGCTACTGGGTAGTCATCATCATCTTGCTCTTATCCCAATTACTTGGGGTCGACGCAATATGTCATGTTTTGACATATTGCAAAAAGTTTCGGCAATGACTTTTATGACCACCCTGCCTGACGTCAACCCTCCTTGGGAATGTAATCGTTGACCCAAATGGTACCAGATGGAGTTGGTCCGGGTCAATCTAGGGCTCTTAGTCGTCTTTTACGACACTCACGAGCAAAGCAAGGTTTGGTAGTATTCGAAGCCGCTACCACACATAAAAAAGCTACTGGGTAGTAAAATATCAAAATCGGATCGGCAGTTTTGTAGATTACCCGGAACAAATATACAGACATAGATGGACAGACAATAAATATATCATGCAAATAACCGTGTGAGTTTTAAAAAACCTACTATTTTGACATTACAAACAGGCACTTGAATTTTATTTATTTGTATAGTTAAACCCTGAGGAGGCACTTAAGTATTGTTAAATATTAAAATTTTACCTTAAATTAATTCAAATACCTACCACCGGATCGGAACGCGTCCGTGCGGAGATCTCTCAAAAAATAAGGGTATAGACGGTACGCACAATCGTAATATTTCGAAGAATTATGAACAAATGTGAACTTGTATGTTCGCTGCATAATTTTGAACCTACACCTTATTGGAGACGTCAACATTGATGGTCAGAAACGTCACAGTCTAGTACTTAATATGCTATATTCAATAATCACGCTTACGAATCAAGAGCAATAAACATTCAAGACATATTACAGACATTTCTTTTATTCAATCGTTTTATACGAACAATCACATAAATTGATACATAATCTGCACTCAAAATACAAGCACATGTACATTATGGAACTATGTATATCTCGACACAACAACTGACACCTAAATAAAAAAAAAGCGTGTCATTCATTCATAGACTTTTAAACTATCCAAACCGATATGCATCATCAAACTAGTTCTATTAGAAAAATAATAATACGAAGATGGTTCAAGCCCACTAAAACAATACATTAGGATTAGGTAAGTAATTAGGAAACCCGTAGGCGCTGTGAATTAATTCAAAGAAATTAATTTTTATTTTTAATTTGAGTCTGTTGAATCGGCTACTACAAAATATAATAGTATGATGTACTATTTTCTTTCCTTAAAACAAGCCAATTCATTATGTGGGGCTGTTTTAGCGCAGAAAAATCTTTATTGTTTTGAAGGTAGCTAAATACTAATAATGTACCATAACAACCATTTTCAAATAAACATTCACCTACATAATGTTGAACAACCATTACTACCTACCACTATTGTGCCCACATTAGGGAATTGTAACAAGTTGACTAACATAACATGTGTATCGTTCATGTCTTAGAAATTAACGACTATCTTGCTGGGAGCCTCTATTTATTAAATTGCCGCCCATCAGGGATTGAGGTCGACGACCGTAGCTCGCTGTGGTCATACACAGAGCTACGGCTCGCCTTATCAACTATAATAATATCTTATGCCTACTTAAATGAGAGTCGGCTATACATATAATATAACTGTGGTAACACAGTCGTGCATCATTACGAAAACTATCAATTTAACATTACCAATTGAAAATAATACAAATTAAATAAAAAGATTACATACTTTTTGATTAGAAAATATCATTAAATATGTAACATGAATTTCAGGAAGCTACTCCATAACTATACGTTAACAATGTCAATAACGTAATAAGTACTCAAAACAGATTTAATAACGTAAAATTTTAATTTTAAAATTACCTGTTAATAAATGCCAACAGTACTTGCAATACAATTGAAAATTAAACACCGGCGTGGCTAACAACTATGTATGTTAGGTTTCATTGTCGAGAATTAATAGTGTCAACGCATAAGCAAAATAGTGTACGAGTATATGAGCAAGGTTATAATAATGGAGGGCAATGTCCGGGAACGGATGCTGCTCGTCCTACACCCTCACTCGAATTATCCAATGGAACTACAACATACAGACTAGTATAACGTGATCATTATTATTAACTGCTACGAATCAAAGGAATACATTAATTCGAATTATTGTATAGAACTATTTATATTATTAAAAATTTTTTAGTACCTACATATACGTATGTATCAATTCTACTTTTTAGCCCAGATAGGCAACAAGTTTTCTTTATAGATTATGGTGGCAAAAGAGCAAGCAGCACGCCTGATTGTAAATGATACAGCCGTACATGGACCTTTACCAAAGGCATAGGTAGGCCGCTGCCTACCGTGCAGAAAGCACTCTTCTTAAACCTCGTTTAAATAAGGACATGTCATAGGGCTTGGGAAACAGCAGCAGCAAGTAGTTCATTTCTGATCGCGCACGTAAGTGGGAAATAATCGCTGGAAACGTACAGTTGAAGGCCATATGTATAACGTTTCTAGGTAAAATGGTTGAACCCTGTCACGATGTCGAGTGGTACGTTGGTATAACGGTGACAGTGGTCACCAGTTCACCAAGTCAAACAGTTCCTCAGAGCACTCCCCATGAAAGAGCCGATAGAGTACACAGAGTGACACAAAAAGTCTCTCCGCCATTCCAGCGACACCAATCTGTCCGTGAGATTGGAATCGCCGATACTCGTATACGACCAGGAATTGACAATCTCTTACAAGTTCTTTAATTAAACTATGACTAGCAATCCGCCCTCGCTTCGCTTCGGTTTCAGTGGCCTCACCCGCGTGGTTCCCAATCCCGTGGGAATACCGGGATAAAATATACCCTATATTACTCCCTGATATTATAGCTGTCCCTTGGTAAAAGAATTTTTGAAATCAGTGTAGCCGTTTTGAAGATTACCCGGAACAAACACAGATAGGCAGCCAAAAATAATATAAAGTGATTTTTAGGCATATGCATAGTGCAAATAACCGTCTGAGCATGAAAAATACCTATTATTTTGACATTACAAACAGACACTCCAATTTTATTTATTGGTTTAGATGGCTTAATTACACTAACATTTTTTTTTATTAATGAAAGGGGTAGTTACACATTGCGGGTATACTCCCTCAGCGTATAGGTGTGGAAGTAATAAAAATTGATTAATTAAAAACGTCTAATTAATTAAATACATATTGGGCGGCCGGTCGAAATATATCAGTCGTACGAATAAAATATAATGTTAGTCAAGTTGTAGCCAATTAAAGTTTCATTATAGTTTTGACAATGAAAGTATTTTGAAAAGCCCTACATCACGGCCTACATTTAAGGGAGTATGTGACTCAGCTCGCGTGTAGATATATCTTAAATCTTCATGAGAGGTGAGTCACTTATACTCTTAAGTAAAACGAAAGACAGGACTTACTTAGTTACTTAATTCATTACAGGCATACCTATACTTGATATTATACATAATCTGATTAAAATTATACTGTTTTAACGCATCTATTAATGAAGATTTTACCAAGCAACTGTTCATGGAATGTAACACTAAATGAGGGAAGACAAAATGAGAGAAAGAGTTTTTAGAACTACGAATAACTCCGACATTCTCCTTTGCGTTCTTTTATAACGTAAATTCTCACCAAGATTGTTAATAAGCTGATGTAACAGTAGGATAGCATTTAAAAGTACTTAAGTTCACCGAGGTAAAAACAGAAGAGTCCTCGAATAGAAATAGCAAATGAATCGTCAGACACAAAGGCGAGCCTTAATTAGGGGTGGACCGGGTAACGCAACATATACTGCGTGAGCAATAGGGAATATGCACGAAACTCCAAAATGAACAAATTATTTTTATTTGTAATCTTTATTGCTTAAAAAACGTACCTATACAATTATTTTTTAATTTTATCATTATTTAATAATTAAATTTAATTATCAAAAAGTGCCTTTTAGATTCGCGCGCAAAATTTCTGAAACGCACCGCATTGGTTGGAGTACTATGATGTCACGTTTTGAACACGTCATACCCGAGTCTTCTAGTTAGGGCGGACTATATTAAAAAAAAAAAGTTTTTCGATATATCGATATTTTTAAATATATATCAATATCGGAGTTCGATATAACGAAAAAATATCGATATTTCGATATTTTCCCCATGACCACTCTTTAACTTCGTTCATTACGGGATTGCCGTGTCGAGCTTTTTTTTATCAAATTCTAGGAGTAAGTGATAACTGATCATCAGTTTCATGCCAGCGCTTCTACAGTAGATTAAGTTTACGGTGATTTTGTAGAATAAATACTTTAGAAGAAAAGATAAAACACCAAATTTATTCAAATAAATATCGACCTTCGATACGTACTTTTTATTATCGTCCAAAAAAAGTTCAGTATTAAGTATCGATATTTTTAAATAATAATATCTATATTTTGACATATCGATATTTTATCAACAGCCCTCCTTGTACCTTGGATAGGAGTACCTTGTGATATTAAGTTGCTGTTTGTATGTTTCTAGTGATTATTTTTAGGGATGTGAAAAATAATCGATTTTTTTTTGTAAAAATTAATTGATTTTTACAGTAGATTATCAAAATAATAAAAGTCGATTATTAATCGATTTTTATTATTCGTAATTCGATCAAAATTCATCATACTATGTTAGAAAATAAAAACTACATTTCCTAAAAAAAAGTCATCATAATCGTGTTGGGAGAAAAAAATCGATTATTTTAAATTAATCGATTATTTTATAATCAATTTTTTTTAATTAATCGATTAGTTTATAATCAATTTTTTTTTAATTAATCGATTATTTTATCATCGATTTATTTTAAAGAACAAAAATCGATTATTTTAAAATCGATTTTTTTAATTAATCGATTATTTTACAATCGATTTTTTTAATTAATCGATTATTTTATAATCGATAATTACAAAATGGATTTTTTCCCTCCAAGTCACGTCTCTAATTATTTTGTATTGTTACACAGTTATTTCATAATAAGTTAGTAGTTTTTTGTGTTCAAGTATTAATCTTGTGAATAAGTCTATTACAATGACTGAAACCGGTTTCGTCAAAGTATAGTCAGATAATCTTTCTAAAATAGACGTGTATATGATGACAACATATTTCGTGTCTAATTCAGATTTAATGTCTGTTAAACTCGGAGGAATAAAAGCTGCAAGGTAAATAAGATATAATATATTTAATAATCGTAATAATAATAAAAAAAATCGATATTTTTATCGATATATCGATATTTTTCCGATATAGCGAACCCCGATATTGATACATTGTAAAATATCGATATGTCGAAAAACGATATTTATAAAAATATCAACAGCCCTAGTTGGCAGCCCTAGCAACTTGTACGAGTGTCGAGTACTCTGACGTCACAGAATACGCGCGGCAAAGTAGTCGCGTTTACATCGCCCATAAATAATGGTGATTTTTAAAAACTTTTTTAGCGTAATGGTTTATATTTTGGATGTGTTATATTTATTTCTAGTAATGTAATAACTAGTAGAAACTTTTAAAAAAATAAAAAAATATCATGCATATTCCCTATTCTTTTTTAATTTTCAAGCTCCCCCCACTCGAAGACAGTATAAATTAAAATTCAATTTTGTTCACGCGTAAGTTAGATTATACACCGCTTGTATACGTCCTATCATGACGTATCCTAGTGTAGTGTTCACACAAGCGAAGCCACACAGGCTACATCGCCTACAAACATTACAGAATAGGTTCATGCGCCGAGCGACGGGAGCACCGTGGTTCATGCGCAATGTGGATCTTCACATAGATCTTGGCTTGCCGACCATCAGGCAATTCATGAAACAGTGCTCCCACCGCTACTTCAACTCTGCCGCGACACACCCGAACCCATTAGTGGTAAGGGCGGCTTCTTACATCCCCTCTAAAATGTCCGCGATCAAACAACCGCGACTAATACTCGACGAACCCGACGACACTATTACTCTCGCCCAGACTGAGGCATACACAGCCCGCGAGGCCTTGACAAATAGTAATAAATATCCACGTTACCGCCCCGCCGACGGGGAAGGAAGACGTGTCGCGTTAAAGTCATAAACGTGGGAGTGCCCACTTTGCCAGCGACTGCCCGGGCCGAGGTCCGTACCCCACAGGGGGTGCCCTCGGGATCGGTCGCTTAACTTTAAACGGGTTGAGAGCCCTCAGCGCTCACCCACCAGTCCGGGTAAAGTTGTCACAGCCATCTGAGGCTAACAACTAAGTCACACAAAAAAAAAAAAACAAAGTTCACGCGTAGTGTTTTTGAAAACCCTCTTAATAAACTGATCACGTAATATGGGACGTTCCTAATATGACGCGACGCACATTCAGACTAGGTCTATCTATAAAGACAATTCTCACATGCAGTGTTGTCGATATTGATTGCCATGAGGCTTTACGAATACACATTTGTATACAAATACCAGAAATAAAGAGAAGGTATTAAGAGGTAATGTATCAAATTATATATTGTAATCTATGTACTAAGAACAAACGTGAAGGGTGAAAACACTACACAAAGCCTTGTTGCCAACACGTTAGTACGTCACAAAGCATGAATCTGGTTTACAGCGTTGCATTTGGTATCCAGATGTTCGGGCAGCCGATAACTATTCTTTGCTTGCCTATGGTCGATGTCATAGGTAACACGTAAATCTGGTAAATAAGTTATTTCAAAAAATTCTAAATGGTTGGACTATTGGGACGCGGTCGCAGCCTTCTGCGAGGCATCTCGCAGAAGGAGGCGGCGGGTCGCGCGCGCGAGGAGCACAGCCTCGACGAAGCGACCCGCCACCAGCGACTAGGGCGGCGCAGGCGGGACTACCTGCGTGCCATGCCGCCCTAGCCGAGGCCGCGGGTGACGTGACCGGAGATTAGTCAGTCACCCGACCAGAGGCCAACCGCGTGAGGAAAGACCGACGTCCTCCCCGAGGGGGGGACGTCGGTCGATGGGAGGGTACCCCAGGTAGGGGGTATTCCGTCGGGCTGACCACTGATGACCAGTAACCCTGCTCCGGTAGTCGGCCCAACGACGAAGGCGACGTGGTGTTCGGGTGGGTTGCGGCTGTTGCGTGCTATACGCCCCTCTGTCGCCCCGGACGGAGTGGTGCGTGGAGCGCGCCGACCGCAGCTCACCCCAAAAAAAAAAATGGTTGGACTAAAAATTAAATTTAAATGAAAAGCAAAACTAATATTTCAAGAAACATTTACTTCCTTGCCTTGGTTGGTAGACAACCAAGCAGCCCACCGAAGTGGTAACTGTAGCTCATAATCATCATCTTATCTTACCCCATACACGTCCTACTGTTGGGCTCGGGCCTCCTCCGCTATGAGAAAAATTTACCTACTTTACCACGCTGGTCAGACGTGTTAGTATAGGGTTTTGTTATGAGTATTCCTTCTCATGCATGGATATTATACGTATATTATATCCTTTAGTCGTCTTTTATGACACCCAGAGGCAAGAGGGGGTGGTGAATTGTATTCTTACTCCGTCACCACACGAAAAGCTCGCTCACAAACCTCTGCAATATCAGAGCTACTAGCAGGTCGTTGCTTGTCGGAAAGGTGGGGTTTTTAAAAAGATGATTTAAACAATAATAGTTTTAGTGACTTGAATACGTATAAAAACGGGTAAACATTTGCGCACTTGTCATATAAACGCGGGTATTTTACAAAAACTTATTTTTGTAATAGATTAAATACGCAATTACGTTTTGGGGTTTATTTATATTGGTTCGAGCAAAGAGGTCTCCGTTTTTTTTTCTAATAAAGATGAAATGAGGCCCCAAATTTTCTGTGGTAACTATTCTATGGTATTTCAGATTTATGCTGTTCATAGATAGAACAATGGAGAAAATTAGTCTACTATAACACGCTGGCCATGGCTGGACAAACAGATACCCATGTGATGTGCGAAGTCTATGTACTCTATACCCAAGTACCTATTTTTATTAGTAATACCTATGCACATTGTTAATTTTTTCCGTGTGGTGACAGAGTGAGAATACAATTCACCACCCCCTCTTTTGCCCGTGGATATCGTAAAAGACGACTAAGGGATTTAATATGTATATGACATCTATGCAAGAGATGGCAAACTCGAAACAAAATCCTATACCAATCTGTCTGACCAGCATGGTATAGTAAGATCAATTTCCCTCTTCTTATGGAGGAGGCTCGAGCCCAACAGTGCCGTACACGAGCCGAAATGATGAACATTCATTTCTACAATGCAAAGTAGGAACCTAAATACCCACATTCAGGTATCCATAGATATGTAAGTTAAATTCATGTTACCACAATATCATTTATATGTACATTGTACATATATTGTGGTATATTTGTGATTTAATTGACTCTTTTCCTCATTTTCTACATTTAAACCAAATAGTGAAGTATACTATGTAGACTTCCTCATGAAGTGACAGGATAAAACTAAAATGTGATCAATAATTTTCCCGTGGGAGTAGTAAAAACCGGTTGAGGAATCAAGAAAGTCAAAAGGACACCAGCGCTATCCTAGGAAACTCATAACACCAACTGCAGGACAATGAGGCATTCGGGGATCGGCACACTTATCCACGCCGAACGCGTCGAGCCAGTCGAACGAAACGAATTTAGAATTCTGTATATGAAATCTTATGAAACCTCGCACACTTGACCGCGTCGAATCGTCCGCATCTGGAAGACAATTTCTATACAAAATTCTAAAATTCGTTTCGTTCGACTCGGATAAGTGTGCGTTCACCCTAAAAGCGCGGAAGGGACCGCTGTTGGTTTTAGTGGGTATGCCGGTTGCACAGTGACCAGCGAGTTCCACAGACCCCCTCGCCTATCACTGACGGGGGACAGTGGGTAAAAACATTTCCACATCGTTAACAAAAAAAAAGGACAATGAGGCATGCCGTTATCAACCCTCATAGGTTTACCCACAACAGATGTCGATAAACTGACAATAAATAACTAATTAAGTTTCAATAAAGAATAAACGATAAAAAAATAAAAGATAATCTCAGAATATTTAGGATCATAGTGGTCTGTATTACGATTCGACATTAGTCAGTCGTACGTTGAATAAAACCAATTGGCGTTATTATAAAAATACCGACCAGGTACGCACTTGAGTAGTGTAACAACTAGGTACATACATAATATAATATGTAACTAGAAGTAGGCGATACAAACCGTATATACATACGAAAACTATATATTGGTCCAATATCTAAAAATCGCTTACTAGCTCGTTCGAAAACTATATATTACAAAATCTGATATTTGTAACACGCACAATACCTGCTCACTTGTCTATGACGATTCGCGACATAAAACGCTTCGACCGGCACGGGAGCGAGACGGGCGATATGGCGCGTGAGACGCTTACATTAGTTAGAGTGGGACGGCAACAGATTCGAAAATCTGATGTTGTGATGCGATGTGAATAACGAATATCAGATTTTTCGAATTGATTCAAATTTCAATGAATACGTAGGTATTGTAATTTTGAAACTTAAGTTTATGCAATACAGCTTATTTTCAATTAGAAGTCAATAATATTTAAAAATTCGAATTTTTTACTTTGAATTTGAGCTCAATTACGTAGGTACGTGGGTTCATTAGTACTAATGCAGTTATTACAGTACGATGCATGACTTTTTTTACGAGTAGTTGTCATTCTTTATTGCGTCGGAAATTCGTTGTCATTCTTCTTCCGTGTTTTAAGCTTTTGAATAATAATTGTTAATGTACGTGTGCATTATTTTATATAAATATCGTTAAATTGGTAATTAGGTTAATAGTGTAAATAATTTTATATAAATATCGTTAAATTGGTAATTAGGTTAATAGTGTAAATAATAGTTAGTGTAAATAATAGTTCGTGTAAATAATAGTTCGTGTAAATAATAGTGTAAATAAAAATAATAGAGGTTAATATTTCATTTCCTTATTAGTAGTTATAGTTTTATAATAGTTTGTACATAAACATTGAAAAACAACTGATATAAATACATAACTTTTGTTTTGTAAATACATATACATATTAGATATAGAAAACACCAAGACTCCGAAATAAATGTTTGCGAATCACATAAACATTTTAGCCGACTCCGGGTATGGAACCCGAGACCTCAGCACACGTAGTAGTCGCATACGCTGCCACTGCGCCACCGAGGCAGTCAATTTAGCAAACAATAAGTCAATAATATTATACATATTACGCTGCACAACACAGAAAACTAATCGTCTGACACACACACACTCAAACACTCCTCCGCAGCCCGCCCGTAGTGTAATCACGCAAACATAGAAATATCTATCTACAATACCGAATTGTATCGAAACGAACCCTATTTGAATCAGTTGAAGTTTCCAATATCAGATTTCAAAACTATATGTTAAAATACAGTGCAACCTCGATATAACAAATCCGACGGGAACTCGTAAATATTTGTTATATCAAATAATTTGTTAAACTGAGGTTTGTTATATTGAGGTAAGGTTGGTCTAAAATTTGTTATAAAGAGGTAAAGAAAATAGTTTTATTCACCTCAACATTTTTACATTCGGCAACTAGAATCTTCAACAAGAGTGCAGCACTGTTTACATTATTTTCCATCAAACGACTTCAATTTTTTTACGAAAAAAACTTGCCGAAACATGTCGCGAATTACATACTATGGGATTAAGGGTCATATAGAGGTATTTACTTTTTTTTATAGTTGAAAATTTGTTATAAAGAGGTTGTTCGTAAAAAAAAAACGTAATGTAAAGGTATTATTTACACTGACTCTTATGGACAATTCAAGGGGATTACGAAAAATTTGTTAAATCGAGGAAGTCGTTAAATTGAGGTTCGTTATATTAAGGTTGCACTGTATATAGTTTTGAAAACCAAAATCTGATTTTTTTTTGTGGGTGGGCCGCGGTCGGCGCGCCTCCGCACCACTCCGTCCGGGGCGACAGAGGGGCTTAAGCACGCAACTCCCGCGACCCACCCGAAAACCACGTCGCCTTCGTCGTTGGGCCGACCACTGGAGCAGCGTTAACTTGTCGTCAGTGGTCGGCCCGACGGAATACCCCCTATTGGGGTACCCTTCCATCGACCGACGTCCCACCCTCGGGGAGGACGTCGGTCTTTCCTCACGCAGTCGGCCTCTCGGCGGGTGACGGACTAATCCCCGGTCACGTCACCCGCGGCCTCGGCTAGGGCGGCATGAGGCGCAGATAGTTGCGCCTGCGCCGCCCCAGTCGCCGGCGGCGGATCTCCTCATCGAGGCTGCGCTCCTCACGCAGGCGATCCGCCGCCTCCTTCCGCGAGATCACTGTCTCGCAGAAGGCTGCGACCGCGTCCCAATTCCCGACGCTGTCGACCATCGCCCTAGCGATAGCCGGCAGCGTCAGGTCCGTACCGATGATTGCGACGAGTTACCCAAAATCTGATTTAGATACGATTCTCAGAAATACTGATATTACTCATACCTATATGTAACAACTACTACTAAAGGATATGCTCTAGTTGTAGTTATACAGTATTGAACATATTGAATCCCTGTAGGTACATAATACTCAAAATATTTAAATATGTATACGTAAAAACGTACGTAATAGTCAAATGTTACGCACATTACGAATATCTATAAAATTTTAATAATAATTCTATATTGGAAAGGTTCTCAATTCTTTACAGACTTTTTACAAGTACCTGCTAGTTATTATAATATAAAAATATGAATTCCATATCAAACTCATACCATAATGATTACAACTTTAGTAGTAATTATTTAAGGTAATCGGGATGAGAATAGGAAGACCCTAATATCAATACTTCGTATGCAAGTTTTATAGATACTACTTAAGCGTCGAGCTGGAAAATTTATTACCTACCTACCTTTGAAAAAAATTTAAACCGGTAGAATAGACATCAATAAGTAGGTATATTATTATAATTAGAAATTAAATATTAGCATGGTCCTGGGAGACGCACTGTTTAAAACCTAATTCGTAAAAGAATCCTTCCAGCTTTAAGAATAAAAATTTTAAGGAGCCATACATTAGTCGTCTATTTTATTAGAATACAATAAAATTACCTACGTATCTATGTAGCTTTTCGCTAGAATAAACTTCGCTAATGGAAAATTCGCTTCAAATATTTTTTTGCAAAACTTAACTTACCCCATTTTTTACAAAATAGATACCTATACTCAGCGAATATATAGAACTACATACTGTGAATAAAACAAGCACATAAATAAATCTCTAGTTTAAATGAATATAAAAGAAAATAAATAAGTACTACGCAAGCAAATTAAATAAAAATAAGAATCATAAATGTCCACTTACTTCGTACTTGATACCCGCTAGACGAAGCCATGTTTCGACTTTCAAGCAATAGGGTGAAATCGACGGCAACAAAGGAGTTCGCGAGAATTGATACAGATAAACGATGTCTTTTTCAAAATTCGCTTTATGAACAGCGAGTTTAGGTGGAGTAGAATCAGCTTTCTTCTCTTCTGTCTTTTCTTTAGACTTTTCAGCCACCACTTCTTTATTTTGGCCGTTGTCTGCCGGCGCGTCCTCCTTCGCAACCTTTTCTTTCTCGGTGTTCTCAGGCGCGTTATCTACAAGTTCCTTAGCCATGATTTACAGCAAAATTATACTGCAATCGCACTATTTTTACACAAGATATTTAAGATTGGATTATTAAAATATTCACTGCGAAATATTGAAATAACACGTTAAACGTCGTCAGAGTCTGATTTGATACTGCCGCAGCGCGCCGTCGGAAAGAACTCGGTTCATAGAATATTCAAACAAATCAATGGCGCCACAGAGAACCATATGTATTAAGGTAAAAGAACCTTCGGTTAGCCTGCTTTAGTTCGCCATCTGTTGAGTAATGTCAAAATCATATCAAGTGACCTACAAGTACAACTATTCAAAATAATACTATATAGTGTGAAATAATGTAAGTTTTTTTAATTAAAAAAACCACTAAACCGAAATAAATCACACAATACATGTAATTATTAAGGATAACACTTCAATAAATCTACGTAAAAAAAATAATATTTTGTATTTCGTTGACTTCCCATTTTCATCTCATAATAATTATGAGGAGTTTCGGCTCGAATATGGAAATGTCATGTTATGTTCTTGAATTATGTTCAATTTTTTAGTGTTTTATAGTACTATATTGAATATTTTTGTTAATATTTTATGTAATATAATACAGTTAAGGTGCTGAAGTGCGGTGAATGTGATATAAGGGTGGTTTACGTGTATTTTCATATTCTACCGAAATTCCCGAAGAAATAATTTAATTTTGGCTTCAGCGCCCAATTAATGGTAACGACTACTTAACTTACTGATGGACAATGAGAGCATCGTAAGGGCGATTAAATAAAAAAGGCAGCCGTCGCTCAGCTCGTCGGTGCCTGGCAGATGTGAAACATCGAAATATACAAGTATTTTGCATAAAAGAACAGATTACGATAGGAACTAATATGGCATAAAGTATTAATAAAATATTACGATTTTTTTCCAGACAATGAATCCTTTTTATTCACTAAACATTTATATTCATATAGGTACATTATTAAACTAAACACATACACTATAGGTTATAGGTATGTATTTAGGTTATAACTTTTTTTTGAGCTCAGTAGATGGCATTGTACAAAATTCTAAAACAGGTTATGGTTTCGTTACACAAATGTTCGTTACACAAAAATCTCACGGTCAGTTTCACCCATAGATTATACACTAAATATCTAGTATAGATGCGCAACTCACGTTTCAAAAAAATATCAAATTTTGACCTTGGACGATAGATGGCGTAAAATTATGAAAAAAAATTATCACAAAAACAAAATGAATTGTCAAGTCTCGAACCCGAGACCATAGGTACCGCAGACAAGCACGTTACCATGAGGCCACCACGAGTTTGCGATTCCAATGCAAATTTCTCTATTACATAAATTACCCATCCAACTTTAACCCTTAATATATTTTATTGATTACCCATTTGACCCTAATATCTGGTAGTGGTAATACCCTCGGGCAGGGGCCCGCCCTACCACCCCACCAAAAACCATGGAAATCCCCGACCCACCACACGTCTGAGGTCTCCTTGTTAGTAAATTTTATATTTTACTTCTATCTACCGTCACATTTTATAACTAAAAAATTAAAAACTACTAACCCTCCCCGTGAGATGTTGCTACTTTCTATGCAAATTTATTTTATTCCTTTTTCTTTTTTTTTCTTTTCTCTTTTTTTTGTTATTTTTCTTCCTTATATATTTGAGGAAAGGGGTTTTCTGAAAACCAGCCCTGCATAATTTCTATGCAGCGCAATGCTGAGCATTCCCCTATTGTCAAAATAAATTAAAAACATGTATTTTAATTATTAGTTATTATGTGACAATAAATGCTATTCTATTCTATTCTAAACGAAATTTGTATGATACTTTCATCCCCTTGGCAGTGTAGGACGCCCCTCCACTAGGTGGACCGACGACCGAGTGAAAGTTGCTGGGCGTCGTTGGATGCAGGCGGCACAAGACCGCACATTGTGGCGCAACACGAGGGAGGCCGACGTCCAGCAGTGGACGGCAATAGGCTGAAATGATGAAGATGAATATTATGACATGAATTACGTGATGGGTTGCTCGATATGCCGCCCCCCTGGACGTTATCATACTTATGGTAGGATGAATATTATGACATGAATTACGTGTTGAGTCGCTCGATTTGCCGCCCCCCTGGACGTGCCGCCTACGTGCGGTGCACGCCTTGCACACCCGCTTACGGCGGGCCTGAATATCTAATGGTAGATATAATCTATACTTATACAGTAAAACCCGTTTAAGACGATTTCACAGGGACCCGACCAAAAACGCGTCTTAGGCGGGAAAGCGTATTATGCGGAAAAGGGAAAAAAGATGCCATTATTATTTATTATATTCTGTAACAATTTTGAATACCTACGTAATGAATTTAACATTTAAAAATTACGTAAATTAAAAAGATTTTGATTTTAATGGTAGATATAATCTATACTTATACAGTAAAACCCGTTTAAGACGATTTCACAGGGACCCGACCAAAAACGCGTCTTAGGCGGGAAAGCGTATTATGCGGAAAAGGGAAAAAAGATGCCATTATTATTTATTATATTCTGTAACAATTTTGAATACCTACGTAATGAATTTAACATTTAAAAATTACGTAAATTAAAAAGATTTTGAGGCATTAGCAATTACAAGATTTTCAACGTAATTTAATTTTCGCAGTGCGTCTTCACTTTGATTCAAAGAAGTTACATAGCGTATTAAATAATTAACTGCTGATAATGCCTGGGCGTGTGACAAAATGGGAGTTGACTCATCTTCTTCTTGATCATTATCACTTAGGGTCGCTCGACAGTCGTCACTTCGTCAGTCGCTGGCCGCTGCCGCAAGGGTAATATGTGTATTTGAGTGGCACGTGTTAGCGTATTAAACGGGATGACGAATCGTTTTAAGCGTTAAGAAATGTATGAAAATATGTCTCAAGTTGCTGGGACTGACGCAACATGTCGTATTATGCGAGAAATCGTATTAAACGCGTTCTATTGTATAATATTATCTATATAAAATGCAATTTATATGTCCGTTATAGACTTTGAAATCATTCAAACTATGCACCCCTAACTGGTTTCTTTAGAAAAACAATACCTAATGCGGAGATACTTGTAGATTAAAACAACGCGTTAGGATCTGTAGGCCTACTCTTGAAATCAATTCTAATTTCGAATCCGATTCGATTCCAATCTCACCAAACTTATATTTGGTACTCTTGAACAAAATCGAGAATGAATTTTACGCGTTCGTCGTTGTTATTTTCACCAAATGTGCCATGTTTTCTTACTTTAAATTAATAACGTTATCGAACTCGATCACCACAAAGACGCTTTCTTGAAATTGTGTAACATTAACTATTTTAAACCACGTCAAAATCCCGTCGGGAGTAGCAAATATTTGACTTAATCGACGAGAGTCGAATTCATTTAGTTTAGAAACGTTCCACCTAATTTGATTCCAATCGGGCGCTAGTGTCGCTTTCAAGAGTACCAAATTTAATCAAATTCGAGCTGCGATTGGATTTAGGATTGGAATTGAGATTCAAGAGTAGACACACTGGCCAGGAGGCTTGGTGATCAATTTCAATACTTCTAGTATAGGTAAGGACACGAAAAAAATATCGATACTTTTAGGTATCGCGTACTTTTCTTTCGATACCGATACTTTTGTACTCAATACTTTTACTCAATGAGTATTTTTTGACAGGTATCGTATCTAATAAATTGGAGAAATTATCCATTTTAAAATTGAATTTACGGCTCGTATTTATGGTAACGCCATCTAGTTCAAACGTAATGCACCCTCCAAAAATATTTTCATCCGTTAATTTCCTAAAAAAAACTCTTCACGGCATAGGTTCTATGAAAAGTACTCAGTACTCGATACTTAGATGTATCTATACTTTTGTGAGCACGATATTGTTTTTCGATACTACTCATGAGTACAGTACCTATTGATACTTTCTATTCGATACCGTGTCCCTAAGTATATGTTAGTTCAGTAGGTTTATAAGAAACCAACCGAGTACCAATACTAGCAAGACTAGCTAGCTGAATATGGTTAGTTTGAAATGGAAGCGTACAGACCACAACACAGCATAGATTGTATTTTCTGTACAACTATTGTTACAGGCCGTTTAAAGGGAAGCACCATCATTACATAATTACTATGATGTAAATATTAAATATAAGTTTCATTTACCCAACCCCTAGTTCTATGATCGGATACGAATTCATTATATTCTCAACTGTATTATACTACATACATATATTCATTTCCAGGTTATATGCTTAAAACAGTCATACCAGCTCTGACACGTTATTCTAAAAGCAGGTTTTGCGAGGCTCTTGCTTCGAGACTATAAAATGTACTCTGTGTTCGAGACCAAGACAAAGACAGGATAATAAATTCTTGAAAGGTTACTTTTATTCCATCCATCCATTAACGTCCACTGTTGGACATAGGCTTCCCCATAAGAATTGCTTGCAACATTCGTGCATGCGACGGTACCCCGTGACTTTCCAAAATGTCGTCAGTCCACCAAGTAGGGGTCGATTTCCATATGCCGAATTTTATGGCGTAGAGAAATACTGAGCATAGCCTCTCCATAGCAAGTTGAGCGATTTTGAAACTTTTTAAGAGCCCAACATTTAGAGACCGCATTTCAGTGCCGTATGTCATCACTGGTAACACACATGGTTTGTTTTGTTTCCAGACACTGCTGTATATTGGTTGAGAAGATCCTTATAAGTTGCCCGAATGCTGCCCAGCCGAGATGAATTCGTCGGCCGACCTCGTTCTTGAAATTGGCTTATTCTCGAAAAAGATGGTGCATTATTGATAATAATGTATTTAAATGAAACACTTATGTACCTTGATAATAGTAAGTATATTTTTAAAGTTATTATTTTTCTTATTAAATATTATAGGCAAATGACAATCATTAAGACAATCGACATCTAAACTAACGACATTTTTTTTTATTATGCAGAGTATTAGGTACATATATTAAGATAAAAGTTATTTCAAATTAAGTACCATTGAGTTTAACATGTTTTATTTTTTAAATTTTCACAACATTAAATAAATAGATATGAAGTAAAGATAGAAAAAGTTGAGAATTGTGACGAGTTTTTTTATTTACCAACACTAAAACCATGATGATATTTAGCATAGTACCACAGTGTAGAGTGGCAAGTTTCTTAAGGATCACCACATGACGAAAGACCATGACCAAAACTGAAATTATTTATACCAAAAACAAGAAGCAAAAGCATTGGAAAATAATGTTAATTTTAAACGGCTTTCTTTATAGTTTACCTTACATTGAAAATAAAACCTTACTAGAATAAAACCTCACTAAGTTGACTCTGAATAAGAATTACACTATCCTCGGAACTGGTAAGTACCATTGTCGTATCCATTTTAATCGGCTAGGAAGCTCCTGAATGTATTCGGTTTGTGGAACCTACATATCTGTTTGACTCTTAGATATTCCTAAAGTTATGAGTGCTAGTTCCACCATCCCCCATGCTTGCTCACTGCCACAAGGGCATGTAACACTTCAACTCAAATTTCTATCTTATTTGCTAAGATTATAACGATATGCATTAAATTTATTAATTTAATTATATTTAGAATATTGAACACTATGCTTCATACATATCATTAACCATATTGCTGCTCATATATATGTACCAATATACTCTTTTGCGAATAATAAGAAAAATTGAAGTGGCAACGCTAATCCATCTTTCTAAAACAAATACAAAGCACTACTCATAATATATCTAAACTTGAATACCATATCTTGTTTCTGACACATAACCAGCTATTTCAAATTTACGCACAATTTAATTATAAGCAACTATTTTTAGAAAATATATTTCTGTAAAATACTGTTATAAATTACTTTAATGAAACAATATGTATATACGCACCGATTATCTGTAAGTTTATATAAAAATATATTTCTATTTAATTAGCTAACATTGCTTTCAAAGATATCTCTCACTAGTTATGCGGTCTAGATTTGTTCACGGCACACTTACAATGCTACATTTTCGCATTATTCATAGTAGTTATAAAATTACCTTAGTAACAACGAGCTCAGAAAACTATGGTTAATCTGAAATTATCTTTCAGAAGCTTGAAAGTATTTAAAACTAAATTTAATTATTTAAGATTAAGTTAAGCTGTAATATAATAAGATATAACAGCATTTATGATATAACGTTATGGTCTTCAACTGTACGTTTCCAGCGATCATTTCTCCCATGTACGTGCAAGCTCTGGAATGAACTACCTGCTGCTGTGTTTCCCGAGCACTATGACATGTCCTTCTTTAAACGACCTCGTTTAAAGAAGGACATGTCATAGCGCTTGCCTACATGAAAATACTCTTCTTAAACCTAAGAAGAGTATTTTCTTCACGGTAGGCACCGTTGGCAATAAAAAAAAATATTTAAAAATACTACGAAAATACTATTATTTAGAACAAGTTGATTTTTCATGCAGTGTACGATGGTAACATTGTGAGTGTTTAAATTATGGGTATAACTGAGTGTGGTCTACATAGCTTAATCCAATTTCATACAATTATGTATCATCGTAATAATAATATACTAAAAGTTAAGTGAGCCTGGGTGATGAATATATAATATGTAAACTGAAATTTAAAATAAGTACATATTTTTCTTTTTAATGATATGGTTGATACAATAGTATCAACCCGCTTTTTAAAGTCTATCCACACATTGCAAGTTGTGCCCAAGATGTAGACCTTCCCGGGCAATGTGTAAGCTTAAGTCCCTGACGGGACTCGCATGCAAGGTCTTAGCATGACTACGGCTCTATCACGTTTCGGGCACAGCCCGGTTACCTGTAGGTAGACCTTTAATCGACATTTATGAGAATATGTGGAGATTATTGAAAATTTATAAAATAAAACATTAGTTACGTTTGTATATTGTTCTTTTGGATTTTTAAATAACTATTATGCTGAAAATTAGTAGGTACTGCAATATTTGTGAAATTATCTAACATTAAATGCTATTTATTATTGGTCGATAAGCACATGAATTGTGGATACATTGACTCGGTGACTTTTAATCGTAGTATATGATTCACATTTTTACTTTCATAACAGCAGTTATACAAATGTTGTTTTGTTGTACATCTATACAAAAAAATAATTGCTTGATAACCTTATAGGAACCGTATAGGAACATAATATGTAATAGTAATATGTTATAAATGATTCGACGCCGTAAATGCCGTAAACGCCGTACAATGAGTAGGTGGTCTGTCTATTGGAGCAGTATGAAGAATTGAAGATAGATAGGTAACAGTTGGACAACGAACGTGCGAGTCTGGCATATATTTTATTTGATTCTAAAATACGTTACCACGGAAAAAATACATAGTATATTGCACACAAGTAAACATTAATCTATTGCACTATTTTAGAATTATTATGATATGAAAACGACGTTGGAACAGTGGGCCTACTCTTGAAATCAATTCTAATTGCGAATCCGAATCAATTTCAATCTCACCAAACTTATATTTGGTACTCTTGAACAAAATCGAGATTGAATTCTTCACGTTTGCCGTTGTCATTTTCACCAAATGTGTCGTATATTCTTACTTTAAATTAATAACGTTATCGAACTCGATCACCACAAAGACGCTTTCTTGAAATTGTGCAACATTAACGATTTTAAACTACGTCAAAATCACATCGGGAGCAGCAAATATTTGATTTAATCGACGAGAGTCGAACTCATTTAGTTCAAAAATATGCCACCGAATTCGATTCCAATCGTGCGCTAGTGTCGCTTTCAAGAGTACCAAATTTGCTCAAATTCGAGCTGCAATTGGATTTAGGATTGGAATCGAGATTCAAGAGTAGGCACACTGATCTTCAAAACACAGTTCCTCATTTGGTAATCATTTGTCGCTCTCAATTAAGGTTTTATAAATAATCTAACATATCAGATGATATATCTAGGTAATTTATATTTTGATATGGCTTAAGTATTGCTAATGGTAGGTACATTAAAACATAATTATGGTACATATTTGTAAATCAATTGGTATGTCCATACTATGACATCGAAAATATATATAATAGCGACGCAAATATTCTACAGAAACATCTTTGAAGGCATAATAATAAGAATTGTTCGAAAAACTTTCGTTGTGCACAATATCTGGCACTGATGATTGCCTTTTTGTCAAATTTTGCCTAAATACCACAGATCACGACGTCCGCGAAACACTCAAATTATGGATATTAATTTAAAAATATTGCTATGCACAACCAATTAAAGATAAATTGCTATTGATTAATTATAATTAAAATTACCAAGTAGTTAAATAAAATCCTTATCAGTTACTATTGTTCAATAATATACAAAAACATCGATGTAAAATAAATATTATTAGCTTTATTAAATTATGTCGTCATGATGGCGTTCTATAATAAATTACAAATACACTATTCAAGTACAAATGAATTGTTTCGTTAAGATGTGCATAGCATATGATCAACTTGACACGTCATTAAAACTTAGAGCTAAATAACAACACATTACTTAAAATAACACAAAGAAATAAAAATTCTATGTGAAAGGTACGTCATATATTTTGTTAATACACATTTTAATCATTATATCAATAATTTCGTCTACTTAAACGGGCAGTTAAAGTTTCCTTCATTAATAGCATTGCATAATGTTATATTGCTTTAAAAACTCACTATTTGTTTATAAAGACACTTCGAAATAAATTCCTAATGGAATAATTTGAAATTGCTGGTTATCACAATATTCGTAACCAAATAAATGCTTGAGGTTTGTTATTGTTTATCGTAATTACTTAGTATATATAATATTATAATTACCCACATTATTAGTATTCTACTAATTAATAAATTAAAATTTTTAGTAATTTATTAGAATGCTTATTGCTTTCTTTTACATTTGTGAGGTAATTTTAGTGACAATAAAATTACTTATGAACTATACAATATTAACCAAAATTAAATATCATAACTGCTAATGTAGATAAAATATTTTTTAGAATTACTATAGAACCTATAAAAATATGAAATTTCCTTCAGATTGTCGGTCTAACGTTATTTACTAATTACTAAGTATAGCTTTTTAAATTGAATGAAATATATAATAGTTATTTATTGTGATTATATTTATTGCTTTTAAATTATTTGCTTTTACATTATTTGCTTTAACAGTAATGTATGATTCACATTTCAGATCATTTCGAAGCGAGTGGAAGCCACAGAGGAAAGTATTCCAATGCGTTTGGCAATCACTGAATGAAATTATATAAAGAACAGAATATGATCTATTGTCAGATTAGCTTTCAACGATAACGTAAGTATTCTACTGTACTTCACAGAATGGATGTATTAATCCATACAAAAACTACAGATTATTTATATAGTTAGTTATTAATATATACAGAATGTATCAGGTTATGGGGCAACTGTTCGAGTATGTTGTAGTTTAACGGCATAGATCGTAATTGGAATGTACATTACACAAAAAACAATATAACATAAAAGTTAGTGATTTCAAAAAAATGTGTCTAAGAGTCTATGCCTTAAATGTTACGCATTATGTAGGCATGTACAGATAGAATACATGTAGGCATGTAAAGCTTCGACAGTATAAATTCATTCATTCATACCTAGAATTGCGCAAACGTTTCAATGACAAACGGTACAACGGCGAACGGTCAACGGTCATAGGCCGATCAGCTGTTTTAAAGCGAAGTTTGTTTTGCTTATGTGAATGTAATCATTGATTTATTCATTTCTAATAAACATTTAACAAAGTATGAATATGTTGCGTATTAAGTATCATTGACTTTAAACATTTCAATCAGATTTACACGAAAAATCGACGACAAAATTAAAAACTTCACATGTCTCTAACACCTTAACAAATCGATATTTTTCGTTCAAATTTTTTTCATGTGTTTTCTACCACCATTGCCTAGCTCCCTTTTGACCAGTTACCCCATAACCTGATACATCATGTATATATATAATATGGATATATATATACAAGGATTATTTCCTTAGTGCATGGTGTTGACTTATAAAAAAATATATATATATATATATATATATATATATATATATAGTAGTAGTATAGTTATATCTTATTTATTGCACTATGAAATTACTTACACAATCGATCAGTCTGAATCATACATTAGCTGCAATTCTAATTTTTAATTATTGCTAATTCAACTACATAAGATTGCTTATTTGACTTAAAAAATACGATTATAATCAATGATGCAACAATATAATTGTATAGTCAAACAGCAGTAATCGATGAAAAATCGAATCGATACCAAATCATCGATTAACAGATTATAATATTCTACAACAATGTTTAATAAGAAAATATGTCATTTCATTTTATATAATTACTAATGTAAATTATCTAGTATTGTGTCATAATTATTTCAAAATTTATAAATCGTGTTATCGTATACAAACTGAGAAGAGATAATTTTAAAGATTTTGATAAATCACACAAAATCACTTACATAAAAGTCTGCGAAATATTTCAAATCGTTTAACATACTACAGCAAACGCGTTTACTCCGAGCTAGAACTGGAACTCGACGGCGTATAGCTGTAGTAATCGTTCTGCTAGGCGGTATTTATTTGTTCTACATTCAAGTGGGTAATAAAACGTAGTCGCATCTGCAGAGCTGGACGTAGTTTACGTATTACATTTTCAACTTCATTCTTCATTGTATCACCAACGAACATGTATTTTATATGATAACTGGACATATTAAGGTAATTAAATAACATTTGGTTTCATCATAAAATATATCATCATTCATTGTCATTTCAACCCATATACGTCCGTACGTACGAAGAGTATATATATATATATATATATGTATATATAAAACATATGCCATAAAACCCTATGCCAACACGTCTGACCAGCGTGGTATAGTAGGCCAATTTCCCTCCCATTGGAGAAGGCTCGAGCCAACAGCAGTAGGACTTATATGGGCTGTGTTGATGATAATTATTCTGTTAACAATAAGGAACATTTAAGTATACCACAATAATGATTATATTCTTTGAAAAGGATACAGTAAATCGCATATAGGGTCAATATAATCCAGGTGAGTTTGTGATTTATCAATCTGTGCCAAAAGTTCGTATAATGTAATTGTTATGTCCATCACTGCCCTTGACAAGTCCGAGTTAAATCTTTGTAAAAATGGACCAACTAAATGACACAGGAACAGCAATTGAATCTCCGTTTGTATTTCTGTAGATAATTTTTCTTTAATAAATCTGTAATGAAATTTATTCATATATTATTATTGTTCATTTTGTAAGAGGTGGCTAGTGTATACAAATCAGTATAAATCATATACTTTATTTTTCAGAATGTAATTTACTTTCTATAGAATTACATTTGAACAGCATGAGATAATAGCCTAGTTTCCCATTTAGAGTCCTAAGTAGTAGACTCATGTCCAAAGTGGAATGTTTATAGGCTGAAGAAGAAAACGCATAATGTAAGAATTACAATAAAATATATGTAATTCATGAAACTCTTAAAACCAGAATTCTTTTAAAACATAGAGCTATAATTGCAATAGTTTTTGTAAATTTATAGATAATAGCGACCCGCCCTGGCTGCGCTTCGATTCCAGTCGCTTTGCGCCGAATTTTAAATGTGCAACATCTCCTAAAGGATGGCCTCGAGTTGGAGTCCTAGACCGGGCCAAATTTCATAAGCTTTTTCTGAGAGGAAACATAGCCAAGTTATTCCTTATATAGGCAGCTACTTGGTACTAAAATATTATGAAAATCGATGCAACCATTTTAAAGATTACCCGGAACAAACAAACATATAGGCAACAAAATGTGTACTGGTTTTTAGGCATAGGTATTGTGAAAATAACCAGGTGAGCATGAAAAAGACCTACTATTTTGACATTAAAAGCAGACACTTAAATTTTACTTATTTGTTTAAATTAATTTGTTGCCTGTTTCCAAGTCCAAACATTTTTTTTATTCATGGCATTCTCGATGCTGCTAAGAAGCCTTTATGTACAATATAAATACTACCTATTGCACTCACAATCTTTCTATTAGAAACCATGTTAGATGTATTGGTTGCACCAAGTGAGAATTAGTTGAGCAAATGAGGTTTATTAGTAAATAAAAATGCGGACACCTCATCATCTGCAACTTTCTTTAATTCTCAGTACTGATGCATCAGAACTACTGCAATGTTCTCAACAAACTTCTGTACATAGTTCTAAGAATACATGCTATTTATCTATACCAATAAATAAAATTGGAGTGTCTGTTTGTAATGTCAAAATAATAGGCTTTTCTCATGCTCACACGATTATATCCACGTTATTTATGCCTAAACTAGCAACCTGCCTTCGCTTCGCTTCGGTTATAGGTTATAGTCGTTTTACCCGCGTAGTCCCCGTTCCCGTGGGAATACCGGGATAAAATATAGCCTAGTTTACGCCCTGATATTATAGCTTTCCATTGGTGAAAGAATTTTTGAAATCGGTCCAGCCGTTTTGAAGATTACCCAACAAACAGACAGACAGACAAAAATTTTTTAATTGCTATTTTAGGCATAGGTGTCGTGCAAATAACCGTGTGAGCATGAAAAAAAGGCTATTATTTTGACATTACAAACAGACACTCCAATTTTATTTATTGGTATAGAATACAGATTAAATTTTTTTTGTCTGTTTGTTCCGGGTAATCTTCAAAACGGCTGGACCGATTTCAAAAATTCTTTCACTAATGGAAAGCTATAATATCAGCGCGTAAACTAAGCTATATTTATCCCGGTATTCCACGGGAACGGGAACTACGCGGCTAAACGACTAAAAGCGAAGCGAAGCGAGGGCGGGTTGCTAGTCTATATATATAAAAGAAAGTCATGTTAGTTACACTATTTATAGCTCAAGAACGGCTGTACCGATTTACCTGAAAATTGGCGGGGAGGTAGCTTGGAACCAGAAGACGGACATAGGATACTTTTTATCCCGTTTGACCGGGTTCCCGTGGGACTTGAATAAAACGTCAAAGATAATACATGTCACTATAAAACGTGGTATAACAAAAACGCATCTATCATGTAATAACAAAACGCAAATGACAGCTATAGACAGACTATATTTTCGGAAATTTAGAAAATATATTTACGAAAAAAATTATGGCGGTACAAAGTTCGCCCGGTCGGCTAGTAATATATAATATTAAGCCTAAATCATAATCATCTCAGCTAATATTCAACTACTG
Source organism: Lymantria dispar (assembly GCA_032191425.1). NCBI lineage: Eukaryota > Metazoa > Arthropoda > Insecta > Lepidoptera > Erebidae > Lymantria > Lymantria dispar. The sequence continues at coordinate 19,657,962 of CM063440.1, forward strand.
GTGGGCTCGCCACCATATAGGAGGAAACCTAAAAAAAAACTGGTTGGTATAGGATTTTGTTTCGAGTTTTCCTTCTCTTGCATATATGTTATATACATATTATCCCTTAGTCATCTTTTACGACACCCACGGGCATGAAATGATATGGTGAATTGTATTCTTACTCCGTCACCATACGGAAAAACGGGTGGGTACAAAACAGACAAAAGATATATTAATACTACATAGTAAAAATAAATACATACTGAGGTACTTGCATAATCTGACCGGCACCGGCGTGATACCAAATCGCGTGTGTCAAAGCTAATGTTAAGCTATATTTATTCTCTAACATAGCTTCGTTAGTTGTTGTTAGATTAAACAATTGGAATGGTGTGTGTGGATACGGCCACTCTGTCATTTCATTACTTATCGTCAGCTCCATTATACGATCATGTAGCACGGTCCAATATGGATCAGGTAAAGCAGCCATTATTAAACCAATAGCGTTGATCCAAAGTTGTATTTTTGTTGCTGGTATAACTACGAATCCTCGGGTTATAACATCTAAAAGATTGTTTGCGACACAGTTTGGTGCGAGAGGTAAAGACATTAGCTCGACACAGGTGACATATAATGCATGTGCTGATGGATTTGGGTATTCGTTAAAGCGCCAGTCAGTGTTCGGAAAGTGTGAGTTGTCCATCATGGCTGTTGTATATTTAAGAAAATTATTTTCAAGAACACTGTAGGTCCTATATTTACTGTAAACATAAATTTATTTAACGCGGCTCGATGCAATATCTAGAAATACTTCATCGTCATCATTTTAGCTCATATAAGTCCCGCAACTGGGCTCGAGTCTCCTCCACAATAGGAGGGAAATTGACCTACTATACCATGCTGGTCAGACGTGTTGGTATAGATGTTGCATGTCTTTAGTCGTTTTTTAATACACTCACGGCAAGAGAGGGGGTGGTGAATTATATTCTTAGCCTGTCACCACACGGAAAGCATATAAATATTTACATACGTTAAATCAGTGTCTCAGATGCATACATGCAGGCTCTGGAATGAACTACTTGCTGCTGTTTTATCCGAGCGCTATGACATGTCCTTCTTTAAACAAGGTTTAAGAAGAGCATTTTTTTCAAAGTACGCAACGGCCTAGCTGTGCCCCTGGTATTGCAAAGGTCCATGTGCCGTAGTATCATTTACCATCATGTGTGCTGTTTTTTTGTTTGCCATCACCGGCAATAAAAAAATCTTAAATGTTCTTTAGATGTGAGGCACTTGTGATATTTAGTGCGTTGGCATTGTCGAATGATATTCCCAGGTTTGACACTTCTAGATGTTACTAATTACAATTGCAAGGTATAGGGTCTTATATAGCGTTTTACATAGCAGTCTTGGTGGTGCAATTTTTTGCAATTGAAAACTAGAGCTGCAAGGTTTAAACCATTTTTAGCCACCGCTATTAATATCTCATAAAAATATGACAAAATATATAGCAAAAGAATTATTGCACACATTGACATGGAAATCGAACCTACAATCAAAGTCAGTATGCGTCAAATGCCATTTCTATTGACGTCTATATTTGTCTAAAATTTGGATTTCGTTTAATGGTAAGGTATCCCATCCATCCCATGAATGAACTTTTCGACGCCCGCTATTGGACACAGTCGTCTCCAGAAAGATTAATAATCGGGTCGACCACTGAAGTCAAGGAACTCTGCACCGGTGGTCTGCCCAACGACGAAGGCGACATACTATATGGGTGGGTTACGAGGCCACGCGCTGGCCCTGTGTCGTCCCGGATGCAGCCGGGCGGCGGGTGCGCTGCATAGTCCTCCCCAAAAAATAAAGAAGGGAGATTAATAATATAATAGTAACGCTTGGCGACGCATTTGACGTTATAAGATTTCAGTTTTTCCTCCGAATGATCTTATATGCTAAATATTTTATTCTTAACCTGTAACCTCAAAATTTTGTTGTCTATAAATCACTTTTAAAGGATACTGTCTACCATTCGGTTGACGAGACTCAAATAGTAGTTCAGGCTGGGTGCCCATGCAGTCGCTTCAACCTCACTTTTACCGAGGTAAGTTTGGAACTCTTCAGTAGTCGCCCAACCAGGTGGACACACATCTTTCAAGGAGCCGAGCACAGCATTAACTAGTTTCCTCTTAAGTAATGGTTTGTCACGAAGCTTTGATTCATAATAGTGCAAAGTATTGTATAGAAATGTTATCGGCCGATCTGTAATTGTAAAGATTAGGATTTTAAACAATATACTAGCTGACCCAACAGACGTTGTTCTGTTCAAATAAAAGAAAATTAATTCTCCATGAAATCGATAGCAGCGCCACCTATCGGGTCCAATTGTGAATCTAAACCATTCTCGAATCCCCTCAAAGACATAAAAAATTTCATCAACATCTGTCCAGCCGTTTAGGAGGAGTTCAGTTACATACACATGTACACAAGAAATTTATATATAGAGATAATATATAGTGTGTACACAAAATAGAGAATAAAATTTTGCCGACCTACCATGCCAGTGTCGCGGATTCAATTCTCACGCAGAACAATAATATTTGTGACCGAGAAATTGTTGTTTTAAGTCTGGATTTAATTTGTGTCCGTTACCTATATGTTTGTGAGGTCCCCTACCATATAAGGATTGTTTCCTTAGTGCAGAGTATCTTTAATGAAAGTAAAAGGAAAATTTTATTTAATGGAGATGAGTAACAGTTCTCTCTTAACTTACTTGGGACTGTTTCTCAAATGTACAAAGAACTCTATCTCTTACGCTGTGTCTTCACGCGAGATAACTGCCTAGTAAAAGAAAGCGACAGCATCTCATTTCTGACGTTGTGAACCCTAGCGATGGTCTGCAGCGTCGACAGCCATGTTAAAACTATACCAACACGTCTGACCAGCGCGGAATAGCAGGTCCATATCGCTGCCATGGCGGCCCGCGGATGTTGACGAGATGATGATGATGATTGCGCATCAAAAAGCCTAGTGAAGTGAGCAGATATGTACTCATCATCATCATTATTTAAGATCATACAAGTGCCACTGCAGGTCTCGAGCCTCTTCCATAATAGGAGGAAATTAATCCACTATACCACACTGATCAGAAGGGTTGGCATAGGGTTTTATTTCGAGGTTGCCTTCTCTTGCACAAACATTATATGCATATTTTATCCCTTAGTCATTCTTTACAAAACTCACTCAACAAAGGAGTTCGCGAGAATTGATACAGATAAACGATGTCTTTTTCAAAATTCGCTTTATGAACAGCGAGTTTAGGTGGAGTAGAATCAGCTTTCTTCTCTTCTGTCTTTTCTTTAGACTTTTCAGCCACCACTTCTTTATTTTGGCCGTTGTCTGCCGGCGCGTCCTCCTTCGCAACCTTTTCTTTCTCGGTGTTCTCAGGCGCGTTATCTACAAGTTCCTTAGCCATGATTTACAGCAAAATTATACTGCAATCGCACTATTTTTACACAAGATATTTAAGATTGGATTATTAAAATATTCACTGCGAAATATTGAAATAACACGTTAAACGTCGTCAGAGTCTGATTTGATACTGCCGCAGCGCGCCGTCGGAAAGAACTCGGTTCATAGAATATTCAAACAAATCAATGGCGCCACAGAGAACCATATGTATTAAGGTAAAAGAACCTTCGGTTAGCCTGCTTTAGTTCGCCATCTGTTGAGTAATGTCAAAATCATATCAAGTGACCTACAAGTACAACTATTCAAAATAATACTATATAGTGTGAAATAATGTAAGTTTTTTTAATTAAAAAAACCACTAAACCGAAATAAATCACACAATACATGTAATTATTAAGGATAACACTTCAATAAATCTACGTAAAAAAAATAATATTTTGTATTTCGTTGACTTCCCATTTTCATCTCATAATAATTATGAGGAGTTTCGGCTCGAATATGGAAATGTCATGTTATGTTCTTGAATTATGTTCAATTTTTTAGTGTTTTATAGTACTATATTGAATATTTTTGTTAATATTTTATGTAATATAATACAGTTAAGGTGCTGAAGTGCGGTGAATGTGATATAAGGGTGGTTTACGTGTATTTTCATATTCTACCGAAATTCCCGAAGAAATAATTTAATTTTGGCTTCAGCGCCCAATTAATGGTAACGACTACTTAACTTACTGATGGACAATGAGAGCATCGTAAGGGCGATTAAATAAAAAAGGCAGCCGTCGCTCAGCTCGTCGGTGCCTGGCAGATGTGAAACATCGAAATATACAAGTATTTTGCATAAAAGAACAGATTACGATAGGAACTAATATGGCATAAAGTATTAATAAAATATTACGATTTTTTTCCAGACAATGAATCCTTTTTATTCACTAAACATTTATATTCATATAGGTACATTATTAAACTAAACACATACACTATAGGTTATAGGTATGTATTTAGGTTATAACTTTTTTTTGAGCTCAGTAGATGGCATTGTACAAAATTCTAAAACAGGTTATGGTTTCGTTACACAAATGTTCGTTACACAAAAATCTCACGGTCAGTTTCACCCATAGATTATACACTAAATATCTAGTATAGATGCGCAACTCACGTTTCAAAAAAATATCAAATTTTGACCTTGGACGATAGATGGCGTAAAATTATGAAAAAAAATTATCACAAAAACAAAATGAATTGTCAAGTCTCGAACCCGAGACCATAGGTACCGCAGACAAGCACGTTACCATGAGGCCACCACGAGTTTGCGATTACAATGCAAATTTCTCTATTACATAAATTACCCATCCAACTTTAACCCTTAATATATTTTATTGATTACCCATTTGACCCTAATATCTGGTAGTGGTAATACCCTCGGGCAGGGGCCCGCCCTACCACCCCACCAAAAACCATGGAAATCCCCGACCCACCACACGTCTGAGGTCTCCTTGTTAGTAAATTTTATATTTTACTTCTATCTACCGTCACATTTTATAACTAAAAAATTAAAAACTACTAACCCTCCCCGTGAGATGTTGCTACTTTCTATGCAAATTTATTTTATTCCTTTTTCTTTTTTTTTCTTTTCTCTTTTTTTTGTTATTTTTCTTCCTTATATATTTGAGGAAAGGGGTTTTCTGAAAACCAGCCCTGCATAATTTCTATGCAGCGCAATGCTGAGCATTCCCCTATTGTCAAAATAAATTAAAAACATGTATTTTAATTATTAGTTATTATGTGACAATAAATGCTATTCTATTCTATTCTAAACGAAATTTGTATGATACTTTCATCCCCTTGGCAGTGTAGGACGCCCCTCCACTAGGTGGACCGACGACCGAGTGAAAGTTGCTGGGCGTCGTTGGATGCAGGCGGCACAAGACCGCACATTGTGGCGCAACACGAGGGAGGCCGACGTCCAGCAGTGGACGGCAATAGGCTGAAATGATGAAGATGAATATTATGACATGAATTACGTGATGGGTTGCTCGATATGCCGCCCCCCTGGACGTTATCATACTTATGGTAGGATGAATATTATGACATGAATTACGTGTTGAGTCGCTCGATTTGCCGCCCCCCTGGACGTGCCGCCTACGTGCGGTGCACGCCTTGCACACCCGCTTACGGCGGGCCTGAATATCTAATGGTAGATATAATCTATACTTATACAGTAAAACCCGTTTAAGACGATTTCACAGGGACCCGACCAAAAACGCGTCTTAGGCGGGAAAGCGTATTATGCGGAAAAGGGAAAAAAGATGCCATTATTATTTATTATATTCTGTAACAATTTTGAATACCTACGTAATGAATTTAACATTTAAAAATTACGTAAATTAAAAAGATTTTGATTTTAATGGTAGATATAATCTATACTTATACAGTAAAACCCGTTTAAGACGATTTCACAGGGACCCGACCAAAAACGCGTCTTAGGCGGGAAAGCGTATTATGCGGAAAAGGGAAAAAAGATGCCATTATTATTTATTATATTCTGTAACAATTTTGAATACCTACGTAATGAATTTAACATTTAAAAATTACGTAAATTAAAAAGATTTTGAGGCATTAGCAATTACAAGATTTTCAACGTAATTTAATTTTCGCAGTGCGTCTTCACTTTGATTCAAAGAAGTTACATAGCGTATTAAATAATTAACTGCTGATAATGCCTGGGCGTGTGACAAAATGGGAGTTGACTCATCTTCTTCTTGATCATTATCACTTAGGGTCGCTCGACAGTCGTCACTTCGTCAGTCGCTGGCCGCTGCCGCAAGGGTAATATGTGTATTTGAGTGGCACGTGTTAGCGTATTAAACGGGATGACGAATCGTTTTAAGCGTTAAGAAATGTATGAAAATATGTCTCAAGTTGCTGGGACTGACGCAACATGTCGTATTATGCGAGAAATCGTATTAAACGCGTTCTATTGTATAATATTATCTATATAAAATGCAATTTATATGTCCGTTATAGACTTTGAAATCATTCAAACTATGCACCCCTAACTGGTTTCTTTAGAAAAACAATACCTAATGCGGAGATACTTGTAGATTAAAACAACGCGTTAGGATCTGTAGGCCTACTCTTGAAATCAATTCTAATTTCGAATCCGATTCGATTCCAATCTCACCAAACTTATATTTGGTACTCTTGAACAAAATCGAGAATGAATTTTACGCGTTCGTCGTTGTTATTTTCACCAAATGTGCCATGTTTTCTTACTTTAAATTAATAACGTTATCGAACTCGATCACCACAAAGACGCTTTCTTGAAATTGTGTAACATTAACTATTTTAAACCACGTCAAAATCCCGTCGGGAGTAGCAAATATTTGACTTAATCGACGAGAGTCGAATTCATTTAGTTTAGAAACGTTCCACCTAATTTGATTCCAATCGGGCGCTAGTGTCGCTTTCAAGAGTACCAAATTTAATCAAATTCGAGCTGCGATTGGATTTAGGATTGGAATTGAGATTCAAGAGTAGACACACTGGCCAGGAGGCTTGGTGATCAATTTCAATACTTCTAGTATAGGTAAGGACACGAAAAAAATATCGATACTTTTAGGTATCGCGTACTTTTCTTTCGATACCGATACTTTTGTACTCAATACTTTTACTCAATGAGTATTTTTTGACAGGTATCGTATCTAATAAATTGGAGAAATTATCCATTTTAAAATTGAATTTACGGCTCGTATTTATGGTAACGCCATCTAGTTCAAACGTAATGCACCCTCCAAAAATATTTTCATCCGTTAATTTCCTAAAAAAAACTCTTCACGGCATAGGTTCTATGAAAAGTACTCAGTACTCGATACTTAGATGTATCTATACTTTTGTGAGCACGATATTGTTTTTCGATACTACTCATGAGTACAGTACCTATTGATACTTTCTATTCGATACCGTGTCCCTAAGTATATGTTAGTTCAGTAGGTTTATAAGAAACCAACCGAGTACCAATACTAGCAAGACTAGCTAGCTGAATATGGTTAGTTTGAAATGGAAGCGTACAGACCACAACACAGCATAGATTGTATTTTCTGTACAACTATTGTTACAGGCCGTTTAAAGGGAAGCACCATCATTACATAATTACTATGATGTAAATATTAAATATAAGTTTCATTTACCCAACCCCTAGTTCTATGATCGGATACGAATTCATTATATTCTCAACTGTATTATACTACATACATATATTCATTTCCAGGTTATATGCTTAAAACAGTCATACCAGCTCTGACACGTTATTCTAAAAGCAGGTTTTGCGAGGCTCTTGCTTCGAGACTATAAAATGTACTCTGTGTTCGAGACCAAGACAAAGACAGGATAATAAATTCTTGAAAGGTTACTTTTATTCCATCCATCCATTAACGTCCACTGTTGGACATAGGCTTCCCCATAAGAATTGCTTGCAACATTCGTGCATGCGACGGTACCCCGTGACTTTCCAAAATGTCGTCAGTCCACCAAGTAGGGGTCGATTTCCATATGCCGAATTTTATGGCGTAGAGAAATACTGAGCATAGCCTCTCCATAGCAAGTTGAGCGATTTTGAAACTTTTTAAGAGCCCAACATTTAGAGACCGCATTTCAGTGCCGTATGTCATCACTGGTAACACACATGGTTTGTTTTGTTTCCAGACACTGCTGTATATTGGTTGAGAAGATCCTTATAAGTTGCCCGAATGCTGCCCAGCCGAGATGAATTCGTCGGCCGACCTCGTTCTTGAAATTGGCTTATTCTCGAAAAAGATGGTGCATTATTGATAATAATGTATTTAAATGAAACACTTATGTACCTTGATAATAGTAAGTATATTTTTAAAGTTATTATTTTTCTTATTAAATATTATAGGCAAATGACAATCATTAAGACAATCGACATCTAAACTAACGACATTTTTTTTTATTATGCAGAGTATTAGGTACATATATTAAGATAAAAGTTATTTCAAATTAAGTACCATTGAGTTTAACATGTTTTATTTTTTAAATTTTCACAACATTAAATAAATAGATATGAAGTAAAGATAGAAAAAGTTGAGAATTGTGACGAGTTTTTTTATTTACCAACACTAAAACCATGATGATATTTAGCATAGTACCACAGTGTAGAGTGGCAAGTTTCTTAAGGATCACCACATGACGAAAGACCATGACCAAAACTGAAATTATTTATACCAAAAACAAGAAGCAAAAGCATTGGAAAATAATGTTAATTTTAAACGGCTTTCTTTATAGTTTACCTTACATTGAAAATAAAACCTTACTAGAATAAAACCTCACTAAGTTGACTCTGAATAAGAATTACACTATCCTCGGAACTGGTAAGTACCATTGTCGTATCCATTTTAATCGGCTAGGAAGCTCCTGAATGTATTCGGTTTGTGGAACCTACATATCTGTTTGACTCTTAGATATTCCTAAAGTTATGAGTGCTAGTTCCACCATCCCCCATGCTTGCTCACTGCCACAAGGGCATGTAACACTTCAACTCAAATTTCTATCTTATTTGCTAAGATTATAACGATATGCATTAAATTTATTAATTTAATTATATTTAGAATATTGAACACTATGCTTCATACATATCATTAACCATATTGCTGCTCATATATATGTACCAATATACTCTTTTGCGAATAATAAGAAAAATTGAAGTGGCAACGCTAATCCATCTTTCTAAAACAAATACAAAGCACTACTCATAATATATCTAAACTTGAATACCATATCTTGTTTCTGACACATAACCAGCTATTTCAAATTTACGCACAATTTAATTATAAGCAACTATTTTTAGAAAATATATTTCTGTAAAATACTGTTATAAATTACTTTAATGAAACAATATGTATATACGCACCGATTATCTGTAAGTTTATATAAAAATATATTTCTATTTAATTAGCTAACATTGCTTTCAAAGATATCTCTCACTAGTTATGCGGTCTAGATTTGTTCACGGCACACTTACAATGCTACATTTTCGCATTATTCATAGTAGTTATAAAATTACCTTAGTAACAACGAGCTCAGAAAACTATGGTTAATCTGAAATTATCTTTCAGAAGCTTGAAAGTATTTAAAACTAAATTTAATTATTTAAGATTAAGTTAAGCTGTAATATAATAAGATATAACAGCATTTATGATATAACGTTATGGTCTTCAACTGTACGTTTCCAGCGATCATTTCTCCCATGTACGTGCAAGCTCTGGAATGAACTACCTGCTGCTGTGTTTCCCGAGCACTATGACATGTCCTTCTTTAAACGACCTCGTTTAAAGAAGGACATGTCATAGCGCTTGCCTACATGAAAATACTCTTCTTAAACCTAAGAAGAGTATTTTCTTCACGGTAGGCACCGTTGGCAATAAAAAAAAATATTTAAAAATACTACGAAAATACTATTATTTAGAACAAGTTGATTTTTCATGCAGTGTACGATGGTAACATTGTGAGTGTTTAAATTATGGGTATAACTGAGTGTGGTCTACATAGCTTAATCCAATTTCATACAATTATGTATCATCGTAATAATAATATACTAAAAGTTAAGTGAGCCTGGGTGATGAATATATAATATGTAAACTGAAATTTAAAATAAGTACATATTTTTCTTTTTAATGATATGGTTGATACAATAGTATCAACCCGCTTTTTAAAGTCTATCCACACATTGCAAGTTGTGCCCAAGATGTAGACCTTCCCGGGCAATGTGTAAGCTTAAGTCCCTGACGGGACTCGCATGCAAGGTCTTAGCATGACTACGGCTCTATCACGTTTCGGGCACAGCCCGGTTACCTGTAGGTAGACCTTTAATCGACATTTATGAGAATATGTGGAGATTATTGAAAATTTATAAAATAAAACATTAGTTACGTTTGTATATTGTTCTTTTGGATTTTTAAATAACTATTATGCTGAAAATTAGTAGGTACTGCAATATTTGTGAAATTATCTAACATTAAATGCTATTTATTATTGGTCGATAAGCACATGAATTGTGGATACATTGACTCGGTGACTTTTAATCGTAGTATATGATTCACATTTTTACTTTCATAACAGCAGTTATACAAATGTTGTTTTGTTGTACATCTATACAAAAAAATAATTGCTTGATAACCTTATAGGAACCGTATAGGAACATAATATGTAATAGTAATATGTTATAAATGATTCGACGCCGTAAATGCCGTAAACGCCGTACAATGAGTAGGTGGTCTGTCTATTGGAGCAGTATGAAGAATTGAAGATAGATAGGTAACAGTTGGACAACGAACGTGCGAGTCTGGCATATATTTTATTTGATTCTAAAATACGTTACCACGGAAAAAATACATAGTATATTGCACACAAGTAAACATTAATCTATTGCACTATTTTAGAATTATTATGATATGAAAACGACGTTGGAACAGTGGGCCTACTCTTGAAATCAATTCTAATTGCGAATCCGAATCAATTTCAATCTCACCAAACTTATATTTGGTACTCTTGAACAAAATCGAGATTGAATTCTTCACGTTTGCCGTTGTCATTTTCACCAAATGTGTCGTATATTCTTACTTTAAATTAATAACGTTATCGAACTCGATCACCACAAAGACGCTTTCTTGAAATTGTGCAACATTAACGATTTTAAACTACGTCAAAATCACATCGGGAGCAGCAAATATTTGATTTAATCGACGAGAGTCGAACTCATTTAGTTCAAAAATATGCCACCGAATTCGATTCCAATCGTGCGCTAGTGTCGCTTTCAAGAGTACCAAATTTGCTCAAATTCGAGCTGCAATTGGATTTAGGATTGGAATCGAGATTCAAGAGTAGGCACACTGATCTTCAAAACACAGTTCCTCATTTGGTAATCATTTGTCGCTCTCAATTAAGGTTTTATAAATAATCTAACATATCAGATGATATATCTAGGTAATTTATATTTTGATATGGCTTAAGTATTGCTAATGGTAGGTACATTAAAACATAATTATGGTACATATTTGTAAATCAATTGGTATGTCCATACTATGACATCGAAAATATATATAATAGCGACGCAAATATTCTACAGAAACATCTTTGAAGGCATAATAATAAGAATTGTTCGAAAAACTTTCGTTGTGCACAATATCTGGCACTGATGATTGCCTTTTTGTCAAATTTTGCCTAAATACCACAGATCACGACGTCCGCGAAACACTCAAATTATGGATATTAATTTAAAAATATTGCTATGCACAACCAATTAAAGATAAATTGCTATTGATTAATTATAATTAAAATTACCAAGTAGTTAAATAAAATCCTTATCAGTTACTATTGTTCAATAATATACAAAAACATCGATGTAAAATAAATATTATTAGCTTTATTAAATTATGTCGTCATGATGGCGTTCTATAATAAATTACAAATACACTATTCAAGTACAAATGAATTGTTTCGTTAAGATGTGCATAGCATATGATCAACTTGACACGTCATTAAAACTTAGAGCTAAATAACAACACATTACTTAAAATAACACAAAGAAATAAAAATTCTATGTGAAAGGTACGTCATATATTTTGTTAATACACATTTTAATCATTATATCAATAATTTCGTCTACTTAAACGGGCAGTTAAAGTTTCCTTCATTAATAGCATTGCATAATGTTATATTGCTTTAAAAACTCACTATTTGTTTATAAAGACACTTCGAAATAAATTCCTAATGGAATAATTTGAAATTGCTGGTTATCACAATATTCGTAACCAAATAAATGCTTGAGGTTTGTTATTGTTTATCGTAATTACTTAGTATATATAATATTATAATTACCCACATTATTAGTATTCTACTAATTAATAAATTAAAATTTTTAGTAATTTATTAGAATGCTTATTGCTTTCTTTTACATTTGTGAGGTAATTTTAGTGACAATAAAATTACTTATGAACTATACAATATTAACCAAAATTAAATATCATAACTGCTAATGTAGATAAAATATTTTTTAGAATTACTATAGAACCTATAAAAATATGAAATTTCCTTCAGATTGTCGGTCTAACGTTATTTACTAATTACTAAGTATAGCTTTTTAAATTGAATGAAATATATAATAGTTATTTATTGTGATTATATTTATTGCTTTTAAATTATTTGCTTTTACATTATTTGCTTTAACAGTAATGTATGATTCACATTTCAGATCATTTCGAAGCGAGTGGAAGCCACAGAGGAAAGTATTCCAATGCGTTTGGCAATCACTGAATGAAATTATATAAAGAACAGAATATGATCTATTGTCAGATTAGCTTTCAACGATAACGTAAGTATTCTACTGTACTTCACAGAATGGATGTATTAATCCATACAAAAACTACAGATTATTTATATAGTTAGTTATTAATATATACAGAATGTATCAGGTTATGGGGCAACTGTTCGAGTATGTTGTAGTTTAACGGCATAGATCGTAATTGGAATGTACATTACACAAAAAACAATATAACATAAAAGTTAGTGATTTCAAAAAAATGTGTCTAAGAGTCTATGCCTTAAATGTTACGCATTATGTAGGCATGTACAGATAGAATACATGTAGGCATGTAAAGCTTCGACAGTATAAATTCATTCATTCATACCTAGAATTGCGCAAACGTTTCAATGACAAACGGTACAACGGCGAACGGTCAACGGTCATAGGCCGATCAGCTGTTTTAAAGCGAAGTTTGTTTTGCTTATGTGAATGTAATCATTGATTTATTCATTTCTAATAAACATTTAACAAAGTATGAATATGTTGCGTATTAAGTATCATTGACTTTAAACATTTCAATCAGATTTACACGAAAAATCGACGACAAAATTAAAAACTTCACATGTCTCTAACACCTTAACAAATCGATATTTTTCGTTCAAATTTTTTTCATGTGTTTTCTACCACCATTGCCTAGCTCCCTTTTGACCAGTTACCCCATAACCTGATACATCATGTATATATATAATATGGATATATATATACAAGGATTATTTCCTTAGTGCATGGTGTTGACTTATAAAAAAATATATATATATATATATATATATATATATATATATATATAGTAGTAGTATAGTTATATCTTATTTATTGCACTATGAAATTACTTACACAATCGATCAGTCTGAATCATACATTAGCTGCAATTCTAATTTTTAATTATTGCTAATTCAACTACATAAGATTGCTTATTTGACTTAAAAAATACGATTATAATCAATGATGCAACAATATAATTGTATAGTCAAACAGCAGTAATCGATGAAAAATCGAATCGATACCAAATCATCGATTAACAGATTATAATATTCTACAACAATGTTTAATAAGAAAATATGTCATTTCATTTTATATAATTACTAATGTAAATTATCTAGTATTGTGTCATAATTATTTCAAAATTTATAAATCGTGTTATCGTATACAAACTGAGAAGAGATAATTTTAAAGATTTTGATAAATCACACAAAATCACTTACATAAAAGTCTGCGAAATATTTCAAATCGTTTAACATACTACAGCAAACGCGTTTACTCCGAGCTAGAACTGGAACTCGACGGCGTATAGCTGTAGTAATCGTTCTGCTAGGCGGTATTTATTTGTTCTACATTCAAGTGGGTAATAAAACGTAGTCGCATCTGCAGAGCTGGACGTAGTTTACGTATTACATTTTCAACTTCATTCTTCATTGTATCACCAACGAACATGTATTTTATATGATAACTGGACATATTAAGGTAATTAAATAACATTTGGTTTCATCATAAAATATATCATCATTCATTGTCATTTCAACCCATATACGTCCGTACGTACGAAGAGTATATATATATATATATATATGTATATATAAAACATATGCCATAAAACCCTATGCCAACACGTCTGACCAGCGTGGTATAGTAGGCCAATTTCCCTCCCATTGGAGAAGGCTCGAGCCAACAGCAGTAGGACTTATATGGGCTGTGTTGATGATAATTATTCTGTTAACAATAAGGAACATTTAAGTATACCACAATAATGATTATATTCTTTGAAAAGGATACAGTAAATCGCATATAGGGTCAATATAATCCAGGTGAGTTTGTGATTTATCAATCTGTGCCAAAAGTTCGTATAATGTAATTGTTATGTCCATCACTGCCCTTGACAAGTCCGAGTTAAATCTTTGTAAAAATGGACCAACTAAATGACACAGGAACAGCAATTGAATCTCCGTTTGTATTTCTGTAGATAATTTTTCTTTAATAAATCTGTAATGAAATTTATTCATATATTATTATTGTTCATTTTGTAAGAGGTGGCTAGTGTATACAAATCAGTATAAATCATATACTTTATTTTTCAGAATGTAATTTACTTTCTATAGAATTACATTTGAACAGCATGAGATAATAGCCTAGTTTCCCATTTAGAGTCCTAAGTAGTAGACTCATGTCCAAAGTGGAATGTTTATAGGCTGAAGAAGAAAACGCATAATGTAAGAATTACAATAAAATATATGTAATTCATGAAACTCTTAAAACCAGAATTCTTTTAAAACATAGAGCTATAATTGCAATAGTTTTTGTAAATTTATAGATAATAGCGACCCGCCCTGGCTGCGCTTCGATTCCAGTCGCTTTGCGCCGAATTTTAAATGTGCAACATCTCCTAAAGGATGGCCTCGAGTTGGAGTCCTAGACCGGGCCAAATTTCATAAGCTTTTTCTGAGAGGAAACATAGCCAAGTTATTCCTTATATAGGCAGCTACTTGGTACTAAAATATTATGAAAATCGATGCAACCATTTTAAAGATTACCCGGAACAAACAAACATATAGGCAACAAAATGTGTACTGGTTTTTAGGCATAGGTATTGTGAAAATAACCAGGTGAGCATGAAAAAGACCTACTATTTTGACATTAAAAGCAGACACTTAAATTTTACTTATTTGTTTAAATTAATTTGTTGCCTGTTTCCAAGTCCAAACATTTTTTTTATTCATGGCATTCTCGATGCTGCTAAGAAGCCTTTATGTACAATATAAATACTACCTATTGCACTCACAATCTTTCTATTAGAAACCATGTTAGATGTATTGGTTGCACCAAGTGAGAATTAGTTGAGCAAATGAGGTTTATTAGTAAATAAAAATGCGGACACCTCATCATCTGCAACTTTCTTTAATTCTCAGTACTGATGCATCAGAACTACTGCAATGTTCTCAACAAACTTCTGTACATAGTTCTAAGAATACATGCTATTTATCTATACCAATAAATAAAATTGGAGTGTCTGTTTGTAATGTCAAAATAATAGGCTTTTCTCATGCTCACACGATTATATCCACGTTATTTATGCCTAAACTAGCAACCTGCCTTCGCTTCGCTTCGGTTATAGGTTATAGTCGTTTTACCCGCGTAGTCCCCGTTCCCGTGGGAATACCGGGATAAAATATAGCCTAGTTTACGCCCTGATATTATAGCTTTCCATTGGTGAAAGAATTTTTGAAATCGGTCCAGCCGTTTTGAAGATTACCCAACAAACAGACAGACAGACAAAAATTTTTTAATTGCTATTTTAGGCATAGGTGTCGTGCAAATAACCGTGTGAGCATGAAAAAAAGGCTATTATTTTGACATTACAAACAGACACTCCAATTTTATTTATTGGTATAGAATACAGATTAAATTTTTTTTGTCTGTTTGTTCCGGGTAATCTTCAAAACGGCTGGACCGATTTCAAAAATTCTTTCACTAATGGAAAGCTATAATATCAGCGCGTAAACTAAGCTATATTTATCCCGGTATTCCACGGGAACGGGAACTACGCGGCTAAACGACTAAAAGCGAAGCGAAGCGAGGGCGGGTTGCTAGTCTATATATATAAAAGAAAGTCATGTTAGTTACACTATTTATAGCTCAAGAACGGCTGTACCGATTTACCTGAAAATTGGCGGGGAGGTAGCTTGGAACCAGAAGACGGACATAGGATACTTTTTATCCCGTTTGACCGGGTTCCCGTGGGACTTGAATAAAACGTCAAAGATAATACATGTCACTATAAAACGTGGTATAACAAAAACGCATCTATCATGTAATAACAAAACGCAAATGACAGCTATAGACAGACTATATTTTCGGAAATTTAGAAAATATATTTACGAAAAAAATTATGGCGGTACAAAGTTCGCCCGGTCGGCTAGTAATATATAATATTAAGCCTAAATCATAATCATCTCAGCTAATATTCAACTACTGGTGGGCTCGCCACCATATAGGAGGAAACCTAAAAAAAAACTGGTTGGTATAGGATTTTGTTTCGAGTTTTCCTTCTCTTGCATATATGTTATATACATATTATCCCTTAGTCATCTTTTACGACACCCACGGGCATGAAATGATATGGTGAATTGTATTCTTACTCCGTCACCATACGGAAAAACGGGTGGGTACAAAACAGACAAAAGATATATTAATACTACATAGTAAAAATAAATACATACTGAGGTACTTGCATAATCTGACCGGCACCGGCGTGATACCAAATCGCGTGTGTCAAAGCTAATGTTAAGCTATATTTATTCTCTAACATAGCTTCGTTAGTTGTTGTTAGATTAAACAATTGGAATGGTGTGTGTGGATACGGCCACTCTGTCATTTCATTACTTATCGTCAGCTCCATTATACGATCATGTAGCACGGTCCAATATGGATCAGGTAAAGCAGCCATTATTAAACCAATAGCGTTGATCCAAAGTTGTATTTTTGTTGCTGGTATAACTACGAATCCTCGGGTTATAACATCTAAAAGATTGTTTGCGACACAGTTTGGTGCGAGAGGTAAAGACATTAGCTCGACACAGGTGACATATAATGCATGTGCTGATGGATTTGGGTATTCGTTAAAGCGCCAGTCAGTGTTCGGAAAGTGTGAGTTGT
Source organism: Lymantria dispar (assembly GCA_032191425.1). Lineage (NCBI taxonomy): Eukaryota > Metazoa > Arthropoda > Insecta > Lepidoptera > Erebidae > Lymantria > Lymantria dispar. Next base: position 19,675,438 of record CM063440.1, read on the forward strand.
CCATCATGGCTGTTGTATATTTAAGAAAATTATTTTCAAGAACACTGTAGGTCCTATATTTACTGTAAACATAAATTTATTTAACGCGGCTCGATGCAATATCTAGAAATACTTCATCGTCATCATTTTAGCTCATATAAGTCCCGCAACTGGGCTCGAGTCTCCTCCACAATAGGAGGGAAATTGACCTACTATACCATGCTGGTCAGACGTGTTGGTATAGATGTTGCATGTCTTTAGTCGTTTTTTAATACACTCACGGCAAGAGAGGGGGTGGTGAATTATATTCTTAGCCTGTCACCACACGGAAAGCATATAAATATTTACATACGTTAAATCAGTGTCTCAGATGCATACATGCAGGCTCTGGAATGAACTACTTGCTGCTGTTTTATCCGAGCGCTATGACATGTCCTTCTTTAAACAAGGTTTAAGAAGAGCATTTTTTTCAAAGTACGCAACGGCCTAGCTGTGCCCCTGGTATTGCAAAGGTCCATGTGCCGTAGTATCATTTACCATCATGTGTGCTGTTTTTTTGTTTGCCATCACCGGCAATAAAAAAATCTTAAATGTTCTTTAGATGTGAGGCACTTGTGATATTTAGTGCGTTGGCATTGTCGAATGATATTCCCAGGTTTGACACTTCTAGATGTTACTAATTACAATTGCAAGGTATAGGGTCTTATATAGCGTTTTACATAGCAGTCTTGGTGGTGCAATTTTTTGCAATTGAAAACTAGAGCTGCAAGGTTTAAACCATTTTTAGCCACCGCTATTAATATCTCATAAAAATATGACAAAATATATAGCAAAAGAATTATTGCACACATTGACATGGAAATCGAACCTACAATCAAAGTCAGTATGCGTCAAATGCCATTTCTATTGACGTCTATATTTGTCTAAAATTTGGATTTCGTTTAATGGTAAGGTATCCCATCCATCCCATGAATGAACTTTTCGACGCCCGCTATTGGACACAGTCGTCTCCAGAAAGATTAATAATCGGGTCGACCACTGAAGTCAAGGAACTCTGCACCGGTGGTCTGCCCAACGACGAAGGCGACATACTATATGGGTGGGTTACGAGGCCACGCGCTGGCCCTGTGTCGTCCCGGATGCAGCCGGGCGGCGGGTGCGCTGCATAGTCCTCCCCAAAAAATAAAGAAGGGAGATTAATAATATAATAGTAACGCTTGGCGACGCATTTGACGTTATAAGATTTCAGTTTTTCCTCCGAATGATCTTATATGCTAAATATTTTATTCTTAACCTGTAACCTCAAAATTTTGTTGTCTATAAATCACTTTTAAAGGATACTGTCTACCATTCGGTTGACGAGACTCAAATAGTAGTTCAGGCTGGGTGCCCATGCAGTCGCTTCAACCTCACTTTTACCGAGGTAAGTTTGGAACTCTTCAGTAGTCGCCCAACCAGGTGGACACACATCTTTCAAGGAGCCGAGCACAGCATTAACTAGTTTCCTCTTAAGTAATGGTTTGTCACGAAGCTTTGATTCATAATAGTGCAAAGTATTGTATAGAAATGTTATCGGCCGATCTGTAATTGTAAAGATTAGGATTTTAAACAATATACTAGCTGACCCAACAGACGTTGTTCTGTTCAAATAAAAGAAAATTAATTCTCCATGAAATCGATAGCAGCGCCACCTATCGGGTCCAATTGTGAATCTAAACCATTCTCGAATCCCCTCAAAGACATAAAAAATTTCATCAACATCTGTCCAGCCGTTTAGGAGGAGTTCAGTTACATACACATGTACACAAGAAATTTATATATAGAGATAATATATAGTGTGTACACAAAATAGAGAATAAAATTTTGCCGACCTACCATGCCAGTGTCGCGGATTCAATTCTCACGCAGAACAATAATATTTGTGACCGAGAAATTGTTGTTTTAAGTCTGGATTTAATTTGTGTCCGTTACCTATATGTTTGTGAGGTCCCCTACCATATAAGGATTGTTTCCTTAGTGCAGAGTATCTTTAATGAAAGTAAAAGGAAAATTTTATTTAATGGAGATGAGTAACAGTTCTCTCTTAACTTACTTGGGACTGTTTCTCAAATGTACAAAGAACTCTATCTCTTACGCTGTGTCTTCACGCGAGATAACTGCCTAGTAAAAGAAAGCGACAGCATCTCATTTCTGACGTTGTGAACCCTAGCGATGGTCTGCAGCGTCGACAGCCATGTTAAAACTATACCAACACGTCTGACCAGCGCGGAATAGCAGGTCCATATCGCTGCCATGGCGGCCCGCGGATGTTGACGAGATGATGATGATGATTGCGCATCAAAAAGCCTAGTGAAGTGAGCAGATATGTACTCATCATCATCATTATTTAAGATCATACAAGTGCCACTGCAGGTCTCGAGCCTCTTCCATAATAGGAGGAAATTAATCCACTATACCACACTGATCAGAAGGGTTGGCATAGGGTTTTATTTCGAGGTTGCCTTCTCTTGCACAAACATTATATGCATATTTTATCCCTTAGTCATTCTTTACAAAACTCACGGGTAGGTAGCAAATTGTAAATATGGGCGCATATCGCCCTCTATCGGCAATATTTGTAAATTGTTGATGTATGTGTTATCAATTATAGTTATAAACATGTTTGAAATATTTGCAACTAATATTTAAATAATTATTTGTAGTAACAACACTGCTATTTATCATGCCATGATATTTAAAAGACACTTTTTGAATGTATTTCTAGAAATCTTTGATTTAATTGTTTAAATATTTATATAAATGATCAAAATAAAATTGATTAGAATTAATGTAATTATTTGTAATCATATTTAGTTGTTTTTACGCAATAAACATTGCAATTGATTTCTACTTACAGTGCCGTCTGTTGAACAATATATGAGAATAATGTTTCCAATTTCATTAATGGAAATTGTGTAAAAGTGACTATTTGGCATTATGTTAAATGCATTAGAATATTTATCGTTATTATTTAAGCTATATTTCGATAATTGTTATAGTTGTTTTATTTGTTTGTTATAAAAAGTAATTGTGGTTACTAAGACTAGATCGTTTCATTGTAAAGCGGAGGTTATAAAAACATTGTAAGATTAAAATAGAACACAGTTTTACTTCACTCACTTCTCCAGCAATAACTCCTAATAAATACAGTGATTACATACTCGATATTTTAATATGGACAACCTAATTCCTGGCGCAACGCCGACATATACTTACTCCCTCACCACACGGATAGGGTACCTTTTTTTTTTTTTTGGGTGGGCTGCGGTCGACGTGCCTCCGCACCACTCCGTCCGGGGCGACAGAGGGGCTTAAGCACGCAACTCTCGCAACCCACCCGAACACCACGTCGCCTTCGTCGTTGGGCCGACCACTGGAGCAGGGTTACTTGTCATCAGTGGCCGGCCCGACGGAATACCCCCTACCCGGGGTACCCTCCCATCGACCGACGTCCCCCCCTCGGGGAGGACGTCGGTCTTTCCTCACGCGGTCGGCCTCTCGGCGAGTGACGGACTAATCCCCGGTCACGTCACCCGCGGCCTCGGCTAGGGCGGCATTGCACGCAGGTAATCCCGCCTACGCCGCCCCAGTCGCTGGCGGCGGGTCGCTTCGTCGAGGCTGTGCTCCCCGCGTTCGCGACCCGCCGCCTCCTTCTGCGAGATAACTGCCTCGCAGAAGGATGCGACCGCGTCGCAGTTCCTGATGCTGCCGAGCATCTCCCTAGCGATGGTCGGCAGCGTCAGGTCGGCACCGATGATTGCGACGAGTTCACGACGCGGCTCTGCCCAAGCGGCACAGACCTCGAGCGTATGCTGCGACGTGTCCTCGTCGCAATCGCAGTGGTGGCAGGACGGAGTTCTCTCCCTCCTAGCGACCCTGTACAGGTACTTGCCGAAGCATCCATGCCCCGTCAAGACCTGTACGAGTCGGAAGGAGAGCACCCCGTGCCGCCTTTCCAACCACTGCATCAGCACTGGCCGGAAGGCCTCCACGGTCCAAACACCGTATCGAGGCCTCTCTAGCCGGTCTGCCCAACGGGCGATGACGTCCCGGCGGGCGTCGACGCGCCAGGCGGTGAGCTCCTTCAAGGAAACAACAACAACGCCCCCCCCCCCCCCCCCCGCGCGCACCCCCGACACATGTCGGCGAGCATTTCCGCCTCCAACGGACAGGGTACCTAACATTTCTCCTTTTGTTCTTTTTTTATTGTTTCTTTTTTATTGCTGTTAGTAGTCAACGATATTGCTGCTACTTTGCAAGACCGCTGCTTACCGTGAAGAAAATGAAGGGAGTGTGAATGCGGGCAATAAGTTTCTGTGAAATTAAATGCATCACCAAAACCCACCACACGCAAACCCAATTTGCCTGTTTATAGGTAAAATATATACCACAAACTTTCAATACAAGCATACATAACGATATGCCAGAGGAACGATACTATTTTTTGTACAAAATCGAGTATTTATCTATACTAGCTGTCGCTGAGTGATCCAAAATAGGCCATTTTTTTTCATTAAAATTATTTTTTCTGCTAAACACTTTTCTATTAATTATATTTATGTATAAATGTCTATTAGACATTGACATCATAGTTACGATTGTTTGACATTCAGTTCGACCAGAGATTTTAACGGTAAACGAAAGTGTATAAGCATGTGTGTGTGTATCGATTGCATCGTAGTGTGCATGATGCCTTTTTTAATGAATTTAATGTATATGTAATCCATTATTATATCAAATTTTAATTTTGTGCAGTTCTCCTCAATATATTCTTCCATTATGACAAATTTCATACTGGTTCATCGCCGGGATTTTCGTAAAAATGGGTACAAAGCTTTTCCTTCACGTATTAATATATAGATATCTGCACTATTAACCAATGTCATGCGTTATTAACCAATATCCATTCATTAAACTAAGTAAACATACCATGAAATTTGTATAAGTATCCAATGTGTTCCAAAAGTTGTTCAAGATTTTTGCTAACTTGCGGTATTTCCAAATGTCTGTGTACAACGATGTCCAGTACTGGTATGAATCTTAAGCAGACGTTGCTCAAATAAACCGGTATAGGTCCGCCGTAAGCATTACTTGCCTCTTCTGGTGCAAACTTCTCAGGATATTTTCTGTGAAATGCTAAGTGCTTGTCGTACCTGAAGAATATATATGAGTATATGTTATTATTAATTAGCTTTAGTGTGATTTTTTATTGATTTTAAACTAACTCATTGATGAGATAGGTTTAATATCTTAGCTTATCAATCTGAAAGACACTTTAATCTACAGAGTTGGATGATTATTCTCATCTCATATACATCCCACTGTTGGGCTCGAGTCTCTGCCGCCACATGAGGGAAATTGATTTACCACTCTGATGAGATAGATTTGTAATAGGATTTTATTTCAAATTTTCCTTCTATTGCATAGTTATATATTACACTACCAAACTGCCGCGGTTTCACCCGCATATTGCCCGTTTCCGTAGGATTATCGGGATAAACTACAAGCCTAAATTATTCCTTACAGAGACAGCTACCTGACAGTAAAATACTATCAAATCCGTTGCAGCTATTTTAAAGATTTCTCTGAACAAACAAACAGATAAAATATATTTAAACTGGTTTTTAGGCACAGATACAATACTGTAAATAATATTTTTCCCTCTAGTGCCATAAGATATGAAAAAGTTTATTAAAAAACTAGAAAACAAAATTTACATTCGATGATACCATCACTTTGACAATTGTCGGTAATACCAGGTAAAAATATTATTCAGATACAATAAACATTACCCTCTATAGCAGGGATTCCCAACCTTTTACCCTATGCACCTCACTCAAGTTTATGCTAAAATATTACGCCCCCTTTGTCCCAACTACGATAAAAAAGGGGTGAAATTTTCAATAGACTTTATTTTCATTTAAATAGCAAGTGCGTATGTAATCAAATGACTCAAATATAACATAATTAGTGAGAACATTGAGCCTGCCCTTTGTTACCTAATTGGTGAATCCTTGGATTCATATTGGTCAGTGCACATCGTAGCTCATTTTTGACACGTAGTCTATTTCTTTGCTTGGTCTTTATGCCCAACAGCGTCGAAAATTTTGCGCACGAGAATTTTAACAAATCCTACGCGACCCATGGATCATTCTACGCCCCTACGTGAGGCGCCCTCCACTGGTTGTAAATCCCTGCTCTATAGCAACAAATAAAAAAATAAAAACTGATTTCATAATGTTAAAGTATTTGTATGGTTCTTATAGTTATTAATTATTCTAACGTAGTTGTGTAATTATATTAACGTAGGGTATTATTCTTATTAAATGAGTTACGTGCCAATTATTTTGTTTCCAGTGTTCAGGTGAATTTTCTTTAACGAAATCTTGCGCTCGGTTTCTCAGTTCTGAGCCTTTCAATAGCAATAATTGAATAATATAAAGGCACACTTGGCTTTCATTCCCATCAGGATTGGGGCGAAGTACCTAAAAATATAGTCTTAGCTACAGATATATTTAGTTAATACACGATATTTTAAGGAATAAGATAGACAATATATAGAATACTTGTATTAAAGATTTGAATTCGACTTAAACGTCGTTTTGGCAACATCGTCAGCGTCTGACCTCATATATGTTCCACTGCTGGGATCGAGACTCCTCCCCAATAGGAGGGAAGTAGATCTAATATACCATGCTGGTATTTTTTTTTTATGGGTGAGCTATGGTATGCGCACACGCCGTCCATTCCGTCCGGGGCGACGAAAGGACGGCCCACGGGCGCATAACCCACTCGTACCCACGTCACCTTCGTCGTTGGGCCGACCACCAGTGCCGAGTTCCTTATCCTCAGTGGTCGGCGCGACGGCACACACTTTCAGGCACCCTCACCTCTCGATGCTCCTCTCCCGTGACGTCGATTGCCGTCGCGCGGTCAGCCTCTCTGCGGGTGCCGGACTAAAGTCCCCGGTCCAGTCATCCGCGGCCTCGGCTAGGGTGGCAGCAGGCGCAGGTACTCGCGCCTGCGCCGCCCGAGTCGCCGGCGACGGAACGTGTCACCGAAGAGGAGTTCCTCTCGCGCGCGATTCGCCGCCTCCTTTCGTGAGATGACGGCCTCCCAGAAGGCGGCGACCGCGTCCCAGTTCCTGACGCTGCCGAGCATCTCCCTAACGATGGTCGGCAGCGTCAGGTCGGCACCGACGATTGCGATGAGTTCACCGCGCCGCTCTGCCCACGCGGTACACACCTTGAGCGTGTGCTGCGCCGTATCCTCGTCGCAATCGCAGTGGTGACGGGATGGTGTTCTCTCCCTCCTAACGATCTTGTGCAGGTACTTGGCGAAGCTACCGTGCCCCGTCAATACCTGCACCAGTTGGAAGGAAAGCACCCTGTGCGTCCGCTCCAACCACTCCTTCAGCACCGGCCAGAAGGCCTCGACGATCCTGACACCGTACTGAGGCCTCTCTAGCCGGACTGCCCAACAGGCAATGACGTGTCAGCGGGCGTCGACCCGGCAATCTCCTTGATGGGGACTATGCCGCTTCCGTCTCTGACACCCGCCGGTAAAGCTCGGCGAGCATCTCCGCCTCCAGGTCGCACGGGAGAGTTCCGGCCAAGAGGTACGCTGTCTCCGTCACCACCGTGCGGTAGCCGCGAGACATGTTGGTATAGGGTTTTGTTTTGAATTTTCCTTCTCTTGCACGAATGTTATATGCATATTGTATTCTTTAGTCACCTTTTACGAAATCCACGGGCAAGATCCGACTCCGTCATCACTCAGAAGTGATATGATTTTCTGAAAATCGTTAAAAACCATTTTTTAATTATTATGTCTTAAATCTAGAATAAGTAGATTAGTGCGTCGATAAGAATAGTCAAAGAGATCTTAGTCACAATTAAACATTAGGCTAATCTTGTAGCCTAGTATATGTTATAGGAGACCTTACGCTCAAGAGTGGGGCATACAAACTGTAAAAAGAATAAAAAGCAGAAAACAAAGAAATGTTTTAGCCTTAGAATAATAAAGTATAGAAGGTAAGTCCACGCACAAAAAATGAAGCATTTAAATTGGAGTTCAATGTAGCTTACGCCGGAACCGTTCCGTAGTGTACAAGATCGCTGTACTGCACGTACGTACGCAACTCTTAAAAAATAAATAGGTAATTATGACGGTTTGTGCATTCACATGGTGTCACAACACATTTGAAAAACATAAAAATTATATTAACATTACTTTTAAAAGTCTTTCCACGATTTATGTTAATAACAACAAAATTTGATTTCATAATTTGTATAGTGGTGTGCGTGTGTACGTGTGTAATCGCCTGCGCGCATGTAGTATTTTTGCTTCATGTTTTTGATCGTTTAAGTACTGACGCTATCCTTCTATACGTTACTATTCTAATGTTTTAGCTTTCTATTATTTGAGTATTGCTACCTAAAACTTAAGATAGACTCGTTATTTCTTCCTGTTGTGTGAAGATAACAAGTCAACTAGCTATACGTAAATATTAGGTATGAATAATAATTTGAAGAGACACAGGTATATCAAAAGAATTTTTGTCAAGTCCTTATACTATACAAGAAACATAAATCGTTTTTTATACAATAAAGGACTTGATCCGATAATTGAATAATTTTCAGCTTATTAAGTATTTTGTTTAAAAACAGCACTTAGTGTTATTTCTTATTTTTTTATTTACCCTTGTATAGCGGGGGACTTTACAAGCATACAATTAACGGACACAAATTACATCCAGACAACAATTTGTCAAGGAACTCTACACCGGTCGTCCGCCCAACGACGAAGGCGACGCGCCACGGGTAGATCATGAGGCCACGCGCCGCCCGTCCGTCGCCCTGGACGGAGCCGGGTGGCAGGTACGTCGACGATGGCCCACTACTAACAAAAAAAAAAGACAACAATTTGTGGATCGCATAAACTGTTGTCCTGTGTGAGATTCGAACCCACGACACTGGCGCTGTAGGTCTTATCTCTATCTCTTATCTTAAACACTTCGCACTGTCCAGTCAATATAATTGATGTATAGGTACGTTCAAGAGATCATATAAAAACAATAAATTAACAGAATATGTATATGAATACTTACTAAACACAAGACTAGGCGATCAATGGTAACAATATTATATTTCCATATAATGTCGTTAATAGCATCCACACATTTATTTATATGTGGACCACCAGCTGGATTGGTAACTTCGAACACTAAATAATCGCAGAACTTTCTCAAGTGTGCCGATAAAGCACGCGCCCCAATGCGTTCTAAAATTCTGAAAATAAAACATTAATTTATCATAACACATTTGACATGTCAGTTTTAATGATTTTTAAAAGTATTTTGCCCTAATGTGAATATCTTTGAATATTGTCGTACGTGTAAAATCATCTTTGCTCATGTTTCACTGCTGGGCTCGCACTGTCCTTGTCCACTTTTTTTTTTTTTTTTTTGTGTGGCTTAGTTGTTAGCCTCAGATGGCTGTGACAACTTTACCCGGACTGGTGGGTGAGCGCTGAGGGCTCTCAACCCGCATCCTTGTCCACAATGGGGCGAGCTATTATATATACAGGGTCTATCAGGTTATGGGGCAACTGTTCGAGTATGTTGTAGTTTAACGGTCATAAATCGTAATTAGAATGTATATTACACAAAAAACAATATAACATAAAAGTTATAGTCGATTCAAAAATGTGTAACTAAGTCTATGCCTTAAATGTTATGTATTATGTAGGCATGTTCATGTACAGACAGGATACATGTAGGCATGTAAAGCTTCGACAGTATAAATAGGTATGATTTGGCTTTAATGGTAACGTAGGTACAAAGGCAACTCGTCAACGGTCATCGGCCGATCAGCTGATTTAAAGCGAAGTTTGTCTTGCTTATGCGAACGTAATCATTGATTTATTCAATTTCTAATGAACATTTAACAAAATAAGAATATGTTGCAGATTAAGCATCATTGACTTTATACATTTCAATCAGATTTACACGAAAAAGCGATGACAAAATTGAAAACTTTACATGTCTCTAATTCCTTAACGAATCGATATTTTTCGTTCAAATTTTTTTCATGGGTTCCTATCACCATTGCCTAGCTCCCTTTTGACTAGTTGCCCCATAACCTGATACAACCTGTATATATATTTTCATTTCAGCTCACATACCTCAGATACCTTGCCGTTTTTGATGAATAAAGAATTTGAATTTGAAAATAAAAAATTGAATTATTAAATCGTGTAAAGCCAGCACTCACTTGAAAGCAACAGGATTAATTCTATTAGTTTCGAAGATCATTTTCCACAACAAACAAAGGAATAAAGGTGTTCCAGGCACAGAAAAGTGGGATATAATATCGTTATCGTTAGCCATCGATGTCCACTTGCGGTACTCTTCCTCAACCGACTTCTTTAGCACTTGTTTATTTTCTTTTGGAGCGGGATTCTAAAATAAACAAAGTACTTTAATCGTATAATAGATGTAATTTATATGTATCCAACTGACATTAGAAGGCTCTTCACTGTTGATTGAATAGAATTGCTTAAGTTTGTTGTAAGCTACTAAGTTTATTAAAGTTAGACAAAACCAAGAAAGGAGCTATGTAGTGAAAAATCAAGTGTCTTTTGTTGTACCTGCTTGGCCATTGGGATGGACAATTCAGTTTTGTAAATTTAAGTACGGAAAACAGGTCAATCAAAATATACGAAAATCTTCTTGTCCGATATATGTATGAACTTTAACGCACTAAAACTGCCTAACAATAATTTACGTCACAGAAACGTTTTCTTTGAATGTTGAACGCTCAAATTTACATACTATAGCGAAACTTATACTTGGGCAATACATACCTGTGCAAAAAACTCAACGAGCACTGGCGGGAAGCACTGCAATGTATGCTGGGACCACATATGCGGCGTGTTTGTCATCACAGTAGTAAGTAACTCTTTCACGGCTGCACCGTCACTGCCTAAACCACATTATCATACTTATTTCATCGTCATCATCGTCATATCGTATATACGTATGTTCCACTGTTGGGCTCGAGCCTCCCCTACAATAGGAGGGAAATTGACCTTACTATACCTTACTGATCAGACAGGTCGGTATAGGGGTTCACTTCGAGTTCTTCTTCTCTTGCATAAATGTTAAATGCGTATTATATCCCTCAGTCGTTTTTTACAATATCCACGGGCAAGATAGGGAGTGGTGATTTGTATTCTTAATACGTCACCACACGGAAAAAAATCTTATTTAATATGTTATATTTTTAAAAGCAAGCATAATAAATGTAGTTTTTTTTTTTTCAATTTCACGTTATGAGTAATTCTACTAATATTATAAATGTTTGTGAGTATGTGAGGTAGTGAAGATGTTTGTTGCTCTTTCACGCAAAAACTACTGAATGGATTTTGATGAAACTTCACAATAATATGGCTTACATATCAGAGTAACACATAGGCTATAATTTATCCCGATATTCCCGTGGGAAGAGGAACTGCGAATGAAACCGCAGGGCACTGCTAGTTTTTAATAACGGATAGGTAAATTGATGTATTAATTTACCTATCCCGCTTATAGAAATGCTCTTCACAATGATTTTTTTACGTCGCAAAATGGCTTATGAAGGAGAAGAAGCACTGCAATTTAGTTAATTTGTTTATATTTTAACAAAGCACATAACAGTTGTACAATAACGAAACCTCTCCTCTTTTAGTTGAGCTGTGTGGTAGCGGCTACAAATAATATCAATCCTTACGTTGCATGTAAGTGTCGTAAAAGTCAATTAAGGGTTTTACATCCACTTCGGCCATTTCATCTGATGTCGTGTCCTCAACCATTATATACCCAAGAATTGACGTCAGGCAGGCGACCGTTCATAAAATTATTGCCGATAATTTATGCAATATAGGTATACAATGGAAAAGGAATACATATTGCGTCGACCCCAAGTAATTGCAATAAGAGCAGGTTGATGATAATAATGATGACTCCCTCTTGTATTATATGTATTAGAGGAAGAATACTTGCTGTGCCGACCAAATATTCAGTCATACTTAAATTTTACAAATCGATGGTACCTACATACATAAAGACATGTCAAAAATGACATTTTTATTGTATTCTTTAGGCTATAGATTTTCAATACGCATATTTCGTACTGCATATGTATTGAAAATCTAAAGCCTAAAGTCTAACTTTTTATTAGCTGCAGTAAAATGACGTTTCTAAATGTCATTCCGTAAAATAATGTTGACAGCCTAATCTCAATAGGGATGTGATTCAGTTCACAAAAGTTTACAGAATATCTAATCGTTCCATAGCTGACTCATAATGATCATACTAAATTCTATTTAATATTAATGTAAATAAAAGGCTGTATAAACGTTGATCCTTTTAGACATATACAAGGTAACACTCAAGAAAACGCTCTCTCAAGTTGGTAGTACTGGTTTTTGGTTACGGTGCTACGATGACGCTTGACCGCCATTTTGTTTCGGTTGTCATTCGCTCATTCGGCTTCATACTTCTGTTTTGAGTGCATGAATAACTTTGATTTGCCCACTGCGCGTTGTTTTTGTTATCATTATTGTTAAACTTATGTTACGTTGTGTTTGTTTTTCATTACCTGTTTTCGTTAATCGTGTTAGTTTTTTTTTTGTTTGATACATTGAAGACATGGATGCTCTGCCGAGCACATCGCAAGATGGAGACACATTTTTATGTCCTAAGAAAAAAAGGCCACGTGTAGATCTAAGTGCAACTGAAAAACTTTGGGTCCAAAACGTTTACAAATATGTGTTTGAAGTGAAATCTTCAGAATCAAACATTGAAGTTCCAAAAACAAGTGAATGCGTTAACAAGGTGGCTGAAGTCTTGGGAATATCCGTCCGCACAGTTTATTCCGTTTTAAAGGAGCACAAGGAGAACGACAGCGAATCAGGGGAAACGGGCCCAAAACTTACATTTAAAGATAAACTTGATGATTTCACATTCACTGCTGTTAGACGATTTGTACATCAGTTCTTTCATAGAAATGAAATACCCACCATCGCAAAAGTTAGTTAACACATGTCGTCACTCATCTTTTTATTATACGTTATGTATGTTTTCTCCCATCCCATGTGTAATCTTAACCAATTAGGTAATAACTTTAATCATTTTTAGGTGCTGCAAGTTGTAAATGATGACCCAGGATTGCCCAACTTCTCGAAAGAGACATTGAGAAAAATTATGAAGCATCTTAATTTCGAATTCGCTACTCGATCACGCAAGAGTGTGTTTATTGATAGACAAGATATCATATCATGGTGCCAGCGCTACCTGCGTTTAATTAAACAATATCGTAGGGAGGGAAAATACATATATTATCAAGACGAGACCTGGGTCAACGCTGGTACGTGTCAACTCTTAGTGTCTTCTATTTGTTCCCTTTTTGTTTTGATGTCGAAACTTATGATTCTTTTTTGTTCTTTTCAGGTCATACTACAAAAAAAACCTGGATTGACGGAAGTATTAAATCACACTTTTAAGACTGCCCCCTTATCACTGTGAATTGAACCCCATTGAGTTGGTATGGGCGCAGGTAAAGAGTCACGTCGCAAACAATAATAAGACGTATAAAATGCAAGAAGTGAAAACTTTATTCCAAGAAGGAATCAAGAAAGTGACACCGGCTAAGTGGAGTGACTGTGTATCTCACACTATTAAAGAGGAAGATAAAATGTGCCACCTCGATCATATTATAGATGAAGTGACAGATAGATTTGTTATTAGTGTGACCGAAAGCGACAGCGACAGTGATTTCGAAAAAGATTAATTAAATAACATTATTATGACGTTTTTGTTTCATTTTGAATGTACCTCCCTATACTTCCACTAAAAAAGATCAATCCTCTAGTATAGTAATAATAATAGGTTAAAAAAATATATTACAACTTAATATTAAATCTCAAAAAAAAAACCAAACTGATTATTCATTTATGATTCACTCATTTAGCTACATCCCGATCTATTTTCTTCAAAAACCGGCAACCCACAAAACGTCATTTTACTGCAGCTAATAAAAAGTTAGACTATAAAGAATACAATAAAAAAAATGCCATTTTTGACATGTCTTTATGTACGTAGGGACCGTCGAAATCTGTAATGAAAGAACCTTTAGCGATAATATGTCTTCTAGAGAATTAGGCACTGCACACAAAAGTCACTTATATTTTTTCGCTAAGACCACACGCTGAAAAATTATTCAAACTCTAATTTATATAACTGAATAATCACAATACGTCAGACCAGCATGGTATACTAGGTCAATTTCTATCTTACAGGTTCGAATGGGAAAATGGAGCATATGTGGACTGAGATGAAGATATTGCAATATTTGATGTTATTAATAATATTATAATGCTATTAAAATTTTAATATGAAAAAACGCATTTTAAATCGTAAACAGACACATTCAGTAAGTATATTATTTACCTACCTGCACCAGTCATGTGTATTCCTCTGGCTAGAGTGAGAACAAGAACACGGTTTAACTCTTCGCTCTCTGAAGAAACTAGGGATTTAGGTTCAGACACCACTCTTGACATTTGTAATTGTACTCCAGAACTGCCCAAGCTTGTAATCAAACGTAATGCTGTGCTTTCAAAACTAAAATAAAAACATATTCCAACTTAATAGTTATAAATGCGAATGAGTTTTTTTAGGGTTTAATTCAACTTTTCTTTTTCTACCATGTCTTGATAAGTCAACCAACAGATCACGAAATATTGCATACATGTTTTCCGTTTTGCAGTAAGGAACATAGTGCATTTCACCTCGAAATAAGTCCTACTATTCGGTAAATATAAAATAATGTTAAGTATACAAATAATTTGTACATATTTAAAAATATCTTTATATCTCATTCTTAACGGCTGGACCGATTTTGATGTTTTTTTTTGTGGCTGTTCCGATTGCTATGAGAATGGTTCAGATTAATAATTAACCGGTAGGTGGTACTGCGATCGATTTCAAGAATTCCTTGTACTATTTTTTAGATTTGAACAGAACAACATATGCTGGATCAGCTAGTAATCTACATAGTATAATCTCACTCACGCCTTTATAAATTTTTAGATTTCCGCTTGAATCTATAAAGAGGTAAGCGAGAATCGAGCAGTTATTTTTCGTATTACTACCATGTAGGGTAAATTAAAGTATATTAACGGAGGGCGTCGTCCGATACGTGATCGCCACTCGAGAACTTTCTTACCATCGGTAGTCGGTTTGTCGAGGGATATGGCCTGCTCATTGCCACTTCAGCAAGCTAATTCTTCGTGCTATGTCGGTTACACCCGTTCATCTACGGATTTCCGTTTTTCGGATTCTATCTTGCAGTGAAATCCCGAGAGTAGCCCGCTCCATAGCACACCGATAATTTACCATGGTACCATGGTAAACTGGATTATCAAAAACTTCGAGAATCGTATTGTCAACCAGTACCAGTACTGACATGGCGTGACGGAATGACGTGGGCGTTTGACATGACTTTTGTCATGTCCATGTACATTCGTAAACCCACTAGTTGGGATAACATGCTGAGATCGTTGACAATAGTGCCAAGGTCCCCCATAGATTCTGACTCAATAATGATATATAGTCTGCACGTCGAAGGTGAATGATGTACACCGTTGATTATGATGCAGAGTCCGGCCCAGTCTAAAAACTTGAAGACATCTTCCAATGTATCGGTAAACACGGTATCGGTAAGAGTGGTAGGACCACACTGTCGACAGTTATCTGTCTACAGCCGCGGGCCAGTCCGTCCGGGGTAGTACCACACTCTCGCAGAAAATCGACGTCCGAGTAGTAGCAATTTGTTACTGCGCTTCGTTCGGTGAGCGAGAGAGCCGGAAGCCCAACTTTCTGAGGGTGTTTGTGTGTGGAGGGTTCTGGTGGTGCCCTTGGTATCACCGAGCCTCAATGCACGCATTCACACTCCCTTCACTATCTTTGCGGTAGGCAGCGACCCTGTAAAGGTCCATGAGCGGCAGCAACACTTACTATCAGGTGTACTGTTTGCTCGTTTGCCACCATTTGCAAAAAAAAAATAAAAAACATACTTTAAAAAAAAAATTACGTTTCCTTGATTCACGCCTTTCTGCAAATGGATCAGTTTCGTACGCTTATCTCGGATACGAACTGACATTGTGGCGTTCCTATACAAACACTTCAGTACTTCGACATAACGATGATCGATTTGGCACCATTGAAGGTGCTGCAGCACTGCCCAAGTTTCGACTGAATCAAAGACTTTTTTAATAGGCCACAAACACTATACACAGGGACCGATTGTACTGCTCGGTCTTCTGGCTAATCTGCCAAAACTTGAGGATGTGGTGGTTAGGGACAATTTATATAACTGCCCATAGAACCTTTTGACCTCTCTCAAGATCTCCCTCTGCAATGAAATGACAGTGCCACCGTCAGTCTCTAGCAGACTTTTGTATAGATATTCAATGTGCCTCGTACTATGCAATGATTGCTCCCGGTTGTAATCCTGCTAATCACTGAGATATTATTGAATATCTGTCGTTTCTCCGACAAGAATCTATTTTGTTTTTGTTGAACCATTGTGGCTAATCCCGTTCCTTTGTAGAAATATGCTTTCTGAAGAAATATTTCATCATAAAGAAGCTTTCCTTCTGCTGTAAATCTTTAGTTTCTAGGCCCTCTGGTTTCTCTGTCCCACGAGGGAGTTAATGCCCGCTCTCTTGGTGAACCCCTAGCCGACTCTTAAGATTCGTACGGGCAAGCAAAACGTGGCCACAATTATATTTTTATCACGTCGCCACATGTTTGTACCATTAGAGAAATAATGCACACTCAAAAGAAAATATTTGAGTAATTTATCTCTCAGAATTTATAAATAATTTTCCTTTATGTCATAAAACTAATTGGGCAAAAATAAACTTACCATAATTGCAATTGTGTTTGATTTGCTTGTGGGTATGCCGCCAATGAATGTATGTTGGACAACAATGTTACTCTGTAGTGTGGCTGTACATGGTGAATGCGATAGGAAAACATGTCCAACAAATTGTGCAATATACCCCATGCATGAGATTTGAACACGTTTGGCAACAACTGATCTAAAAATAAAAATAATACATTTTAAGTACCCTTTACAAGGCTATACAATGCAATTTTAATGACTAAATAATTATTGATTCAAAGATAATTCATTCAAAATGGATGTTTTGAGATGATGAGATCATGACAATCTGATCATGTTCACATATAGCATGAAACTAATCTGGTAGTTAATTGTGTCAGAACAGCAACAACGTAAATTGAATTGTAAGTACGTATTTTAAACCAAAAACCAATTGAATGAAATTGTCCATACATAGGATGTTAACATCAGGGAATGTTAATCCTAACTTTTCTCTATCATTTTCTATCACAATATGCACACATGGCATATTGGTTAAGACACCGATGGGTTTTCATCCCACGTATACTAATACTTTATGCAGTCTACAAACTATAGTTCTGCATCAACTTATAATTTGTGCCTATAAATTACATGCTTGTAAAGTCTCTTATCCTCTCTTACAATACAAGGATAATTTCTATAGTGCTGGGTCTTTGTAATAAAGAAATGTGCATAATAGTATGTAAATAGCTACACGACTCAACATTCCAAAGACGATAACAATCGAGTCTCAAGGAAAAACCTGTTGCTCACGAAGGTAACCCATATATTTTAATTCATTATAAAACTAAAGAATTAGTACATAACCCAAGATTTTGTGTCAGAAAATGCATCAATACTATTGGTTTTAATAAGGTATTGATTGCGTCACTGTCATATATAACCACTAGCAGGATATACAGGAAAATGCTTGATTAATAAAAACATGTCAATGTCAACAGAATAGTCTAAACTTCCAATTGACATACCTGGGTGAATGGCTAAAATACTTACGAATAAATCCTTTGATACCCATAGACTCTATTTCTGTATATATTAGCAAACGGCTGTATGTTTCGACTAATGCAGGTGACATCATGCTGCTACCGGGCATATTACTTTTATTTTGTGCAAGTTTTGCAACATGTGTTACTATTGAATGTATCAAAGACATTTTTGTATGCAATGTCAAGCTATCCAAAATACACATAGACAAAGGTACAGTAGGCAGGGGTGTTCCTGGATTCCCATTTGGCATAGATTTTTGACTTCCAAATAATGTCTCTATAATAATTCCCATTGGTCTTGCATAGTACTCTTGATTTGTTGAATAGGCATTACATAGTAAAGCAATTCGGTAATCAGAGCCCATCAATGTCGGAGTATTGTTTGAGTTCATGAGGTGTTGCAAGTACCTATTACAAGCATACAAAGTTAAAATGCAAAATTTGTTTACAATATATAAATTATAAAATAAAAATAATAAGATATGCTCTTACAATCAAAAACACATACTCATACTGTACTTTTAAATTTTGTGGCATAGTTAATGTCTTATGCTCAGTCTCAGCTTTTCTTAATAAATGGATCCAAATGCACACCACAGCCATTTGATGTGTACAATGAGCTTTTGTAAAGTCAGGCACCGGTAATGGTTCTTTCTCAGGGTACAATAACTCATATAGTTTTATTATTGGTAGAAAATTTGCAGCTGGGTTCCTCTGAATACTTCCTGATATGAATTGTAGTAAGACCCACATAAGATGGTCTCTGCCTTTTTTCATATCATGCCCAATCAACTTATTATGAAGACCCATAACTATGTTTGGAAAGCATGCAAATCCAATGAGGATTATATAAATAACCTGTGAAGATAAATGGAGCCAACACCAATGAGATGATGACATCTCATCGTCATCATTTTCCTGTTCACTTCGTTCCATGGGCAGAATCATAAGCTCAACTAATTGATCTTCCAAAGCAATGCAGCGCTGTTTGTGTTGTTTTTG
This sequence comes from Lymantria dispar, assembly GCA_032191425.1. NCBI lineage: Eukaryota > Metazoa > Arthropoda > Insecta > Lepidoptera > Erebidae > Lymantria > Lymantria dispar. The sequence continues at coordinate 19,694,441 of CM063440.1, forward strand.
TAGACCCAGCATAGAACACATCATATCTCTAGAATAAGGCTGTTGCAAAACATGTCTCAATAATTCTATTTGTGGTTTCAACAGATCATCGTCATAGGGTAGATTGCCTTTAAGAGAAAATTTTAATGTTGTAGGATCCAACCTCCATGGGTTGACGAGGTGATCAGCATAACCAGAAAATTCAACAACCGGTAGCATTTGTGAATGTCCAATAATAGAAACCATTTGAGCACAAGGCTTAAAACTTTCTACAAAACTAGTCAAGAGTTTAGCAAGTTGCTGAAATAAATTTGAATTATATGATTAAAAAATATATGGCAAATGTGATTTGACTTATACAATTATAGAAATTAATCACTTACATTCACATTTCATCATACCAAAGAGCAGTTTTTGTTTTGCATTATTAAAATGAGGACTTACCCAATGTGGCCAATGGTTATTATCAGGATAATCTTTTTGTATTTCTGTTACTATAAAGTATGCTGGTAGCAATGAGGCATTTCGATCAAATATGTATTCTATTACACTGTATAGAGCTTTCAATTGTGGCATAGTACTTGAGTTTAGCTTTACTGGGAGAGTAAGAGCTTTTTCTCTACAACCCTGAAAACATAATAATTATTAGTACCACTTCAATGGTATAGCAGTTTATATAATATTGAATTCTCATTACCTTCATTATTTCTCTCACACCCTTATAATCTACACCACCAATAATTCTACGAATTAAATTGAAGCTCTCTATCCAAAAGTCAGCATTTTGATACATCAATTTTTCACTGGTCAATATGCAATCACATAACATTCTGAAAACATTACTAAATTTTAAAATCAGTACCAGTAAATGGTAAAATTACAGTACAAATGGTAAAATTAAGTTAAATGAATTTGAAACATTTTTCTTAGAACAATGTATGAGCAAAATTAGCCACATTTTGATCACATTTTTTACATACTACTTGATACTTTATTCTTAAATATTAAACAATAATAAAAAAAAGATATATGAAAAATAAGTGATAAATAAGCACATGGCTGACAGACTCAAAACAAGGAGTGATGGCTGATAATTAACTTGTGATTGGATGCTGATTGTGAAATCTGGTCCATATTTTATTTTCTTTTGTATGATATTTTGAAAAGAAATCCTAAATAATGGACATCCCATATTGTATAAATAAAATTACATGTCTAAGAAGTAATTAAAAAATAATCAGCCTATAGAGTTTCTTGTTGGAGCTTTCCAGCTTATGACAGTCTAATTCGGTGGCAAATTATTAATTTAACTTTGTAACTAAATCTAATATTAACAATACATAAGTGTCCATTTGGAGCTTATAGAAAATAAATTATTTGATTTGTTAAGACACAATTGCAATGGAACATTAATTTTATACAAACCTTGCTGGGATTACATTTGTGTTTACCAAATTTTCTAAAATGGTGAGTAATTCTTTCATCTTATATCTATTGGTTAATACAGCTGTTGGAGTCAGATACTGACGTATAGCTGACTCTTGGAGCTCAGCACTCATTGAATTCATAACACCACACAACTTCTTTTGATACATTGATAACCTTTCATTTTCTTGTTCCGGTTTGTGAACCAGAAAACAACTAAACGCCTCTTCAACAGTTTCCACTCGCTAATAGGAATAAAAAGGGACAATGAAAATTAAGAGAGAGATTAGCGATATAAAAAAATATAAGAAATTCATTATTGCATTTTTAATATCAAAAGATGTATCCGATCTAGTCGAAATCATTATCATCATAATTTCAACTCATATACATCCTACTGCTGGATTTGAGCCTAATCAAAAATACGAGGGTAATTGACAAATATGAACTGACAACACTGGTTACTTTCAAGTTGCATAGATATTATTTACATATTATATCCATTACTCAACTTTTATTTAGAAGGGGGACTAGTGAATAGCATCTTCACTCCATCACCACACGGCAACGTTGGATATTATTTTCAATATGTCAAAAGGACTTATGTTACAGAATGAAGAAGTAACTTATTAAATGTCTCCTTTAAGCCATGATCAAGCAATAAATGTAGTATAGACAGTGACAACTGAATAAGTTTGATGATTTAACACATTTGCTGCGGGAAAACACACAAGCATATGTTATGCCGCATCGTAATGTACCTGTATGCGATATATAACAGCAGTCAGAGCTTTAAATTGATGTTTTCTGAAGAGACTTATAAGAAATATTAAAAGTTTGTAATAGTATAGTTGTATAGTTTGTAAATAGTTACTATTTATCACAGAATCACAGATAATCTAAAAATGTTTATAATTTAAAATTAATTTTTGTGGTGAGAGAGTGGGAATATAATTCATCACCACCATTCATCATCATCACCACATGGGTAAGGGATATGATATGCAGATAACATCTATGTAAGAGAAGCAAAACTCACCACAACAACAACAACCCTGTGCCAAACGGTCTGACCAGCACTGTGTAGTAGGTCAATTGCCCTCCAATTGTGGTGAGGGCTCTGACCTAATAATTGGGAATTATGTGGTTTGAGATGATGGTCATAACGATGAATCTAAAAATAGCCAATGCAATATAGATAACACTTTTTTTTATTCCTATACTTACCAAAATGTCATTAACTATATTGGCGACTGGAGAGTCGGCCATCTCTGAAAATATCATCAGAGCTGCCAAAAAAGCTCAATGGTGGTAAATCCTAAAATAATTATCTTTCATGAGATAACCCAGTTATTAGGAGTTTTTCACGAGGCACTTTCTATTGGTGTTTTAAACTTCGCTATATTAAATAATAGCATTCAAATTAACATGATAATGTACAATATTACTTGTAGATGAAATTGTAAATCAACATGAACACAACTACTTAAGACTGTTGATTTACAAAATTTGCATAACAATAATATGTAATTGGTGTTGTTTGAGCCGGTAATCAAGCAACCAAAACGTAAAAGTAATCCTGATTATTATAGAATAGATACCTAAATTACTACTATTGCATTAATGATCGTTATTAAATACATATACAACACAGAATTTATAATAAATAAATTACATATCTTCAATTAATTATCACGCAAGTACACGGCCAGTAATCATAGAACATTGAGGCCGCATCTATTTTACAAAAGTGCCACAGACTATTAAATACCTATTAAATCTTCCTGCGTCGCAATAACGACCGTAACTAGTGAAAATAGCGACCTTAATCAGTGAAAATAGCGACCTCACGAATAATGTTGCCATTATTAACTCGGCTAGTTGAACTTTTGACGCGAATGTCATAATGTCATATAGCGCTTTATATTTTATTCATTATTTTAGTGTTTTACAGTGTTATATTAAATGATTTTGCTGATATTTTATGTAATTTAATGCGGATAAAATTCTGAAATATAGTAAATATGATATAATAGTGAATTGTGTGCATTTTGACATTCTGGCATAATTCCCAGAAAAGGTATGACTTGATCAGTACCAAATCACGCCAACAACTGTGAATTGACTGAAAGACGAAGACGTGAATAACTAATATAATACTCGACCCTGGCACCAATAGCTCATATTACTGTAGCTCATTGCCATTAAATATGCAATAATAATATTATAAACTAGTAAGAAGAAAAAAAAAATTTAAATAATGACAAGCCCGCTGAGTTTCTTGCCGGATCTTCTCAGTAGCGGTCGCGTTCCGATCCGGTGGTAGTATAATTTTTTTGGAAATTGTAAACCTGACAATATATAAGTGCCCTCTCGGGGTTTATGCATAATAAATAATTTGAATTTGAATAAGAAGAAGAACTCGGCTAGTTTAAAGCTGGTTTATATCACTATTTATACAGGATAACAGATTATGGGTGTTTTGTCTCGATGTATTATTTTATATATTAAGTGTTTTAATTTCAAATAACTAGACTGAACGAGTTATGTAAGTCAATTTTAAATATCCATGCACGTAACGCCCTATTACAATATCAATTACATATATTTTCTCATTCTCATCATCATCTCAGCCTCATATATATCCCACTGCTGGACCTTGGGCCTCCTCTAGGGAGGCAACTTGACCGACTATACTACGCTGGCTAGGCACGTAAATTTAGGGGTTCATTTCGATTTTTTTTTATCTTACATCGATGTTATCTGCTTATCACACATCCCTTATTTGTCTTATACAACACCCACGGGAAAGAAAGGTGGTGATGAATTGTATTCTTATTCCGTCAGCACACGGAAATAGTAAATGATGGTGGTAAGGTTATGATATTGCAATACATTTTTTTCCGTGTGGTGACGGAGTAAGAATACAATTCACCACCCCCTATCTTACCCGTGGGTGATCGTACGAGACGACTAAGGGATATAAAACGCATATAACATCTATGCGAGAGAAGGAAAACTCGAAATAAAACCGTATACCAACACGTTTGACCAGCGTGGTATACCTAGTAGGTCAATTACCCTTCCATTATGGAGGAGGCCCGAGCCCAACAGTGGGACGTATATAGGCTGAGATGATTGCAATACATACTACAATACCGTAAGCTTTACGGCCATCATTGCAATTACAACCTGTCGTTAAAGTATTATTAGTCATAAGCATATCGTAAGCATTGCGTAATATTATATTGCAGTATAAAGCCATAAATTCTTTTGCGAGATGACAATGGTATATATTTTCATATTACATGGCTTTGTATTGATCCAAATTAATGTTTGAGCCCATATCGCTCATTCAACTCAAGTGAAAGCTCTACTGTGAATGAAATGAATATCACAGTAATGGAGTAGACCCCAAATGAATTCTACAGTGCCCGTCTGAGACTTGCTAAAATACAAAGTCAATTCAAGAATCTCAGCTTCAGTCAATGAGTGTGAACTGGAAATCATTGTAGTTGAAGAATGATAGTGTTTATCTCAAGAGACACCTAATAATATCATTCTTAATATCCATTTACAAACTTTAGTTAGAGCATAAGGAAGAAAAAATGAACGTGTATACAAAGTACGCATAGCAGAAGTGAAACTTCTTTATCCTTTGTTCCTTTGTTCCTTTGTCCCTTTATCCCTTTTTCCCTTTATCCCTTTGTCCCTTTGTCCCTTTGTCCCTTTGTCCCTTTATCCCTTTATCCCTTTGTCCCCTTATTTCCTTATCACCTTATCCCTTTATCCCTTTGTCCCTTTGTCCCTTTATCCCTTTATTCTCTTATCCCCTTAACACATTATCCCTTTATACCTTTATCCCTTTATGTCCGCTTAAACGACATGCTATCCCTACTCCACTGGAGAAAGTACTCTTTATTCGAATCGACCGTGGTGGGGACGAGAAAAAGATGGCGCGTAATGAAAAAATGTGATGCGTAACCGAAAAATGTGACGGTAAATTTTTTTCCAACGCCGATAAAGAAGTTTCACTACAAATATGTGGTATTATAGTAATCACAAAATAAAAGGCCCGTTTTGACAGTTCACGCCCAAGAAGTTTTCTATTTTTTACCAATCAAACTGTTTTGAAGGTAATTATATTTTTCATTAACGGGTACCGCCCACTGGGCTAAGTGCTGTGGCATAACGATTTATTTCATATCGTCCACAGACTATTAATAATCGGTCAAGGAAAAAAAATCGATCAATATATATTTTTTAAGACGGACTCGTACTTGCCTTACTTATTAATTTGAATACTAGTATTTAGACCAACCATTTACAGAATTTCACCAGCTGTGTAGTGATTTTTACGGAAAATCGAGACGTCAGTATTGACAATATGAAAATGAAATAATATATATACAGGGTGTATCAGGTTATGGAGCAACTGTTCGAGTATGTTGTAGTTTAACGGTCATAGATCGTAATTAGAATGTACATTACACAAAAAACAATATAACATAAAAGTTATAGTGATTTCAAAAAAATGTGTCTAAGATTCTATGCCTTAAATATTACGTATTATGTAGGCATGTACAAACAGAATACATGTAGGCATGTAAAGCTTCGACAGTATAAATTCATTCATAATACCTAGAATTGTGCAAACGTTTCAATGATATATTCAGTGCCATATAACGTGGCAAAAGACGACCTTCACCTACCTTCACCACGATATCTTAGAATGCAAAAAAATCTATCGCTTACCATACAAATCTATCGAAAAGTTGTATCGCAAAATTCTCTTGGTAGATGCCTACCAGGAAGCAACATTACAAACAGCACAACCCAAAATTTTACGAAATCTAGTAAAATTACCATAGAAAATATATGTTTTTAATATCCTATAATCATGTATTTCATTGTTTTAAAATACCAGATTAACCTGTAACTGGTGACATTTCATTATTTTATAAATAATATCATTGATAACAATGCCAAATTACTTTCAAATGTCTGAATATCAAAAGTTTTCAAGTAACATTAAAATTAAAGTACCGAGAGTATTTATATAAATTCAATATAATATAGATCCTATAATTAAATACGTAATTAGCTTCGAAGAGTTATGTAACGCCCAAAAAATGCCAAGTTTTAAGTTATGACACATTTCTTTCAACTCATTTTACCGTCAGGTGTAATAAACCTAAAGGATCGCACAAGTAGATGCAAGATTTTAGGTTATGTGTATCAAACATAAAATCTTTTCTTAACTGATTTTAGCGTCAGGAGTATGAGATCAGTGGCGTCATGTGGCCCAGTCACCATTTTGTTTGACATTCCGTGTGGAGCACGTAAAAGATATTAAAAAAAAAATGATGGACCTCGATGACAGTACATACCGAAAGATTGATGCATTCATAATTCATGTATCAGACAGCAGTGATAGTAACAGTAGTGGAAGTGACAGTCCAGAACTATAGATTTTTGTAAAGTCATAAATAAATTATTTTAGTATATTATTTTACCTCGCCTTACGTATTTAACAAAAAGTTAGCCTTAAGATAGGTTAGCTATCAGTTTCATGCTAGGGCAGTGGTAAGGTAGATAACGTGTACGTATGCTTTATTATTGCACGTGTAGGTGTTTAATAATTTCTTAATTAAAATTCTAAACATTTTTTTCAGATTTGATGATATCGTGGTGAAGGTCACCAAATTACCTCTTTTGCCATGCTATTTGGCAAACACTATAGTGTAGGTTTGTACCTACGAGCGACGAGCGGTCAACGGTCCAAGGCCGATCAGCTGTTTTAAAGCGAAGTTTGTTTTGTTTATGTGAATGTAATCATTGATTTATTCAATTTCTAATGAACATTTAACAAAGTATGAATATGTTGCGTATTAAGTATCATTGACTTTATACATTTCAATCAGATTTACACGAAAAAGCGATGACAAAATTGAAAACTTTACATGTCTCTAATTCCTTAACGAATCGATATTTTTCGTTCAAATTTTTTTCATGGGTTCTTACTACCACTGCCTAGCTCCCTTTTGACCAGTTGCCCCATAACCTGATACACCCTGCATATGGGTAACGATAACTCAACTGACAATTTTGGCTCATCATCTTAAGAAAATGATTGATTGAAGATTCACTTTTCCTTGATATTTTTGTGATTGAGTGAATGTTATTGTATCCGAAAAATATTAAATGATAGAAAAATGACCATTCGTAATATTGTATCATTTCAGAATATCTACAATATCATAGTTTAGGTAAAATTTTCAAATCAGAACTTTAATCCAATGCACTTCACATATTCAAATCGATTATATACTCATATAAACTTGATTCGATTTATCGTGAGTATCGAGTACTGAATCGTATGGTTCATCACTAAATACATCAGTATGACCAAGTGTCAAAACGGGCCTCTTATTTTGTGACAACTATAAGTTGTAATTTTTAATGTATTAACTTACCTTTTTTTAAAGAGTGTGTCAGGAGTATATTTATCATAAAGATCTATTTACCTTTGATGTTTTTTTTTTTTTTATTTCTTTATTTGAAGGAGCTTGGTCAAGTTTAATTTGACTATGTCGCTCCATTAGATCTTCTACATAATAAACCTTAAAACTAAAAAAGACGTTGGACACAGCATCCAGACCGTATCTCACCTACATTAAGACACGATCTCAATACTGTGGGCGCCGTCTCATACCAATTTGAACTAACCTATATAAAAGTTTGGCTGTATCAGACAAGGGATATGACAGGATACTATTACAACCGCCATTTGCAATGTTTACACCGTTGTTAACGATTTCATTTCTGAAATATTCGTTCCGAATACACTCCACTACAATATGGATTACGTCCTCAACTATTCCACATTCCGAACACAGCGGGGATGGTACTTTTTTCATCAAGTAGGCAAATTTGTTCAGTGGAATGTGTCCGGATCGATGTCTAAGCGCAGTGGTTACACTATTTTTATTTATTTTGTCTTTTTCAAACCACGGTGATTTCCAAGGCTCATTTTGTAAGGTCCTATACCAAATGCCCTTCTCCACTGACCTCCTATCGAAGTGTATTTTCCATAATTGGTAACAATATTCTTTAACTACATGGATGTAGTCAGTGAAGAAAGGTGGAATGCTTGTACCAACACCATCGCAAGAAGCTTCTTTTGCTAGCCTGTCTACATTTTCGTTCCCCAACAAGCCTATATGGGAAGGAATCCACTGACGGATTACTTCCTTTAAATGTATTTTCAGCTCAAATAACATTCGAATTATATTGTAGGCGATCGGTGTGCCTCTTAAATAAGAGGTGCACCTTTGATGTTAATTACAAGTGGTCACATGCTAAACTTGAAAGTTATAATTATAAGTATAGGGTCTAATTATATAATTTCATAATAAAAATATTATAAAAGATTTCTTGGCTTCTTTTTCTATTTAACTAATTATGCATGTACAATGCAGAAAAAAAAAATCAAACAATTTGGTTTTTTTGCAATTGCATATGATGAAAAGGATTTAAGCTATTGGTTCCAAGGAAATTAGTGTAAGTTAGATCTGCTTTTCCATCATCTTTACGGTTCTTCCACTACTCATCAAAGACACGGCTACGTCCTCTACCAACCTGCCCTCTACCACCTACTAAGTGCAGACCGCTAACGAACCCTTGGTGGTAAAACAAAGAATACATTGTCGTCCATACACGTACACAATAAAAAGTAAAATTGGTTTACTATACTTCTTCAAGAATAAAAAGTAAACTTTGTTTACTATACTAATCTGTTCAGAAGCCTGTAGAAGATTTGTTTTTATTTCAAAATTTCATACTTCTTAATGTATGTGATATTATACTTTAGTTAGGTAATAGGTAGTCGAGGTAGGGACACGAAAAAAGTATCGATACTTTTAGGTATCTTGTACACTTGTCTTTCGATACCGATACTTTTGTACTCGATACTTTCTATTCGATACTTTTACTCAATGAGTACTTTTAGGCAGGAATCGTATCTAACTAATTGTAGAAAGTATCCATGTTAAACTTGACCTTACCTTACCTTGCTTATGGTAACGTCATCTAGATAAAGCGTAACGAACCTTCTAAAAGGTGGCTCGACATATTTTAATCCGAACACAGGTGGACAAATTCATAAAAAAAAAGTATCGATACTTTATTAAGTACGATACTTTTTCTTTGATACTATTCATGAGTACAGTATCGATACTTTCGTTTCGATATTGTGTCCCTAAATTGATGACAGATACAATAAAGAATAAGAACCCATACTATAGATACTAATATAAATAGGCTTTGGCTTGATATATCTACTACGGCACAACTTGTACCTATACATATACGGACGTAAACATACGTATACATGTATATATACCCATTAACCATTAAACTAATGAATCGATTTACATACTGCCACATTTACTTATTGTTATAAGATGAAGTTATTTGTTAAAGAATAATTAGAAAAGCTGATTTTTGTTTTAATATTTATATTTTTATATATTAGATACCAACTCCTTGTCAATTAATTCCGTGAAATGGAACATACTCATGATTCGTATATAAAATGACAGGATCATATCTATAGCTCACTAATGAAATTTAGAAAAAACCAGGCACATGACCCCTTAAATACTATGAATCCAAATACCATCAGAGCTCATTCTATATTGGAGTACTGCGAAATAGAAATAACAAACCCAATTATTGGTCAAAATCAACTCACACAAGGATTAAAAATATACACACATTCTCATTTATGCACGCACACGTGTGCAAACCTGAATTATTTTATTGCTAGTCTGCAAAACAAATAATCGCTTATACATTTTATCAAATTATAATATGTGAAATAAAGGAAATTGAAAGGTTTTATGAAATTAATAATGTTCAGCATAATTTTTTAAGTTATTGCGACCATCAAGAATATTTTATTATTGTTATTGACTCAAACTTGAAATTAGATACTATTGTAACGTTTGTATTGTGTGTGTGTTTGCTGTGTGGTAGCGGCTTCGAATACTACCAACCCTTGCTTTGCTCGTAGGTGTCGTAAAAGACGACTAAGAGCCCTAGATTGACCCGGACCAACTCCATCTGGTACCATTTGGGTCAACGATTACATTCCCAAGGAGGGTTGACGTCAGGCAGGCGGCCGGTCATAAAAGCCATTGCCAAAACTTTTTGCAATATGTCAAAACAGATGACATATTGCATCGACCCCAAGTAATTGGGATAAGAGCATGATGATGATGTAACGTTTGTATTAATAGCTTCCCCTCATAGATTAAATTAGAAAATGGCGTTGACATGTATCATTGACAGTAACTGTCATTTCTGCATTTTTACTTTTGTAAAATAGCCACTGCGGAACATTGATTATGTTCCTTAGAAATTCATTATTAATCTGTGGTGTGATATATTATCTGACGTTTTCATTACGTTCCATCCCTCGGCATCTTATTTTATAATGAATTATCTATGCTCGGAATCCTTCCTCACTTCTGTGCTTGTCATTGTTATTTATAAATAAGTGATGCTAACTTAGGACTATTCCTAAAAGGGGGAAAGAAGATTCCTTAAAATGTCACATAAATATTTAAGCCACTAAATACAGGATCTACACATATTTTGAAGAATAAAATTTCAGTTGCCTTTTTTTACGTGATAATGTCTTATAAATCGATGAACGTCGGCTGCACGCAAAAGCATGTCTCATTGTCACGTTCCGCCTGAGCCCAGCGTGCAAGTGCAAGCGAGAGCGTAGAATAAGCAATAGAGAGGCATGATCGGCCTAAGTGTTCAGCTTGTGACGCATCTATTATCTGTATAATTTAAGCAAGAGAAAGATCGAGAGACAGAGTGATATAGAGCGAACATCACATCACGCACAGTACCATAGAGCGAGAGGTGGCCTTTTTTTTTGAGGGGATCGGTTATTTTTTGGTGCTCACGCCACCTGGATCCATACGGCGTGACAGGGGTAGCGCGCGGCCCCATAACCCACTCGTAGCCACGTCGCCTTCGTAACGAAGAAGGCGACATGGCTACGGGTGGGTTATGGGGCCCAATGGGGAAGACCACCGGTGCCGAGTTCCTAGTCTTCAATGATTGGCCCGGCGGAATACTGAAGGGGTACCCTCTCCTCTCGACGTCCCTTGCCCGGGACGTCAGTCGCCGTCGCGCAGTCAGCCTCTCTGTGGGTGACGGACTAAAATCGCCGGTCCGGTCACCCGCGGCCTCCGCTAGGGCCACATCAGGCGCATGTACTCACGCCTGCGCCGTCATGGGCGTTCGCACAATGTCCACCACTCGGTTGGTGTAGAGGACGCTGCGCCCCATGCCTTCTTCGCAGTTTTAGAGTACCTCACAGGAACTAAGCAATGGGGTTTTAACAATAAATATATTCTAGCTTTTACTTTTTGACCTGTCCTAGGCCTAAACCTAACCTAGAAGCGGATGGCTCGGAACTGGAGCAAGATATAGATATACTGATTATCCCACTACACAGGAGCATACATATGGACAATGCTTAGTAGACGATAGTAAGGACGCTACGAAGCATCGCATAAGGAGGAGACCGAGAACGTGTAATGTGTTCTATCTCATTTTCTCGCCGGTAGAATCCTATACATTTACGTGTTTGTGTTTCTATGGATTCGCTTTTTCATTTCATCGAGTTTAAAATCACAATAATTCTAAAGAAGTCTTCAAAATCCAGTCTTGGTATAGATTTCTTCTTTTTACTATGTTTGTTTTATGGTGCTGGTTCTTGGAAGCGATCTAAATGAGCCCTCCACCAGTATAAGTTTAGTTTTTACATAGACTGTAGTCAGTTCTACAGAATTCTCAATTGCAAGTCTCATTGGTTGTCTCAAAGTTTTGTCTTAACTCTTATAGCATTAAAGCAGCTATACTCCGGCCGCTCAGAGATTGCGTTCTTGACACATGTCAATTCTTTATAACTAGTGATGTACAATAAATAACATTCATCATATTCAATAATGTTATTTATTGCATTCATTATGCATATTTTGTGGCAAACATAACTCTCTCTTGCGCATGTGGCGGGTGGTCATGAGGGGCGAGGAGGCGATACCTCTGCGAAATGCCTAGAAAGAGACCTCAACTTTCTCGACAGTCTGCCACTGCAAAACGACTGCGACTTATGCGCAGCAATGAGACAGAGGATGAAAATAGGCAGAGGTTGGCTAATCGCTGAACGAAACCGCGCTAGATATGTTTATCTAGCGCGGTTTCGTTTCGCGACACACACATTGAACGAACCCAACGTTTAGCTTCACAAACAACTCGAACTTCGTCTAATCGACAACAGGAATCAAGTGCTGAACGTTCTCAACGTTTGGCTACAGAAGTTTTAAAACAAATAAATAAAACCTGAAAGTCACTATACCCTCCAAAGTCACTATTCCACGCGGACGAAGTCGCGGGCACTGCTAGTGAATAAATAATTTGATTAAAGAAATCTGTTTTATGAACATAAAAATGGTTTAATCGCTACGAAACGGCAATTTCATACTTTAACCCCTAATATTATAGAATAAATAATTATCCACTTCTAATAATTCTTTAAGAATAACTGATTTTGCAATATTCTTTATAATTGTAGAACATTTTAATCTGTGTAATTGTACGTTTGCAGGTGGCTTTCCTACATGTTTTCAAAACTTTTGACACGTGATCGATGCTACGAGTAAAGCTATAAGCAAAGAAGAAATGTTGAAGAAATGTCCATTATTTTTTCCCTTCATGAATCTTTAACTAAGGAGCTGCCAAATGATTTAGGTTTCGGGCTATTATTCCTTGAAAACTAACAAAATGTGACTAATATGTCTTTTTAGTTATTAATCGCAGTCTTTATAGTTTGCGTGAGTATTATTTCTTAAATGTTTATATTATTTTTTTAAGGTTTATAATTATTTGTGTTGTGATTTATTCGTTCACTTTATTCAAACACTATGTCGATCAAGTAGCCTAAAAGGCGACCAGTCGCCTTTCATAATTTTTAGTCGCCAATTTTCTGCCCGAGTAGCCTAAATGGCGACAAATCGCCTACGTTGGCAGCTCTGAAAAGGATAGAGATTTGCCGGGCGGACCTATCAAGAAGTCTATGGTGTGATATCTACTCAGTAAAACTTGGGGAATATGAAAGTATCATGTAACACTCTTGAATTATATTAATTTTTTTTTGTGTTTTATAGTGTTATGTTGAATAATTTTCCTGATCACTACATATTATAAAACAGTCGCTTTCTCTGTCCCCATGTCCCTATGTATGCTTAAATCTTTAAAACTACGCAACGGATTTTGATGCGGTTTTTTTTAGTAGATAGAGTGATTGAAGAGGAAGGTTTATATGTATAATAACATCCATTAAATAGTGGAGAAATACTGTTATTTTTGAGGTTTCTAATGTGATGTCGTAAATAATTACATTTTTTACATTGTTTACATTGCAAACGCTGGCTGAACCCTTTTTCTTTTTTTAAGTTATACTTCTTTAGGCGCGTTATGAAAAAATGATGAGAGTGAAATTTTAAGATGCGCGCGCATCTGTGACACAAAATTAACAGTATGAAGTTGTCTGCTTAACCGCTCATTGAGTGAAATTTTAAGATGTTTATTTTTAAAATATTAAATAATCAATAATAAACATTTAAAATTAAGAATCTTATAATATTTAGTACAAATTATGTCTTATATATTTATTATTCTCTAAATTTTGTTTTTAATAATATATTAATAATATATTAATTATATATTATATAAATTTATATTTCAAATATATATATTAAATATATTATTATATAAATATATTAATTTTCAATTTTTAATATTAATTATTGATATCTAAGATCAATCTAAGATTCTTTTAGTTTAAATTTTAAAATAAATACAAATAATACATCGTTTTCGTATGATAATAATTTAATAGTTGAATAATATGACATGTATGTAAGATGACTTAATAATAAAATGTCTATGAAATTAATGGAGTTTGTAATTATAACATTCCTCCCCATTCACATTTCGTCGATTAACCGACGCGGTGGACGTACTGTGCGCTGGCTGCGACGAAGTGTAGGTGCTACAACAGTAGCCGTAGGCGTGACGAAAGGTGGCGAAGCAGCTGTAGATGGTGTAGTCGCAACCGTCATCGCAGGTGTGATTTCATTAGAGCTGGACTTAGTTGATGCGGATGCTAATGGTGATGTCGGTGATGGAATTGAAGATGATACATGTATAGGCGTGGATGACGTGCATGGAATAGGCGCTGAAGTTGTACCCATGAATGTGGGTGGCGTGGCAATGGATGTTAGTGTTGGTGGTGCGGTATTAGAAATGGTAACTCGTGGTTTGATATGATCAGCATGCCTCCGTTTTACTCCCCCATCAGATGTTGTGACGATATAGGAATATTTATGATTACGAGTTGTAACTGTTGCGGGTTGCCATTTCTTTTCATTTTTTGTCTTAATGTAAACTTCTTCACCTGGATGATAATTAGGAGTTGAAGCCATGATATTAGCTTTCACTTGTTTATATTGCAATGATCTTCTCTTATCAGGCCGAACGTTACTTAGTAGACAGTTCAACTGTCGGCCAAACATCATTTGAGCTGGTGATTTGCCTGTTGTAGTATGAGGTGTATTTCGATAAGTAAATAGAAATTCCCGCAAGCGACGGTTCATTTGATTACCATCGTTTGTTGCCATTCTTGACTTAAAAGTTCTCACAAGTCGTTCAGCCAGTCCGTTCGTACGAGGGTGATACGGTGAAGATGTGATGTGTATAATACCTTGACTTTTGGAATAATATTTAAAATCATTCGATGTCAGTTGTGGGCCATTGTCCGAAACTATCATGCGTGGAAGGCCAAATGTACAAAATATGTCATCCAGAATTGCACATAATTTTCTTGTAGAAATGTCATTCATAGGCCGTACTTCGATCCATTTTGACAAGACATCACATAAAATTAACCAGTAGGTACCTTCAAACGGTCCGGCAAAATCAATGTGAATTCGTTCCCAAATTTGATCTGGTATAGACCAAGAAAAGATTGGAAGCTCTGTATTGTTAGGTCGATTTTGTTGACATCTCATGCACGTTTTTACAAAGGTGTCTATGTCTTCATCGATCGAAGGCCACCAAACGTAGAAGCGTGAAAGAGCTTTCATAGCAGATATACCAGGATGTAGACCTCGGTGTAGGTATATCAGGATTGTTCTTCGAAGTGTTTCAGGTATTACCATCCTGCCCTGCCACATTAAGATGTTGTTTTCAATGGAGAGCTCAAAACGTTTTCTATAATAATGTTTCATGTCTGGTTTAAATTCTAATTCTCGCCAACCTGTCTTCAAAAATTGGCAAACTTGTGAAAGAATCGGATCTTTGTGTGTTTTTTCACTTATGTTTTTCTCTGATAGTTGGAGATCAGCCATTCTATTTCCTAGTAATTGTAAGCTTATTTTGTAAACAGCCCTCTCAGATTGTGATGGTTTCGTTTCTGGATTGGGCAATCTGGACAGGCAATCCGCTAAAATGTTATTTTCTCCTTTTTGATAGCAAATGTCGTAATTGTAGCTTCCAATTAACAGTGCCCACCTTACTAATCTATTGTTAACTAGTTTTGGTAGATTACGCCGAGCACCTAAAATATGTATAAGTGGCTTGTGATCTGTTACTAGGGTAAACTTGCTGCCACGTAAGTACTGATCAAATTTTTTAATTGCAAATACAATAGCCAGCGCTTCGCGATCTATAACTGAGTATTTGCTTTCTGCTGGGCGGAGTTTCCTGGATGCAAAAGCAATAGGTTGTTCAATATTTTTTTCTTTGTGATATAAGACTGCTCCAACTCCCTTTTCAGATGCATCACAAGCTAAGAAGAGAGTCCGTTTGTCGTCAAATGCTATTAAAGGCTTTGAGGTAGCAATGCATGCCTTGGTTGCTTCAAAGATTGGTTTTTCGTGCTCTGTCCAGTGCCATTTTTGTCTGCCGCTAGTTAATTCATGCATATCTGCACATATACCATGAAGATGTGGAATAAAGCGTTCATAAAAATTAACTAAACCTAGAAAAGATCTTAATTCTTTGGAATTGCTTGGATGTGAAGCTTTCGTAATTGCTTCTATTTTTGTTTTTGTTGGGCGTATTCGATTTTTATCTATTGTATGTCCTAGGTATTCAATCTCTTTTTGTAGGAAAGTGCATTTCCGTAAATTTACTTTCAACCCTGTTTCATGTAACCGTTCTAGTACAATAGCAAGCGTATCTAGGTGGTCGTTTAAATTTTTGCCTGTAATTGCGATATCATCAAAGTACACAGCCACATTAGGGATGTCTCCCAATAGCTTATCAAGAAAATGTTGAAATATTGAAGGTGCTGTTGAAATTCCAAATGGCATTCGGTTATATTGAAAATATCCCTTGTGTGTAGATAATGTTAAATATTTTTTGACTCAGGGGCTATTTCAAATTGTAAATATGCATCCTTCAGATCTATTTTTGAGAATATCGCACCATTTGCTAAATTTTGTCGTAATTGATCAAAAATTGGTATTGGGTGTAGGTGTTTAATCAGAACTGGGTTTATTGTAGTACTGTAATCACCACAAATTCTGATTTCCCCAGTATTTTTCAAGATATTTACTGTAGGAGTAGCCCACTCTATTGGAGCTGTGTTTGGATCAATTCTTTGTATGATGCCTTGGTCAACAAGACGATCTAATTCCCTTTCCACGTTCTTCTCTATGCTGAATTTAATTGGTCGTGCTGGCAAATATACTGGTTCTGCTCCGGGTTTGATGTAGATGTTAACTTGATAATTTACGACCTTGCCTAGTTTACCATCAAAAAGCTGCACGTGTTTGTCTAGGACTTGTTTGAGTGTTGTCGGTGTCTTAGTTTTTATTGAATAGACTGGTCTTGGAAATTCCATTTCGAACATTTCACTCCAGCGTAGACCAAAGAGCATCTTTCATAACAACAACTGGTAACATTTTATGTTGTCCTTCAACTTCGACAATAACTTCAGCAAGACCTTTAGGATTTAATTTATTGTTACCATAAGCCTTGAGCTTCGGTGCCTTGGTTAATGCTGGTGCTCCAATTTGTCTCCAGAAATCAGTGTTGATAATTGAGTATGTTGAACCAGGATCCCAATCCATTGTACAACTGATACCGTTTATTATTACATCAATTTGCTTACAGCCTTTGTTGTGAGTATGTCCAATCTTGCAGACAAAATCTTCCTCATCACTGCTGTCCACGGAATCTTGAGATGTACTAGGTATGTCACTAATTCTCTGCAATTTGTTCTTAGTGTTGATCCTCTGATGGTTTGATTGAGTGATGTATGCGCGTCCGGATTTAATGCAGCAATTTTCAAAGTGTCCTTTAGTCGTACATTCAGCGCAAATGTGGGTTTTGGCTAAACACCTAGTTAATGCATGTTTTTCACTATTGCCACAACGTAGACATTGATGAGTGTATAACTTACGTGCTAGCTTGTGTTCGTTAGGTTGAGGTTTCTTAATGTTGGGTTGTTTAATTTTGTTCACATTCAAAGATGTGTTTGGTGTATCGTGCTCTGCTTGTTCTCGTGATTGTGCTATGGCAAATATTTCGGCAAATGTTACTTCTCTGGTTACTCCTTTTTCCGTTTCTCGAAGTAAATCAGGCCATTTCTGTTTTAAATATGTTTCCAGTTCTATATGACTTAGACCTGTAGCAAAGCGATCACGTAGTTGACGTTCTAGATGTTCACCTTTATATCCGCAATCTGTGCTCAAGCCTTTTAACCTGTTTGCGTATTGTTCCATTGTCTCAGATGATTCACGTATACAGTTCCAGAATTCTGCTAATGCACGATATCTAGTACGTTTTATTCGATATAAATCTGATAGTTTACTACTTATCTCATTAAAAGTACTTCTGTCAAAACTTGACTTAACACGAAAAATTTCTGGTGTGAGAGAACTTAAGAGTAAATCTTTTTGTAAATTTTTGTCCGTTATGTCGAGTAATGAGCATTTTGTTTCAAAAAAATCCATATAGTCCTCAATTCTGCATGAATCTGGGTTGAATTTGTCCATGTTAAAATTTTTTAAAATGTGCATTTTATCTAAAGACTTTTTTGAAGAAGATGCGCTCGTCACGCATTTGGATGTAGATCCAGGTTCATCTTCAGAACGAAGTCTTGGTATTAACAATTTTAATATTTGTGTAATTTGTTCTTGTTGTGCCTGTTGGGCGTATAAAAATTGTGCAAATTGTTCACTGTCCATTATTAACTTAATCCTCGTCGCCAATAAAATAAATACAAATAATACATCGTTTTCGTATGATAATAATTTAATAGTTGAATAATATGACATGTATGTAAGATGACTTAATAATAAAATGTCTATGAAATTAGTATGGAGTTTGTAATTATAACAAATTTGATGACTATTAAACTGAACTTTGTTGATTATCCTTTTCCAATCCTTCTATTATTTTATTGTAATTAATTATTTGCATGCAATTAAAAACTATTTTTTAATGATGCCAAAGAAGTATAACTTCTCACGTGCGTACATAAGTACACGCACCCATTTTTTTTTTTATGGGTGGGCTATGGTAAGCGCACGCGCGGTCCAGTCCGTCCGGGGCGATGAAAGGACGGCGCGCGGGCCCATAACCCACCCGTACCCACGTCACCTCGTTGTTGGGCCGACCACCGGAGCAGATGTGACTTATCGTCAGTGGTCGGCCCGACGGAATACCCTTTCGGGTACCCTCACCTCTCGACATCCTGGGACATCGGTCGCCGTCGCGCGGTTAGCCACACTGCGGGTGACAGACAATTCCCCGGTCCGATCACCCGTGGCCTCGGCTAGGGCGGCATTAGGCGCAGACACTCGCGCCTGCGCCACCCGAGTCGCCGGCGGCGGAACGTGTCGCCGAATAGGATCTCTACTCGCACACGATCCGCCGCCCCCTTCCGTGAGATAACGGCCTCACAGAAGGCGGTGACCGCGTCCCAGTTCCTGACGCTGACGAGCATCTCCTGGCGATGGTTGGCAGCGCCAGGTCGGCACCGATAATCGCGACGAGTTCACGGCGCTCTCCCTCCCACGCAGCACACTCCTCGTGCGTGTGCTGCGCCGTGTCCTCGTCGCAACTGCAGTGGTGGCAGGACGGTGTGCTCTCCCTCCTGACAATCTTGTGCAGGTACTTCGCGAAGCATCCGTGCCCCGTCAGCACCTGCACCAGTCGGAAGGAAAGCACCCCGTGCGTCCGCTCCAACCACTCCATCAGCACCGGCCGGAAGGCCTCGACGGTCCTGACGCCGTACCGAGGACTCTCCAGCCGGACTGCCCAACGGGCAATGACTCCACGGCGGGCGTCGACCCGCCAGGCGGTGATCTCCTGCAGGGAGACCATACCGCCGCGGGCGCGCGTCTCCGACACCCACCGATAAATGTCGGCAAGCATCTCCGCCTCCAGGTCCCACGGGGGAGTTCCGGCCAAGAGGCACGCTGCCTCCGTCGGCACGGTGCGGTAACCGCGTATGGCCCTGACCGCCATTACCCTCTGTGGTCGCCTCAAGAGGGCCCTCAGCCTGACGGTCAGGGACCCCGCCCACACCGTTGCGCCGTACAGAGCCATCGTCCGGATCACCCCCGGGTACAGCTGTCGGCACGTAGCGCTGAGTCCGCCCACATTCGGCATCAGCCGCGAAAGGGCGGACGCCGCGCCGATAGCTGGACGCCGACGCTGGCTGAACCCTACGAGATTTATCAAAATAATGTACTAAATATTGTACACATTGAAAAGGTCTACAGAAAACTCCGCAATGGTATATGTCTATCTGTTATGGATATCCCACAATAACATTTTTTTGTTATTTACTTTTTACGACAAATAATGGCTAATTTTCGAAGCGATTTTAACCAATACAGCATTAATCCTTATCCAATTAAATACCTTAAATACATTGTTAATTTAATATAGATCTATATGGCCCCTTACAGCACATGATTTAAATGAATATTTTCGAAGATATTATAGTTTTATAAATTGCGGGACGTAGCGTTTGCGAGGAAGATAACAATCTAACCAATAAATAAAATTTTCAAAAATTCTTTCACCAATGGAAAGCTATAATATCAGGGAGTAAACTAGGCTATATTTTATCGCGGTATTCTCACGGGAACGGGAATTACGCGGGTAAAACCACTAAAACCGAAGCGAAGCGAGAGCAGGTTGCTAGTATAGTATATAGCATGATACAGATAAGATGCTGAAGTGTTGTAAATATGATAAAATTAGGCTTTACGGGTATTTTCAAGTTCTACTGAAATTTTCAGAGAAATCTTAATTTTGTTTTTAACGCCAATTAACGGTAACAGCTTGACTTATGGACGGATGATAACTATCAATACCCTACGTAATATGAAGAAGTTGGCTGTATGGGATTTGTTCTTTTTGCCTGTCCCAATGGACAAACAGAACAAAAAAAAACAGCAAATCTTGCATGTTTTCACAATTTGTTTATGAAATATAATAACGCTTTCTGTTCATACTGCAGCCTTTTATTTTAAAAATACTTAGGTAATGGAGTCACCGCCTTTCTCAACACATTCAGAGGCGCCTCCATTAAGTGAAGATAGTGGACTTTTGATCACAAGTGGTTCTTATTCTAGTGATTCTGCAAGTGGATGGCATCACGTCGCTTCCGAGGTGAGATAATCATTGCTTTTTAGATATGGTTTACAGGAATCGATAGTCATAATTATGTTTATATTATTTAGCTTTATTAGTAGTATAATACTAGTGCACTTTTACCTATATATAGTTATATGTTTTAGAGTTGGTATTAGTCATTATTTATAACGACCCTGAAGTTGGCTCTTATATCTGAAATTTTCATTTTATTTCCGATATCTCGAATAAAAATAGGGCTATGAAAACGAGACAATGGATTTCATTCATTGGCTCGAAATCTTCATGTGGATGACTTCCAATATTTTTTTTTTAACAGAAACTTTTTTAAAGCTAAAACTAGTTTTGTCTTGATTCTCTAAATTTTTTTAATCATTAAAAATTAATTTTCGTCTATTTATCGTAATAATTGAATGGATTACTAGATGTGGATTTTTTTTTTTCGAAATTGATTTCAGATTTTGTGTGATTTCAGTGATTGTTTTTAGGGTAGTGTTTGCAGATAGTGACAGCTTGTGTACGGCATTTATTATGATATAATTATGATGTTTTGCCACCAAACCATTCTTGAGACACTTTTAAAATTAGTGGAGAATTTGGACGAGGTTGCCAATGGCCCAACAAAAAATAAAATTTTATTTAAAAAATGCTGTGATTATTTCAAACTGCGGCAAAAGAAAGACATTGAACAATTGCGGACAAATTTGTTTTTCTGTTGGAATAAAAATGAAAAAGATTTCACTGATCTTTTTTATAAGCATTGGCCCGAAAAGAGTAAAATTGGTGAAAAAATAAGGCAAGAGACTGACAGCAAACTGAATGAGCTTACCAGACAATTGAGTACAACTTCTGTATCCAGTGGAGATGATACAGAAGTTGAAGATAACTCAATGCTCATATCAGTTCGTCAAAAGACAAATTATCAATATAATTTGATAAAAGCAATCGAAATCTGCACGTCAGAAATTTGTCGCAACAGCATGGTTATCTCGGATCTATTTCATTCTGTGTTACGCCGTGATTTACCGAAATTATACGGTATTTGTTGTATCTTAGTTTTCAATGGATTGGAGCACAGTAAATTTAATAGTTTTCGTGATGGTGCCGTATGTAAGCAACCCAAATGCAATGTCCGGTATAGATTCAAGGGCCAATTGGTAAATTTGAAGACGAAAATTACAATTTATTCGACAAATGATAAGCCAAACCATACAATACCTTTGGCTTATCCAGTATCTAAGACACGGCGTGAGATCCTAAGAGAACGCTTACAGTTTGCGAAACCGAACACCGTACGGAAACAATTAATTTCTGAGATGGACACTGACCTGGCTCAAAATGAGCATAACTATCAATTTGCTACATCACTGGAAGTTTTGCAAAAAATTAAGTCAGAGAACAACTTAAAAAATAATCGGCATGATGATGATAGTGTTGATGTTATGCTCAGAATAATTGAACTAAAGCAAAATCATCCTTACATCAAAAGATTTTCTATTGACGAACAGATAGAACTACTGAAAGCTTATAAACATCTTTTCTTACATTTTGATGCAACTGGATCTCTCGTTCGAAAGCCTGATAAAAACAGCAAAGGGGTAAATTATTATGCAGGTGTTGTCAACATCAATAATAAAATATTACCTATATTAGAGATGATTACTAATGATCAAACAGCATCGAATATTGCTGAATGCTTAACTTATTTCAAACGATCGTGGATTCAATCTGGTGTGAAATGGCCAGCATTTAAGGGTATAGTCATTGACTGGTCCTGGGCAAGCATTAATGCTGTTATGATCTCCTGGAATAATTTATCAGTTCA
This sequence comes from Lymantria dispar, assembly GCA_032191425.1. Taxonomy (NCBI): domain Eukaryota; kingdom Metazoa; phylum Arthropoda; class Insecta; order Lepidoptera; family Erebidae; genus Lymantria; species Lymantria dispar. The sequence goes on from CM063440.1 coordinate 19,717,434, forward strand.
AGATTATCTTATAAAGACATTTGAAAGAATTACTTCAAATAAACAACTCGAAGAGCAGATAATTCCCGTATTTTTATGCTATGGACACTTTATGAAGATGATTTCGCGTTATCTACATACTCACAAAGTCAAAAAAATGTCATCACGTTTGTCCTCGAAGTAATGGCGGTTTTGGTACATTGCCAAAATTATACCATTTTCAAAAATACAGTGGGAAATATATTTAAAGTTTTGATATTTAAGAAAATAAATGAAGTTTTTCTAAAGTCCTTAAATGAAATAAACGTAACACAGACTGAGCAACAGAAAAATCAACGCTTTTTTTTTTTTGTGGGTGGGTCGCGGTCGGCGCGCCTCCGCATCACTCCGTCCGGGGCGACAGAGGGGCTTAAGCACGCAACTCCCGCGACCCACCCAAAAACCACGTCGCCTTCGTCGTTGGGTCGACCACTGGAGCAGCGTTAACTTGTCGTCAGTGGTCGGCCCGACGGAATACCCCTTATTGGGGTACCCTCCCATCGACCGAGGTCCCCCCCTCGGGGAGGACGTCGGTCTTTCCTCACGCGGTCGGCCTCTCGGCGGGTGACGGACTAATCCCCGGTCACGTCACCCGCGGCCTCGGCTAGGGCGGCATGAGGCGCAGATAGTTGCGCCTGCGCCGCCCCAGTCGCCGGCGGCGGATCTCCTCATCGAGGCTGCGCTCCTCACGCAGGCGATCCGCCGCCTCCTTCCACGAGATCACTGTCTCGCAGAAGGCTGCGACCGCGTCCCAATTCCCGACGCTGTCGACCATCGCCCTAGCGATAGCCGGCAGCGTCAGGTCCGTACCGATGATTGCGACGAGTTCACAGCGCTGCACTGCCCAAGCCCCGCAGGCCTCGAGCGTATGGCGCGCCGTGTCCTCGTCGCAATCGCAGTGGTGGCAGGACGGTGTACTCTCCCTCCTAACGACCTTGTGCAGGTATTTGGCGAAGCACCCATGCCCCGTCAAAACCTGCACCAGTCGGAAGGAGAGCACCCCGTGCCGCCTCTCCAACCACTGCATCAGCACCGGCCGGAAGGCCTCCACGGTTCGCACCCCGAACCGAGGCCTCTCCAGTCGGACTGCCCAACGGGCAATGACGTCTCGGCGGGCGTCGGCACATTGACACCACATTCACTTTTCACTGCACTTCATACTTGACGAAAACATGTAAATGTATTATTGTATAGCAGCTGTCCACGCGGACGCATCGCTCACTCAAGTACGAGAGAAACAGATGTCGGACGCTGCCGAACGCGGAGGCCGATTGTGCCTCTTTGTCGCTCGTTCCGCGCTCTCGCTTGCACTTCAAGCCTTAAATGGAACGCCTCAGAGCGAGGTAACGCCGCATGAGTCATGTTTTTTTCGTGTGTGCAGCCGGCTCCATCGAATTATAAGACGCTGTCACGTCAAAAATACTGTAAAATAAACTACACAGGCAGTCCTCGTACTTACGGCATGTTAGGTTCTCGAAATATGCGACGTAAATCGAAACAACGTAAGTCGAGACATATTTTTTCATATGTTTACATGTAAAACTCAAGGCTTAAGATCCACACAGACACAAAGTAAAAATAAAAACTGCATTTATAACAAAGGATAATAATAATAAAACTTTAATATGTAATCAAATCCCAAACCCCACGGACATTGAACTCGCGAAAAGTGAATTCTCCTATGCCGGAAATCGAAATAATTGACGTATGTTTGAGGAATAGTGTCAAAACATTGTTCGACGAAACTTGAAACGACGTAAATCGAATCGACGTAAGTCGAGGACTGCCTGTATAGTTTATTTTACAGAATTTTTGACGTGACAGCGTCTTATAATTCGATGGAGCCGGCTGCACACACGAAAAAAACATGACTCATGCGGCGTTACCTCGCTCTGAGGCGTTCCATTTAAGGCTTGAAGTGCAAGCGAGAGCGCGGAACGAGCGACAAAGAGGCACAATCGGCCTCCGCGTTCGGCAGCGTCCGACATCTGTCTCTCTCGTACTTGAGTGAGCGATGCGTCCGCGTGGACAGCTGCTATACAATAATACATTTACATGTTTTCGTCAAGTATGAAGTGCAGTGAAAAGTGAATGTGGTGTCAATGTGCCGACGCCCGCCGAGACGTCATTGCCCGTTGGGCAGTCCGGCTGGAGAGGCCTCGGTTCGGGGTGCGAACCGTGGAGGCCTTCCGGCCGGTGCTGATGCAGTGGTTGGAGAGGCGGCACGGGGTGCTCTCCTTCCGACTGGTGCAGGTTTTGATGGGGCACATGGGTGCTTCGCCAAATACCTGCACAAGGTCGTTAGGAGGGAGAGTACACCGTCCTGCCACCACTGCGATTGCGACGAGGACACGGCGCGCCATACGCTCGAGGCCTGCGGGGCTTGGGCAGTGCAGCGCTGTGAACTCGTCGCAATCATCGGTACGGACCTGACGCTGCCGGCTATCGCTAGGGCGATGGTCGACAGCGTCGGGAATTGGGACGCGGTCGCAGCCTTCTGCGAGACAGTGATCTCGCGGAAGGAGGCGGCGGATCGCCTGCGTGAGGAGCGCAGCCTCGATGAGGAGATCCGCCGCCGGCGACTGGGGCGGCGCAGGCGCAACTATCTGCGCCTCATGCCGCCCTAGCCGAGGCCGCGGGTGACGTGACCGGGGATTAGTCCGTCACCCGCCGAGAGGCCGACCGCATGAGGAAAGACCGACGTCCTCCCCGAGGGGGGGACGTCGGTCGATGGGAGGGTACCCCAATAGGGGGTATTCCGTCGGGCCGACCACTGACGACAAGTTAACGCTGCTCCAGTGGTCGACCCAACGACGAAGGCGACGTGGTTTTTGGGTGGGTCGCGGGAGTTGCGTGCTTAAGCCCCTCTGTCGCCCCGGACGGAGTGATGTGGAGGCGCGCCGACCGCGACCCACCCACAAAAAAAAAAGCGTTGATTTTTCTGTTGCTCAGTCTGTGTTACGTTTATTTCATTTAAGGACTTTAGAAAAACTTCATTTATTTTCTTAAATATCAAAACTTTAAATATATTTCCCACTGTATTTTTGAAAATGGTATAATTTTGGCAATGTACCAAAACCGCCATTACTTCGAGGACAAACGTGATGACATTTTTTTTGACTTTGTGAGTATGTAGATAACGCGAAATCATCTTCATAAAGTGTCCATAGCATAAAAATACGGGAATTATCTGCTCTTCGAGTTGTTTATTTGAAGTAATTCTTTCAAATGTCTTTATAAGATAATCTTGAACTGATAAATTATTCCAGGAGATCATAACACCATTAATGCTTGCCCAGGACCAGTCAATGACTATACCCTTAAATGCTGGCCATTTCACACCAGATTGAATCCACGATCGTTTGAAATAAGTTAAGCATTCAGCAATATTCGATGCTGTTTAATCATTAGTAATCATCTCTAATATAGGTAATATTTTATTATTGATGTTGACAACACCTGCATAATAATTTACCCCCTTGCTGTTTTTATCAGGCTTTCGAACGAGAGATCCAGTTGCATCAAAATGTAAGAAAAGATGTTTATAAGCTTTCAGTAGTTCTATCTGTTCGTCAATAGAAAATCTTTTGATGTAAGGATGATTTTGCTTTAGTTCAATTATTCTGAGCATAACATCAACACTATCATCATCATGCCGATTATTTTTTAAGTTGTTCTCTGACTTAATTTTTTGCAAAACTTCCAGTGATGTAGCAAATTGATAGTTATGCTCATTTTGAGCCAGGTCAGTGTCCATCTCAGAAATTAATTGTTTCCGTACGGTGTTCGGTTTCGCAAACTGTAAGCGTTCTCTTAGGATCTCACGCCGTGTCTTAGATACTGGATAAGCCAAAGGTATCGTATGGTTTGGCTTATCATTTGTCGAATAAATTGTAATTTTCGTCTTCAAATTTACCAATTGGCCCTTGAATCTATACCGGACATTGCATTTGGGTTGCTTACATACGGCACCATCACGAAAACTATTAAATTTACTGTGCTCCAATCCATTGAAAACTAAGATACAACAAATACCGTATAATTTCGGTAAATCACGGCGTAACACAGAATGAAATAGATCCGAGATAACCATGCTGTTGCGACAAATTTCTGACGTGCAGATTTCGATTGCTTTTATCAAATTATATTGATAATTTGTCTTTTGACGAACTGATATGAGCATTGAGTTATCTTCAACTTCTGTATCATCTCCACTAGATACAGAAGTTGTACTCAATTGTCTGGTAAGCTCATTCAGTTTGCTGTCAGTCTCTTGCCTTATTTTTTCACCAATTTTACTCTTTTCGGGCCAATGCTTATAAAAAAGATCAGTGAAATCTTTTTAATTTTTTCCAACAGAAAAACAAATTTGTCCGCAATTGTTCAATGTCTTTCTTTTGCCGCAGTTTGAAATAATCACATCATTTTTTAAATAAAATTTTATTTTTTGTTGGGCCATTGGCAACCTCGTCCAAATTCTCCACTAATTTTAAAAGTGTCTCAAGAATGGTTTGGTGGCAAAACTTCATAATTATATCATAATAAATGCCGTACACAAGCTGTCACTATCTGCAAACACTACCCTAAAAACAATCACTGTCACAAAACTATTACACCGTCAAGTGTAAAATGTCACAAAACATTGTATCGACAATTCAAATTTAATTAAATTCAATTTAAATTAATGTGAAAAATGTAAATAAATAAAAAAACATCAGTGCCATTCTGGCGGGAAATTCAAAATTAAAAAACTAATAGATTATTTTTTTAATTCATAAGTAAAAAAAAAATTAATAAATAAATACTATAAAATATACTATATAGATATATTAAAAACATTAATTTATATGAAATTTTAAATTGTAAATAAATAAATTTACTGTAAATAAAGAAAATATCTAAAAAATGGATTATTTTAAAAAATATTTATATGATAAAAAAACCATCACTTGCATTCTGGCGGGTAATTCAAAATTAAAAAATTAATTAATAAATTCTGTAAAATAAACTATATAGATATATTAAAAACATTAATTTATATGAAATTTTAAATTGTAAATAAATAAATTTACTGTAAATGAAAAAATCATCCAAAAAAGGTTTAATATTTAAAAATAAAAATATCCATTGAGAATATTATAAAATCCGTTAGAGAAAAATTAAAAAACGAATGAACCACATGTTCATTAAAACGTAATAAAAAAGTGGATCTTTGATTTGAGAAAAAAAAAACAAATATTTTTTGAGATATCGGTGATCAAAAAAATGATGAAATTTTTTTTTTATGAGAAAATCAAAATATTAAAAAAATAAAAAAATCCACATTTGAGTATTTTTTTTATCTTTAATTTGCTGTTTTTTTTCAATTTAATTCATTTTTCTGGCAGATATTTGTTATCAAAAAATCTGAAATCAATTTCGAAAAAAAAAAATCCGCATCTAGTAATCCATTCAATTATTACGATAAATAGACGAAAATTAATTTTTAATGATTAAAAAAATTTAGAGAATCAAGACAAAACAAGTTTTTTTAGCTTTAAAAAAGTTTCTGTTAAAAAAAAAATATTGGAAGTCATCCACATGAAGATTTCGAGCCAATGAATGAAATCCATTCAGTCTCGTTTTCATAGCCCTATTTTTATTCGAGATATCGGAAATAAAATGAAAATTTCAGATATAAGAGGCAACTTCAGGGTCATTATTTATATTGCGTCTAGTTTTGAAGGATATTTGCAATGACATATGAACAAAGAATAAAATTGAACTAATGAATTTATTTATCAATAAACAAAATAGGTAGAATATGTAGCAATAAAAATATTTAAAATAAAACTTTACTTTTTTATGTTTATGTGTTTGGAAGGTATTTAAAAATGCATTTATATTATCCTTTTAGATTTTAATCCTTGTAAATGTTTATGTACAATAAATATTACTTCTGCAATCAGGTCTAATTACTAACCTTTTGCCATCTATAAGTTATGATAGTGTATCTATAAGTTACTAATATTTAATAATTTTGTTAATAAATGTTCATAACCATGATATATTTAGCTTTGTGGTAATATTCATGCTTAAAACATATCTTTCTACACACTACATAAATTAGTTTCCTGAAAATAAATTAAAGAGAAGAAAAACCAAAATATCAAAGTGATGTAAATCTTGTCATTAAACTTTGTACTTTCCATGTGGTGACGGAGTAAGTATACAATTCACCAGTCCCTATCTTGCCCGTAGATGTCGTAAAAGACGACTAAGGGATATGCACATAACATCTGCAAGAGAAGGAAAACTCGAAATGAGACCCTATACCAACATGGTATAGCAGGTCCCATTCCCTCTCATTGTGGAGGAGGCCTGAGCCTAACAGTGGGATGTATGTGGGTTGCAATGATGATGATGATGAAACTGTGTACTAATCTATCACAATAAATTCATTGTAATAAAAACAAATATTTCATTTGATTTGTCTTTAATTGTATATGAAGCCTTTTCTTTTGATGGCCTAAGGTCTGGCCATACCATATTCAAAACATATGGAGTGATGACAAGGCAGTTTGGCTAATATTTGATTGAAAATTTTAATAAAATCTAGATAATGTTAAATGCATAAGTCTGAATAATTGTCAGATATAAGTTATAACTTGGTTAAAAGTTATTAGTGTGGAATGTACTTTTGCTACAACTACTTATAAAGGGATTGATAAAAATATAAGAAAATACAGCATTTCTTCATACATTTGATTACCTGGATTTTTGATTATCTAAATACCTAACCACAACAGTAAGTCCACCAAAATAAGAGTGAGATCCTTGTCAATTTATCTCTTATTGACATTGTATAATTCTAAAAAAAATAGAATACACCTATCTATTTTGTCTGGTAGATACATTACTAATTGTAGATAAAGCTGCTGGTATTGTTTCAGTTGTAATATTTACGCCTTGCTTATTATATTAATTTCTATTATCTATTTTGTATCTAATTGCACTGCTTGCTGTTGCGCTATACTGCAAAATTTTCTTATATATTTTTCTCGAATCAAAATCATAGATTAGGGATCGTTATTAATTTTTAGAAAAAAATATGGTTCAGGAAGTTTTGTTTCAATCTTAGATATCTTGAAATATTTTCTTAGTTTAGTACCAAGACCTCTAAAAATTATGGAAATGTATTGACTTGAATGAATGAATTGAATGACTCATGACATACAATGAACCATATGGTATTTCTACTATAAGAGAGAATGACACTGTGCTGTAAGTTCAAATAGCATTTTATATTTATCCTGGTTTCAAGAACAAATGTTTCAAATAAAGTTACTAAAACTGCTTAGTTGTTTTGATAATAATCTAGGCTTACTTTAATCATGGCATGGAAAGACTGAAATAATACTTACTGAAGGGTGGGTAGTAGTAACATGTTTAGGCTAAAATATTTAATATATGCAAGTAATAGTCTATACAAAATTGTATGAAAACCTACTAGTGTTCTTTTCAAATGCTCATGTTTGGTTGGCCTATTTGGCAATCAATGGCGAAAGTATATATATAACGGCTAGATTTCTTAAGTTTATGCATCTACAAGACAAATATTTTGTAGATCTTCTCAGACTATGTAATGTATGTATGTCCCACTGTTGAATGGAGGGGCCATTGTAGAAAAATCAACCCATACATGATGTTGCTACCAATAATTTGGTGTAGATATGCTTATAGTGACATTATCTGCTTACAACCATTCATTGAGTCTGATAATACCCACCGGTACCCATGATGGCCAGGTATTCCTTAGCTGGAGTCTAAGGTGATGTCACATATAACCAATATATTCTTACTCCACCACCACAGAAAATCTCAACAGCTTTATATAAGCTAATGAAGCAGTAATTCAATTCGGTTTTATTGTTTCCAATAGAAATCCTGCCAATGAGCGTGCCATTGCCATCCTGCCAATGAGCGTGCCATTGCCATCCTGCCATTATATTTTAATATTATTTTGCTTGATAAAATGATTATACAATTTTTGTGTTATAAATGTTACAATTATTTACATTTTTTGTTTCTTTTTTTTACTTTAATCACATCATGCATTTTTACCACTTCTGTAAGCTAACACGACATTCTTGCTTTCGTACCTGTGAGAAAGATAATAAAGGTTTATCTATACATTTAATGAGATTATCTCAATGTGTTTTTAATAAATCATATAATTTATTAAACCTTTGTTTATATTTATTTTCCGTTTAGTGATGCAGTAAGATACAATATTATATTAAAACATTATATTCAAAATCAATGAACTTTCAATCGGGGCAGAATTACATTACATGCTGGGCACATTCCTTAACAAATTATTGTAATTTGTGTACATTAGTTGTATGATTGGCGATTAGTACCTGTTTTTAGGATCGGGTATCTTGTATCTCTATTTCTAGGTGCAGCCACAAATGACAAAGATAAAAATAATTCTAAATAAAAGTATGCCAACATGTTTGACCAGCGCTTGTAGTAAGGGAGTTTTCTCCCCTTGTGGAAGAGGTATCAGCCTAACAGTTGAACTTATTAGGCCTAATAAGAAGGAGAAAATGTTTACGTAATTTTATGTAATGGTAGGATAATTAGTAATGGGTCGTCGACGATTTTACAGTCGACGCAACGAGACCGTTTATCGTCGATGGTAAACTAGTTGAATAAACAGTCTAATTTTCGACTGGTTTACGTCGTAGACGCTTAGACAAGACGAGACGTTTAGTTTATATTATGACGTACGTTAATCGTCCATTGGTAAAGGACAACGAAACTTCAACGAATTTTATTAGACAACAGTTTCATTGTACAATATACATTGACGCTTCAATATGTAATGATAGTCCCATCACACGATAGCAGAGTTCAATGAATTGCAATCAATCTATCTATGCGTTATGATTTCGGCTCAACTCACGCCTACGGGCGGTGAGGTTTGCGGGGCGGGTAAAAAGCGTAGCGAGCCGTGCGAGCGCGCGCGCATCTCGTCTTCCAAGTTCGGGCCGATTCGGGCGCTTTCGAATAGTCGCAAGTCGTCGCGTTCGTGTCACTCGTTGATACGACGACCGTTTCGCGAAGCCGTTCATACGTAAACATGTTTATCAGTCAACTATAAACTGGTTTATTAGTTCACGGCAAAGAAACAGTCGAAAAAAACTGTTCGTTTATTCAACGACCACCACTAAGTAGGATTAGTCTTATGCTGGTCTTTACTGGTGGGTTTCGGCGAACCTGGCAGGGGGGCAGCTATGTCTCGCTTTATGAGCTGGCCGCCTGGCAGGGCGACGCCCACCGGGATGTCATTGCCCGGGCAGTCCGGCTGGAAAGGTCTCGGTTTGGTGTTTGGACCGTCGAGGCCTTAAGGCCGGTGCTGATGGAGTGGTTGGGTTGGCGGAATGGGGTCCTCTCCTTCCGACTGGAGCAGGTCTTGTCTAGTGGTCATGGTTGTTTCGGCAAGTACCTGTACAAGCGAGGAGGAAGAGGACGCCGTCCTGCCACCACTGCGATTGCGATGAGGACACGGTGCAGCACACGCTCGAGGTTTGCGTGTCCTGGGCAGAGCAGCGCCGTGATCTCGTCGCAGTCATCGGTGCCGACCTGACGCTACCGACCATCGTTAGGGAGATGCTCGTCAGCCTCAGGAACTGGGACGCGGTCGCCGCCTTCTGGGAGATAGTTGTCTCGCTGAAGAAACACGGTAGGTTATGGAGTTGCATGGCGCTCATCCGTCGCCCCGGACAGATTGGGCGGGGTGTGAAAAAAAGGGTTTATCTCGCGTTCTCATTCGCATATACTGGTTGTGATAAAACACACTAATTATTATATATATCGGATCTTATTACCAAAAAACAGAAAGAGGTTTTATTTCTTAAAAATTGATTTGATAATATTTTATAGTACCTAAGCGACGTTATATCTACTATATTATAATACCTTATGTTTACGTGTTTATTTTGTTTCAGTTTCAAGAAAGTGACTTTGATGAGAAATCTTTGTCACTTTGTGAATCCACGGAAACATCCGAGCGTATGTGTGGCGACTTCTTTAATACTGTAAAAAAAGGACCAGGGAAAGTTATTGTGACTACCATAGAACCGCCGCCAGAGTTCCAGGTGATTGTGTGTTTAACAACTTATCGTCATCTCACCATTATTTGCTATTTCTTTATATAATTAATGATATTTATGTTATATATGTTGTGTATACGGTACATTGATATATAGGTACCCATATATCAATGCTCCGTGTCTAAAGTCTTCTATTTTATACTCTTCAAATTGCCTACTTAGAATATGAAGAACTTTTAAATAGATGTGTCGTATTTGATATTATCGTGTTCATAGAAACTTCAGCTTTATAAATACACAAGCGAATGGAGAGATAAACAAAAACACGTAGATAAATCTGTATTCTAAGATTCTCGTAGATAAATCTCTATAGTAATGTGTACGTTCTATTTACAAACTTTTTTCAGGATATCCCTATAGCTGATAATTTTGACAAATGCACAGTGTTTGTGCCTCCTATTGTTTTTACCAGTGACACCACAGATAAACCAAATTTAGAGATACAGCTAAATACGGGCAATGGCATTCAAATTTCGCCAATGTATCCAAGAAAATTAAAGCCAGAAACCTTATACGAACGGCGTCAATGTCTGAACCACAGATTCACTAGTCCACGACTGCTTCACTTAAGTCCTTGCCGAGTGAACCGACCTTCGTCACGGAATTCTTTATCTTCACGGTTATCTAGTAGTCACAATTCATTAGTAACGCAATTTCAAGTCGATGACTCCACTTTCATCACACAAGCTATTTCACACGATACTTTAACGGCTAAAACCGCCGACATAACAGATATGTATAATGTTCCATTCGACAGCGATATATATGCTGTTCCCATAGATATGGTTAGACCTAGCCAAAGCAATATTAGAAATAAAGGCAAGAAACTATCAAGAAATAACAAAAAACGTTGCAAAACTGTATCGCAGCCCACGCCAATAAATAATTTAATTCCTATTGAAAAAGTTGATAAAAAATCAAAGGAAACTATTAGATCTAGAGACATGAAAACTAAAAGACATAGTTTACCTAGCTCATCATGTAAAAGAAGTACTAGTGATTCTGAAACTGACTCGTTACACTTAACTTTGCGCGAGATGAGAAAATATTTACATACAATTTATTCTAGTTCAAGTGACTCTGAATGTAGAGCAACTATTAATAAGAAGAATAATACTATAGTAACTAGCGTCGGAATACATACAAATAAAGATGCCACCTCTACAACAGTAATTCTAAAAGAGACTACTGAGAATGGAAAACCAGTGGAAACAAATAATAATCATAAAAAATCAAAAAACTCGTTTGTCATTAATGCTAAAAATAAAAAACATAAAGAGAATATTCCTAAAGATATTATTGAATTAGAGAAAAACGATAAAGTCGTTAAAAGAAATAATACGAATCAAAATCAAAAAGTGAAAATGTCGCCAGTTAGAATACTGTCCATTAATTTAAAACAGAGTTTTTGTAATTTGTTTCGTTGGCGACGTCAGCCGGTTGTGCAGAATATGTCTGACATAGAGAGGTTAAACGCAAACAAGGAAGAAACGCCACCGGCACCTGTGCGTCGGGCGCTTCCTCCACTACCACTAGCTCCGCATGCACATCGCTTTACTCGTAGATCTACCAGTGACGAAGACACTGTTATGGATTTCGCGAAATCTATACAAAAAGTTAAAGATGTAAGTAAGTCTTTCAAATTATGGTGAAGTAATATTGAACACAACTTATTTATGTTTTAATCGTTTTTTGTAGTATGGATGGTACTGGGGTCCAATATCAGTGGAGGCTGCAGAAAAGATACTGTCCAACGAACCAGATGGTTCATTTATAGTTCGTGATAGCAGTGACGACCATTATATATTCACTTTAACTTTTAAGCTTAATGGTCTTAGACATGTGAGGATTGAACACGATCAGGGTATGTGCAAATTATTTTCTGTGATAGAATTTTTAGTTTATTTCAGCATTTTTAATAGGACAAAAATTTTTATTATACAGAATGTCTCAGGCTATGGAACAACTGGTCAAACAAGAGTTAGTTCAATTAAGACTGGTAGGACCATACTGTCGACAGTTATCTGTCTACAGCCGTGGGCCGGTCCGTCCGGAGAAGTACCACACTCTCGCAGAAAAACGACGTCTGAGTAGTAGCGATTTGTTACTGCGCTTCGTTCAGTGAGCGAGAGAGCCGGAAGCCCAACTTTCTGAGGGTGTTTGCGTGTGGAGGGTTTTGGTGGTGCCCTTGGTATCACCGAGCCTCAATGCGCGCATTCACACTCCCTTCACTTTCTTCGCCGTAGGCAACGGCCTTGTAAAGGTCCATGAGCGGCAGCAACACTTACCATCAGGTGTACTGTTTGCTCGTTTGCCAGTTTGCAAAAAAAAAAAAAAAGGCAATGGTGGTAGGAACTCATGAAAAAAATTTAAGTGAAATACCGATTCGTTAATTAATTAGAGATATGTAGTTTTCAATTTTGTCATCGCTTTTTCGTGTGAATCTGATTGAAATGTAGGTATAAAGTCAGTGATACTTAATCTGCAACAAATTCGTACCTTGTTAAATGTTAATTGAAAATTGAATAAATCAATGAATACGTTCGCATAAGCAAGACAAACTTAGCCTTATTATCAGCTGATCGGCCGATGACCGTTAGTCTAACGCAACGGCTTTTTTTTTTTTTTTTTTGTGTGTGTACAGCTGTTGGCCGCAGATGGCCTTGACAGCTTGACGCGGACTATGGGTGAGCGCTGAGGGCTCTCAACCCGGAGCCTCTAACGCAACGGCACGTCTTCGTACTTATTTATACCGTCGACGTGTTTGGTACCTATTTATACTGTTCAGCGCGACATGTAGCCTACATGTATCCTATTTATAATATGTAGGATTTAATAAATAGATACATAGACTGTTGGACACACCTTTTTCCAAATCACTATAACTATTATGTTGTTGTTTTTTTGTGTATTATGTTTTTTGTGTATGCATTCTAATTATGATTCATGACCGTTAAACTACAACATACCCGAACAGTTGTTCCATATCCTGAGACAGTCTGTGTATTGCTTTCTCAAAATTTAATCTTATTTGCAAACTTTTCCGGAGGCGCGTCAGCGCTACGCTCTTTGCATGGTCGTTAATATTCAAAGGAATAGCCGATTATATGTATAGATCGTAGGACGGTGTCAGAGAGGTATATTAGCGGCAGTTACCATTTAACATTAAATGGCCTGTTTGAATGGCCTTAAATATGTCCTTTAAAATAAAGTGAATCACTATACTCCAGGACTACTCAACCGCATTTGACATTGTATGGCCTTGAGCAATGTTTTGCACCGTCGCATTGATAAAAGGCTCAAAGGCATTTTGAGATATCGTCGCTAATTAATCGAACATACGTATATGTCATCATCGCACCTAATAATAAAAATATGTTATAAAATTGTGGTCATTACCTGTTTCATTGCTTGATCACTTTACGCCCAGGCGAAATCATTCATTATCCTCATTTGAGCTCATATACGACCCCCAGTTGGGTTTGAGTCTCCTCCACAATAGGAGCGAAATTGAGCTTATTATACCATGCTGATCAGACAGGTGGGTTTAGGGTATTATTTCGAGTTTTTCTTCTCTTGCATAAATGTCATATCCCTTAGTTGTCTGTTACGACATCCACGGGTCAGATAGGGACTGGTGAATTGTATCCTTACTCTGTCATCACACGGAAACTTTGAATACATAGATTACTAGACTCGTATATTCATATGAACTTTTATCCATTATTTCACGTCCTTGTAGAATGCAACATAAAAAAACGCGCTAGAACAAACATTTATTTATTTCTTGTCAAATGCTTTAATACATCTTAGTTTTTGTGACGAAATATTTACATGGGGGTCACAGAAAGTGTGACACAGCGTGACAATAGGGGGGAGGGGGTGAAAAAAAGTTGATTATAGCGTGACGTATTTTATGAACGGCCCCTTATCAAGTGCTTTAATACAACATTTCATGGTTCTGTCTTCGAAAATGACGAATTACTATACAAAGTGTCATCGCCTATTTCAACATCGCCTCCTTCAAGCCGATTTTTTGCGATAAGTTGCTCCTATGTTCTTTCTTAAGCTTTGTGTACCAAATTTAATCAAAATCGGTTCAGTGGTTTATACGTGAATGCCTAACAGACAGACCTACAGAGTTACTGTGGCATTTATAATATTATAAAGGATATTAGTGTAACGTTTTCACCTATTCCAGGTAATTTCTGTTTTGGCGGTTGCACTATGTTTAAGGCGCAAACTATAGTAGAATTTATTGAGAATGCTGTGGAAACATCACGTAGCGGTAGATATTTATTTTTCTTGAACTTGAGGCCTGTACTTGGGCCAGTGCGAGTCCAATTGCTTTACCCCGTGTCAAGGTTTAAACGAGTGCAAAGTCTTCAACATATGTGCAGGTATACAATCATTTTGTTATTATTCTTATGTCTATTTTCACCAGCGACACCTAAATTTAAATAACACATTGAATTCATATGACAATCTTTGTATATATCAAATGTAGATATCAAATGATTGCTTGATGCTAGGGCAACCTGTAACATTGATGTTCAAACTAAGGTGTTACGTAAACTTCAAGTATCGTTGGTGTAAACTGGCATTCAAATTCTTCGCCTTTTTCCCCAGAACCCAATTACCCAGTTAAAGTATTACTTTAAGCTACTTTACGGATTTTATCGCCTTTGTATTCGATTTTTGATTGCCTGACGTTTCGAACACTTTGCAGCGTTCATGGTCACAGGCGGATTAAGATGTCTCACGTCTCACAAGTCATCGTTATTACAGATATTTATAATTATCTAGCCGATACAGAAAATTAGTTATTAAATCAATATTGACCACATTTTGATACAAATTTATTGCCAGTGTAAGAAAATAAATAAATCAAATACAAACGCGATTAAATCCGAAAAGTAGTTTTATTTAAAATATGTAAACATCTGAAATCATTATTACTTTAAGACTTGAATTTCGACTGTGGGACATTTTGAGTTTTGGAAAATAAGTGGGCGAGTCTATTTACGACACCGTTCCAAGCTGTTACTGAGGATTGTTTTTAAGACATCATAATATATTAGCGCTGGTCTGTGATGTAAAATTCATGAATCGTTATTTTACAACTTATTAATATTAATTGCGTGTCACGATTTATATGTATGTTCTGAAATGAAAGAAAGGAGGCGAACACCTATTACTCTCATACCAATTAAATTAAAAAAAAAAACAATGCACGAAATATACTTTTGGGATTGTGAGTTAAATATTCTGATGTTGGTACGTAACAATTCAGCAGAATTTATTTAATAGGAATTTGAGAAGTTTTTCAATTTTCCACTGCAAACAAGTGTATTTTATTTATAGCATCACTGTAAGACCATGTACTTAACGCCATAATTGGGTCCATCCATAGTACCTTAAAATTCTATCATCCATAACGTTTCCAGGGATTTCTCATACAGATTAAGAAGCACACTTCCTTACTATGTGCCCCTGGTATTGCTCAAGTTTAGGAGTAGGTTTACCGCTTGCTCGTATGCCACCATAGACAATTAAAAAAGCGTGGTAGTAAAAGAATTTTTTGCTTAATAATTTATTTAGGAAACTATATTTATCTAATCAGTTTCGTGACATTAAATATATTTTGTGTTGACCTGTATTTTTTGTCATATTGACTGTACGTCCAGTTCTTGACGGGACACTCCGGTTTTCGAGGTATCTGTCCCGTTGTCCTTCATCCAAACAAAAATGTACCGCTTTTCAAACAGACCAAATGATCATTTGTTATACTTACGTCCACAAGAATCTTAGTGGTGGCCAAAATATCAACGTGTTTGGTGCATTTTCTCTCATTTCTATTGAAAGCCATTTTGATTACCAAGACCAATAGCAACAAATCTTCTAATAAGCTGCTTTTCTACTTCAAAACTGGACACAATTTTAAAACTAATATAGCGCCGCCAACAAATATATAACGGCAAAACCAATTGTTGATTAAATCAAATTAATACAATTTGAATAAATCAACAATTTGTTTTGCCGCCGATAGTAATTATTAGCAAATTTCTCGCATGTCCTTGTTTTTTGATAAATATTAATATAAGTTCTTATTTTTAACTATTTCTACGAGTGCCCAGTTTTGCTGTAAAAAATATGGTCACGTTACGTATACATAACTGTCTTAGAACTTCTTTCAAGGAATCTTGAAATTGTAAAAATTACGACTCATTGTCGCACTGTGCATGATACACGTGAAACTTCAGTACCTGTCCGTGTCATGACAGATCAAGTACAGTTTCATATGTTGGTCACCTCTAAGCTTTCATGCACATAAATTTGATAACGACTATTTTATTCCAGATTTGTGATATTAAAATATGTGCGTCGCGACCTTATCAGTAGTCTACCTTTGCCCAGAAGACTTGTGGACTACCTGAATGCAACACATTACTACTCAGAACTTCTAGCAGATATTTAGTCGACCCATATCTTAAATAATATAAAAAGAAGAAAAGGTCATTGTTTATGTATTGAAGTGTAATTTTAAAAAATTCTCGGACTTAACACCTTTGGTGCCAGTGTTTAATACCAGTCACGAATTTATGGATCTTCTCTCTATAAAAGATTCAGTACTACGCGTAAAGTTTTCTTAAGAGATTAAACTTTGGCATGATGTTTTGATGAGGCTATGTTCACTAAATTTATAATCCATTAGATTTAAATCAGGTCGGAATAAGTGATTATAGTGAAGTGCTTATCTTTAGTTTTTAAAGTCTGGAACATTGTTTTCGGACCAGGCCGGTGTTGTTGGACTTGTGACCAGGCGCAGACCGCTACTGAAAATTCCACAACATGTTTTGAAATTTTATCACAGATTGGGTTCACTATGTGATGTGACAAACTTTGTTATTTTATTTAGCAATTGCAAATAAAATTTATCTTTATTGAACATTTAGCACGTCTTTCTCCAGCGTAGCAATATAACAAGCGCTCTGTTTGATAAATAACTTGTAAAGTTCTACAGCTTGTAATCAGCGACTAATCACTGATTAGTTTATAGGTTATGCTCAAGCAGTAATCATCTTTTAATGCTACATTTATTTTTGTTTTTTTTCTTATTGAGCGCCGTCATAATTTGTATTCGATGGCGTATAAATTTTGTTTATTTCTAAAAGCAATTAAATGTTAATTGCTTTTAGGTTTATATAATATCGGAATAAAGGAAAAAAGGAAGGGGACAGATCTAGTTGCCCACTTAATAAACAATGTGTTTAAATTTTAATGCAAAAATTGTTTATTAATTGCGAGATTACTAATGAGTAGATTCGTTATGAATCCCAAAGAATAATGGCCATTTTGGATTGTTTATCAGTATATAGAAAATGTTAAATGTGATTTCAGTGCATCACTAATAAACTAATTTAAAATATGTTAATTTTCCTTATTTATTAAATTCTCAGTTGCCTTTCTGTATGGCATAGGAACGTACTTACCAGTATCGTCTATAACTTTTTATAATTTTATAAGACAGTCTTTGTTATATTATTCAGGCGCAAATTACCCCCACAGTGCATTGTTGATTATTACTTTTTCAGCTCCAATCCAAACACATCGCTGTTTACCGTGACAAAGAGGAAACAGAATTTAATATGAAACTGATAGTACTTGAAAATAAATTTGGCTAAATATTATTAAAGGAATAATAATAATTTAAGGGTTATAACAATGACCTAAGGCTAATAGGTTAAGCCTAATCTCCGTAAATTTTGGGAAGATAATTTATCTTTTAATACAACAAATAGTGTACTGACTTACATGGATACGTAACTAAAACATGAAGTTACGTTTTATTAAAATTTTTAATCATTTAGATTGGGAGGGTTGGGAGGTCCAAGTCGTCGGTGGTTAAGACTTCAAACAGAGGAACTGCCTCAAATAAGCCCCCTATCCAGTAACACTTCTGTATCAGAACCCCAATTAAGCTACCTAACGTGAGCCTCTTAAGGTGTTGGTCGAGGCTCTTGGTTATTAGACCGTCCGTCGAAATTACCATCGGTACAATGATTGTCCGTGTCCATTATCTTACAAGTGAGATAAATTTCGAATCATTGCAATTCGCTATAGACAATCTACCGCCACGATATTTGGCTTATATAAATCTATCAGTGATCTATCAGTGATGATAGATTAGTCCCAGTATAATGTGAACCATTTTCGAGAACCGACTCAGGTACCAAACTGTAAGGCGCCCTATGGCCACAAGTTTGTACAGCAAAGTAAATTGCTGGTGTATAAGGTATAATCTTGGCTACTTTATTGTATCTGTGCTAGTACTCGCCGTTAGCAGGACGTTGGCAACTGTGTCTCTAAGGGACTTGCCTGGTATGCGGCAAAATCACCAGTGCTACCCTCTACATATATTTTCGGTAGTTATTCGTTTTAACAACATACTATGCTGGTTTAGTCAATTGCACAAACAAAATTTTTGATTTCGGCAAAGAGATTATTAAATCGTAGCCAGGTAGGTCACAGTGGCCGAAAATGCCACTTCCAGGGCATGTACTGCCCCGTAACACCCGCCATGCAGCTCCTTGCTTTGCCATACTTTGTCTCTGATGCTTAGTATTACAGCTCTAGTCTACTGACATCACATCAAGAAATTTATGAAACTGTTATTATTATTATAAGTATAAAAAAGCGTCAAATTAGTTAGGGCCTAGGACGCCATAGAACATAAATCCGTCACTGATATTATCTACCTATTATTATCTTCAATCGCAATGATCAGTGTCTGTTATTGTTTGCTATTTATAACGTAATATTGCTGTTTAAAATATTTTTATTTTTAGACAACAGGAAACTTATGATATAAATGCACATCGACTAAAGCGTTGTGATTGAAACAGGCAAATATGCATCGTTTTGTAAATTTTGTCTGTGACCTTGAGCGAACAAACTATTTCGTCGAAAGTGTTATTTTATAAGTAGTTACAACATTATATTCTATCAACATTTGTAAGTTAAAAATACTGCCATTAGCTTAGTCTATAATAATCATTATTATACGTACAAATTTTATTAAGAGGGTGGATCAATTCTATATTCTAAATACATATATTAAATTGAATATTTTGGTATTGAGAAGGCAATGTAGAAATGCTGATAGTCTTTTTCTAATAACCAAAAGTTTGTTAATCGTTTTAGCTTAGTACATATTTACTCACTCAGTATTGACGTGTAGGCCTATAGTGGAATGGCAATTACATACTTTTGATAGATAAATATTAGTTATTTATAATTTTAATTGTGGTAAATTATTATTTCATTATTATTTAATCCCCTGCATTAGGTTTAAATGAAATGAAATTCTGTTTAAGTTTTTTTTATTACTTGCGCAATAAGTCTTATGATATTAGTACGAAGTATAAGCTAATATTCCTACTGTCGGTTCGTTGGCGAAATGAATCGTTGTCTCAAGTTTGTTAGTGATGTTTCGTTGTAGTGAGGCATCGCAAAATAAATAAATATGGTCTAATATATCCTAACTTTCTATGGCATGTCCTATAATTTATATAAGGCGTTGTGTGCGACAACGAAATTATTGTAAGTCCTAAGTGTTAGTATTGTTTGATTGTTTATAAGCATATTTTGCAATATTGATTTTTCAATTTCTAATCTTAGATAGGTTTGTAACATAGATCAAAGATATTTGGATCGCTTGTTGAATGTTATGGTTGATTGTTAAAATTACAGTTTTGCCGCCTGCATAAAGACACCTCATCATTATTCCGTGGGCACACTATACATCTCTTTCTCAAGCGAGCAATAGATTTGCCACTAAATCGATACCTCGAAATCGACTTAATACTAAAAGGACACCTCGTACCAGGTCGGCAATTATTCACGAGGTATCCTAAGTTGAAAAAGTACGCATCCTTGATTATTTTTATTATTACACTACTTCTCCAACTTCTGACGAGTTATTTCAAATACTTATGTATAATAATATACAACATTTTATAGAGTGCTGGGGTCATTTTAAAATTATATAATAGGTATGTTATGGATTCAGTATTGAAGCCCTTAAGGTACTAAAATGTTAATTCGGTGAAGGAATTTTGATGAAACGAATTGAGGTATTTAAATTTCAGTGCACTGCACTATTTAATCGTCTTTCGTAGTTGAGCATAAAAAGGTGTTTGGTAGTAAAAGAGCTTTTTAAATCGTATATAATATATATATATATATATATACATAGTAGGTAGGTAATTATTGTAAGACTTGAAGCAACGGCGGAGTAAGATCATAATTTCATAAACATTGTCGTATTTATTGAATTTAGTATTTGTAATTTTACCAAAGATCTAATATTTTACGCTTTATGTAAATAATATATAGTTAATAATGACGGTTAATAACTTTTACATTATTTATTTATATAAGCTTGCTCTATGTACATATATGTTAATAATGATATTTGTTATTGATACAAATAAAGCAATATTCATTTATGCCTTTTCATACCACCGTAACATTTATTAAATAAGTTTATCGTTAGGGTGTAACAAAACATATCAACAAATAACTTAAAATTATCTAGCATTATTATTAATAACTTATTAACTTTAAAATAAGTTTGAATTATTGTTAGTTTGAAACTTAAATATAACAATGTGTATTCATGTAATTATTGTTGCCAGTTATTCGTTAACGAATTGATATAGACAGATTTATATTTTCATTATTAGCCAGTCAGTCTAAAATTAGATTTAATATTAAATACTTTTGAACTGAACATCTGAAGACCATCTTAGTTTAATTTCTGTGCAATGTATGCTATTAATGACGCGCTTGTGTCCATAGTAAGAGTATGAAAATGTATGACGCCCTTACCGACAGACATATGCCACGACTGACGTAGGTAAGCTTTTTTGTGGGAGACTGGTTATGTTATAATCGATCTGTCTGAGATGATGGAGAGGCCGCCGTTCAACACCATTACCTGTCATACACCATGTGGGCGGGCCACCAGTGCCCGTCCTTGTCATCAGTGTCCCGTTCGGCGGGTTATCCTTTCAACATACTTGAGTCGACGCTCCGGCGACTTTCGCCATCGGGGCGTAACCCTCGCGTGGTGGCCTCTCCTCGGCCAGATTACTTAGTCCGATCGGCAGACTGACTTAAACTCCACCATACATTTTCTTACCTTGCCTACTGTCTATTGTAATCAATCAAAGCTGCGGTCACGATAAGCCGTAATGTACGGAAATGAACCTTAAACGTCTTACTGCGATTGTCATATTAGATATATGTATATTTGTATGCGATAGGTTTCTCAACAAACACAATTATATAAGTTATATTAATGTGTATGTTGTGTGTATATAAATATCGTGTAGTTTTTAAGTTATATATGATATACATTTGTAATCTACTATACTATGAAAATACAAAATGATAACACCAATTATACTCTTTATTGCTATTAGTATTTATTATTAGGTGTTAATATATCTTCCGTGTGGTGACGGAGAAAGAATACAAGCCCCTTTTCAGTCCGTGGGACTCGTAAAAGACGACTAAGGGATTATTGCATACAAAATTTATGTAGGAGAAAGAAAACTCCAAATTAAACCCTTCACCCGCCTGACCAGCGTGGTATAGTTGGTCAAATTCTCTCCCATTGTGGAGGAGTTTAGAATCCGGCAGTGGGACATATATGAGCTGTGATGAGGTATTAGTATAATTTACAAGCACTTAATTTTCAAGCTCATCTTGTACATGTAATAAGCATAAGGTAGCCAATAATATCTATTTATTTGATGTAGCCTAAAAAATTACTTCATATGTATCACAGTAAAGTATGCACAGTAACGTTTATTTTAGCAAATACGTGTTCTGTTTTAATGTCTGTTGTGAAATATACAGTATAAAATGTTATTAAAAAATTTTAGTTACTTGTAGCCGTTGTTTTTCATCAAATAGCCGCAAGTAGTCGTTATTTTTCATCAAGCAGCCACTTTTAGTCGTTATTTTACATCAGACAATCACCTGTAGTCGTTATTTTTCACCAGACAGTCACTTGTAGTCGTTATTTTTCATCAGATTGATACTTGTACATTTTATTTTACATCAAACAGTCACCTTGTAGTCGTTATTTTTCACAAGACAGTCAAATCACACGTAGTTGTTATTGTCCACCAGACGGTCACGTAGTCGTTATTTTCCATCAGATTGATACTTGTACTCGTTATTTTACATCGGACAGCCGCTTGTACTCGTTATTTTTCGTCAGACAGCTAATTAAAGTTGTTATTTTTCATCAAAATTTCATATTTATTAGCTTTCGATGGCTTTGACGAAATTGACTACATCAATTATCATTATTATAATTAAAAATTGATTGTTCGTTGGTCATCTGTTTTGTCTTTAATCATTCTTATTTGCGTATGAATGATCGGGAGTGATTTTGAATACCCGTGTAAAAACGAAAATAATTTTCATAGTTTAATAACTAGATGATTTGAATAACTTTGGAATTTACTCATGATTTATATAATGAAATTTCAAATCATTCAAATAATTATTCATGTTTAGATTTCACTCGTCTGCAAGTGTCCGAATAGACCACGGGGATAACTTAAAAAAAAACATTAAAATTCTGACATACAATTATTTTTGTATACAGTATTGTGATACGAAGTTGTAAGACGCATATAGTACAAATAATCTAGCCAATGTTTTCATAATATTAGAAAAAAAAACATTGACTTTTATATAATTAACAAATCGATGTATGTATTCGCCTTAATTTATGTAATATAAGTATTGTGCAAACGTAATAATATGTGATGTACACTAATTATTATTCAATTTATTCGATGTAGATGCTACTTATTATGCGACAACACACGTATTTCTTGTCGCACCTTATTTCCATTATATTTACTGATATATCGAGTAGTGGCTGTGGCTATACAGAACATATATTTATAATATAAAAATAGAATTGTTATTATTAATTAGGTAATACGAATTAAAATATTTATTTTGCTATCGCTAAAACAAAACATACATTTTTAAACTTATCTAAACTATATAATATGCATTACAAGTACAAACCTGCTAAATTAAATGTTTACAATATTATTAATACTGTTTTTGAATGTTGGTAATATAAGTTAGTAATAGTTACCCCCCCTCTCTCACCCGTGGGTCTCGTAAATAACGATTAAAGGATATGATATGCGGAGAACAGTATTGCAAGGGAAAGAAAATTCGATATAAAACTCTATACCAACCGGTATTGACCAGTGTGATATAGTAGTTAGGGCGAGGAGGCTCGAGCCCAATGGTGGGATGATTATGAGCGGTGATGATGGTGATGAATATAAGTCAACAGGCTTTTACGTATTTAAAATTAATACAAGCAAATTACAAGTGCATAGGTTGTTGGTGATCGTTGTGACTTAAATTAAAATTTACATCTGAACTAAGTTTGCGTATAAAGTACAATAAATTTACATATAAGCTACCGAATGAATATATGTAAGCCATTTGGTTGTAATATGTGAACTTAGTTTTACAATAATTATATTGCACTTAATAAAGATTGCTTTAAATATTTACAAGCTAATCAGATTGCACTTTTTTTTTAGTTATTATTTAAACAATTTTACTCCCTAATAATTTATATTCGTTATTTAAAGCAAGATGTCAGTCACCAACAGAGATTTACAGAATTCATAGACACACTTGTGTTTACACGTAAAATGACTAACGACAATGGTAATTTTGAATTACTTAAAAAATGTTTAAATTAAGCGATTTTGTAAAAACTAACAGTATTAATCCTAATTAGGCAGATAGCTGCCTATCAACACAATAACAAATGAAATAAACGAAACAAATATTGCCTAGGCGCTTAGAAAGAACATCTCCGTTCAAACTTTCAACAAGAAAAAAGATTTAGATGCGAATACGAGAAAAGTAGAAGACTTAAAGTAAAAACTGGCGTTCAATGACTCGTCACGTTTTGAAAAACATAAAATAGAAAATATGATACATAAAACAAGTGTTTAGTTAGTACTAGTAATTTTTATCAATAATAAATAGCACATGTATTACGATAACTAAGATTTACATATGCATTTATAACTGCACTAATAATTATTAACACAATCACCATATTTATTAAGTATAAATATTGTAATAAATAAAAGGGGCATTTCATTAACCAAACATTTATATAGTTCAATAGATTTAAGCATGGCCCTTGAGGTGCAGTTGTAATATTTTAGAACTTAGGATATAAGTGTATATACTATTATATTTATCAGCGTTTAGCTACGCGAACTGAACGCGTCTGAATAAGTTTATAACCTAAAATATAATCACTCTTTCTATTTTGCAGCTTCCACATTTAGATTTTCATAGGATAATACGTGCTTATATTATGAAAATGGAAAAAGTCAAACAGTCGTATTATTTTACGAGAGGAGTAAAGAAGTTATGCAGTCTTCTGAAAATATACAGTCTGTATCATCTGTAGGAATACACTTGCCACTATTCTTGCCCGTGTGTGTCGTAAAAGACGACTAGGGTAAGTAATATGCAGATACCATCGATGCAAGAGAGGAAAAGCTCTAAAATCCGCTACCACCATGTCTGATTAGCGTAGTATAGTAGATCAAATTCCCTCGCACAATGCAGGTGGCTCGAGCCCAACAATGGGACTCATATGGGCCGAGATAATGATAATATCTGTGGACCTACTCTTGAAATCAATTCTAATTTCGAATCCGATTCGATCCCAATCTCACCCAACTTATATTTGGTACTCTTGAACAAAATCGAGAATGAATTTTTCGCGTTCGTCGTTGTTATTTTCACCAAATGTGCCATGTTTTCTTACTTTAAATTAATAACGTTATCGAACTCGATCACCACTAAGACGCTTTCATGAAATTGTGCAACATTAACGATTTTAAACTACGCCAAAATCACGTCGGGAGTAGCAAATATTTGACTTAATCGACGAGAGTTGAATTCATTTAATTTAGAAACGTTCCACCTAATTTGATTCCAATCGGGCGCTAGTGTAGCTTTCAAGAGTACTAAATTTGCTCAAATTCGAGCTGCGATTGGATTTAGGATTAGAATCGAGATTCAAGAGTAGGCACACTGATTCTGGATAAATACCGTTTCGGTATTACAATTTGAACAGACAGAATAACGACGGTTTTAACAGGTTTGTGGATAGTGTGCACGTGGATTGCAAGCGACTTATTTCTTCACGATAAGCGACATAGCTTGCACGTGTTTATTCGCGAGATACTGAACCTAAACTCTAAAAAAATCGACTTGGTAGAAAGTAAACTTGTTGTTTTATCCAAAAAGGGCACCTGTGTTAGGTAATAAGGAGGAGTAATCTATAGCTTTGCGTCTCATAATCATGTTATATATTCTTATTGAAAATCAATAATTAACAATTATTTTTGAACACTTCGAAAATAATAGCTGTTTGTTGGTTATTGAAACAAAATTTTGCATAAAATGAAATTGAACCTAATTTCATCTTCAGTACACAAATAATGAATAGATAACAATATGTTAAAAATGGCTGTTTGGCAGCATGACGCAGTGGGACTGTAAATTGAATTACAGACTGTAATAAATTTGAGAGGCTAGTATTGGTTTGTAGAAGACGATATAATGTATCGGAATTGACTTGTATAGGCCATTAAAATTTGTTCTTATTAACACCTAATTAGATAGATATTACCTGTAATAATTTCGTTTGACTAACCATCGACAAGGAAACTTTCAAAACCTTTGTAAAGCACAATGTGATATTGCCTTACACATATATTGTATTTTTATACATACCAAATAAGAATCAATAAGGAAATCCATACACTAAACAAAGACAGTAAATGAATAACTAAAATTATTTTTATAATAGCTATAGTCATGGCAATAATGCCGGGCAGAAACCGTTTCATCCAGCCGCCAAGAAATTGCGAGATCAATATCGATCAGATATATCTAGGTATCAGATTATTGAAAATCAAACAAATTAATGAATAACGAACTAATTTTACGAGAGGCAAATACCACATGAAGTTTAATTGTATTACGTTAACGTTTTATACGCATATATTTCTATAACTTTTCTGACGATATTTGATGTATTTTTTTGTCGCTTTCACGCACTTTCACATCACAAAATATTTCTTAAAGGCAAACATTGATGATATTACAGACTACCATAATAGTCCTGTATACAGCAAACGAAATGTACCCATTCCTACAAATTAAAAAGTTCTACCATATTTATACAGTGTAAATAATAAAAGTTAACGTCCAAGCTTTTAGTGTTGCAAATATTACTAACAAGTAATACATAAATATACAGATGTTTAGATATCCTTGGTTACCATAAAAATACTTATATAGGTAACATTTGTTTACGTATTTCGGCTCGCTTGACTGGCATTTTATTTTTTACTTACGATTCATTTATATACGATCCCAAAATAATAGTCACTCAAATATAGGAATAATTACTCGAAATATGGAAATAATCGCTGGCTCCCGAGCTAGGAATAGAGCGGATAAAATGAACTTCATAATTGTGATTTTTTATTATTGATAATATTGTGTTATGAATTAATCCGTGAGATCATCATGATTCATCGCTTGCTCTACGTAAACCTACTGCAGTGAACTCTTTGAATTTGTAAATACATCTACTAAGTTTTGATGTTTTAAGATATACAAATTCAAGGAATCAACGGTTTTGTAATATTTACAACGTATGGGTTAACATTATAACGTTAAATATAAGTTATGATATAAATATGAACCTGCAGGGAAAGCACAAAACTGCAGCTGTAATCAACGTGTCATTTTCAGGTTACAGTAGTTCAATATAATTGTTATGTGTTATTTGAAAATGTTGCTATTGAGTATAGAGTTAGTTTTATAATTGCTCTGCCTATCCTATATCCATTACGTATATAAAAGAAGTAGTACTTATATTTTATTTTCAGCTGGGTATAGAGACCTAAAGTTATGAACATTTAATGTCCTATTCTATACCCACATAAGTTGAAATGTCGTTTAAATGAATAGAACTAGAATTATTCTAGTGTGAGTCTTAATTGTTATTTTTACTATAAGAATTCCTTACCATTTGATCGAATTGATAATATTTATACTGATGATGGTAGACGCTTCTTTACCTTAAAATATGAAATATAATCGTGCAACCATTTTTGATTTGGCTGTGCAATTAATGCACTAATAACATGCTTTAACGTGATATCGATTACACAATTGCGTATTATAACTTTATTATTCAAAAATACTTCAAAGGATATATACATTTTTATTATATTTAGCTTATTCTTTATTTACTAATGTTAAATTAACGTTGTATTTATTACGTTAATTATATATTGCGCTAAAATTAAGGCATGTAATGCACCCTTGTAACGAATAAAACATAAATTAGCCGATTCTGTTTTATAAAAATGGGACTATGGAATAAATAGATTCCGACTAAATTGTTGTTTCCATAACTCACCTTTCAGACTATATATTTTATTGACGCACCTCAGGTATGTTAAAATTTAACTACCATTGTTCAACAGGGATACCATCAGCCATCCGGTGTTCATTAACGGGTTGAAATGTCCAAAAGATCAATAGAAATAATTCCACCAAAAATACAAATGTGGCAATTTGAGCCAAGTTCAATATTACAATGATTATGGTGTGATTGTGACATCACCATCAAAATACTTGTGATCTCAATTAATGCCAAGTTCTGTAGACAATACTGAACATTTATTTATTAAAAAACGTATGTACAATAACATGTTGCACGAACACGAACAACATTATTAGGTAAATTTAAAACACAATTTCCTTTTCTTTTCGACGTTTACTATTTATATAACTTTTAAATGCAATTAATCGAATTAAAATAAAGCAAATGACTTGTTGATACATAGATAATTTACATAAAGCTTCTCTTCTGTTGACCCAGAACATTTTCCTTAGTGACCGGCCTTTTGACGGGAATGAGAAAAAGTTATGTGGTGTTCTTATATTCAGTACGTTAGTGTTTTAATGTGTTATATTAAATAATTTTGATGGTATTTTATGTAATGTGATGCGAAAGACCTGTTGAGATATAGTGAATATATAAACTAAAGTATATATGTATATATAAACTTAAGTGAATATATAATTATGTATATAAGTGCTTTACATATGTTTTGGTTTGCCACCAAAATTTGCAGATGATAGGTAGATACCTTCTGTTAACAGTCTGACCAATGTGCCTACTGTTGAAGGACTTCCGACTTAATGACGTACAGTGAAGAATCGAAAAACGTGAAGAATTTATAAAGAAACTATTTTAACTTGATAATGGCTACAATCAGCTTTTGGTATTTGCGGTGTCTACCACACTCTAGTCTAGTCATTCTACTAACCCTCACATTTTTCGTGGGTATCGTAAAAGACGACTAGAAGTTTTCCAGCCTAATCCATCTCATACCCTCCATACCTAGTTAACAATTACATTTCGAAGGAGGGTTGACGGCAAGAAGGCGGCCGTTTATAAAACTATTGCTAATAACGTTTCCAATGTGTACTATGAAAGAAGAATACATAAGAATTCAACCCCAAGTCACTGGAATAAGAGCCTAAGACCTGCTCTTAATGACTGGCAACAATCACTTCGTTCAAGTAGCTGATGGCTAAAATAAACTCATTTGCAAAAAAAACGGGCGGTTTTGATTTTCATTCATATTTAAAAAGATACAATACCAAAAAGGTTTCAATCGTTTGTACACGTTACTGGCCGGTTTTAAAAATGCTGTGGTATTTAAAAAAGTACGTTCTAAATTCAATTTTTCATTTGATGTTCATTTTTACAGAAAACCCCTTTTTATCCTACATTTTTGGCGCGAATTTCCAGAAGTTAACATCGACTTTCATAACTTTTATTAAATTTTTATCGATTAATTTCATATCCTTGACTGTCAAAGCTTTATTTAATGCTGTTTGGCTGTATCAAAAATGGTAGATAAAGTGGTAAAAGCTACCAAAATTATCGCGCTGCTTGAAGAGGGTTGCAGCCAATGTTTCGTGGCTAGGAGGCTAAATGTTAGTCGCTCGACAGTCCAAAGGACCTGGCAGCGATATCAGGAGACTGGTTCCGTCGAGAGAAGGCCTGGTTCTGGAAGAAAACCATGTACCCAACCACGGGATGATCGTTTTCTTGTGAGTCGCGCATTGAGAAATCGCAAATCTTCGTATGTGGATCTTAAGAACAACCTCCAAGAAGTAAGAAATGTGCATATTAGTCTATGGACGGTCAGGAGGAGGCTTCTCGCTGCCAATATACGCAGTCACCGCCCGGCCCGCGGCCCCAAATTACTCCGTGAGCACAGAGTTCACAGGCTTAGGTTCGCTAGAAATTGTGAATCATGGACTCAAGACGATTGGAATAGGGTTTTGTTCTCTGATGAAGCCAGGATATCTCTGTTCGGTGAAGATCGACGTCGGCGAGTGCTAAGAAGACAAGGAGAACGCTTTGCAGAGGCATGTTTCGAAGAAATCACACCTTATGGTGGGGGCTCTGTTATGTTTTGGGCAGGAATAAATTCAATGGATCGTACAGAGTTAGTCTTCATTGAAAACGGCTCACTGACTGGGCATCGATACATAACGGAAGTTCTAATTTCTCATGCACAACCCGCATTGGCCGCTCTAGGTGAAGACTCGATTTTTATGGACGACAATGCTCGCGCCCACCGATCCCGCGATGTTAATGCGTATGTGCAAGAGGTCGGCATTCGTCGTTTGGATTGGCCAGCTCGAAGTCCCGACTTCAATCCCATAGAGCATGTCTGGGACGTTCTGAAACGGCGTGTGAGATCAGTACACCCGGCTCCGCAGACCATCAGAGAGCTGAAGAATGTGATTACTGCGGAGTGGGAACGTATTCCGCAAGCAAGTATCCGGGATATACTCGCTAGCATGCCCAGACGAATTCAAGCTGTGATTTTAGCTAGAGGGGGTCACACTCGATACTAAACATTTATCTGCTTTTACTTTATTAAAGAAAAACAAACAAAAAAACTTTTTTATTTTTACTTCATGAGCATATGCACTACTAGCGAATATACACTACTAGCGAGGTTTAGCATTATTTCCCATAAATTGTATCTAAATTTTATGAAATACTGATGAAAACGATTATTTTCTTATTCATTTAGCAAATTGTGTGGATAAAACTACCTATAATTATCAAACAAAGAAATATTAACATTTGAAATGGTTCATTGCTTAGGTGCCCGTTTTTTTTTGCAAATGAGTGTAATATGAAGAAAAAGAGCAAGTGTTTCCTCTGAAATCGGTCCGAACTCAAATGTACAATGCCATCTCTCTCATCGTGACCAAAACACGTTAAGCCGGCGACGGAGGTCTCTAATTAGTCCTCCATTCAGGTCCATATAATATTTTTTATTGTCTGTATGTAACTCGAGACGCTAGACTTAAAATTTTTATTTGATTGGAAAGGTAGTCCTAGGTGGTCGCTGTCATTAGGTTAGGATATAATGATGGGATCTATTCGGTAGAAGACAGATGATTATAACAACCGACATTCGTTAGAACTACTAATAGGGGAGAGCAGGTAGGATTCGTACAGAGGGAGCATTCGTACAGGAGTCATATCTTTACTATTCTACATGTTGACACGTTTTTATTTGTGTGCATGTAAGGCCCACATATGCGCAAAGGCTCCCAGGTAAACCAGGTAGCACTGCCGCACTGTACTTCGTTGAGACAAATCGATACATGTTTTTAGACAGCGTAAGTAATTTTTTGATTCATCTTTGAAAACATTTATTATCAATAAGTTATGCTAAAATTATTAAAGTAATTTATAATAGTTTTTGAATAAGTACCTTAGATTAATATGTAAACATAAATTTTGTAGTAACTTCAATTGTTATTTTTATTTTGAAATTATATTATGAATGTTTCGTTTGAGGTACCTTCGTACAGCGTAAATGGGGTGGATTCGTACTGTACGAATGCACCCTGCGTTAGTTCAGAAAATTCGTTAAATTAAAATATTATAATTTTAGGATCATGCCAGGATATATACAGATACTCCTGAGAAAAATAGACTGATAGAAATAAAAAAATCAAAAGCGATGAAGAAACAGGAGCAAGAGAGAAAAGCTAAGGCTAAGAAAATGAAACGAGCGCTGAATTCGCTATTGGATAATAAAGAAACCAAACCAAAGAAGCATAAAAAACTATAGAAAATGACAGTGAAGACCAGACAGATATAAGTTTGAGAGAATGTTAGTGTTATTTCTTCGAAGAAATGTCTGAAGGTTTTGATATTGAGAACGAAAAGCCAGTTATGACGGTAAATATTAAAGAAAAAGCTTTGTTTTGGGTAAATTCGAGAAGAAAAAGACTGTTTTACATTATATAGGACAGGTTCTAATGAAATACAGTTATGGAATATAAAGTTTCATTTTTGAGAAAGAAGTGTGCTAGGAAATTTGTTTTTCCTGATACCAAGACGATAGCACACTATACTTATCAGACGTGGTCTATGTATTGCCGCTGCCAAAATCTGCTGCTACAGCAAAAACAGCTAATATTTATGTTGTACAATGTGCATTAGATTTGTTATGTGATTGTAATATTACCCTAATCGTTAATTTAAATATTGATTTTATGACGTACATTTTAAAAAGCTGTTTGTTAAATAATATAAGTAACTTATACTTATTGTTAATTATCACGATGTTTAAGGTGTATTCTGTCGTAATTTGGATCTCAATAAAAGTTTAATTTCATACAAATAGCGTTCTCAATTTCTGTGTACGGAAGCTCCCCACTATGTACGAATGTACCCTCTTCGCTATACGAAGCTACCCCGCGTGTGGGGTGCTTTCGTACGATTTCCATTTTTCGCAATTTTTTTCATAGCTTTGTCATGTTACATTATATCAAATCTGAACTACATTACTGTTAAAGCCAGATAGGTAGACAATTCGTACTGAATTGTCTACCTACATTAAATTTATCTGGAAATAGCGATTAGTTTTGTTTTTATATGACCTAATGTAAAAAGTGTACGAATCCTACCTGCTCTCCCCTACTGAATATTTCACAAGTGCCAATGAAATTTTGTAGTTAGGTACTCCTATATGGTTGCGAAGCAATTTATACTCAATAGAGCACCTGGTGGACTAGTATTGATGATGAAATATGTACTCCGAGGACCCCTCAAAGATTAAAGTCCCTACGTCACCAAAATGTTATTTAAAGGTAGTGGTACCTATTGTGCTATATAATAGGTTTTTAGTATTATAATATGTAGTAAGTTATTGTAACTGAAATCAAGTACAAAAAACATATTTTAGAAGTAGATAGGTATATTGCTGCGGTTATGCTAATTATTGTTTGTGACGAGCCCCGAAGTTTATTGATAATTCTCTTAGTTAAATCCATTTCATCTTCGCAGCCCACATACATTCCACTGTTGGGCTCGGACCTCCTCCATAATGAGAGGGAATTTGACCTACTATACCATGCTGGTCAGACATGTTGGTATAGGGTTTCATTTCGAGTTTTCCTTTTCTAAAAATCCATTTAAGTTGGTAAAAAATGTAACATCTATAAGAGTGACAAATAAATGGATGAATGATCTGTTTGAGTCTGGTCCGAAATTTTGATAATTAAGACAATCAATCTTAATCTTTGCTTTTCACCATATGCCCTTAATTTCGTGTGGTGACGGATTAAGAATACAAATCACCACTCCTTATCTTGCCCGGGGATTTCGTAAAAGACGATTAAGGGATATAATACGCATATAACATCTAGGCAAGAGAAGGAAAATTCGAAATAAAACCCTATAGCAACCTTTCTGACCAGCATGGTATATTAAGGTCAATTGCCTTCCTATTGTGGAGAAGGCTTGAGTCCAACAGTGGGACGTATATGAGCTGAAATGATGATGATGACATGCCCTTTCATTTCATCACGTGGTCAGTTAAATAATAATAAGGGCTTCTTACTTTGATTGTCTCATGATTCAGTGTCTGAAGCACGCTATTAGGTACCTAATTGCTTTGAGTCCCGACTCGCATCCTGGGTCAGACAAATGTCTTATTTAGTTTGCCGTAGATTTATTTTAAGAAATTATCCTCTAAAACTGTACTTAGTAGACGGCGATAGGCTACTATTAACGTAGGAATAGTAATTATTGCTGAAACGTAAATATGTAGGTATTTGTCTATTTAAATTAGTGTTGCCCAAATGCAAGACCAAGACGAGACTTGGACCGGTCTTGGTCTTGGTCTTGCAACATCACACCTGGTCTCGTCTTGGTCTTGGTCTTGCGCACCCAGGTCTTGGTCTTGGTCTTGCGCACCCGAGTCTTGGTATTGCAGCAAGAGTCTCGCAAAGTTTTGCAGTTAGAATAACGTAAGAGTAATTTATCATGGCAATGAAAAATCCAACTAAATTAATCAAATATCCTATCCTATCTATCCATCTGTTAGCCTGTAGTTCACTATTAAATACAATACTTACCATTGGAGAAAATTACTCTTCTATTCCCCTGGTGTTCCATTAGACAGCGTTACTACTCTTATGACAGGACTTTCGACCCTATTTTCTTAAGACGTCACCATACGAGGCAGTTGATACAATAAATTTTATGTCATTTTATAATCAATGCGATATTTTACAATTAATGCGATTGTTTATATTCCCCTTCAAGTTAAGTGGTATGTATCTATTGTATTTCCAGTTTAGTTACTGATACTCTGGATACTTGAAAAATCCTGTTGCTCTATTGCCTATATAAATACTTTGGCCGCTGGATCCATGTAGCTCTTAATATACTATTTATTCAAGAACATATAAAACTGATTTAAAATTTTATGGTTTTAATACTTGTAAAATGTATGATATTCGTCGTCATCGTCACAGCTCATAAAAGTGCCACTGCTGGGCTTAAGCTTCCTTCCAGTAAGAGGAAAATTGATCTACTATACCACGCTGGTCAGACATGTTGGTACAGGGTTTTCTTTCTAGTTTCACTTCTCTTGCACATATGTTATATACACAGGGTGTATCAGGTTATGGGACAACTGTTCATGTATGTTGTAGTTCAACAGTCATAGATCATAATTAGAATGTATATTACACAAAAACAATATAACGTAAAAGTTATAGTGATTACAAAAATGTGTGTCTAAGAGTTTATGCCTTAAATTTTATGCATTATGTAGGTATGTACAGACAGGATATATGTAAGCATGTAAAATTTCGACAGTATAAATAGGTATTAGATTTGCGCGAACCTTTCAATGGTTACGTAGGTACAAAGGCGACTCATCAACGGTCATCGGCCGATAAGCTGATTTATGTTAAAGCGAAGTTTGTCTTGCTTATGCAAACTTAATCATTGATTTATTCAAATTCTAATGAACATTTAACAAAATACGAATATGTTGTAGATTAAGTATCATTCCTTTATACATTTTAATCAATTTACACGAAAAAACGATGACAAAATTGAGAAGTTACATGTCTCTCAATTCATTAACGAATCGATATTTTTATTTCAATTTTTTTTCATGGGTTCCTAACACCATTGCCCGATCCGATTTGATACGACATCCACGGGTAAGAGAGTGGTGAATTATGTTCGTACTCTGTCTTTTTTTTTGTGTGTGTGTAGCTGTTGGTCGCAGATGACCTTGACAGCTTAACGCGGTCAATGGGTGAGCGCTGATGGCTCTCAACCCGGTAAGTAAGTTAAGCGAACATCGCCCGAGGGCTCCCCCCTGTGGGGAACGGACTTCGGCTTGGGGCGTCGCTGAGAGCAAAGTGGGCGTGGCCAAGTTTAGGTTAATGACTTTTACGCGGCGCGGTTTTCGACCTCGACGGCGAGGCCGATACCGCGGAGTTTTATCTGTTATCGCTGCGCGAGCTGTGTAGGTCCTTTCTTGGGCGATCATAATAGCGTCATCTTCTTCTTCAAGAAGATGACGAGGACGTCGGACCGGGGATATTTTTGAGGGGACGTAGTTTACCGCCCCAACCACTAGTGGATTGGGGTGAGTCGTGGCAGAGGCAAAATAGCGCTGGGAGCAACGCTTCATGTACTGCCTGATGGTGATCGTACTCTGTCCCTACATGGACATTTATATAGATTAATTGTAGGCATATTTCTATGTCCAACAGTGAACGTTGTTGGGCTAATGAATAAACGGATATATAAATATGTATAACGGGCAAGAGCACTCTCGTGATTACGGTATTTTTGTCCTTAAGCCTTTCAGAAGAGTAATTCTGAAAAGCCAACACCAACATTGGGAATCGATTGGCCAATAGATGGATATCTCAAGACTGATTTGACTTGCCGTATAGTGACGGAGTAAGAATATAATTCATCACCCCCTATTTTACCCGTGACTGCGAACCCACGACTAAGGGCTATAATATATAACATCGGTGCAAGAGAAGGAAAACTTGACATGTATGACCTGTAACAACACGGCCGATCACCGTGGCGATTCCTCTCCGGCCACGGCCGATTCTCCTCCTGTTATGTAGAAGACACGAGCTCAACCGTATATAAGCTGAAATGGTGATTTGAATTAAATGCAAGACCGCGAGACTCTTGCAGGCCCAGTCTTGGTCTTGCTCAAGTCTTGCAGGGCCAGTCTTGGTCTTGGTCTTGCAAAAATTAAGCGGTCTTGGTCTTGGTCTCGGTCTCGCATTTCTCGCAAGACCAAGACCGCAAGACCAAGACTTTTTTGGGCAACACTAATTTAAATTACATAGTAATAACGACTTGTTGAACGTGAGACGTCATAGTCTGGCCGTGACCCTAAACGCTGGAAAGTGTTGGAAACTTCGGGCTATGAAAAATTAAATACAGACGGAATAAAACCCCTAAGAATAGTTTCATTTTTAATATATTAATCGCGTATATATTCGTGTAAATATCTTCGAATAAACTGTCTTCGAAATCCAATTATAAGTCTTTTTATTTTATAACTCCAGTAGCAATGTCCCTTATTTTAACGACTATCAATATTGTAAATGGATGAATCAAATTGCACATAACTACACGCCCGACTTATGTTTATGTACGTAACTACGTAGATATTTGATACCTACAAATTAATAATTAACTATTTAATCAGCTAATAAGTCAGAAAAGGAAATGTTTATAGATACTTCATACTCTCGTCACAACACGTTTATTTATGAGGTACTTGGGCCTGGTGCTCGACGGCCAATGGTGGTTCCGGGAGCGTTTCTGCAGGCTCGCTCACGGCTCGTCGGCGCGGCGTCCGCCCTATCGTGGCTTATGCCGAACGTGGGCGAACCGAGCGCTGCGTGCCGACGGCTGTACGCGGGGGTCATGCGGTCGATGGCCCTGTACGGCGCACCGGTGTGGGCGGGGTCCATGACCGTCCGACTTAGGGCCCTTCTGTGGCGACCACAGAGGGGCATGGCGGTCAGGGCCATCCGCGGATACCGCACGATGGTGACGGAGGCAGCGTGCCTGTTGGCCGGGACTCCCCCGTGGGACCTGGAAGTGGAGATGCTCGCCGGATTGTATCGGCGGGTGACGGGGTTGCGAGCGGAGGGCGGTGTGTTCTCGTTAAGGGAGCTCACCGCCTGGCGCGCCGACGCCCGCCGAGACGTCATTGCCCGTTGGGCAGTCCGACTGGAGAGGCCTCGGTTCGGGGTGCGAACCGTGGAGGCCTTCCGGCCGGTGCTGATGCAGTGGTTGGCAAAGGCGGCACGGGGTGCTCTCCTTCCGACTAGTGCAGGTTTTGACGGGGCATGGGTGCTTCGCCAAATACCTGCACAAGGTCGTTAGGAGGGAGAGTACACCGTCCTGCCACCACTGCGATTGCGACGAGAACACGGTGCGCCATACGCTCGAGGCCTGCGCGGCTTGGGCAGTGCAGCGCTGTGAACTCGTTGCAATCATCGGTGCCGACCTGACGCTGCCGGCTATCGCTAGGGCGATGGTCGACAGCGTCGGGAATTGGGACGCGGTCGCAGACTTTTGCGAGACAGTGTTCTCGCGGAAGGAGGCGGCGGATCGCCTGCGCGAGGAGCGCAGCCTTGATGAGGCGATCCGCCGCCGGCGACTGGGGCGGCGTAGGCGCAACTACCTGCGCCTCATGCCCCGGGGATTAGTCCGTCACCCGCCGATAGGCAGACCGCGTGAGGAAAGACCGACGTCCTCCCCGAGGGGGGGACGTCGGTCGATGGGAGGGTACCCCACGTAGGTGGTATTCCGTCGGGCCGACCACTGATGACAAGTAACCCTGCACCGGTGGTCGGCCCAATGACGAAGGCGACGTGGTTTTCGGGTGGGTTGCGTGCTTACGCCCCTCTGTCGCCCCGGACGGAGTGGTGCGAGGAGCGTGCCGACCGCAGCCCACCCCAAAAAAAAAAACAACACGTTTATTTATTTTTGTTGATATAGCAACAGCGCCTAACCTATAAAGATGTAAATTCTCGTTTCGAAAAAATAAGATTTATTTATTTCATAAAGTGAAATAGTAGAAGCAATGTAGGTAAGCAAGATTTTTTAATAAAATGAAATCTATTAGTCAACTATTTATTGTTAAATTCTTATACCTAATAAATTTTATTTAAGTACTCAACTTTCAATTGAGATCAGCTTTAATCGGTTTGGTTATTCATTTAGGAACAATAGAGATGAAAAAAAATACTGTTTGATCACCATTATCAACATCAATTAGCAATGTTCAGCATTTGGGCAATGGTGACCATTTGACCAACACATATCGCATGCATAATTACTAGCCGAGTCCGCCCTTGTACAGCCGGCGTGAGCCCAAAGCACACAAGACGTGCACCGATACCACACTTCATTATCTCGACCAAGTTCTCCACATACAAGACACATGTCGCCTTGCGTGCTATGTGCCTTCTGCATCGTCGTTTTCATCGTTCTAGCTCATTCATGTTTACATGTGATGTTGAAGAATCATTCGATTCCTTCCGAATTTTCTTCTTAACCTATCTTTTTGTGGCCTGTCGTATTCTCATCCCTTACTTTTCTCAGCTTTAGACTTCTTTTTGTTTTCTTTCTCAACCAGAGCGTCTTTGAGTTCTTTAGTGTGGATTTCAAAATTGCTTTTTTGTTGCATCTTCTTAAAATTAAGAGCTCTTTCAGGCATCTAGATGAAAGTTTGTAGGTATTCTTGGCAGATTCCCAGATGTTGATGGCATTGCATCTTGGAATTGAAACGAGGATGCAATCGCTGGTACATAAATTACGGTACATGTTGTAGATATAGTTGGAATTGAATTATCTTCGCTCGCTCAACAGGCGATTCTGATATAGAGTCGATATACTTAGTCTTGTTCCGATTGAAGGACTTCAGCTGCCAAAAAGTCTTCATCTGTAAAGACATTAGGCCAATGTGCTCGTTTCTCTACATCCTGATTCGTCCATGCTCATGAAGGTAACACTCGAGGGTGCTTTTTTAACCACGGAAGCTACATCATAGACTCTTATTTTTCTCAAAGTCAGTCACATTCTCTTCTATATGGCATTTTTAATGGTCCATAAAAAGACCTTTTTACATATACCTTTTATGTCAATCTGTCTAGGTAGTGACAGAATACTAATATGGTTCTTTTCTATAGATTCTATCCTTTTCTGTTCCTTAACATCTCATTCTTTTACAGGATCTTGGATGGTAGAAAACCGGGTTCGTCACAGTTAAAATGTTTTTCACCTTTTTTCTATTATTTTTTTCTAACAGTTTGTAGAATTGTTAAACTTCGATTCTACTAAAAGTTGTAACCCTGTTGATGTTAGTGGCTTCAGGCCTACATATCGACGTATTATTCCTGCTAATAAATCCTTCAAACCATCCAATCTTATGTTAATATTGTGCTTTAGCGCGATACCGCGTATTCGAGTGCAACTCTTGATTTAATTTGGGGTGCAACCGTAGAACATATAGGCTATTTTCTTGATTGCGTGCTAATTATTTTATCTACAGCCGTAATATAGTCTTCACGCCCGAAAAACTGTATTACGGCCTAGACGAGGTTCCTTATTTGTTTTTTGTGTACCTGCCTCTATGAAGACTGGCAAATTAAATAGGTAATCATGACGTTTGCGGCTCTTCTCATTTGGAGTCGCAACATTGTTGTGATTCCAATTATATGGGCGAAAATTAGGCAAACTAAAACTAATGATATATTTTCAAACTGAGTTTTAATTATCAATTTAATTTTTCCGCCGCTGGGTTACCACATATATAGCTACGTAATAAGTATATTTGAATCTTATAACTTCTCTAAAAAGTATATTAGTTAAGGCAAATCCAACTCATCTCAACAGTTTTATTTATAAGTAGTACAATATCTACGCAGGTAATTTAATTGAAGTTAAGTCCAATATCCAGGCCAGATTCATGGCAGAAACAAATTATAATTATTGTATTATCTGTCAAGTTATACAATCTTTTTGATTGGTTATACTGGTTTAAAAA
This sequence comes from Lymantria dispar, assembly GCA_032191425.1. Lineage (NCBI taxonomy): Eukaryota > Metazoa > Arthropoda > Insecta > Lepidoptera > Erebidae > Lymantria > Lymantria dispar. The sequence goes on from CM063440.1 coordinate 19,757,242, forward strand.
AGTGTTACATATTTTAAAACACTAGGTAGATAATAGCACTAAAAATAAACGCTAATAGAGCTCAGATGTGATTTTAAGATTGATATAATATTTGCAAAACATTCATGGTTGGTATTTATGAAATTACAGTTATTATTATATTTAATTTATACAAATTTTTGAGATTACTATGTATATGCCCACATTACATTAAAGACTCATCAATTTCTGGCAAACAAAACATTGACATTGTTATACTTAAATCAAAAGCGACGACTTGCGTTAACAACAAAATGTTACGGTATCTGTTATAGCATTAATAATAAAGAAGAGAATTAAGTATCAAGAAGTTACGCCCACTACTTTTCGTCCAATGGATGTGTATAATATTAGGGGTTGCAAGCTTGCTCCGCCCTGCACCGCACACTCCCATTCCATGCCTTCCACCCTCGACTGAGCAGTGTTGAACAGATTCCATAATCGTTAAGTATCGGTTGATTCGTGAGGTTTACCTTTCAATATATTACTTCGTCGATATCTATTACGGACACGTAAGTAATCATCATATTAAACATAATAATATAAGTTTATTTTCTAAATAGATAATATATTTGCAGGTTTTTATTTAACTCTGTATAGGTTAATATAATGTAAATTTGCCAAAATCTTATAAGCTTTTCATGAAATTTTGGATGCCATAATTAGAAATAAATCTTTATTTTTTAAGTATTATCAGATGCCAACTCTGTTATTTGGTGACAGATGAAAGTGCATAAATGATGACTCGCTATCTAACTATTCTTCTTCTTCTTGCATTAGTGGCCTTAGCAGCATAAGTGTGCTACCATTCTGTCAATGTCACCTAACAATTCTATAAGCTCTTAATCAATGGTTAGTTGATAGACACATGACATTAGGAGGCAAAAATAATTAAAGTATTTTTTTTATCGCAGAGTAATAGAGGCAATTAGAATTCGCAAGCCCTACACAAACTCCCATTTAAAATATAGGTACTAATAAGCTCAACATAATTTTTCAAAAAATGCATAACGAAAAAGGGTACCTATAATGATTTAATTGTCAAATATCTTCTCTACGCTGATGATCAAGTCTTACTTGCTTCGTCAGTGGATGAATTGCAAGAGATGGTAACAACAATGCATGACGCTTTTGAAAGAAAAGTAATGTAAAGAAGACAAAAGTTATGGTATTTGAAAGGGAAGAAAGTATGACAGAGTGCAAGATACCTATAGAAGAGGAAAATAATATTAAAACAAGTGCAAGAGTTTGTATATCTGGAATCTACATTTGCGAGAAATGGTAAATGTGAAAGAGATATTGAAAGAAGAGTGTGTAAGGAAAATATGGCTAATGGTAAAGCACCATTAGCACCTTTATGGGCAGGCTGTCTAGGAATAAGTTCCTAGGAAGGCTCACCTGGCTGTGCATGAGGGCGTGCTTGTACCAATCCTAATGTATGGAAGTGAGAGCTGGGTATAGCAGAAGAAACACGAAAGAAGGATAAATGCTGTGGAAATGAGAGCACTGAGGAGCATGATTGATGTGAAATTGAGTAATAAAATTAAGAACAGAGTGATTAGCGAACGTTGTGGTATGAAAGCAGATGTAATAACAAGGATTGAGAAACATATGTTAAGTAGGTTCGGTCATGTAGAGAGAATGAATGAAAGCAGACTATTTATAGGGCGAATGTGAACGGAAATGTTGGAAGGGCCAACATTTCCGTTCACATTTCCGTCCAAGGCGGACGTTCCACGATCAAATCGGGGACGTTCTTAAGAAAGGCTAGAAAGTACCCTAAACCGAAGAACATGCATGTGAAGATTAATGAATGTGGACGAGGCGAAAGTGGTATGTCAAGTGCTGTGTAGCAAGTGGAGGGAAGTGGTCTCTGCCTACCTCTATGAGAAAGAGGCGTGAATCTCTGAAAAAAGGTATATAGTTGTGCACATTTATAGCCAAGCTGTTTTAGCAATTCAGAGCTGAAACGCATATTGCAATATTGTAATTTGAATAACTGCATTAATTTACAAATATTTTACTTACTGAAATAAAACAATATTTTTATTGATATACCTATATTAAATATTTCAAAATCATATAAGTGGATATACCCTATGTATTATGAGATAGATTAAGATATATAGATTAGATATAACTTATGTATTACTAGCTTTTGCCCGCGGCTTCGCCCGCGTAAAAATTTACTTGCATATTGAACTATTATCGCAAAGAATATTATCGGCATAAAGAGTATTACATTTCTTAATTTAAGAAATACTCTATCTACGTGTCAATTTTCATCCAAATCTCCTCAACAGTTTAAGCGTGATTGAGTAACAAACATCCAAATATCTTCACAAACTTTCACATTTGAATATTACTTCCAGCCTTATAGTTCAGATTGCCGTGCAAATACGATGATAAATATGCCTTTCTTTAGTCTCTGATAACGTACTTTTCCATTGGTGAAAAAAAAAATTATATCAATCAAACACCCGCAGTTTCATTCACGTAGAAATTCCCATGCCAATACCGAGATAAAAAATGCCTATGTTACTCGCTGATATTATAAATTTACACACATACCAAAAAAAAAAAATAATATAAATCCCAGAAATATCAGAGATATAAATTGCCTATGTTACTCGCTGACAACATAGGTAGCTTTCCATTGGTGAAAGAATTTTAAAAATTGCTCGACATCCCCCGGTATAGTTCTCGTTCCTGGGCAAATACCGGAATGAAAATAGCCTTTCACTGATAATATAGCTTTTCATTAGTGAATTAATTTTTAAAACCATTAAATTCCCGTGATTTCATCGACATTGTACCCGATCCCGTAGGAATATCTGGATAAAAATAGCTTAAATATGTTACTCGCTTAAAAATAGCTTTCCATTAGTGAAATAATTTTAAAATCGACTTAATTCAGCCACACCGGGATAAAATATAACCTGGGATAAAATATAGTCTAAGTTATTCCTTATGTACGACTGATAGACCTGATGGTAAAATATAATCAATATCGGTCCAGCCATTTTGAAGATTACCTGTAACGAAAAGACAGACAGACAAAAACATTTGGACCGTATTGTGTGAGCATAAATAAAACCTATTATTTTGATAGACAAACAGACGCTTCAAATTTATTTATTTGTAGAGATAGAAAATTGGAATAATATCTTGATTGTAACTTACTGTCTGGTAGCTGCTAGAAATATTACCACGCTTTCATTGTTCGTGGGTATCGCAAAATACTACTAAGACAAAGATTTACATCGACCTGGACCGGTGATGCCGTCTGGCCAACAATGTCGTGCGCCAGGTCATAAAATGTTGCTAGAACCTTTGCAATATATCTACGATGGCAGAAGAGTACCTACATATCGCGTCGATCCAAAGTAATTAGGATAAGAGCAAGATAATGATGATATATCATTGGCTGGGTGTCTTATGTGTTTTATCCTTTTGGGGCAGCCCAAAATTGTTTCTTAGTGAGTGCTTACCCCAAATAACCGATCGGTATACAAAATTTCACATTCTTAGGCCCGATATCATTGGCTATACACTTTCACCCTCTTAGGGGTTGAATTTCCAAAAATTCTTTGTTAGAGCTCGCTTATCCTTGCCAAAAATTGTTTCATAGTGCTTGGTAAGTGAGCACTAAGAAAATCTGGGGGTAATCCAAGAAAGCCGACCGTGTATTAAAATGATCCTTCCTAGGCTCAGTGATTTCGGTTAAACACTTTTCACCCCCTTAGGGCTAAAATTGCAAAAATCTCTTTCCCCAAGAAAGGAAACTATACAAAATTCCATGTTTCTAGGTGATTTCGGCTATATATTTTGCACCCCTTTAGGAGTTGATTTTAATAAAATAATTTCTTAGAGCTCACTTACAACAAAAGAAAGAGAATTGCATAGAAAGTTTTACGTTCCTAGCTCAAAGAGTTTCATCTATACGCTTTTCTCCCACTTAAGGGAGTGATTTTCCAAAAATCCTTTGCTAGTGCTAGTGTACCCCAAGAAATAAGACGACGTAAAAAGAAAATACTTTCCCCTATTTCAACCCCTTATACCTATTTTTTCGCGATATAAAGGAGCCTTATATCCTTTCTCAAGCTTTAGTTCATCTCTGTACCAAATTTCATCAAAATCGGTTAAGTGGTTTCGACGTGAAAGGCTATATGCTTTTCAACCCCCTTTTTTTGGGTTGGGCTGCGGTTGGCGCGCTCCTCGCACCACTCCGTCCGGGCACCCCAAGAAATACGATGGTGTAAAAAAAAAATACGTTTCCAGGCCCAGTGGTTTCGGCTGTATGCTTTTTGGTATTTTAGGGTTTGAATTTCATACCCATGTAAATGGAATTTCCAAAACGCTTGAGCGAATATTTATTTATTTATTATTAGGTGCCTCAATACAAAGATTCGTGGTTCGATCATCGAAAATGACGAATTTCCATACAAAATGTCATCCCCTATTTCAACCCCTTATACCCATTTTTTTGCGACAAAAAGTAGCCTATATCCTTTCCCAAGCTTTAGTCCATCTCTGTACCAAATTTCATCAAAATCGGTTTAGACGTGAAAGACTATATGTTTTTCACCCCCTTAAGGGGGTGAATGCCCAAAAATCCTTTGCTAGTGCTCCCCAAGAAATACGATGGTGTAAAAAAAAATACGTTTCTAGGCCCAGTGGTTTCGGCTGTATGCTTTTTGGTATTTTAGGGTTTGAATTTCATACCCATGTAAATGGAATTTCCAAAACGCTTGAGCGAATATTTATTTATTTATTATTAGGTGCCTCAATACAAAGATTCGTGGTTCGATCATCGAAAATGACGAATTTCCATACAAAATGTCATCCCCTATTTCAACCCCTTATACCCATTTTTTTGCGACAAAAAGTAGCCTATATCCTTTCCCAAGCTTTAGTCCATCTCTGTACCAAATTTCATCAAAATCGGTTTAGACGTGAAAGACTATATGTTTTTCACCCCCTTAAGGGGGTGAATTTCCAAAAATCCTTTGCTAGTGCTCGTGCACCCCAAGAAATACGATGGTGTAAAAAAAAATACGTTTCTAGGCCCAGTGGTTTCGGCTGTATGCTTTTTGGTATTTTAGGGGTTGAATTTCATCCCCATGTAAATGAAATTTCCAAAAGGCTTGAACAAATATTTATTTATTTATTATTAGGTGTCTTAATACAAAGATTCGTGGTTCTATCATCGAAAATGACGAATTTCCATACAAAATGTCATCCCCTATTTCAACCCCTTATACCAATTTTTTCGCGATAAAAAGTAGCCTATGTCCTTTCTCAAGCTTTAGTCCATCTCTGTACCAAATTTCATCAAAATCGGTCCAGTGGTTTAGACGTGAAAGCGTAGCAGACAGACAGACAGACAGACAGACAGACAGACAGACAGACAGACAGACAGAGTTACTTTCGCATTTATAATATTAGTAAGGATTTTATTAACAATTACATAAATCACACGTATCTATTTACCGATTCCGTTGCACTGCCGTCACATTGCCTGTCAAAGGAATTCTACGAAATTATAGTCCAATATAAAGTTTTATTTTTGCAAATTTACAAAATGCCGTTTTAAATTATACATAGGCTATGTGTTTTATTCTTCGTGTGGTGACGGGGGTTAAAATACAATTCACCACCTTTCTTGCTCGCGGGGGTCGTAAAAGAAAAATAAGGGAGTAATATATATAGATAATATCTATGTAAGAGAAGGAAATCTCGAAATTAAACCATATGGTTTAATTTCGAGATTTCCAGCCAACCTTGATCAGCGTGGTACAATAGGTCAATTTCACTTCCACTGTGGAAGAGGCTCGAGCCCAGCAGTGGGACGTATATGACCTGTGAAGATGAGGATATGTTATATTCATTGTAGTATTAATGGAGTTCTTCTTCTTTCTTCTTTTTTGTCTTGCAATCAGCTACAAATACGAGCCATTTTTGCCAGTGTCGAGTTTTAATTATCTTTTCAGTTCTTAGTTTTTTCATGTCAGTAATGGTCTGTCAGTAAGTCAAAGTGTCGCCCTCAACAGTGTAATGGCCACTGTTAAGGGTATCTTCTGGGAATTTTGGTGGAAATACAAAGGTATAGTAAAGGTAAAATGCCATCAAGATTATTTAATATAACACGTTAAAACACTAAGATATTGAATATAATACAAGAACACCATATGATACTTCAGATTCCCGCCAAAAAGTTTTATCACAATTTATTCAGTTTATTTGAAACTCGAATCGTTCGACATATTTCAAATTCTTGATAAACTTTCGCATCTATAAATATTAATAGTAAAAGTCATATCCTTACTACTATTTATAAATGCGAAAGTAAGTTTGTTTGTTACGCTTTCACGCTTAAACTGTCAAACCGATTTAAAAAATTCTTTCACCTATGGAAAGCTATAACATCAGGCAGTAACATATTTTATCCCGATATTCCCACGGGAACGATACCTACGCGGTTAAGGCGACCGAAACCGAAGCGAAGCGAGGGCGGGTTGCTAGTAATTTCATAAAATAGTCAGTAGGTACATACTCGTACTTAGAATTTTAAGAGCGTTATCGGTAATCGGCACTTCTCGCATTATAGGTATTTTGCTACGGTCCGATATAGACGCACACTAATGCACTACACACACGCGAGTTCATAGAATGACCAGTCTTGAGCCTTGGCGCTTATAATCAATCTCTAATATATTCTTCGGAGAAGGAGACTTTCAAAAATCAACATGATGTAAATTTTAAAATTTTTAATTAAAAACAAAATCTCATAACAGTAAACGGTTAAAATTGTATTTTTAATATGCAAAGTACAGGAAATAGTAAAATATAGGCACAGAGTATAACTTACAAGGAGACCCTCAGACGTGTGGGTCGGGGATTTTCATGATTTTTGGTGGGGTGGTAGAGGGGGCACGAGGGTATCACAACTACCAAATATTAGGGTCAACTGGGCCCTCGTTAAAAAGATTTTAAGGGTCAAAGTTGGATGGGTAATTTATGTACTAGAAAAATTCAAAGTCGAATCGCCAACAAGCGGTAATCTCGTGGTAACGTGCTCGCCGGCGGGAACTCTGGTCTCGGGTTTGAGACTCGACAACTTATTTTTTTTAAATTATCACATTATTATGTAATAATTTAAAAAAAATAAAAAAACCCCAATCGACGTCACTATCCCGGGAGGTCGGTCGCCGTCACACGGTCAGGCTCTTTGCGGGTGACACACTAAAGTCCCCGGTTCGGTCACCTGCGGACTCGCCTAGGGCGACGTGAGGCGCGGATACTCGTATCTGCGCCGCCCGAGTCGCCGGTGGCGGAACGTGTGACCAAAGATTGATCACACACGAGCCGGCGTCTCCTTTCGTGAGATGACAGCCTCACAGAAGGCGGTGACCGCGTTCCAGTTCCTGACGCTGCTGAGCATCTCCCTAGTGATGGTCGGCAGGGTCCGGTCGGCACCGGTGATTGCAACGAGTTCACGGCGCTGCTCAGCCTGTGCTGCGCCGTGCTCACGTCGCAATCGCAGTGGTAGCAGGATGGTGGTGTGCTCTCCCTCCTAACGAGCTTGCGCAGGTACTTGGCTATCGTGACCCATCAATACCTGCACCAGTCGGAAGGAATGTACCCCATACTGCCGACCCAACCACCCCATCAGCACCAGCTGAAAGGACTCGACGGTCCTGATACCGTATTGAGGCTTCTCCAGTCCGATTGCCCAACGAGCAATGGCGTCTCGGCGGGCGTCGATCCGCCAGGCGGCAATCACCTTGATTGAGGCTAATATGTGGCTCGCGTCTCTGATACTCGCAGGTAAAGCTCGGGGAGTACCTCCGCCTGCAGGTCTCACCGGAGAGTTCCGGCCAAGAGGCACGCTGCTTCCGTGGCTGCCGTGCAGTAGTCGAGTATGGCCCTAGTCGCCATGGCCATGGATGTCTAACAAGTCTAGTCAGAGATTTAAATCTACCCACTACAGAAATTAGTTATTAAATTTTGATCCACATTTTGCTACATATTTATTGCTAGTACAAGAAGAAAATGATTCTCTATGAAAAAATTATATTGTGTATGGTTAGTAATTATTAAACATTAAATTTGAGTTAGCTGATAATCTTCAGAAGATGAGGCTGCATAAATGTTCCGTTCGGATTTTTGATGTGAAATATTTATAGGCGGGGTGAACCTGATCGTCGCGTGGCATTAAAAGCGGCGTTAACGCCACACTTTGCGGTAACGACTTCAAAATAATTTTGATGTTTCACATCTGCCAGGCGTCCTGAGTGACGGCTCACTTCTCTTTTCGTTTACTCTTTTGAAACTATAAGTACCTTACAGTTTTGTCGTGTGTTCTCTTTTTCCTTGCCTTGTAACCGATTTTGTTCCCAAGATACAATCTGCTTTTTCGACCCATCACCTAAAACGTAAAAAGATTCTATATTATTCTTTATAGAGATCGCATGAAAGTAATTAAAAGAATTAGGTAGTAATAAATACTTACGAATCAAAGCCGATCAGTCGCAGTATACGCTCAAGTTCGTATTGTCGTCTTTTACGCTGTATTAAATGTTTTACAGGAGCCATTTTCGTCAAATTAATCTTAAGGAAATATTTTTTTTTTAGTTTTAAAAGGAAGAAATTTTGAATTTCATTTTATACATACCCAAGAACAGTAATTTTCCTAATATCTACAATTTTTTTCGAGCTGCAATGACTTATCGTTTATTCGTACCTGAACTTCAAAACTCAGCGTTTTCGTAAAATCTCATTAACTTAAGTTCAAAATACCCTTGCCTTTTAATAAAATAGTTACAATATTGAGTTATAATTCTGTACAAGCACAATATAAAGATGTGTTTAATGTAGTGGTTATATAAATTTTTAGTACCTAAGCTATTATGATGAACGAGTAACCAGTCCTCAAAAAACCACATTTTTGGGTTTACGGCCGCTTATTACCGATAACGCTCTTAAGTCACGACCTCAAACTGCAGAGCAGTGTACTGTAAGCCTAATGTTAATTCTCGTTCTTATTATTTCACTAGCAACCCGCCCTCGCTTCGCTTCGGTTATAGGTTATAGTCGTTTTACCCGCGTAGTTCCCGTTCCCGTGGGAATACCAGGATAAAATATAGCCTAGTTTACGCCCTGATATTATAGCTTTCCATTGGTGAAAGAATTTTTGAAATCGGTCCAGCCGTTTTGAAGATTACCCGGAACAAACAGACAGACAAACATTTTTTGCTATTTTAGGCATAGGTGTCGTGCAAATAACCGTGTGAGCATGAAAAAAGTCTATTATTTTGACATTACAAACAGACACTCCAATTTTATTTATTGGTATAGATAGACCATTATTGCTCGTAGATCAGTGAGTAACTCAATAACAGTCGCGCATAAGGGTTGGAATTTTTAAACAACATTACTGTGCCCTTAAGCAGAATATTTACTTATTTGGTTGTTTAAAGTAGTGCGAACATAAATTTTCCGTGTGGTGACGGAATAAGAATACGATTTATCACTACCTATCTTAACCGTGGATGTCGTAAAAGACGCCTAAGGGATATAGTAAGCATATAACATCTATGCAAGAGGAGGAAAATTCAAAACAAAACCCTATACCAATTGTCTGACCAGCTTGGTAAGAAAGATGCATTTATTCGGTGGAAGACATGCTAAACGTAATTATCATAACAAGAAATAAATAAGCGCTTAATATAAAAAAGGTATACAAAATAATAGTCATAAAAAATATATATATAGGTATAAGAAAAAATAAGTGGTCAGTTCATCAGTAACAATAGTTAAGCATAAACGAAACAAAAAGTGTACGACCACAACAGTCTGAAGGATTAGTAGCAGACTAAAACATATTCTGCCTAAACGGTCACCATCTCAGCATTAGCAGCCCAACACTGATCCTCCGCTGGCAACCCTGTTCTGTGACTCACGGATATCAGTTAATTATAAATATCTGTTGTCATTATGTACTTTTAAGTTATTTTACTGATTATGATTAATGAACAACCACGGATATTAATAAATATCACATGAAAATATAAATAGGTATAGTAATCAATTCAATCAATTTTCCTCCTAATGTGGAGAAGGCCCGAGCCCAGCAGTGGGGCGTATAGGAGCCGAGATGATGAAATGATGATACATTTTTACGCCAGCATTAATTATTAAATCATCATTATTTCACCTTATATACGCTTTATTGCTGGTCTTGCTCCAAAATGGGAGAGAATTTCAACTATTATACCACATTGGTCAAACGAATATGTATAGGGTTTTATTTCAAAATTTCTTTGTCTTGCATAAATGTTTCCAGCATGTTATATCTCTTAGTCATCTTTTACGACACCTATCTTAGAGCAGGTCGTGAATTGTATTCTTACTCCATCACCACGCGAAGTAATTAATAGAAAATTTTAAATGAATAAATATTTGTAAATTATTCTTTTTTATTGTTGTTAGTTAGCCCACGAGCAAATAGCACGCTTGATTGTAAATGATACTGCCGCTAATGGACCTTTAGTAGGCCGCTACCTATCATGAAGAAAGTGAAGAGAGTTTGAATGCATGCAATATGGTTCGGTGACATTAAAGGCATCACCAAAACCCACTGCACCCTCAGGGAGTTGAGCTTCCTGAAGTGCATATCAAATTGCTAGTAGGTACTTCGACGTTAAATTTCTGCGATAATGTGGTATTACCTCGAACGTACTGGCCCGCGGCTGTAGAAAGACGACTGTCGTCAGTGTAGTCATACCACATAAAACACATATTGTATGTACATAATTCTGATACATATTGTATTAGTTATAGATACTATTGTTATAACTTACTATTGTTATATCAGGTAGCAATAATTCCTTGCACCGAATGTTCAATGATTAATTGTCAAATGACAATTCTTGCCCAAAAGAGAGATTGTCAAAGGCATTTCTTTTCCAAAAGAGATGTATAAGAGCAATGGTTGGCATTCCGCCTTATGAATCGTGCAAACCATATTTTGAGAAATTGGGTATATTAACCCTGCCCAGCTTGTATATTTTTGAAATATGTGTATTTGTTAGGAATAACCTAAACCTCTTTGTAAAGGCATGCGAATTTTATCCCAGAAACACTCGAAAGGGAGATCGACTTGTCCTGGGTTTTACTCCTAGAACCAGTGTTTACCAAAAAAATTGTTATTCCATGTGTGTAAAAATATTCAATAAGCTACCATGTAATATTCGCGGACTTCCATTTCCACATTTTAAAAACAAGCTTAAGACCCTACTTTTAAATGAAGTTATATATTCAATAAATGAATGGATTGATACTAATTAAATATAAATTTTTCGATATCTTATTTCTTTTTTTTTTGTTAAATGAGTTATTGTAATATGGCACAATTTATTTTTTTTTTTTTTGACTACGAATATATTTTGGTATTGTATTGTATTGTATTGTTGCCAAAATATTAATGTATTTAAATGCAAATTTTATGTAAAACTATTATATTTTAATTTTATGATTTATAATAAAATGACTTTCACATGCCAAAGCAAGGCTAAATAGATTGATCTATGTATGTTAAAAAATGACTGTAACATCTGATTATTGTACTCTATTTAAGGTGAGTAAATGTATTTGATTTGATTTGAATGATTCATCCAGTTATACCAATTTACTCAAGAGTATAAATATGAAAACAACCGTTAGACTTTTAAAACAGTCGTAGTACTCGTACTCTAAATAAAACTATGTACTTCTGTTATAAGAGATTTTATATCTGTTTCTGTGGTACCTAACCACTTAAAATCTATAATATGTCAATTTCTAAACGTGTTCTTTGACCTAGTGCACGTTATCTGACGTGGGTTAATTATCACTAACCGAGTTCCTGTAAGTAATATGATTATACTAGCTTATGCCCGCGATTTCGTCCGCCTGGAACAGTAACCTTCGGCTAATGCTAACTTTAACCCACGACTTTGTTTACGTAGATGGTGAAAATATTTTTAATTAATACAATTCTGTCACACATGATTTTTGCGAAACCTAACCGTTTATGTAGTACACGCAGCAAAAGATCTCAAAGGAAAAAGAAACTCGATTCTGAAACATTCACATATCATCGTTGCTGCGCTCCTATTGGCCTTAGCGTGATGATATATAGCCTATAGCCTTCCTCGGTAAATAGACTATCCAACACTGAAGGAATTTTTCAAATCGGACCAGCGGTTCCTGAGATTACCGTGTTTAAACAAACAAACTCTTCAGCTTTATAATATTAGTATAGATGAGCCGTTGTCAAGAACAGTTACGAAGTCGGAAATGATGGCATTATTGTCGAACTTTTAAAACAGTTAATATGTTTAGTATTGAAAGCCATTATTCTCGATTTGTCTTAGTTGGCCAACGCTCGCCGTCGCTCGCCTAGTTGGCCGAGTGAATACAAGCGCCAACGTGTGGACAGCTGATTTGTCTTCACTCGCCGTCGCTCGTGATCACTTGCCTCACTTCGCCTCGGTGTCGGTTTTTGTGCATAAATCAAAGGCACTCGTCTGCGCTCGGCCAATGCCGTCCACACGTTGGCCCGCTCGCCATTACACGGTTGACATCCATCGCTGTTATGTCCCGTACACATGTTGGCCGAGCCTAGGCCAGCGCGAGCGTCGACAAATAGGTGCAAGGCGAGTGCTAGCGTCCACACGTTGGCCCAGGGCGGCAAACGCCAACGCGAGTGGCCAACGTAGACGAGTGTTTGTAGAGCTGTTCATAGATTGGCCTCGGTCAGTGTTCATTGTGCACTGAAACACTACGGACGTTGACATTAACGTTGCTGCAGCTTCGACTATTTATTTAATGAGCGTATATAACTATTATCTCAGTGTATACCGCAGTAAAGTGGGACAAAAGAAGGTGGTTGTTACCGAGTATTCACAGATATAGAACTCCCAGCTGGCCCGAGAGCAAAAGAAAAACATTAAAGCTGGTCAGCAGCAAACCTGTACGCTTTTGCGGACAAATTTCTTAAGCGGCTACCTCCCGCGTGTCAAATAAAGTCTGACTCGGCGAAGAAGGCAGTCTACGCTGATAAGCACCAGATCCTGGCAGATTCGGCGAGTTAGCAAAGCAATGTTGATGGCTTAGAGCGGCAGTTGAGGTCAAAAGTGACTGCCGGTCAGATACTGCATCTATACCCTCCGCCAATCGTAGCGACCTTCGTTCCATTGGATCACGGAGGGCCAAGACGAGAGAGGGCAAACCAATGTTACTTTGTTGGATTGCCGCTAGTCTTCGTAAGTTGGTTACATTATTTTGTCGAAGAAGATGTCGGTGGTTATCAATGGCCTCTTTGAGAGCTCTATCGTTATCATCAAACTAATCCTCATGTTTACGAGTTTTTAGACCCAGTGTAGCTGTGGCGATATCTAAAATGTGAGTCGATAGAGTCTGCCAATCGTTAGCAATGTCGCCAGTTTCCTTGGTACCTGATGAAAGCGCTCTTACCAAGGCCGCTGAATACTTCTCACATGTCTCTCTATCTTTAAGTCTGTCTACTGTAATTTCTTTTCTATTTTGTAGGATAATTATTCTAGTTTTATATTTAGTAATTAATTTTCATTTTCGTACCCAGGTTTAAGAGAAATCTTATTTTTAGTTAACTGTTTTTGAGATTAGAAAATACATTGAATAAGAATAAATATTATATATCATAAGCTTAAGATATGAGCCTGTGTGATAATAATAGGCGTGACCTATCTACTGATGTGATTTATGTACCTATGTGGTCATAGAATGTCATAATTCTGGGGAACAGTTCGCCTTTGGCAACAACTGCAATATATTGCTAATTGAATACAAGGAATAGGTAAATCCACTTCCATTTCATCACTAATAATTCCTATATGCTATATAGTAAATATAAGTTACATAAATTACCCTTATATGCTCCCCATAATACAATATTGCCCGTTTTAATTAGTAAGATCTAATGCTAACCATCGTAAATCACTTAGATTCAATCTGAAGAAATAAATGTTTAAGGGGGTATTCTGGTCTAGAAGCCTAAATCTTTGGCATTTTTCAAACTAGGATAAAAAGAAATGAAATTACAGTGGATTTTTTTATATGATTTTATTGACATTTTAAGAATATAAAAATAAAATTAAAATACAAAAAAATCAAAAACTCGTTTAATTTCAGGCCGGTGAAGTGGGGCCTGCAAAAAAAACGGTGCTTCCTGGTTGTCATTATATCAACACTAGTAGTGATCCAAATTAAACAAATTAAGAAAATTCTTCATTAGTAAAGATGTCGCTATGACCTTGACCTCTGCCAAAGAAAAAAAAGAAAATACACAAAATGGAGTCGTCTTAAAAAAAATTAAACACCTTTTTTCGACCTTTTTGAACTTTTTAAAATTACTTAAAGTCTTAGAATAATAACGTATAGAAGGTAAGTTCGCGCACAAAAAGTGAAGCATTTCAATTGGAGCCTAATGGAGCTTACACCGGAACCGTTCCGTAATGTACAAGGTACGTACTGCACGTACGTACGCAACTCTTAAATAATAAATCGGCAATTATGACGGTTTGTGCATTCAAATGGTGTCACAACACATTTGAAAAACTTAAAAAGGTTTTTAACATTACTTTTAAGATTATTTCGACGATTTATGTTAATAAAAACAAAATTTGATTTCATAATTTGTATAGTGGTGTGCGTGTTTACGTGTGTAATCGTCTGCGCGCATGTAGTATTTTTAGATTCATGTTTCGAATGTTCGAAGTAGGGACACTATCCTTCTATATGTTATTATTCTAAGATTAAAGTCAATTTTATTTAAATTCCAAGGCAGATGTCATAGACAGATATATAAAGAAGATATAAGTATATAAAATTTCAAAGGAATCAGTTATGTAGAACTTGAGATATCATGTCAACCACCTCGAAAAAAGTAGTTTTGAAAAAAACGCGTTTTAAGTTTAAGAAACGATTTCTGTAGAATAACTCTGATAATAACATTACAATTAAAACGGGCAATATTGTATTATGGGGAGCATATAAGGGTAATTTATGTAACTTATATTTACTATATAGCATATAGGAATTATTAGTGATGAAATGGAAGTGGATTTACCTATTCCTTGTATTCAATTAGCAATATATTGCAGTTGTTGCCAAAGGCGAACTGTTCCCCAGAATTATGACATTCTATGACCACATAGGTACATAAATCACATCAGTAGATAGGTCACGCCTATTATTATCACACAGGATCATATCTTAAGCTTATGATATATAATATTTATTCTTATTCGATGTATTTTCTAATCTCAAAAACAGTTAACTAAAAATAAGATTTCTCTTAAACCTGGGTACGAAAATGAAAATTAATTACTAAATATAAAACTAGAATAATTATCCTACAAAATAGAAAAGAAATTATGAAGGCCCATTGTAGTGTAGGTAGATAAATAATGAATAAATGTATTAGTACTACGGTAGTCAGTAGGTAGTTTAAGAATAAAATTGTCATTCGGATTCATTCGTAATATATCTGTGCTTTGCAACGCTGTGTTTTACTTACGAACATTACAGTGGCGACGAGGATTAAACGGAATCATAGCGTTTAACTAGCTATTATTGTTAATCATTGTTATAAGATTCGCGAGTGTGAAAACAAAAACTGATAATGTCGATTGGTAAAATAAAAGAATTCGATTTAAAGAGTGGTACATGGTCAGTGTACGTGGACAGGCTAGAGATGTATTTTAAAGTGAACAAAATAGAAGAGGCCACGAAATTGCCTACCTTAATCGCAGTTATGGGGGATGAGGCATACGAACTTTTATATAATCTTGCTAGTCCGGACAAACCAGCATCATTGACATATAACAACGCAATCGAATTATTACGTAAACATCTAGAACCGTCTCCGTCGGTACTTGCGGAGCGATATCGATTTAGGCAGCGGAGGCAGGGCAGCGAGGAAAACGTAGCCACGTATGTGGCGGAGCTCAAGAAACTTGCTCGATATTGTAAATTTAAAGAAGGATTGAGTGAAAATTTGAGAGATCAGTTCGTCTGCGGGTTACGTAGCGACATTATACGGCAGCGGTTATTTGCGGAGGCCGATACCATAATCTATGCAGAAGCAGTAAGGATAGCAACCTCGTTGGAGGCGGCGGAGAGGGATGCAGCTGCCGTGGAGTCTAAGTTTGTGGTGAACAGGGGCGGTGAGGCACGCGCTGACGGGACACTGCCGGAGCAGGCGGTACACGTGCTCAGCACGCGAAGCTGTGGCGTCGGGGGTGGTATCATCAAGAATCCACGGATCGGGCGGAGGGATACAGCTCGACGGGAGAACACGAGCAACTCGCGAAGGAGCTTTGGTGATGGCGGGGCGGACAGGCAATATAACTGTATGGGTTGCGGAGCAACGGAACATACATATTCGAGTTGTCGGTTTCGTACCTACGTCTGCAGCCACTGCAAACAACCCGGACATTTACGACGTGTATGCCCGGATAAGGCAAAGAACGAGGCTCGCAGAGGTGGAATAAGGCGATCGGCGATTAATTATGGAGAAATGCAAGCAGAATTATCGGACGAGGAGAGGGTATTGGAAGAAGATTTACATCATCTAAGCCTGAGCAACTACAGTGCGGTAAAGTTGAATATAATTATTGATAATATTACAATTCCCATGGAGATTGATACGGGTACGGCGATATCGTGTATTAGTGTAAAAACTTATAAAAAGTATTTTAGTACCCATAAGTTGGAAATTAGCGATATTGTAATAAATTTTTATGACGGTTCAAAAATTAAACCCGTAGGGGTATTCCGACCATATGTGAGGTACGGGAACTGTGGTAAAAACCTGGAATTATTCGTAATAGGGGGAGGTACAACGTCATTACTTGGCCGTCAATGGTTAACCGAATTACAAATAAATATCCCAGTTTTTAACAATTGTTATAGAATAGAAAGTAAACATAATAAAATAACTAATGGTATTAACGAACTCCTAAACAGGTATAAAGAGTTATTCAGCGGTGGGATGGGGCGGTACACGGGGGGTAAGGCGACGCTGCGCGTACGCGACGATGCTACGCCTGTGTATCACCGCGCGCGGCCGGTGCCATACGCATTACTCGGTCGGCTCGACGCCGCGCTTGACGAGATGCTGCGCGAGGGCGTCATCGAGCCCGTTGACTGCTCCGACTGGGCCTCTCCACTGGTGCTGGTAAATAAACCTGATGGCTCGCTGAGGATCTGTGCTGATTATAAAGCCACGGTGAATCCTGCCTTATTAACCGATCGTTTCCCATTGCCTAAAATTGAGGATTTAATAGTTAGACTTAGCGGGGCTACTTATTTCTCTAAAATAGATTTATCACAAGCTTATAACCAGATTGAACTGGATGACTCCAAGAAATATACAGTAGTTAACACGCATAGGGGTCTATATAGGTATAATCGACTAGTTTATGGACTCTCATCGAGTCCGGGCATCTTTCAGCGAATTATGTGCCAATTAATGAAAGGAATTCCAAACGTGGAAATATTCCTTGATGACATAATAATTAGTGGACGGAACGAGCGGGAACATCTGGAGGCTTTACAGGAAGTTTTTAATAGATTGTACAATCATGGGTTAAAATTAAAAAGTAATAAATGTGTGTTTCTAGTTAAAGAGGTAAAGTATTTAGGATATATAATTAATAGCGACGGTATTAAAACGGATCCTGCTAAAGTGGAGGCCATTTTGAATATTCCCCGTCCATCAAGTGTAACAGAGTTACGGTCCTTTTTAGGAATAATAAATTTTTACGGTAAATTTGTTAGAAACATGAGTACTAAGTTAGTGCCACTTTATGAGTTATTACAGAAAGGTAAACAATGGTATTGGTCAGCGCAATGTGAAAAATCTTTTGTTAACATTAAAAGGGTTTTAGCGGGGGCCCAGGTATTAGCGCACTATGAACCTGGGAAACCATTGATTTTAACATGCGATGCGAGTGCACGCGGTGTCGGTGGCGTACTGTCACAGCCGAGCGCGCGGGGCGAGCGCCCGATAGCGTACGCGTCACGTACACTTAGTGAAGCGGAAAAAAATTACTCGCAGATACATCGTGAGGCTTTAGCTATTATATTTTGTGTCAATAAATTTCATCAATATTTATATGGGCGTGAATTCACATTACGTACGGATCATAAGCCTTTAGTGTCAATATTTGGCCCTAACATGGGAATACCGACAATGGTAGCAAGTCGAATGCAAAGATGGGCGATTATCCTATCAGCTTACTCATTTACTATTGAGTACGTACGCACCGATCAAAACGTTGCCGACGCTTTTTCGAGGTTACCGATAATTTCGAGTGTGCAGGGAATTAATACGTCGGGACAACCGGAACAAACTCATTTACACTTTGTGCAACAGTCATTATTATTAAACTATAATGATATTAAAAGTCAAACGCTATGCGATGAAGAATTATCGAAGATATTAAGCTATGTAAGAGACGGCTGGCCTGATGTATGTGAACTTAGCAATTTAAAACCGTATTTTAATAGGAAACAGGAGCTTTATGAAGAATTAGGGTGTATAATGTGGGGCCATAGACTAGTTGTACCTGGGGCCTGTAGGAATAAAATATTATTGATGTTACATGAACCCCATATGGGTATAGTAAAATCAAAAGCGTTAGCACGAAGCTATGTATGGTGGCCCGGGGTCGATGAGGCAGTAGAAATTATGTGTCGGGCGTGCGAAGTTTGTGCAGCCCAAGCAGATGCACCACCTCGGCAATCGCCGCGCATGTGGACTTGGCCAGGTCGACCGTGGAGTCGGATACATATTGATTATTTGGGGCCTATAGGTGGTAAAACATATTTAGTTATAGTGGATGCTACATCCAAATGGTTAGAAGTGTTTAACGTCACAAGCATGTCAGCAATTAGTCTCATCAACAAGTTAATGGAATTATGCAGTAGGTGGGGTTTACCCAAACAGATAGTTAGTGATAACGGTACACAATTCGCTTCTAAAGAGTTTCAAGAATTCACAAATTCTAATGGTATTGAACACATTTTCATAGCGCCTTACCATCCCGCATCAAATGGTTTGGCCGAAAATGCGGTGAAACTCGTAAAAAGAGTAATTAAGAAAGCCATGGTGGAAAAAAAAAATATAGATATAGCAATATGGACGTATTTACTTCATTATAGGAATGTAGAACATTCTACAACAGGGGAAAGCCCCGCAATGATAATGTTAGGTAGACGCATACGCACTAGGCTGGACGTTATCAAGCCCGATAGGGAAACTAAAGTACGGAAAGCCCAAAAACAGCAGGTGGTATCGGTCGGGGGGACTACTAGATGTATGGGGGAAGAAGGAAATGAGGTATGGTATCGACAATATTTGAAAGGAGAGAAATGGGTCCCAGGGCGTATAGTAGATTGTCTAGGTCCCAGCAACTACAGAGTTCAAGGTCAAAGCGGGGAAACTGTGCATAGACATATTGATCAATTACGTAGGAGAACAGGAGGTAGAACATCATTACTTTCTAGTGGTCCTAGTATTACGGAACAATCAGACACAGATTCTCAGATTGCAGCTAAAGAGCACAGGGAGTGGGATAAATTGGCTCATGAGGAGACGTCACTAAAAGAGTCGTCTCCGCACACTGGTTCAATGCCAATAGAGTCGACCAGCCAGTCGGCCATTGAACAAACAATAGAAACTCAAACTGGAACTGGTGATCAGGTTGTGTCCACTCCGGTGCAACCGCCCCCAAAACCTCCGCGCCCGGTTAGAGCATGTAGGATTAAAGTACCTAATTATAAGTCTTAGAATTAAGTTAGAGTTAAGTTTTTATGTATTAATTTAGTAGGGAGGAGTGTAGTGTAGGTAGATAAATAATGAATAAATGTATTAGTACTACGGTAGTCAGTAGGTAGTTTAAGAATAAAATTGTCATTCGGATTCATTCGTAATATATCTGTGCTTTGCAACGCTGTGTTTTACTTACGAACATTACACCCATCGACTTTCATATTGAAACTAACTCTCGAACAAAATGGGCATTCTCCTTTGCCCCCGCTTTTCACCCCTTTAGAGGTATAATTTAAAAAAAAATCCTTTCTTATATGATGTCTAAGTCCCACAAAGAATACACCCTCGAAGTTTCAGGTCTTTACGATCAGCGTAGTTCAGTTCTGATATTTGTTGTAGTGCCTAACAGTAAAATCCTTCGGCGATTAGAACCTTGAATATTTATTTGAAAATATAAATAATTCTAAGATTTAAAAAATATTTATCAGCAATTATGGTTATATAGCCCGCTTAAGATACCTACATCAAAACGCGCGTGTCGATTATGATAACATCGTACGTGTCGAGTGTCGAGTCGAAAGCCAAAAGTTAACCGACTGTATGCGAATAATTAGTGAGGGGGGAAAACGACAACAAAACATGTAACATTTACCATACATAGATAATGATTGAATCGACACCCCAGTTATTTTCACCGCACATACGGTATAATTGTGACCTACACCGACACGCCACAATTACGAAAACATGTCAGTATTTTGCCGATAAGTTCAATCGTCAATCAAATAGTCTATAAGACACTTATAACTCTGATACACAGCTTTGTGGAAACGATAAACTACTAGTTTTGTCGGGAAATGAAAATGATTACATACCTACTTCGTTTAATGAATAAAAATTACTTACAACTTTTACTCAATTCGTATTAGTAGTAGTTGGTCTTAGAATAATAACGTATAGAAGGATAGTGTCAATACTTCGAAAGTTCAAAACTTCGAAACATGAATCTAAAAATACTAATGGCGCGCAGACGATTACACACGTACACACCCACACCACTATACAAATTATGAAATCAAATTTTGTTTTTATTAACATAAATCGTCGAAATACTTTTAAAAGTAATGTTAAAAACCTTTTTAAGTTTTTCAATTGTGTTATCACACCATTTGAATGCACAAACCGTCATAATTACCTATTTATTTTTTAAGAGTTGCGTACGTACGTACAGTACAATGACTAGTACATTACGGAATGGTTCCGGCGTAAGCTCCATTAGGCTCCAATTGAAATGCTTCACTTTTTGTGCGTGAACTTACCTTCTATACGTTATTATTCTAAGTAGTTAGTATACATCATAAATGGAATTTATATTAGGTATTTAGATGTCTGATGCCTAGATATGAGTGCCTAACAGGGAAATCGTTCCAGAATTAGAAATTTGAACACTTTTTTTTAGAAATATAGATAATCAGATCTAAGCTTTAGAAAAAATACTTAAGTAATATCTATTTGTGGTTATATAATGGCGTAAAACATCAGCGCCCCTCGGCGTCAAGTCCGTGAGAAATCCAACACATGGCTTTAACAATTACTTACTCATAGACAGTAGGTACATTCTGAAATTTCAGAATGACCTAAGATTTGCTAACATTAAGATACGATAGTTTATTTCTGGTTTATTGTGTTCTATAAAGTAAAACAATCTTATTTTCAAAAAATAAAATTCTAAAGCGTATACTACTATTATCAAAATCTACAAATAAATTATGGTTATCTACCTACTAATGATGTTTATACATCGGTTCGTTAACTACTAAATACAATAAATTTTTAAACTGTATTTATTATTTTAAAAAAGCTAATATATAGATAAAAATCGTAATAAGAAACTAGAACACATAATAAGAAACTAGAACATTGTTGTCTTGCCAGACACAAGAACTGCAACGGCAATGGACTGCCCATTATATATAACGGCAATAACATCGAGAATTTCCTAGAAATGTTTCAATAGATGTTTATATCGTAAATAGGTTTATTGCTTGATTTTCTTTCTAGATACATTACAACAACTAAATTGTAGTTACGTCGCGGTGCAATCATTATCCAATAACTGTAATGGATATTTTGTTTTTTATATTTCGAAAGGTGAACAATAAAAAGTAAGAATTTTGCTAATCAGAAATATCTTTATTTCACACTGGATGGCCTCTCGACATTCATCCGTCAGTCTAAAGGGCAGGGAAGTTAATTACATCCCCCAAGGCGTATTGAATTTGTTTAATAGATAGCTTTATACTTCTTGGACTTTTAATTCAAATTACCACTAATTTTAGTACTAAATATAGCTTACTATCGTAATAGTAAAAACAAGTGAGCCGTCGCTCAGTAGGTACACCTGGCTGATGCGAAACATCGAAATTATTTTGCACAAGTATATGCATAAAAGAACAGATTAGAACAGAAACTAATATGGCATACATAATGTATATAAATAAAAATATTACGATTTTTCCAGAAAATGATGATTTTTATTCAATAAACATTTATACAAATCAATTCATTAAATACAAGAATTAAAAATTCAAACATATTTCAAATAGTAACAGCCACGCGTAGCTCCACGCTACGCGTAGCTTTATGCCACGCCAACGATTAAGTTTACTCTCGCCTATAGATGTTTCACATCAAAATAAAACTTGTTTATAAAAAAGGCGCCTATTAATAACAATGAATAGTTAAAACATTGAATAGTTAAGTAGTTGACAATGTAGAGATAAAATCAAAGTGAATAGCAAATACTAAAATACAAAATCACAGAAGTCTCGCTGAGAGAGATGGCCACCTGGCGGGCCGACGCCAGGCGTGACGTCATTGTCCGTTGGACAAACTGGCTGGAGAGGCTTTCCTAAAAGGCTATCTCGTCGGCCTGACTACAGACTTCAAAAATTCGATACCAGTGGTCGGCCCAATGGCGAAGTGGAGAGTATACGGCGGGTTGTGAAGTCGCATGCCGTCATTTTGTTACCCCTGAGGGGACGGACTGCATGCGTTCGCATCAAAACCCGCTAAACAAAACCATATTTTTTAATCGTCTTTTGTGCCACAGGCAGAAAGTAGGTAGAGAGATATATTCTTACTCCATTATCAAATGAAAAATTTTATAACATAAGGACGGGGTAACTATAAAAATCCAAAAAGTCGCGTGAAAGTTTCAACTTTATCATCATAACAATAAATTGTAATATACTAGCTGACCCAACAGAGGTTGTTCTGTTCAAATAAACAAAAAGGCTTTCTCCTTGAAATCGACAGCAGCGACACCTACTGGTTTCAAGTGTAAAGTAGTCTAAAACATTCTCGAATCATCTTGAACACGCACAAAAAATTTCATCAACATCGGTGCGGTAGGAGGAGTTTAATAACATACACACGTACACAAGTAGATTATTGGTAAAAAAGGTTTTTCGCCTTCTATATACAAATTCAAGGCATTTTCTTTATCAAAGGTTATTTTTGTGTGATTATATGACTTATTATTCACTACACATATATCTACATTAAATTACTACTACTACATTTAATTATTTCCCGTTATGGTGACTATAATGTTATAGCGACTATCGAAGTGACGTGTCTATACGATTTTCCAACATCATCATATGGTAGGTAATTTGATAAAGCTGCTATCAAAAACCGATTTATGTGCTCTGACATCAGAAGAGTTATCTTTTATATTTAACCGTATGGCGCACCGGGACAGGGTCGTCTTCATTTGAATAATCAATCGATTATTAATGCCTGCCACCAATGACGTGGCAATATTCTTTTGAACTTAACAATATTTTTCAAGGGTGCATACTCAAATTCGCGAACAATTTGATGAACATATTGTATTTTAAAATAACGTATTATATGTCAGAGAAAATATTATTAACTAGTTTACACGTCTTCAGATAAAAAATGTCTGCCCTTCAACTACGAACAGAATTCAAATTTCCTCTTCGAATTTTCAAATTTACACCACCTGAACACCCAGAGCACTAATTTGGGAATCGATCAAATACTTCGCCTCATCTGCATCAATTTCACGCTACTCGGCGAAGAAAGCTTCTGCTTAGACCACCATAGCACTTTAATTCATTCATTATAGATAAGTATGTATAATGTATAATAATGTATATGTAGGAATATCATTGTTAGTTATGAATAGATAAAAGTTTTAAGGATGGTTATACTGTTATGTAATTTATTATTTTAATAACGCAATTTGATTTAAAATAATCATTTTGTCACTAATGACTTATTATTTTTTTATGTAATTTAATAAAGTTAAACAGTATTAAATTCTAAATTACCTTTAATTTCCAGAAATAAACTGTAAAATGTTTAAATCTATAAATAGATGTATCTTATTAAACTTCTTCCTGGTTCATTATCATCTCAGCCCATTCACGTTCCACTGTTGGGCTTGAGCCTCCTGCACTATAGGGAGAGAAATTGACTTTGCCGCGCTGGACAGACGTGTTGTTCTAGGCCTTTGTTTCGATTTTCCATCTCTTGCATTAATATTAATACACATTATACACCCTACTCGTCTTTTACGACATCCACGGGCAAGAGAGGGTATGGTGTATTGTATTCTTACTCCGTCACTAAACGGACTACGTACTGGTTATCACGTTAAAATTAAACCTAAAGGCGAAAGATTGTTGTTGAAAGATTTATAACTTTCATACCTATTAACATTATTAACTTTTACCTATTCTGAATTGATATGAAGACAATTTCTAATCACAGAATTATATGTAATAATGCTCTATGGCTGTTAGATATTTTGTACGTAGCAAAAGTCCGACTACATAATAAAGTTGTGATACCTATTGTTTAAAGCCAATCAAATGCTTCGACAATAGCAGATTACGACCATTACCGGCACGCAGGCATAATGTCACGTCCATTAATAAAATATTGATTGATTGTGTAGAGACATGGAGGTGAACGGCGGTAAGTCGGAGACTTTATGCCGCGTGTGCGGAGACAAAGCTTCAGGGAAACATTATGGAGTGTCATCATGCGATGGCTGCAGGGGATTCTTTAAAAGGAGTATCCGACGGTAAACAATCTATTATTAGATGAAATTCTTTCGTATTTAAACCTATTATTAAACAATTTTCCTTTTTTTTTAAACACCGTGCATTAGGGAAATAATCCTTGTTTTGCGGGGGACTTTACAAAAATAAATAACGGACACAAATTACAGCCAGATTCAAAACAACAAGTTTTGGATCTCACAAAGTATTATCTGCGTGCGATTCGAACCCACAACACTGGCACTGTAGATCGGTATCTCAACACGCTATCTGTGCAGTCGAAATTATTAATCATTGACTAGGATGCATCTGCCTATGAGTCATAGATACTTTTAGAAGGCATAAATGCCGTGTGGAGCGGCTATCAATACTACTATATTGCTCGTGGATGTCGAAAAGACGACTAAGAGCTTCAGATAGGCCTTTTTTTCGCGCGGGCAATTGCAACTTTTACACGTGCCCACCTTTGATAGATGGGGTGTGCCGGGTTCATCGTCGATTTATTATCAGCGCCACTACCAGCTAAAAACCACATGCTGTACCTGTCCCTCAGCTACGACGAAGTCATGGGACCGATTTCAAATGCACCACAACTCCGCCAGAAGCTTTAGATAGGCCTGCGCCAACATCATATGATGTCGATCAACAATTGCATTCCCACGTGCCTATATTGGGTAGGTGGCCGATCATAAAACTATTGCCAATAACTTGGCTAAACGGAATGAGCAATATACATATATTAATGTACTTAACATCAATTTTACTAAAAAAAAACTTTTGCAATATGTACCTACTATAAAACAATATTACATATTGAGTCAACCCTGAGTAATTAAGATAAGAGTATGGTGATGATGATGATGTTGACTTCTGAAAAGCATAAAGTCATCAACCAATTAGTGTCGGATTAGGAGTACAATATACGACCACCCCTTCCCTTTGCCACAAGTTTTGTAAGAATAGACTAATAGAAGAACACAGATATCATTTTAGCAAACAAGAAAACCTAAAATTAGGATTATTAATTCGTTAGGTGTATATTTTCCCATATCAAGACGATGTTTAGACTACCATAATACCACAAGATAAGCACGCATGGTATAGATATAATGCCCAATAATTGCCAATTTTTTGAATACCTTTAACCGTTTTCAATAACGATACTTTATTTTATATTACATCTAAAATATCTATATTACAGGTCATTCAATGATTGATATCATACAGATTGCCTTAAGTATTACCTAATAGTTAGATGAAGGTGGTGAAAATGCACATTAGTTTAATAATATAATTAAAAAAAATGAACCTAATACCTAAAAAAGAGCACCAGTTTTCTTACCGTAATAAATATACCTTTCGCAACGTAGACGCTTACTTGTAAAAGAGTACGAAAATCCTACACAAAATGTTTTTTTATCTACCATAAATAATCGTATGCCTCGGTAGACTTTGTTTTTTAATTAAGTATTATACTCAGGATTTTTAAAAATGAAATGGGCTCAATTAGAAATTAGAAAAGTTGTAGACACCAACGACGCACTCTCTCTTCTTTCTCTTATGTGACGCAAACGAGTTGAGCGGGTCAGCTAGTTGATACTAATTACCCTAAAATAATGTTAGAAACAGGTAAGGAAAAACAAAACCAATCAATTTTAATAAACAAATTTGTAAAATTGAAATAACATCTGTTACAAGAACACAAACCGTAAAAATGGTTTCTTAATTCTTAACATTGATATAATATATAATGTCAATAACAGGTAAGGGAAAACAAAACTAGTAATTAATAATAACAAATCTGTAAAATTGTTTTTATTTTAAGACTACACCCAGCACTATTGCGAGGGACTTAACAAACATGTAATTTAAGGGACACAAGTTTTGGGTGTATTGTACACGCCTTGGGTGTACCCAAAGTAAATTTATGGATTTGCGTGAAAATTGAACGGAAAACACTGGCATGGTACGTCGATATCTTAACCACTACGCTATCTGTGCATTATATCTATAATAATAAAAAAGAACTTTATAAATAATTTCTTAATTTTACCTTTACTATTATTGTCAGAAATTTGGATTATGTATGCAAAGAAAATGGACGATGCATTGTCGACGTAACTAGAAGAAATCAATGTCAAGCTTGTCGTTTCTCCAAATGTCTACGTGTAAACATGAAAAAAGATGGTGAGCATTATATCTAACACCTTATTTTTCCTTATACCTAGTAGGTAAGTAAATTATCATATTAAGAATGAGTACAATTCACCATACATTCGATTCAAAATTAATGTATAAACAAACAAAAAACAACTTTCAGAAATAATATGTGGAGATAGTTAAATACAATCGCATCTTCACTATTTATAGCTTCATCTCGGCTCATACACGCCCCACCGCTGGGTTCGATCCTCCTCCGCAAATGAGGGCAATTGTCCTTACTATACCATATTGGTCAGATAGATTGGTGTAGGATTTTGCATCGAGTTTATCTTATCTTGTTTAGATATTATATGCTTATTATATCCCTTAGTCGTCTTTTACGACATCCACGGGCAAGATAGAGAGTGGTGAATTGCATTGTTATTCTGTCACCCCACACGGAAATACTATTTCTTATACTAATTTATATATAGCTTACTGCTACAAAAGTCTTTAAAATGAATTGAATACAATGTATCCGGTATAAGTGCCTGACCGTTTACGACACGAGTGAACTAATAGCTTCATTATTGAAAATTATTATAAAGCATTTATCATGAAGTAATATTTAATGAATAGAATACATTAAAAATATTTAATGGTAATCAATAGAGAACACGGCCAAGCACTTGTCACAATAAAGTATTTATTCAGGGTGTCTCCTTCGCAGCATGTCTTTTCCATTAGGAAACAACTCGAGTATTTGCGGTAGACAAGTGTCAGTAAGTGGTGAGCGAGGAAAAATGAGAGGGCTTGAACAGCCGAAATTCCGCCTTTCCCTTTCATGTCCCTAACAGGTTGACGTTCACACGAAGTCAAACAGCAGGCGTTAATGTATTAGGCGCGTGACATAGATATCGTATCGATTAAAATTGTTTGCCTTGCATATTATATTCGACACTAAAACAATTTAATGCACTACCATCATTTTATATATATATGTAATAATTTATTGTACATTTTTTCGTGCAGTGATGAGGTAAAAACACAGGTCTTGCCACTTCTACCTTGGCGGTCGGAGTCATAAAAGATGACTTTTTTTTTTTGTGTGCGACTTAGTTGTTAGCCTCAGATGGCTGTGACAACTTTACTCGGACTGGTGGGTGAGCGCTGAGGGCTCTCAACCCGTATAAAAGACGACTAAGGGACATAACGTTTATATAACAACTATTAGTTTTTATTTTGATTAAAATCAGCTTATATACCTCCCTCGGCTCGGGAAAATTGACCTAGTATACCACGCTGGTCGTGCGTGTTGGTATAGAGTTTTATTTCGAGATTTCCTTCTGTTGCATAAATGTTACATGCATATATAATCCCTTAGTCGTCTTTTACGAAATCCAGAAACCACATAGGGGATGGTGAATTGTATTCTTACTCCGACACCACTCGGATATATTTTACGTAAAATGCAGTAATTCATAATAAAAGAGCATAAATGATGTTTCTAAAGTAACAATATGATGAATTAGTTACGACTTATTTATATTAGTTTAATGAGGCTCTTCAGAGAGAGCCTGAACAAAAACAAGATTCGTAACGGACTCACAAGAGCTTAGGTAGCTGGACATACTTGCTTTTTTTTTTTTTTTTTTATGGGTGGGCTATGGTAAGCGCACGCGCGGTCCAGTCCGTCCGGGGCGATGACAGGACGGCGCGCGGGCCCATAACCCACCCGTACCCACGTCGCCTCGTTGTTGGGCCGACCACCGGAGCAGATGTGACTTGTCGTCAGTGGTCGGCCCAACGGAATACTCTTTCGGGTAACCTCACCTCTCGACGTCCTGGGACGTCGGTCGCCGTCGCGCAGTCAGCCTCTCTGCGGGTGATGGACAATTCCCCGGTCCGATCACCCGCGGCCTCGGCTAGGGCGGCATTAGGCGCAGATACTCGCGCCTGCGCCGCCCGAGTCACCGGCGGCGGAACGTGTCGCCGAATAGGAGCTCTACTCGCACACGATCCGCCGCCTCCTTCCGTGAGATTACGACCTCACAGAAGGCGGCGACCGCGTCCCAGTTCCTGACGCTGACGAGCATCTCCCTGGCGATGGTCGGCAGTGCCAGGTTGGACATCCTTGCTTAGCCTACCATCTTATTTTCTTTTTATGATGATCTACGTAATTATTGTGTTCAGTCTACTTTTACACGTCGAAACTTTGTAAATTGCAGATAATATTAATGTTTTTCAATACTATAATGTAATAAAAATTTGTGATTCTTCTTAAGACGCTTTAATATCGAATGATTTCAAGTTGGGCGTCCTGAATAGAGCCAGGCGGTACTTCACACCGAGACAGCGTCTTGTGCTATACAAAGCACAAGTTCGTCCTCATGTGGAGTACTGCTCACATCTCTGGGCAGGTGCGCCCAAATATCAGCTAGACCCACTTGACTCCCTGCAAAGACGGGCTGTTCGAATGGTCGGGGATCCCAATCTTACGGACGGATTGGAGTCGCTGGAGCAGCGGAGAGACTTTGGGTCACTCTGTGTACTCTACCGACTCTTTCACGGGGAGTGCTTCGGGAAACTATTTGACTTGGTACCACCGTCACCATTCTACCAACGTACCACTCGACATCGTAGCAGGGTTCATCCATTTCACCTGGAAACGTTTTGGTCTTCAACTGTACGTTTCCAGCGATCATTTCTCCCACGTACGTGCAAGATCTGGAATGAACTACCTGCTGCCGTGTTTCCCGAGCGCTATGACATGTCCTTCTTTAAACGAGGTTTAAGAAGAGTATTTCCTTCACGGTAGCCAACGGTCTGGTTGTGCCCCTGGTATTGCAAAGGCCCATGTGCAGCAGCGTCACTTACCATCAGGTGTGCTGCTTGCTCGTTTGCCACCGTTGGCAATAAAAAAAAAAGTAACAACTGGTAACAAGTAGCAACTGCAATAATTTTTTTAATAATCAGTATCCGTGTGGTGACGGTTTAAAATACAATTCACCTCGTCGTAAAATACGACTAAGGAATTGTAAACGATGGGGCTTTATATTAGCCCGATTAGGTCCTCGGTGAAGGAAAAGAATTGCACAGCTTAACTTTTACAACTTTATTCAGCGAGGTAGCAAAGACAGTTAGTGTCATTCAAAATGTAAGGGTCACAGACCTTATTATTATAATAAACGCCTGATATAAAAATTGCAGCAATATAATATACTATAAGTTTGCTTATATTGTTAAGGAGTTATATTAAAATAGAATAACAAATAAATATAAAAGTAGTGTCGTTACAAAATCTGAACATACTCCCAGCCATTGAATGTCTGCATTCAAGAGGACTCATCCAACAATGGACAAATCTTAGAAAATGCCCTTCTGACGCCGGTAGCAGTTCTTATATCCGCAACTCTGGCAACTCCATCCAGACCTTCATGAAGAGCGATGACTCGACCGAGTTTCCAGTTCAACACCGGCAAACTGTCATCCTTGATGACGACAAGAGAGTTCAGCTTTAACGAGTCCTTAGAAGTTTGCCATTTTATACGAATCTGAAGTTCGGAGACATATTCTTTGTGCTCGACGCGCTGATATCGAGTAAGATGATGGGACGAATGATGACGGAGATCCTTGACAGGCAGGGATATGAGAGGTCTTCCGATTAAAAAGTGGCCTGGTGTAAGGCATTAGATCTTCCGGACTCGATGATAAGGGAGTGAGTGGCCGCGAATTAAGTATGGCTTCTATTTGGATTAGTACTGAATTCAATTCCTCATACGTCAAATTACAAATGCCCAGCACTCTATTTAAATGAAATTTTGTAGACTTTACACCCGCTTCGCAAAGACCGCCGAAATGTGGAGCATATGCCGGGATAAAATGAAAATTAATGCCTTCATGAGCCATGCTATCTGATAAAGAGTCGCAGTTACACCTTAAAAAGCTGGAAATTTCATTATATGCTCCTACAAAAGTAGTTCCGTTGTCGGAATAGATATTAATAGGCTTGCCTCTCCGGGATATAAAATGGCGTAGTGCTTGTAAAAAATTAGAGCTTGTCAAATCACCCACAAGCTCCAAATGGATAGCCTTAGTTGTGAAACATATAAAAACAACTATATAAACTTTCACATGCCTAGGTCCACGACCTTGACGACTAACAGACTGTATAGGACCTGCATAATCGACGCTTACGTTTTGGAAGGGAAAGTCTGCTGGTGAGAATCTACATAAGGGTAAGTTACCCATCCGTGGAACCACTGTTTGTCCCTTTAAGCGTCGGCATCTAACACATTGACGATAAGTAGCTTTAGCTAGGTTTCAACCACCAAGAGACTAGTAGCTTTCTCTTATACTGCTTAACAACAATTGAGGTCCCTCGAATCTTTCCCGACAAAGCTGTAATGGTTCTTCCAATAGAGACTATATTTTCGGAAATTTTGAAAATATATTTACGAAAAAATTATAGCGGTACGAAGTTCGCCTGGTCATCTTTCCCGACAAAGTTGTAATGGTTCTTCTATTACATACTATATTTTCGGAAATTTTGAAAATATATTTACGAAATAATTATGGCGGTACGAAGTTCGCCGGGTCAGCTAGTAAATAATAAAATCACGTTTTATTAGAAAAGATATCTGCAAAGCTAAGTTTTGCTTTAAACTGATTTAAAATTATTACGTAATTACCATTTGCTGTGTGGTAGCGGCTTCGAATACTACCAACCCTTGCTTTGCTCGTGGGTGTCGTAAAAGACGACTAAGAGCCCCAGATTGACCCGGACCAACTCCATCTGGTACCATTTGGGTCAACGATTACATTCCCAAGGAGGGTTGACGTCAGGCAGGCGGCTGGTCATAAAAGTCATTGCCGAAACTTTTTGCAATATGTCAAAACAGATGACATATTGCGTCGACCCCAAGAAATTGGGATAAGAGCAAGATGATGATGATGACGTAATTACCATTAAAAGTGACTCTGAACAGATCGTTTACCAAAGACTTCGCAAATAATCGTTCCGAACTGTTCAGATATGGCAAACTAAAATTTTTGGTTCACTGTCAACTTAACTTTTAGTTCGACTTTGGTTTCTTTTCTAACAAATCAAATTATTTTTTGTTTTTGTTTACATTACGCTATTAAGGAATAAATTTAAAATATTTTTTTTTACAGCTGTCCAACACGAACGTGCACCTAGGCCGTCCATTGCTGCCCAACACCATTTAACACTACAGAAACTTGGATATAACTTCCCACGACAGCAATCTTTCTTTCCTAATCCGAATGCTCTATCTTTATCCCCATTCTCAACTTTGAACAGATATAATGGCCTGGAATCACCCCTCCAAGAACCTAATGTACACAACACATTCGTGGATAGGCCATCGTATCAAGATTTCCCATCATCGCGATTGCCGGATCCGATGTCAACCGATATTAAGCAAGTTAATCCTCTTCTAGGTCCTTACGTCAGTCCACTCATTCCTTTTAAAATTCCACTTTTCTCAACATCCTTACATTACCCTGTACCACATGCCGGATATATTCCAGCAAACATTTTATACCCTCCTCTTAGCTCGACAAAATCTTCAACGCCTATAGAAAGTGAGTAAAATATTGCCTTACAAAATATGAAGATATAATATTAATATTGTGTTTGTGGATAAAAATTACTGTATTTGTCACTCAGAACAACCAGATACACAACTATCGGATAAAATAAAAGAAGACGAAGTATCCAGTTCTGAAGAAGCTTTTAAAGCTGATAGTCAAATAGATGATAACAATAAACCAGGTAAGCTTCACTGTAACCGAAACTAATTTCGAATTTTGTGGCAACTGACGAGCTATTAAAGTCCTACTTTTATGCCTAAGTTGACCTTTTTGTTACATAATACTGAATTCAATATCTAGTTTCCGATTTAAAATTGCAATTGTAAATTATAAAAATAAAATTTACATACGACAACGGCGTGCAGTCGTGTGTCAAATTACTGTGTTATTACTAACAATACGGACTGACTGACTCATGCTAAGGATCTGCGATCGCCACCTTGCGACCAAAAATAAGGAAGAAGAGGACAAAATGGCCTTGAGTTCAAATTAAGTCTGAGAATACTATTAGTAGGTACTAAGACAAAATTGAAATATGCCAATTTCAGTTTAATACCGAGTAACGTTACCTCAAATGTACCGAATAACGTTACTTACATCGCGAGAATTAAAGGCATCTATATAAGGAAAATTTTCCGCGATGGAAAAGCTTACACGTATTTATTATTAAGATTGTTAATATAATAACTGTGCTTTATTCAAAATTATAATAATTAATGATATTAATTTAATGGATTCAGTTTGAATGGATGGGTATCAAATATTTGGAGCTATAGAGATTTATTTGATAAAGCTCATTTTTGCTTTTCTTTGAGAATCTATCAATAGAATCTATATAAGCAAAAATATTTTTCCACCGCGATAAACTTGAAAACTACTGGACCGATCCTCAGGATCATGACTATTTGATCGCGAATTATATATAGATGGTTTTAGGCTTTTTCTTTGGTTGCGAGTGGACGGACCGGGGATTAGTCCGCCACCCGCAGAAAAGCCGGCCGCGTGAGGGCGACCCCCTAGAAAAAAATGCTATTGCATTTATCAGGTTATCTTTTGGTATTGGTCATTACAGTTTGTAGAGGTATGGGCCGTGTGCTTTTATGCATAATTTTTTCAAGGAAGCGTAGATTTTTCTCAATTTCTATTCCGTTCAATAACTAATACCACCATTCACGTCACCAGTCTGTTTTATGTACTTCAGGTTGAAGGCATGGAACGGAGAGTCAACGAATGTAAGATAAAATTCGATGTTTGTTATTGACTTCTATCTACGAGATAATATAAATGACAATATAATACCTATGCGGCGAACATAACCTATATGTATATATTGTAATATATTACACTTTTATAGTATACCCATATTATGATTTATATTAAATAATTATTCAAAAAATATAAGTATGTACGTTAAGAAAAAATGTTTAAACTGTTAGATACTTATATGATATATGTATTTTGCATGCATCTTAACTTGAAAGGTACCGTAATCGCAGTAGCAGTGTTTCCACTTTTAGGGATTTCGCCCTTTTTTAGAGCGAAACTACTAATTTAAAATATGGCTTAGGGCTATTTAATATTTTAGGGATTTAGGGTAATTTCGGGTAAAGTTAAAAATAAAAATAGCAACACTATTTTATCATAGAATTTGCCGACCACAAACAATGGTTACCCTCAATGGATCCCCATGGTTCCCCGTAATTAGGCACTTTGTGTTCTTACACAGACACAGAGCGACGATAGTAGAATTTTAAATTAATATATTGCAGTGTTTACTTGTCGATATTTGAGTGCTACCAACTAAAAGCTAATATAGGAAAATTGTCCATTGGGAAGTCTGGCTGGAGAGGCCTCGGTACGGTGTTCGAGTCGTCAAAGCCTTCCGGCCGGTGCTGATGGAGTGGTTAGATCGGGTAGACAGGGTGCTCTCCTTCCGACTGGTGCAGGTATTGACGAGTCTAGCATAAGTAACTACGCCTAATACACCTACTTACGATTTAGTCGGCCAACTTACAGTTGTATGTCTGTGGCCGCTCTAAAACTACAACCTGATAGTGGACAGACAGACAACACTGCGCAGTAGTCGCCCTTTCCATGTGCAAATATTTGCCGATCCAAACCTGTCCACGAGACGCAATCAATGCTCCCGTTCCCAACAATCGCCTAAATAGATATTGACAAGCAGCTTCACCTCCATAAGGGATATTCGCTAAGTAAATTTGTACCTACCAAAGACACATACAGCTAGCTATCTACAGTAAATGTAGAAATTAAAAATGTGGAAGCTAATGTATTAATTCGCAGTAGCCCATAACTTGAGTAATTTAAAACTATAAACATAAACAGTCGTTTTCTAATTACATAAATATAACAAATTGAGAATAGATAATTAATATGTTTCTTTCGTTCTTTGACTTACTATACATATTTAATGTATAGTAATATATAAAATAGTTATAGTAATATATAAAATTATTTTACAGATTTCACAAGCGAACAACCTGCTTCACCCGCTAACTTAGTAACAACATTACGGGATAAAATAAATGTAATAGAAATGCCTTGTGGACTCGCAAATCAGAAATCAGAAATAACAACCAAGTTAAAAAGATATGAAGAAATGTGTGACCCAGCCACTAACGTGTTAGTGGCTTCTGTAAAATGGCTACACGGAGTTGGTTCATTCGTCCATATGAAACCTACTGAACAAATTCATTTGTTGCGTAATAATTGGAAAGAACTGTTCATCTTAACTGCTGTAGAATACTCCTTTCAATTCGATGCTGGTACGTAATTTATGTGACAACAATCAGTGTAATGCTCGCAATATCTTCAAACATAATTAACTGTTTGAATTGTAATTGTGTTACAGAAAAAGATGTGTCATATTTAAGCTATAAGGAATCCTATGTTAAAGAGGAGCTAAAAAAGCTCATAAGCCTTTTAAAAAAAATATCTATGTGCAAATTAGATAAATCAGAGTACGATTGGTTGAGATCTGCGCTACTCTTTCGCACAGGTAATAAATTGGTTTTGACAGTACTTACAATAAAAAGCAATTATGTGAGAAACTAAGGAAACTTTATAAAACATGTATATATACATACATATATATTCTGTTTTGGACGGGGTGAAAGAAAAATGACGTTCAAAATTTGTGTGGACTCTATGTTTTAACACCTTTGGACCGACTGAACTCATACTTTAAGCTTCAATTTATCGTTTTAGATAGCACACCCATACTGCGTGACCCATTTTTTCATTTTTTAATCCCCTGCCCCTCTTTCTGACCACTCGTAAGTAGTATACGGCCAAGTCACAAATTAATTCAAGCGTGGTATTTTTGAAGAGCCGTCCCTCATTGTACAGGTCACGGTACATTCCTTATCTTCTTTATGTTAATAAAACAAATTGAAAAAATATGATTTTTTAATTGGCAAATATTATCGTAGTAGAATAAAGCAAGAAATATCATACATTTTTTTAGAAAAATAAATAATTAAATATTAGAATTCGGTGTCTAGAGAACTTTGCAACTGATTATATCGCAATAGTATAGGATCCCGCTATACAACGACCTTCACCGAGATGCTTATTTGATGAAACTTATTTTTTATGTAATTTAATAT
Organism: Lymantria dispar; assembly: GCA_032191425.1. NCBI lineage: Eukaryota > Metazoa > Arthropoda > Insecta > Lepidoptera > Erebidae > Lymantria > Lymantria dispar. Next base: position 19,793,607 of record CM063440.1, read on the forward strand.
GTCAATAAATATATTGCATATGGGTTGCCTAACAAATTTTAGTCCAGAGTATGATTAATTAATAATTAAAAAAAAAATTTTTTTTGAACATTGCACCGGTTTGATTATTAGACAAATTCTATACCAATCGAAAGTATGAAGCCCATAGAATATGCAAACGTTAGATTGCCTATTCTTCTCCAATCACAACTCTCGTGTAGCCAGGTATAAACAGATAAATCGATACTAGCATTTTGCACTGGTCTGATTGACGTTTGCATTTTCTATGGGCTTCATACCATTCATCGATTGGTATAGAATTTGTCTAATAATCAAACCGGTGCAATGTACCTACATAAAAAAAAAATAATGAATCATACTCTGGACTAAAATTTGTTAGACAACCCATATGCAATATATTTATTGACATATTAAATTACATAAAAAATAAGTTTCATCAAATAAGCATCTCGGTGAAGGTCGTTGTATAGCTTGACAGTCTCTCGGCGGTCGCCGTGCGCGACGCATACTATTTATGCATGTATCTTAATATTTACCTGCATTCGCGCGCGTAATTAATAATGAGTCGTGATAATAGTGTTATACCGATACCTACGGACTTACAATGTTCTAAGTGCAAAGTAGTTATAAATGAAGCACTTGCTTTTATAAGCAATAAAGTGGACGTGTTACCGGAAACGGCAATTTTAGAAATTTGTTTGACTGCATATTCCGGTGATGAAATCGAAGTGGCTCGTAATATTGCATACAAGATGTTGGCACCTACCAAAAAGTTTATGAGGAGAAAGGATGGTGGAGAACAGAAAAGCATTCTAGAGATGGTGAAATTAATAAAAGAATTTGACCCTGATGGCTTACCGAATTTTGTGGCAAAAGATCTTAACAAAATACCCCCCGTATCGTTTAATTATATAGATTCGACATCGTTTTTAAAAGAAATAGCAATTTTAAGGAATGATGTGGCTATTATCAAAGCTGAGAAGCAGACAAGGAGCGACAGCTCCAGCAGTGTAAGCGAAATTGAGGGACTAAAAGCAGAGGTCGCAGAGGTAAAATCATTACTGAAGGAATTGCAACACCATATTAGAAACAGTAGCAAGTGTATACAACAGTTCGATATTGTCGAACTTAATACGCAACAGGAGGAAAAATGTAATGTAAGGCAATCTATTGCATGTGAAACGCGTAAACGAGATAGTGCTAATAAAAATAAGTCGTCGAGTCGCATTTCGCCTGCGCCGGGCACATCGAGTAAACAAAGCGTGATGCGCTCACCGTCGCACGTAAGCTCTCCTAGGAAGGGGCAATCAGCTGTCGCTATGCATACTCACGTACCGCTATATCGAGATATTGTTATCAGTTCTAACGTATTGCAAGCGCGAGAACGTAGTACGGCGGAAAATGATGATCGAAATGAGGCAAGTTTTATAACAGTGGAACGTAAGAAACGGAAGAGAATATATAATATGATTGGGACCGCGAAATATTCGAATAAATTGCAGATAGCGGACTTAACATCTAGTATTTACATTTCTCGATTGAATAAAACAACTAACTTAGACGACGTGAAGGATTATTTAAAAGAAAAAGGCGAAGAATGTTCTAAAATAGAATTATTGACTCAAAAACATGAAACTGACTTTTGTTCTTATAAGCTGACAGTACCAAGGCGTAAATTGGATATATTTTTAAGTAATGATTTTTGGCCAGAGGGTGTAAAATTTAGAATGTTTCGCGATTCCGCGCCGAGAGGAAATAAGCATTTAAAACAATAATATGGATAATACAACATCTAAAATAATAATATCATCTTTTAATTGCAAGAAAATTAAGAAATCAGTTAATACTATATTGGATTTGACCACCAGCTCGCATCTTATAGTATTGCAAGAGACATGGCTATTGGAACATGACCTAAATTTCGTTCATAATATTAATAACCTATTTGGATATGTGGCAAAGTCTTCGGTGGATTCCTCCGAGGGTATACTTCGTGGGCGGCCTTACGGTGGACTCGCCATCATGTGGAACAAGACTACATTTCCCAACGTGGTTCCTTTAGTGTGTTTGAATAAAAGAATTCAGGCTATTCGTGTGGGTGTGAACGCAAGTGCCTTTGTATTAATTAATATTTATATGCCAGTTGATAAAAGTGAGAATGTAGAAGAATTTACGCAGTGCTTAGCCGAGATAAATGCGATTATTGAAGAGTCCGAAGTCCAAGTGGCTTATATCATGGGAGATATGAACGCGCACCCGGGAGCGAGGTTTGGCAATCAATTAGCTAAATTTTGTGATGAGATGTTATGGGAGTGGGCGGACTGTAATATATTTGGTAGGGAATCTGATACATATACATTTCAATGTGTAGCGAGTGGTAGTAGAAGGTGGTTGGATCATTGTATCACTACAAAAGCTGCTTGGAGCACTGTGGTGGGCGCTCGAGTCATACACGACGTAAGTTGGTCTGACCATCAACCCTCTGAGTATTGAGTGTAATATTTCGGGGATCGCATTGGGTGTAGCCAACTCCTATAAGCCTGACTCATTAAGGTTTATTAAATGGGGTGAGCGAACTCTTAGCCAGATTAATGTGTATAGTAAGTTTTGTTATGATAATTTGAATTTAATTTCGCCCCCAAATACATGCAACTGTCAGAATATTTTAAATTGTACTCATTTACAGAATTATTACGATTATATAGATAGATATTATACACATATAACAGATGTACTGCAGAGTGCAGCTATTGTAAGTTCTGGTTCATGTGAAATAAAACGTTATAATAGGGTGCCAGGTTGGAACTATCACGTTGCTGATAGTCACAAAAAAGCTAGGTTTTATTTTGAATGCTGGACGGTTTCTGGTAGGCCTTCTAGTGGCATAGAATATGAAAATATGCGCAATAGTCGAGCAGTATTTAAAAATAAGCTTAATTGGTGTCAGAGAAATGAAGAAAGTATTAAAATGAATATTCTGGCTACACATAAAAGAAATAAAAACTTTATAAAATTTTGGAATGCAACAAAAAGACTAAAATACAAACAAAGCTTACCTATTTCAGTGGACGGCTGCCAGGAACCGCTAAAGATCGCCGAGTTATTTGTACAAAAATTTAAAGTAGAACCCCTACCCCTCAAGGAGTATGTGCGCGACACTGAGTTTTGTGTCAACAATGACGTCATAGAATTTACCCGTACGGACATTTTAAAGGTTATATTAAATATGAAACGTGGTAAGTCACCGGGACATGATGGGCTCAGTCTCGAGCACATACTCTATGCTAGTGATGAAATTTATACACACCTATGTCATCTTTATAATCTGTGTATTAAATATGGGTACTTACCTGAAGCACTGATGCATACTATAGTGGTTCCTGTTATAAAAAATAAGACAGGTGACCTTAGCTCTGCGTCCAACTATAGACCGATTTCGCTAGGTACAATTATAGGCAAAATTTTGGAGCGTCTCATTCATCCTGAATTGATTAAAAAGATTAAAATCGATGACGCACAGTTCGGTTTTCGTCCCGGTCTCTCTGCAGATGACGCTATCGCAAGCCTCAAAGGCACCGTCAGCTATTACCCGGCGCGTAACACGTCTGTCTATGGATGTTTTCTGGACCTTAGTCGCGCATTTGACCTAGTAAACTATGATGTCCTCTGGGAGAAGTTACTGGTGTCTCAGGTGCCTAGCCGGATAGTTAATCTGTTGAGATTCTGGTACGGAGGCCAAACTAACAGTGTTAGATGGGGGGACGCGATGTCTAGTAAATATAGGCTTGACTGTGGTGTCCGCCAGAGAGGGATTACCTCTCCGGACCTATTCAACCTCTACGTGAACGGACTGATCGAGGAGCTGCGGAGCACTCGGGTTGGATGTCACATGGGCAATGTCTGTGTGAATAACTTGAGCTATGCTGACGATATGGTGCTCCTCAGCCCCTCGGTCAAAGGGTTGAGGAAGCTGCTTTCGGTCTGTGAGCATTATGCTGGTGCTCATGGTTTGAAATATAATGTTGCCAAAACCGAAATGATGGTCTTCGCGGCGGGCCGGGGTCCGGGCAGGATACCCGAGGTATATTTGAACGGCACAGTGGTTAGCACTGTTAAGCAGTTTAGATACTTAGGGCACTTACTGACTGAAAGACTACAGGATGACAGGGACATTGAGCGGGAGCGGAGGGCCTTTGCTGTCAGAGGCAACATGCTCGCTCGCCGATTTTCGAAATGCAGCGTGGACGTAAAGGTAACATTGTTCAAGGCGTATTGTTTGGGCATGTATACGTGTCAATTGTGGACAACGTTCACGCAAAAGGCAATGGGCAGAATCAGAGTCCAATACAATAATGTATTTAGGGCTCTGATGAAATTACCATGGCACTGCAGTGCGTCGGGCATGTTCGCTGACGCAGGGGTCCCCGACTTTTTTGCTATAATTAGATCACGCGTTGCCTCTTATTGGGATAGACTGCGCTGCTCATCCAATAGGATACTTGTGGCTATCTTTGACGACATAGGAAGCCCATTGTTTAAAAGATGGATTTCTGTTCACATGGACCAAAACAGAAAGTGACTCAGCATAATATGTGCAATGGAGATATTTATTATTATTATTATTTTATATATATATACACCTATATCTAGATTTTAGACACCCCTTTACAGTGTATTTGTAGTGTAACTTTAATTAATTTTATAAGATACCTTTTATGTGACTATTGTATTGACTATTGTATATGGGTTTTTATGCCTGAAATAAACGATTATTATTATTATTATTATTATTATTATTATAGCGGGATCTTAGACCACAACTCTGTGTAACCACGTATGTTGTTGATGTTGAATTTGCTTCCACATTCATATTCATATTCCACATTCGCATTTTTTGTCTAGGAGACTCCTAGAATGTAACTGCCTCCTGAGGCCAACACTCCTAGTAGGAGACTCCTAGAATGTAACAGCCATCTAAGGCCAACAGTCCCACTAGGAGTGTTGGCTTCATTCTTACGTGAAATAGTTGTGAGCGCGAAATAGTAGGGCGTTGCCGAGGCCAATGTAGGAATTCTCAATTAGATTTATTTATTACTACGCGCTGCGGCACGGTTTCACACCACGACGACGAGAATTGGTCTATATATGTGCTGGGATCTGTTCTGTCGTGATCTCGTCGAGAGTGAGTCTCAGCCTAGAGACTTCGAGGTCCGGGACGAGGTGCAGTTGGCCGCGGCGGCCACTAAGGTATTTTGGTGTGGTTTATTTTTATATAGGTACTAACACATAACACATAGATTTATATTTCTAAGGGTGGGAGATGGTTAGCACACACGCCGCGAGCCGTCCATGCCGTCCTGGGCGACGATAAGACGGTGCGCGGTCCCATAACCTAACATATTCCCTCCCCTTCGACATTTAGCCGACCATCGATACCGAGTTCCTTTTCGTCCGTGGCCAGCCTGGCAGGTAGATTGCTAACCCTGATGACTCTTTCATAATAGAACATTATTCTAATGTAATTTTATTGCTGTGCGAAAGTTCAGTCTTATTATTAATTAGAATATTTAACTAAGTAATTAGGTAGATTATGACGAATTTATTGGATAGTTCCCTGTTCTCATACATACATATATATTGAATTAGTGGTTCAAATGAAAGTACATATTTTATATTAAATGTAACTTTTTTGCGATAGAAGGAATGCGTTGCGATACTTGCATTTTTTATCTTTATTCCTTGTAATTTTTATTTCTAGGTATTTCTTCTGTTAGCTTTTCGGATACTATTTCTGGCATCAACTAATGACATTCTCAAAGCCACTCCGTGTGTGTGGACTATTCCTCGGAGACCCTGATGTAACAATCTTTGAGATATTAGAATATTCAAACCTTTTCAGATTAATAAAAATACGGATGCCGGTACTTCTAGTACTTCTAAAGTCGACATTAATTAGGTACGTGTAAACTACGTGTGGATTGGTGAAAATTGGACTAAAGTAACTGAAATTTCATATCAATTCACAAGTTTGTATACTTGTGAAGTTTATATATATCTAGAAAAGCAAGTATAACTTGTATATATATACGTGATTGGGTATATTGTAGTTTTCCCATGTTTTATAGGTTAAACACTAATTATGGTCAAAATTATATTATAATTTCAAAAATAAATAGCAATCAATTTTATAATATTGTTAAATTAACTCGTTGATCACATATTTTTTCTCGAACCGCTGTACTACTTCTATGAATACGATGATGACATTGAGCAAGATAGAGATATACTTGTTCGATGGACAACGACTATACTGATTTGCAGTGGGGGATGATGAGTTAGTGTGGTTGCGGTACGTTTATGAGCTCGGTCGTGAGCTGCTGCCAAATTACGAGGGGCCCAACAGAAGGTGAAGATTCAAAATCTTCGTGACAACGTCTTATAATTCGATGGAGTCGGCTGCACACACGAAAAAACATGACGTATGCGGCGTTACCTCGCTCTGAGGCGTTCCATTTAAGGCTTGATCCATACAAAATATCTATTAAACAAATAAAATTAAAATTTTCTTTTGAAAAATGAAACCATTCCATCAGTATTTTCTTATGACGTTGTCACGTTCAACTATCGTCAGTAAACCGACTTTACAGACAACCGATTTTTTAATACACAACTCGTTTGTGAACCTTCCTCCAACAAGTTCAAACTAGGTATATCCATAATTAGGTTACTCCAGTCTTAGTTCTTAATTTATTTGGGTTAAAGGTCCAAATTACGAAAAATACGTCGCCGCGTCAGGAGCTCAAGGTTAGGTCGATTTTTTTTCTCACATGTTCTAAGATCATAAGGTTTTTACGTATATTAGAAAGGACAATGGGCATTGCGGCCCATGAGCGGCCATCAATGAAACTAGTGTCATTTGAAAGGGGAGATCTTTGACAACAAATATTGTTCAAGGAGTACTATGAAATACCGTTTGGGAAAAAAATATAGTTAAAATACTATTATTAAAATACTATTTTTTTTTTCATTATTATTTATGTATCCTAATATTCAATACTTTTTCTATTAGAGGTCTAAGAACCTTTGTTAAAATCGGTCTCGCCATGTTTCATGCGTCAACCAATCAGCGACGAGCGCCGCTCGCACTCGGCGACTCGGCGATTACCGTTATGCTCGAGCGCATAGCGCAATCCATCGTTGACATTTGTTTCGTTGAGTACTGTGCGATTATTATTGTTTGACAATTTCTTTTGACTCTGGCTTGCATATCGGACTTGTTAATATCTATCTTGGTGACTTGTGCTCGTTTTTTTGGACTTTTTTTAAGCAGATTCCTATAACAATGGCAGATAATCGCCAAGTGTGTATTTTATGTAATCGATCCGTGATAAACAGAAGAAAATACGAAATAACCCGTGCTCGGTTTGAAGAACATCCCGCTGTAGGCCAATATATCTTTGAAGCTCTTACCTCTGAACATCAGGTAAGTACATCAAATGAAATCATTATTTCTTAGTTGTCACGTCAACAATATAGTACTGTTTAACTTGAGGTGGTCACAGTGTTTTAACTCTCGCGCATTGAGATTACATTTCGCTGTAAGTAGTAAGTAAACTGTTACCGACGCGGCGACGTTGTCGTTCCGTTTGATCCACGGGGCGAGAACGGGATAGAAGTATCGGTATTTACGTATGAGTAAGCGAGATAATTAATACTGCTTAGGCAATCGAGTAAAATATTTTTCTTTATATTTCGCTTTGTTTGAACAGCGTTCAATGAAAATAACTAAGCGTTTTAACTAATTGTAATACTCTCATTTTCAGATACAATACAATGGTCAGGAGTACATTTGTCGACCATGCTGGCAACGGGCAGAAAGAGCTGCGCAGCCAAGAGAAGACCGTCCACACGAATGTGTATTACATATTGAAGAATATTCAAGACTCCCTAATACAGCAACGCGTTGTATGTATGAAAACTGCAGACGAACGGATCTCCGAAGGATTCCGGATAACATTAAAGTGACATTCTTGATTCATTTTAATTTTTATATTCCAAATAGTGCAAGAGTTTGCGATCATCATTTGGTATCCAATGATTGGGATCAAATAATTGACAGCCCTAATTTGCTCCACGACTTCAATGCCACACATTTTGTGCATATCATGAGCCTCATGAAAATCGCGGTGCTTCGAGGATCTATACTAGATTTTGATAATATAGATGACATGGACCCAAATGAAGTATACATCCGATTAGGCGTTAGTCGAGACCAATTTATGAATATTTTGGAACAAACTCCTTCATTGTCGAACGTATCAACACGCCCGAAAACATCTTTGGCATGCTACTTAATGAAACTGCGAAGCGGTGAAGCAAATGAAAGGCTGGCAACGCTTTTTAATATGAGCCGTAGAACCCTAGAACGACATTTAACGTTCGCCAGAGACTCTCTTTTACTGGACTTCGTTCCCCGGCATCTTGGTTATGATCATCTCAATAGAATTGATGTAGCTAACCGAAACCTACAAGTTCAAAATGCAATTTTTGGAAATGCAAATGCCTTAAACAGAAAGGCAATTGTGATAGCAGACGCCTACGAAGTCTACACAAATACACGAATTTGTTGAAACCGTTTTTAATAGTGTGCTGCGATGGCCACATTTTAGATGCCTTTGGGCCATATTCAGCCATAGAATCAGATGCACAAATAATGAAAAATATGATTGACGACGAAGGAAATCCTTTCCATTGGTTTTTTGAACATGGAGATGTGTTCATCTTAGACCGTGGGTTTCGCGACGTAATCGACGACTTACATGCCTATGGTTATGAAGCTCACTTACCGAAAACAAAAAATCGAGACGAAGATCAATTGACGACAAAACAAGCGAATAAGTCTAGGTTGGTTACTATGTGCCGCTGGGTTGTTGAAGTTATAAATGGTTGGTTCAAACGCGATTTTAAACTATTCCGACAAGACTTTTTCAATCGTGCTTTGCCTCATATGATGACAGATTTTAGAATAGGTGCTGCATTATTGAATGCTTGCAGAGAACCATTGTCAGATAACGTTCACGCTGAAACATTTATAGAAGTTATAAACCAAAGAGTGAACCAACCAAATAACCTAGCAGAGTATGTCCTAGCCAACAACCTTAATCGTAGACGGGCTAGATTCGATAGCATTACAGGAAACCAACCTAACATAAGTGATTTTCCTTTGCTGACTGAGGACGATTTAACCATTTTTGCACTTGGTACATACCAAGTGAAGCTAGCCCGCAGCTATTATGCGGAGCATGTGCGACAAGGTCTCTATAATATAGAAACGTATAGGGACCCCGATGTTACAGGCCTAGGCAGGTGCGGCATCACAGCAACAAATGTTTGGCTGCTAAGATGTCGAATACAATCTAGACATACTAGGTCAAAAATATATTATTCGTACATTATAGTAGATAGAGAGAAAAGCGGCAGAGAAGCCATAGAAAACTACTATTGCAGTTGTCTAAGCTGTAAGCGCACTCTTGGTTGCTGTGCCCACATTATGTGTGTAGTGTGGTATTTAGGGTGGGCGAGAAACCAAGAGGAAGATATCCGTTTACCAGCTCATTTTTTAAACGATATTATTGTAGACGACAATTGAATCCCATCATTTTCTTTTTTTAAAGGAATACTAGCATTATATACGAGCATTGTATATGTGTCTGTCAATAAATCGATGTATTTAATAACCAATTAACCTTTAGTTTTATTTAATCCATCATTATCTTATACTTAGACATGCATTACGTTTTATCATTTACGTACTTTCGGTTTAATTAATTCGATTTTTTTATATGATCAACGCTTTATAACTTTTTATCTAAACAAGTTGCCGAAATAATTTTTTGCAGTCTTAATATATACATAATTGTCGACTAAAAAATATATAGGACAGATGTGGCCGCCGATGGGACAAGCGCCATACATTTTTGCCCATTGTCCTTTAATGAGATTACGCGCTTATGTAGTATGAAGATAATGGAACCGGCGTATCCTGTTCGCAATTTTTAATTCGTACTGGTTATATAACGATGTTTGATCTTTAGACAAGTACACATCTTTATATATGTATAAATTTCTTGCGTACGTGTGTATGTCACTGAACTCCTCCTAAACGGCTGGACCGACGTTGATGAAATTTTTTGTGTGTGTTCAAGGGGATTCGAGAATGGTTTACATTCACAATTACACTCTTGGACCCGGTAGATGGCGCTATTGTCGATTTCAAGGATAATTCCTTTTATTTTATTTGAACAGAACAACGTCTGTTGGGTCAGCTAGTTTGAAATAAAACTATTCATAAAGATTTTGCGTTTATATTTGTTTTCTATCTCACGAGAGACTCTTCTTAGTGCTATCCCCACATGGTCTTTCCAATGATGGGCATTACTTGTATGCAAATATGCAGGTGATGTATGTCCTGGAATAGAAGAATTTATGCCCTAATGTGGATTGTTGTATAAAAATGAATTTAGTTCTGGGGCAGCTTTTGTAATCTTATATCTTTAAACGAGCAATTTGTGTATATATATATATATATATATATATATGTATGTATGTATATATCATATATATATATATATACAGGCTGTATCAGGTTATGAAGCAACTGTTCGAGTATGTTGTAGTTTAACGGTCATAGATCGTAATTAGAATGTACATTACAGTTTAATTAAGTTCGAAACGTCGCGCAATCATAAATCAAATACAAACGCGATATAATCCGTAAAAGTAGTTTTATTTACAATGTGTAGTGCTCGCGTAAACATCAGATATCAACTTTACATGTCTCTAAATCCTTAACGAATCGATATTTTTCGTTCAAGTTTTTTCATGGGTTCCTACCACCATATATATATATATATATATGGTGGTATATATATATATATATATATATATATATATATATATATATATATATATATATATATATATATATATATATATATATATATATATATATATATATATATATATTCAGCATCTGGGAAACGGCTCCAACGATTTTGATGAAATTTGGCATTTTTTTTATTGTGGGTGGGTCGCGGTCGGCGCGCCTCCGCTCCACTCCGTCCGGGGCGACAGAGGGGCTTAAGCACGCAACTCCCGCGACCCACCCAAAAACCACGTCGCCTTCGTCGTTGGGCCGACCACTGGAGCAGCGTTAACTTGTCGTCAGTGGTCGGCCCGACGGAATACCCCTAATTGGGGTGCCCTCCCATCCACCGACGTCCCCCCCTCGGGGGGGGACGTCGGTCTTTCCTCACGCGGTCGGCCTCTCAGCGGGTGACAGACTAATCCCCGGTCACGTCACCCGCGGCCTCAGCTAGGGCGGCATGAGGCGCAGATAGTTGCGCCTACGCCGCCCCAGTCGCCGGCGGCGGATCTCCTCATCGAGGCTGCGCTCCTCGCGCAGGCGATCCGCCGCCTCCTTCCGCGAGATCACTGTCTCGCAGAAGGCTGCGACCGCGTCCCAATTCCCGACGCTGTCGACCATCGCCCTAGCGATAGCCGGCAGCGTCAGGTCCGTACCGATGATTGCGACGAGTTCACAGCGCTGCACTACCCAAGCCCCGCAGGCCTCGAGCGTATGGCGCGCCGTGTCCTCGTCGCAATCGCAGTGGTGGCAGGACGGTGTACTCTCCCTCCTAACGACCTTGTGCAGGTATTTGGCGAAGCACCCATGCCCCGTCAAAACCTGCACCAGTCGGAAGGAGAGCACCCCGTGCCGCCTTTCCAACCACTGCATCAGCTCCGGCCGGAAGGACTCCACGGTTCGCACCCCAAACCGAGGCCTCTCCAGCCGGACTGGCCAACGGGCAATGACGTCTCGGCGGGCGTCGACGCGCCAGGCGGTGAGATCCCTTAACGAGACCACACTGCCTTCCGCTCGCACCCCCGTCACCCGCCGATATAGTCCGGCGAGCATCTCCGCCTCCAGGTCCCACGGGGGAGTCCCGGCCAATAGGCACGCTGCCTCCGTCGCCACCGTGCGGTATCCGCGGATGGCCCTGACCGCCATGACCCTCTGTGGTCGCCACAGAAGGGCCCGGATGCCCCTATCGCGCGGTGCTGAATAGGCTACGCGCGCAGGGCCCTCCCCTCACCGAGACTCTCCAGCCCGGCCTTCTCACCCGGGTCATCGAGGACCTGTTCCCGCGGCGGGCGGAACACACGCCCCCGGTCATGGCTCCACCAGACACTGACCGGGAGGTCGATGACGACAGTGTTCCGCCCATCACGGAACCCGAGATGGGGGTGGCGGAGACGCGCATGCGCGCAAAGTCTACCGTCCCCGGGCCCGACGGTATTCCTAACCGTGTGCTAGCCCTGGTCCTCGAACACCTGGGACCCCGCCTCAGGGGGCTGTTCGACGCGTGTTTAGCGTCCGGACAGTTCCCTGGGTGCTGGAAGGAGGGAAGGCTGGTGCTCCTGCCGAAGCCGGGACGGTCTCCGGAGTCGCCTTCGGCCTACAGGCCTATCGTGCTGCTCGATTACACGGGCAAGCTACTGGAGAGGGTGGTAGCTGCCCGCATCGAGCGGCACCTCGTCGGCACGGGGCCCGATCTGTCGGACGCCCAGTTTGGGTTTAGGAGGGGTCGTTCGACGATCGCGGCTCTGTTGCGCCTGAGAGCCGTGGCGACTGAGGCCGTCACCGGCGGGGGAGTGCTGTTGGTGGTGTCCCCAGACATCACCAACGCATTCAATAGTCTGCCATTCAGCTGCATCAGGGAGGCGCTCCGGTATCACGGGGTGCCAGTTTACCTGAGGCGGCTAGTGGCAGACTATTTTGAGGGGCGCAGCGTCCTCTGCACCGACCGAGCAGGGGACGTTTTGCGAACGCCCATGACGTGCGGTGTCCCACAGGGGTCGGTCCTCGGACCCACCCTGTGGAACATCGGCTACGACTGGGCGTTGAGGGGGAGCCTCCCGCCCGGGCTGGGCGTGATTTGTTACGCCGGCGACACGCTCGTCACAGCCCGCGGTGGGACGCTAGAAGAGACGGTAAGCCTGGCGACCTCTGGTACCGAGGAGGTCGTCAGGCGGATCGAGGCGTTGGGGGTTGAGGGTCGCCCTGGACAAGACGGAGGCCCTCTTGTTCCATGGGCGCCATATGAGCCCTCCCATCGGCGTCTCGATCACCGTCCACTCGGTCGACATCAGCATCCGGGCCCATATGAGGTACTTGGGCCTGGTGCTCGACGGGCGATGGTGGTTCCGGGAACATTTCCGCAGGCTCGCTCCACGGCTCGTCGGCGCGGCGTCCGCCCTATCGTGGCTTGCCGAACGTGGGCGGACCGAGCGCTGCGTGCCGACGGCTGTACGCGGGGGTCATCCCATATCTATTTATTAAACCGGTCGATAGCCCTGTACGGCGCACCGGTGTGGGCGGGGTCCATGACCATCCGACTTAGGGCCCTTCTGTGGCGACCACAGAGGGTCATGGCGGTCAGGGCCATCCGCGGATACCGCACGGTGGCGACGGAGGCAGCGTGCCTATTGGCCGGGACTCCCCCGTGGGACCTGGAGGCGGAGATGCTCGCCGGACTATATCGGCGGGTGACGGGGGTGCGAGCGGAAGGCAGTGTGGTCTCGTTAAGGGATCTCACCGCCTGGCGCGTCGACGCCCGCCGAGACGTCATTGCCCGTTGGCCAGTCCAGTATATATATATATATATATATATATTCAGCATCTGGGAAACGGCTCCAACGATTTTGATGAAATTTGGCATTTTTTTTATTGTGGGTGGGTCGCGGTCGGCGCGCCTCCGCTCCACTCCGTCCGGGGCGACAGAGGGGCTTAAGCACGCAACTCCCGCGACCCACCCAAAAACCACGTCGCCTTCGTCGTTGGGCCGACCACTGGAGCAGCGTTAACTTGTCGTCAGTGGTCGGCCCGACGGAATACCCCTAATTGGGGTGCCCTCCCATCCACCGACGTCCCCCCCTCGGGGGGGGACGTCGGTCTTTCCTCACGCGGTCGGCCTCTCAGCGGGTGACAGACTAATCCCCGGTCACGTCACCCGCGGCCTCAGCTAGGGCGGCATGAGGCGCAGATAGTTGCGCCTACGCCGCCCCAGTCGCCGGCGGCGGATCTCCTCATCGAGGCTGCGCTCCTCGCGCAGGCGATCCGCCGCCTCCTTCCGCGAGATCACTGTCTCGCAGAAGGCTGCGACCGCGTCCCAATTCCCGACGCTGTCGACCATCGCCCTAGCGATAGCCGGCAGCGTCAGGTCCGTACCGATGATTGCGACGAGTTCACAGCGCTGCACTACCCAAGCCCCGCAGGCCTCGAGCGTATGGCGCGCCGTGTCCTCGTCGCAATCGCAGTGGTGGCAGGACGGTGTACTCTCCCTCCTAACGACCTTGTGCAGGTATTTGGCGAAGCACCCATGCCCCGTCAAAACCTGCACCAGTCGGAAGGAGAGCACCCCGTGCCGCCTTTCCAACCACTGCATCAGCTCCGGCCGGAAGGACTCCACGGTTCGCACCCCAAACCGAGGCCTCTCCAGCCGGACTGGCCAACGGGCAATGACGTCTCGGCGGGCGTCGACGCGCCAGGCGGTGAGATCCCTTAACGAGACCACACTGCCTTCCGCTCGCACCCCCGTCACCCGCCGATATAGTCCGGCGAGCATCTCCGCCTCCAGGTCCCACGGGGGAGTCCCGGCCAATAGGCACGCTGCCTCCGTCGCCACCGTGCGGTATCCGCGGATGGCCCTGACCGCCATGACCCTCTGTGGTCGCCACAGAAGGGCCCTAAGTCGGATGGTCATGGACCCCGCCCACACCGGTGCGCCGTACAGGGCTATCGACCGGTTTAATAAATAGATATGGGATGACCCCCGCGTACAGCCGTCGGCACGCAGCGCTCGGTCCGCCCACGTTCGGCAAGCCACGATAGGGCGGACGCCGCGCCGACGAGCCGTGGAGCGAGCCTGCGGAAATGTTCCCGGAACCACCATCGCCCGTCGAGCACCAGGCCCAAGTACCTCATATGGGCCCGGATGCTGATGTCGACCGAGTGGACGGTGATCGAGACGCCGATGGGAGGGCTCATATGGCGCCCATGGAACAAGAGGGCCTCCGTCTTGTCCAGGGCGACCCTCAACCCCCAACGCCTCGATCCGCCTGACGACCTCCTCGGTACCAGAGGTCGCCAGGCTTACCGTCTCTTCTAGCGTCCCACCGCGGGCTGTGACGAGCGTGTCGCCGGCGTAACAAATCACGCCCAGCCCGGGCGGGAGGCTCCCCCTCAACGCCCAGTCGTAGCCGATGTTCCACAGGGTGGGTCCGAGGACCGACCCCTGTGGGACACCGCACGTCATGGGCGTTCGCAAAACGTCCCCTGCTCGGTCGGTGCAGAGGACGCTGCGCCCCTCAAAATAGTCTGCCACTAGCCGCCTCAGGTAAACTGGCACCCCGTGATACCGGAGCGCCTCCCTGATGCAGCTGAATGGCAGACTATTGAATGCGTTGGTGATGTCTGGGGACACCACCAACAGCACTCCCCCGCCGGTGACGGCCTCAGTCGCCACGGCTCTCAGGCGCAACAGAGCCGCGATCGTCGAACGACCCCTCCTAAACCCAAACTGGGCGTCCGACAGATCGGGCCCCGTGCCGACGAGGTGCCGCTCGATGCGGGCAGCTACCACCCTCTCCAGTAGCTTGCCCGTGTAATCGAGCAGCACGATAGGCCTGTAGGCCGAAGGCGACTCCGGAGACCGTCCCGGCTTCGGCAGGAGCACCAGCCTTCCCTCCTTCCAGCACCCAGGGAACTGTCCGGACGCTAAACACGCGTCGAACAGCCCCCTGAGGCGGGGTCCCAGGTGTTCGAGGACCAGGGCTAGCACACGGTTAGGAATACCGTCGGGCCCGGGGACGGTAGACTTTGCGCGCATGCGCGTCTCCGCCACCCCCATCTCGGGTTCCGTGATGGGCGGAACACTGTCGTCATCGACCTCCCGGTCAGTGTCTGGTGGAGCCATGACCGGGGGCGTGTGTTCCGCCCGCCGCGGGGAACAGGTCCTCGATGACCCGGGTGAGAAGGCCGGGCTGGAGAGTCTCGGTGAGGGGAGGGCCCTGCGCGCGTAGCCTATTCAGCACCGCGCGATAGGGGCATCCCCAGGGGTCACTGTCGAGACCGTCCAGCATCTCCTGCCGACTGACGTCCTTGGCGGAGCGGACGGCCAGCCTGAAGGCCGACCGCGAATTGCGGTAGCCCTCATAAAGTAGGGACTCCCGCTCCGCGTCGCGATGGCGCCGCCGGCTGCGGGTGTAGGCCTTTCGGGCGCGGATACACGCAGCCTGGAGATCCGCCAGCTCCCGGGACCACCAGTGGACCCCCCTCCTCGGGGGCAGACGCCGTACCCGGGGCATGGCCGCATCGCAGATCTGCGTCAACGCATTGCGGATGCGGCCAGCCTCGGCGTCCACCCCGTCCGACTGGTGGGCAGAGGACAGCCACGAGTATACGATGGCTGTCTCCGCCAGCTGGTCCCGGTCTAAGCGACCCACAGCCCATCGCGGGAACGCAGGACGCCTATCCGCCCCGTGACCCCTGCTGGGCGTCGGGATTGCCAGGGAGACCTCCATCCGGATATACCGGTGGTCCGACAAGGTCTCAACCTCCTCCACGACGCGCCAGCTCCCCACTCGTACGGAGACTCCGGGGCTAGCGAACGAAAGGTCCACTATCGACCTGTCCCGTTGTCGCACGTACGTATGCACCGAGCCCCTGTTCAACAAACAGAGGCCCAGTGCCGCCGCCCACTCCTCGATCGCCTGTCCTCGGTCATCCGTCCTAGGGGACCCCCACGCCACGGACTTGGCGTTAAAGTCCCCCAGGACGAAGACCTAGCGCGATGCCAGTCGCCGTAACGAGGCCTCCATGATGGTGAGGGAGGCCTCGAAATCGGTCACACTCCAATTAGGGGAGAGATAAACTCCGAAGAGCGTAATCTCCCCCCAGTCCGCCGCGACGTATCCGACGTCCCTGTCCCTAAGGATCAGAGACGACGAAGGCCACGACGTGGAGGCGACGATTGCCACGGTGCCATCGGTGCTACCCAACCAGTTGGTCCGGTCGGGCACCACGTACGGCTCCGCGGCTACGGCTACTCCTATCAACCACTCCGCCATGGCTTGCAGGAACACGTCCTGCAAGCCATGGCACCGGTGGAGTGGTTGAGATTGGCCTGGAGGAGACGAAGGGATACGGGGTCCATTAACGGTATCCATCGTCACCTCCTCCGCGCTAACGGGCGATCGGGCCGCGCTCGGAGCGGGCAGTCCCCAGAGCCCATGCGGTGCTTGGCAGGCTTATTGCCCGCTGCACACGCGGGGCAGTGGGGCACCGCAGAGCACGATGCCGCCTGGTTCATTTCATTTGGTTCATTGCCCTGGTTCAGCTTGACCGCAACGGAAACATAGCCCGCTGCAGTCAAAGCAGTTCCTGCATGTCGGTCGGGTATGCCCGACCGCCATGCACTTATAACACCTCGCGGGCCGGGGCTCCAGCACGGTTACCCGCGCCGAACTCCAGCCAACGAGGAGCCTGCCTGAGTCGGCCAATTGCTTGACCGACTCCACTGGGCACTGCACCCAGACAGCACCGACGCCGCCCAGACCAGGGCGGATGGTGCCAATCCGGACGGTGTCCGAGGCACACCCGGTACGCGCCATAATGGCCTCCCGGATGTCCTCCACCGCCACGGAGTCGTCCAGACCCGTGAGGTGCATATCTGCGCACTTGACGGGCCTGGCGATTCGGACTCCATCCTCCGGCCCGAACAGCCCCCTCAGCATCGTGGCCAAACTATCGGCCGTCTTCGCGCCCTCGGCCCCAGGGAACTCGAGTATTCGAGCCCCTGTCCGGGCCTTGCGGGTCCTCGCCTCGACGCCCCCGATGTCGGAGACGTCCAGCTCCCGCTGGGCGCGTCTTAGGACGGCCTCATAGTTCAGGCCCCTCTCAGCCGCCTCAGGCAGTACGGTGATTACCACCGCAGCCGTCTTCGGCGACTTGAGGCCCCTACGCGACCTTTTCCCCTTTCCGCCGGCTCCGGCGGCCACAGCGGCACTCTTGGCCGCCGCTCTCCGCTTTTGGCTGCGTGTCTTCCTGCTACGCTCAGCCACCTGCCAGCCCTGTTCGAGCCTGCCAGCAGCGCTGAGTGCAACAGGCGCAGTCGCGGGTTTGCCGGCCGGCGCCTGCGGTACAATCGCTGGCGCCGGTCACGGCCCGGCCTTGGCGGGAGCCAGCACCTTGCTGGCCTTCTTGGCCCCTTTGGGTCCCGCCGCGGCCGCAGCGTAGCTCACCACGCGGCCACCCTGGCAGGGCAGCGGGGTGGGAGCTAACGCTTGCGGCCGCCTCGCCTTGTCCGCGGCGAGCGGCGGTCGGAGGGGCGGCTCAGGCGGGAGCCTGGCCGCTACGGCCTCGATACGCGCATCCATCATTAGCCCTACTCGGGCTAGGATGACGCGTATCGCCGACTCCGACACGCCATGCACCTCGTCGGGCGGCGGCTCCTCCCCCTTCCGAGGTCTCCCGCGGCCACGAGCCGGCGGAGGGACCACGACGAGGGGAGGCAGCGGTGAAGCTGCGACGGGCGCAGCCGGCGCAGCGGCCGCAACGGGCGCAGCCGGCGCCACGGGCGCAGACGACGGGCTCGCCTTTACCGGCGCAGCCCGTTTCGGCGGCGGGCCCGGCGCCGGCGGCACAGCCGGCACCAGGCGCTCGAATTGAGACCGCAGGTCAGCCATGTCTTTAGCCAACCCGCGGTTCTCCCTCCGCACCACCTCCAACTCCGTCTCCAACTTGCGGTTGCGTTCCCGCAAGCCGGAGACCTCCTTGCTGAGGCGGGCGTTCGCAGCCTGGAGGACCGCCACCTCGCCTTCCCGGCCGGCCAGACCCGGCGTCGCCGGTCTTGCCGCCGCACCACCTCCCTGACCCCCGCGCCCCCGGCGCGCGGTCGCAACTTTGGGGGGAGGCCTGGTGGAAACGCTCCCCTCCGAGTCGGACACAGAGCTGCCACCCTTTCGCAGGGGGCGCTTCCGGTCCCTCGTTGGGGGGCGGGCCTCCTCCCTCTCCCTCTCCCTCCTAACATCTAGGGCCGTCGTCAGAGCCCTTGCCGCAGGAAGCGGCTTGGGCTCCTCAGGGACGCCCCTATCCTCCCTATCCAACCGTTCTGATCCGGACGACCTGCTCTTCCTCATACCGGACCCTTCCTTTCGCCGGCCGATTCTCGGCACCTCGTCTCCAGACGGTACTGCGGCCTTGCCGCCCTCGTCTGTCGACATCCTCGACGCGGCCGTACCCTGTCGCTCCGACGGCCCCACGGCACTGTCGTCCTCGTCCGTCGATAGGTCGTACGCCACGTCAGTCTCCGACATCGGCCCTGCGGCTTTGCTGCCGCCTTCGCTCTTGACGGCTCTGCGGTAAATCCGCCCTCGTCACTCGACAGCTCCGTCTGGCTGCCACTCCTCCTCGCCTCCTTAGACGGTCCTGCGACATTGCCGCCCTCGTCCTGGGTCACACTCTTGTTGCCGTTCTCCTTCCGCGACGGCCCTGCGGTGCTATCATCATCATGCGACGGCTCTGCGGCCACTGTGCCGCCCTCGTCGCTGGGAGCGCTGGTCTCGCGGGGTTCCGCGGCCTCCTGCGCCTCCCGTTCCTTCTTGAGCCGGTTCGCGCGCCGTTTAGCACGCTCGCTGGCTGGAGTTATTGGTGGCCTCCTACGCCTTTTTTTTTTTGGGAGCCCCATGTATCGCCGGACTCACGGCTGGAGCAGAGATTGCCCCCCACCCGATTGGGAGCTGACTGTGCCGGAACTTGGGCGCGACTCCTCGTCGCGCGCAAGCATCGGCACAGCAAGGGACTCCCCGGCCTGGCCGGGACCCTCTGGTGAAGTCTTTACTGTATTGACCTCTGCCATCGTGTTTTGGAAGTTTAAGTCCTCCTTGACTACCACTCTAACGACTGGACGCTTTTTTTTTTCGCGCGCGCTTCTTAACCCACCAGCCATACATCTCCTCGCCGAGGAGCCAAACTTGAGATTGGGGTAATTTTTTATAGGGGTTTTCTTCCCCGCAGTCCACAGACCCCCGGTCCTGACCCCCCTACTCAGGATTACGGTTTGGGCCTTCCGGGTCTGGCCGCTCGCGAGCGACCGACCCGTCACGCCCCCGGGCCGTGACGCAACCGTCCCTGGCGACGGAGTGCCATGAGACACATCCGCCCCATTGACCCCGGGCAAAATCCGCCGTGCGCTCTGCCTTCAGAGTCGGCACGCGGAGACCCCCCCTCCCGCCGGAATCTTGGCCGTCCAAATGGACGTTTCCAGGGTGCACCACGTGGAGGTGCCCCGGCCTCGCACCCCAAATTTGGCATACTAGAGGTTTCGGAGCCAAAAAAAATCGATCTAGCTATGTTTTATTTATAGAAAATGTTGTTTTGTCGGTGTTTGTTTTGCTTCAGATTATGCTCGCTGAAGAGGTGGCGAGCAAGAATGGGAGATAGGTTTCAGAAAACTGATATGAAAGAATAATTATTTAAAATAAAAAGTCTAAGTTTTCATTAAATAGTGGTAATGCACTGATTAATTTATTAGATCTTTAGACAACTTGTGTGTTTTGGCCCCAGGAGACATTTAAATTACCTGCACAGATTCTGTAGTTCTTGAAATATCCACCTATCGTATCAAGTGTCGTGAGTTAGATCCCATGCAGGACAATAATATGCGACCACATGTGTCATCGCACGTTATGTGCAATTCACAAAATGTTGTTCTGAGTCTGGGTGAAGTTTGTGTCCGTTACTTATATATTTCAAAAGTCCCCCGCAATACAAAGATTATTCCCTCAATGCATGTCTTTAAAAAAATCCTTTTAAACATCATATTAGTGTCGCAGTAACAGAATATATTTTAATAAATGCATTAAGTGTCAAATATCTCAAACCTTCCATTAGTTAATCATGGTTGTCGACTGAGCTTTTATCATTTATGATTTGCCCAGTGTGTTGACGGTATTACACTTTGTCGCCACGTTCCCGTGGTAATTATAAAAACTGGCTGAGGCATCATTAGCAGAGTAACTAGCAGCACTCATGGGAAGAAAGGAGACTGAGTGTTGAATTAGTTGAAGTAGCATCTTGAATGATCACGATCATCCTGTTCTTATCCCAATTAGTTGGGATCGAGGCGATACACCAAGTGACCCATTTAGTTCGATCAAATCTGAAGGTGTAAGATCTGTTCTTAGGAGCCATGTCATAGATTTCAGTGACACGAAAACTACATACATAGATTTAAAAAACTATTAATCGAATCGTAACCATTGAAAAATAAAAATTACACTATTTCTATTTGTATAGAGTTTCTGCAGGTCATAAGCAATAAATGAATATGATATCTAAAATAAATAAAATGCAGTTTAATTTCAGTTAAGTAGGCGTTTGAAAGCTCAAATATTTTTTGCAATACACGATTCAACTCCTTTAGGTAACGATTTTGCTATTCCATTTTAAACTTTTAGGACTTTGTGGCTGCTTTTAGATATTCAGAGGTGTAGCAGCTTATATGTACACTTCGTTAAGATTTTTTAATTGATAACTGCCTTCAAAAATGAATTAACCTAGTCAAATGGTCCCCGAGATCGCCTGATTTCTCCCTACTATTGGTGTGGTTGTGTTATGAATAAAATGTACAAAACTAGCTATGTCACCATTAAAGACCTAAAAGCAGCCGTGGCGTCAATTTTAACACAAATTCACACCCAAAGGTGGTCTTTAGCAATTCTGAGGAATGTTGTACTGTACAATATGTTTGTCGTTTCATACCCCTACTTAAATGAATAAGTATAAAAAACAATGCATTATATTCATTTTAGAATATTGTGTTGCCCAATATCATTTACTACTTATGACTGAGACAATCGATATTCAAATAGAATTAATATAAGTTTTAGTTCCCTTACGGTCAGGTTCGATTCTTGATGTGAGTGCAAGTTTTTTTTAAATCTATATGTATAGTTTTTCTTATCATTAACGTCGATGAAACGGTTCTTAAGAACAGATCTTATACTTTCAGACTTGACCATAGTGACCGATCTAAATGGGCCATTGGTATATTCTAAATTAGAATATTAGAATTTCTAAGTGTTGACCAAACGGCATCACATAAAGTTGACCCAGGTCAATGAAAGGCTATCATCTTTTATGACATCCATGAGCAATGTAAGAGTTGGTAATATTCGTAGCCACCACAATACAGCGTCATTTGTTAAATTTATAGATATACTAGCTGACCCAGCGAACTTCGCACCGCCTTTTTCATAATTATTTTGTTTTAGTATTTAACAGTTTGGTTTTAATATTATCCGTGCGGCGACGGAGTAAGAATACAATTCACCACCCGTGAGTGTCGTAAAAGACGACTAAGGGATATACCGCCTTTTCTTATCGATTCCAAAACCTTTTTAATCTAGATCTACATGTAATTATGCTAAAAATGTCGAACCGACGACGGGACGAACGTCAAATGTTTGACAGGTAAGAATTATATTATTAGTATTTTCTCGCAATTTTCCATATTTTCTCACAAATAATTCAAGACCAAAATTAGACAAATCGATCCAGCCGTTCTCGAGTTTTAGCGAGACTAACGAACAGCAATTCATTTTTATGTACAGGGTGTTGTATCTGTTGGTGCCCGCTTATCCTTGAATTTTAGTTTACCTGAGGCGGCTAGTGCCAGTTTACCTGAGGCGGCTAGTGGCAGACTATTTGGAGGGGCGCAGCGTCCTCTGCACCGACCGAGCAGGGGACGTTGTGCGGACGCCCATGACGTGCGGTGTCCCACAGGGGTCGGTCCTCGGACCCACCCTGTGGAACATCGGCTACGACTGGGCGTTGAGGGGGAGCCTCCCGCCCGGGCTGGGCGTGATTTGTTACGCCGACGACACGCTCGTCACAGCCCGCGGTGGGACGCTAGAAGAGGCGGTAAGCCTGGCGACCTCGGGTACCGAGGAGGTCGTCAGACGGATCGAGGCGCTGGGGTTGAGGGTCGCCCTGGACAAGACGGAGGCCCTCTTGTTCCATGGGCGCACTATGAGCCCTCCCATCGGCGTCTCGATCACCGTCCACTCGGTCGACATCAGCATCCGGGCCCATATGAGGTACTTGGGCCTGGTGCTCGACGGGCGATGGTGGTTCCGGGAGCATTTCCGTAGGCTCGCTCCGCGGCTCGTCGGCACGGCGTCCGCCCTATCGTGGCTTATGCCGAACGTGGGCGGACCGAGCGCTGCGTGCCGACGGCTGTACGCGGGGGTCATCCGGTCGATGGCCCTGTACGGCGCACCGGTGTGGGCGGGGTCCATGACCGCCCGACTTAGGGCCCTTCTGTGGCGACCACAGAGGGTCATGGCGGTCAGGGCCATCCGCGGATACCGCACGGTGGCGACGGAGGCAGCGTGCCTGTTGGCCGGGACTCCCCCGTGGGACCTGGAGGCGGAGATGCTCGCCGGACTATATCGGCGGGTGACGGGGGTGCGAGCGGAGGGCGGCGTGGTCTCGTTAAGGGATCTCACCGCCTGGCGCGTCGACGCCCGCCGAGACGTCATCGCCCGTTGGGCAGTCCGGCTGGAGAGGCCTCGGTTCGGGGTGCGAACCGTGGAGGCCTTCCGGCCGGTGCTGATGCAGTGGTTGGAGAGGCGGCACGGGGTGCTCTCCTTCCGACTGGTGCAGGTTTTGACGGGGCATGGGTGCTTCGCCAAATACCTGCACAAGGTCGTTAGGAGGGAGAGTACACCGTCCTGCCACCACTGCGATTGTGACGAGGACACGGCGCGCCATACGCTCGAGGCCTGCGGGGCTTGGGCAGTGCAGCGCTGTGAACTCGTCGCAATCATCGGTACGGACCTGACGCTGCCGGCTATCGCTAGGGCGATGGTCGACAGCGTCGGGAATTGGGACGCGGTCGCAGCCTTCTGCGAGACGGTGATCTCGCGGAAGGAGGCGGCGGATCGCCTGCGCGAGGAGCGCAGCCTCGATGAGGAGATCCGCCGCCGGCGACTGGGGCGGCGCAGGCGCAATTATCTGCGCCTCATGCCGCCCTAGCCGAGGCCGCGGGTGACGTGACCGGGGATTAGTCCGTCACCCGCCGAGAGGCCGACCGCGTGAGGAAAGACCGACGTCCTCCCCGAGGGGGGGACGTCGGTCGATGGGAGGGTACCCCAATAGGGGGTATTCCGTCGGGCCGACCACTGACGACAAGTTAACGCTGCTCCAGTGGTTGGCCCAACGACGAAGGCGACGTGGTTTTTGGGTGGGTCGCGGGAGTTGCGTGCTTAAGCCCCTCTGTCGCCCCGGACGGAGTGGTGCGGAGGCGCGCCGACCGCGGCCCACCCACAAAAAAAAAAAAAAAAAAAAATCCTTGAATTTTGGGACACGTTGTATATAGATTACGCATATTTATGTCTATAACATTGTACAAAAAATATTAAAAAAAACTCATTCATTTCATTATTTGCTGCAGATTCAATGGATAACGATACATCACCGCACATCGAGATGCTACAAGAGCAATTCTTATTACTTCTCCAAAAACATTGTGGAACAAAAAGTCCTACCCGTTTTGGTAGAATCATGATGCTTCTACCCAGCATTTGTTGTACTGCTAATCGACAAACAATTGAACATCTACTATTTCCGTCCTCGTCTTTAGACGAAATTTATACTATCTTATCGCGTATACTTATGTACACTTCTATGTAATTTAATATTTTTTGTTACAAATATTAGATACATAAGCAATTTGTAGTAAAGGGTCTATTATTTTGTGTAAATAAGAATCTGTAAATATATCTTTTGCCCTTACATTTATTAAATAATGTTTAGTTCAATGATGCCTTATTTTTTAAGTATCGTTATAAAATGATCTCTCAAAAACAACGTACTTATGTATACATGAGTGCCACAAGCGATGAACCTGTGATTGCCCAAGATTGGATCACTGGCTCAGAGATTGAAAACAGTAATTATTTAAAATGAGACTGTGTGATCACCATATGGTGATGGACTCAGAATACAATGTGTCACGATCTCTTATTTTCCTGTGGGAGTCGAAAAAAGGTTGAGGATGATGGACAACAGCATTCTACTCGGGGAATCATAAACTCTTCTATTTCAACTTGCGACAAAATCCAAACAATTTCTATCCTACATTATGGATTTTCACGAACCTATGAAGCGTATCGACCAATGATCTGAGTTGATCAAGATTAAAAAAAGGGGTTGCTCTTGCTATTATGATCGAGCGATGGTAAGTTAAAATTGTCATTTGTAACCCTTGAACTTTGCTAAACCAGAGATACCAGTGGACCTACTCTTGAAATCAATTTTAATTTCGAATCCGATTCCATTCCATTTCACCAAACTTATATTTGGTACTCTTGAACAAAATCGAGAATGAATTCTTCGCGTTTGCCGTTATTATTTTTTTACTTACTTACTTTGCCTTTTTGCCGTATTTTCATACTTTAAATTAATAACGTTATTGAACTCGATCACCACAAAGACGCTTTCTTGAAATTGTGCAACATTAACGATTTTAAACTACATACGTCAAAATCACGTCGGGCGTAGCAAATATTTGACTTAACCGACGAGAGTCGAATTCATTTAGTTTAAAAATATTCCACCGAATTTGATTCCAATCATGCGCTAGTGTCGCTTTCAATAGTACCAAATTTGCTCAAATTCGAGCTGCTATTGGATTTAGAATCGAAATACAAGAGTAGGCACACAGTTTCCTGATTACCGTAAATGTGAAATGGACGTGTGGCTCTGGCTTGGTAAATGAAGCGTTTAAGCATTAACATATCGCTACTAGTCACATATCGATTTATTGTGAGACAAAGATACTACCCCGAACATTACCTATCAACATTTAGTGTTAAATACTGCCATACATAATAGACCAGTGCCGAAGCTTTAAAAAATGGTAAAAAGTGAAAAAAAAATAATAGTAGGATGAAACCCATTAGAAAAGGAGGGGAATATGATAAAAATGAAAGGAAAAATAAATTACGGACGATCCGAGTTCGGGAAGTGGGAGGGGGTGGGTTTTTAAGGGTAAAAATGGTTTATCTCGATTTCCGCCAAAACTACAAGTCCTACGGAAAAAAGTTAAATGGCAAAGTTGTAGGTAATAAAAAGATCTACAACTTTTGTATTTACAATTTTTTCACATAACCTCAAAATTTAGGTGAAAAATTCAAATAACCAAGATTTTGGTTTTTTATTTTAATCGTATTCAAAAAAAAATATTTGTTATGATATTTGGTGAAACCTTACCTTATTATGCCCCAAATACATTGTAATTTATTTGATTTAAAATATTTATTTTTACGCCTTATTTTAACTTAATATCAAAAAAGTACCCTAATTTTCGATCGAAAATTCTCTCGTCAAAATATCAGTTTTTTTTATTACCTACAACTTTGTCCTTTAACTTTTTTCCGTAAGACTTGTAGTTTTGGTGGCAATCGAGATAAACTATTTTTACCCTTAAAAACCCACCCCCTCCCACTTCCCGAACTCGGATCGCCCGTAATTTATTTTTCCTTTCATTTTTATCATAGGGGAATATGATAAAAATGAAAGATATATAGACTATTACTCATTTGTGCCAGTGCTCCTCGCGATTTGTTTGTTTTTATGTGTTTAATGTAAATGTTGCTATTTTTTGTAATGCGAAAGAAAGTTGTATTTTACCGTGGTTTCTTAAAACCACACAATCAGATTTTTCACTTTGCCGTGGTGTCATAAAACCACACAATCAATTTTATTTTTTTATATATGTGAGACCGGCTGGGTATAATTTATTTCGAAATTATAATTATTTAGAAGTAAAAATAGGTGTGTTCCAATGTCAAAATTACCTTCCATATATTTTGCGGGCTAATTTAAATTATCGTGTCTCATTGCAAAATGCATCTACGCCAGAAAGATTTTCGAGCTGATTTTTACGATTTTAAGTGTCGCCTGAAACCGGATGAATCGTATAATATACTTCGAGTAGCATTTATGGATGGAGCCCATTCCAAGACAACCGTGTACTTATTATTGGTATAACGAATTGAAGTGCGCTCGACTGACTTTGGGGGACTCGACGTCCTTTGGCAGCTGTTACAGTAGAAAACGTGCTAGTAGTAAAAAAATTAATTCCAAACAGTATGTAAGCTAGGTATCAGAAGATTCAGCATAACCTGTAGATTAGATCAGGAAGCGTTAACGAGATTCTACGTGTGCCTCTTCATGCGAGTAGAATAGTTTAACGATGGGTGCCGCACAACCTTACCGATTTTCAGAAGAAGGCCCAGGTGGAATGGTGCCGTGATGTGATAAACAAATTTAAAGCAAGCTCTTCTCAGTGTCTTTACGACATCATTACAGGTGATGAGTCCTGGATTTGTACATTCCAGAAACGAAGCGTCGGTCGACGGTTGGTGTGCTTCAAAATGAATCGACACCTACCAAAGTAACGCGATCTAGAAGCGGCAGGCAGATTTTAATAGCGAGCTCTTTTAATTTGACTGTCTACTTGGTGTCAATTCCTTAACGGAATCAAAAAAGGATCAACACTGAATGGTAAACTACCATATGCTTGCGAGAAGTTTTTCTTTGTGAGCAATCAGCGACCAAACACCGGGCTGCGCAAAATGAGGGACTTCCTGGATAGCATGTCTGTCAAACTCTTGGGTCACCCTCATTACAGCCCTGATGTAGCACCGTGGGACTTACTTTTTCCCGAAAACAAAAAATCATCTCAAAGAGATACAATAACTAGCTGACCCAACAGACGTTGTTCTGTTCAAATCTGTAAAAAAAATAGAAAATTATATTCTCCTTGAAATCGATCGCAGCACCACCTACCGGTTCCAATTATTAACCTACACCGAGTGGTTTGGATGTTCCGAATGGCTATCCCGATGAATATGAGAATTCAAATCGGAATGGCCACAAAAAATCATCAAAATTGGTCCAGCCGTTTAGAAGGACTTCAATTACAAACACAAACAGAATATTTATATAAAGATAAAGATATAAAGAAAAAGTTTATTTAGTCGAAAAAAAGGTTACATTAGAAAAGTATACATAAACGTTGTCTTAAATTTTGTAATTTTCTGAGTAATTTTCTTATATTTTTTTCCGTAAAGGCCTTTTTTAAAATATCAGAATACTTAAAAAAAAAGTTGGACGATCGGTAAAGTCCTGCTCAAGTTATGTTATTGTCCTACCCGAATAGCACCACTTACCGGGTCCAATTGTGTATCCAAACCATCCTTGAATTCCCTTGAACTCACACAAAAGCTTTCATCAACATCGGTCCAGCCGCTTAGGAGGAGTTCAGTGACATACACACATACGCTATAAATTTATATATAAGAGATAACCGTGTAATCTTTCTGTACAATTTTCTATAGAACAATTTTTCTTTAGGAAACAGTTCAGGGGTATCCCTCATTTTCGCCGACGATAACTTGTTACAACCCAGGGTGAGACGCTAGAAGAGACGACTTATCTGGCAACTCTCGACACCGTGGAGATTGTTAGGCTTAGGGTGGCCCTAAATAAGGCGGGGGTCCTGTTATTTCATAGGCACGGTCCACTGGCCGGAGCCCCCATCATCGTCAATGCAGTCCCCATCAACATCAGCGCCCAGATGAAATTCCTGGTTTTGATACTCGACGGTCGATACTCGCTGATAATTCACTTCCTATTGGTGAAAGTATTTATAAAACAGTCAACATTCAACAGTCTCACTTGCGTAGTTCTCGTTTGCACGGTAATACCGAGATAAAATAGGTATCGTACAAAAAAACGTGTGAGCATGAATAAAGCCTATTATTTTAACATTACAAACAGGCACTTCAATTTTATTTATTTATATAGACAACAAAAGTCTCCATCCGTCAGCCTATACACGTCCACTGTCAGACATAGGCTTCGGAACGGTCCTGTGCCACTTGCTTCCAACGGTTCCTACAACTTTCAAGATGTCGTCAGTCCACCTGTCCACCTAGTAGGGATCAACCTACGCTGCATCGTCCGATTCGTGGCTACCACTCGAAAAACTTTCTTCCCCAACAGTTGCCGGTTCGACGAGTGATGTGGCCTGCCCATTGCTATTTCAACGTGCTAGCTCTGCGGGCTATGTCGGTTCATCATCATCATTTCAGCCTATCGCCGTCCACTGCTGGACATAGGCCTCTCTCATGTTACGCCACAGAGTGTGGTCTTGTGCCGCCAGCATCCAACGATGCCCAGAAACTTTCACCAGGTCGTCGGTCCACCTAGTGGGGGCGTTCTACACTGCGTCGTCCGATTTGTGGTTGCCACTCGAAAATCTTTGTTTCCCAACAGTTGCCGGTTCGACGAGTGATGTGGCCTGCCCATTGCTATTTCAACGTGCTAGCTCTGCGGGCTATGTCGGTTCATCATCATCATTTCAGCCTATCGTCGTCCACTGCTGGGCGGAGGCCTCTCTCATGTTACGCCACAGAGTGTGGTCTTATGTCGCCTGCATCCAACGACGCCCAGAAACTTTCACCAGGTCGTTGGTCCACCTAGTGGAGGGCGTCCTACACTGCGTCGTCCGATACGTGGTCGCCATTCGAGATCCTTTCTTCCCCATCGGTTGCCGGTTGGTCGAGCGATGTCGCCTGCCCATTGCCACTTCAGCGTGCTAATTCTTAGTGCTATGTCGGTTACACCTAACACCTGTTCTGCAAAAGGCTCAAAGTCGCTCAACGTGCCATGGAGAGGGCTATGCTTGGTATATGTCTACATAATAAAATCTGGAATACGGCAATCCGAAGAAATTAACGGGTGTAACCGACATAATGGTGTCGTTAAAACGATTAAAAATATGATATGCTATATGAATAAAGTATTTAATGGTATAATGGTAAAAACATATGCGAAAATTATAATGTTATACGTTACAAAGTGATACATTTGATTAATTTCAACGTAAGTATCTCGAAACTAAGAGGTATCTTTTGTTCTATTAAAAAAAATGCAATAGAAACTGCTAATTTTTACTTACTCTACATTTTGGAGCTTTTAATCAAAATGATTTTATCGATTCAATATTTCGGATCTTTTGTACATTACTGGCAACTATGTGTTGTCTATGAACTTGAAAATAAGAATGTGTTAACGTGCTTAGTTTTATATAGCTATCTCTTTTGTTCATACTTGGTATGTCATAAATAGTTTGAAGTTCACTTTCATATGTTCAACTTTAACATTCTGTCTATGTTTTTTGCTTACTTTGAGTACCTAGTTTGAGTATCAGTCATGGAAGTAATAAGTACTACGTACAACAGGAATGAGTTGTTGTCGCAAAATTGAAGCCGAGCGAGAGCTCAGTAACTGTACCTTTTATCCCTCTCTGGCGATGGTGACCATGTTGAAATATGATTTAAGGACAATAATTATAAAAAATGATTTATGATCTGACGTCAGCAGATCATTGCTTCAGATGGATTTTAATCAAAGATGCTAACGATAAATTTGCCCTTTGCGGCACTATACATTTGCTGTTTTTGCTTGCTTTTCACACTCACGTCCTATAGGTAGGTACTTACCGACTGGTCTTTGTGGGACACGATACGACATGCAGCTGGATTGAGATAAAATTACGATAAACTACCTATTGTGGTATATTTAATTAATTAGGTAACAAAAAAACAGTTAAGTTTATATTTAAGTTTAATTCTAAATCAGACATTGCTAAATAAAACAGTCTTGTGAAGTTTTTGCCGCAAACCCAGCTTATTCCTCATATGTTTCATTGATTCTAATTTTGCATTATGAGTTAAACGTAAATTGAGATATGAATTCGCTAACGCCTTCACCAATTGAATATCATATGGATCTTCAAATATAGATTGAGGAGGATGTGGTGGATGTGATGTATGTAGTTTGCTATAAAATTCTTGGACAACATTCATGATAATTTTATTTTTATGTAAGTTTTTTAATTATTGATTTGACAATCCGTGTGGTGACGGAGTAAGAATACAATTCACCACCCCCTATCTTACCCGTGGGTGATCGTACGAGACGACTAAGGGATATAAAACGCATATAACATCTATGCGAGAGAAGGAAAACTCGAAATAAAACCCTATACCAACACGTCTGACCAGCGTGGTATAGTAGGTCAATTACCCTTCCATTATGGAGGAGGCCCGAGCCCAGCAGTGGGACGTATGTGGGCTGAGATGATGATGATGATGAATGTAATAAACAGTTTTTCAGTGTACTTTAGACTTTCAAATACAAATCTGGAAACATGCTTAAGTTTTCCCCGATCAATAAAAGCAGTAAATGCCGAAAATTGTGATATGTCGACACAGTAGTTGTGATCTATGGTCTAGTGATCCAATAACACCACACGATAATTTGAATAAGAAATTTTGTCAATCGTCCCATTCACGATATATCCAGCAATATAATAAATAATGTTCAGTTTAAAATCTGAAACTGAAACTTGACATAAGGTTTTATTTTCTTTGTTTTAGCTGCAAGATGCACAGACAGAGCTCATTCCTGGACTGAGCTGTTGTCGCAAAATTGAAGCCGAGCGAGAGCTCAGTAAAAGGCTTATTACACTACACTATATTAAGGGCCCTAACTTATAGCGAAATAACAGTTTCAGAAAACTGTTCCAAAATAAGCCTGTTGTGCTGCAATATGAGAGAGATATATAAATCAGTCCTCTATATGTATATATATATATATATATATATATATATATATATATATATATATATATATAGGACTGGTTATATATACATAAATCAGTCCTAAGCATGTAAAGCATGAAGGATCGTTTTCATTTTAGGAACAAACACTGAAACCACTTCTAAACATTATTCCCAAAGAATGGTTATTTTCCCCTTTTTTCTCGTATTACAGAACAACAGGCTGTTATTTTGGAACAGTTTTTTTTAAACTGTTATTTGGCTATAACTGAAACAGGTGAAACAGGTTTCACAATTTAGCTGTTCTAGAGCACCCCTACTAAGTTAGGGCCCTGAATATCGTGTAGTGTAATAAGCCTTTTACTGAGCTCTCGCTCGGCTTCAATTTTTCAACTTCAAATTATTTATTATGTATAAACCCAGCGGGGGCACTTACATATTGTCATTTTTTTACATTTTTTCTTAAAATTACCGCCGGATCAGAACGCGACCGCACTGAGAAGACCCGGCAAGAAAATCATTAGAATTGTCTATTTTTTATTAATTTTTCTAATTTCACTTAAATAAAATTACATCTTACAACATGCTTTTTAATAGTTCCAGTGTGATGCCATTCGAAATATTATATAATACAATGGTATATACAGAGGTGGGCATTAACTCGTTAATCCGTTAATCGTTAATTAACGAATTTTGGTTAGCGGATTAACTTTTAAGTTAACTTCAAAAAATGTTAACGCTCTTATTAACTTCTGTTAAACTGAACTTTTGTTAACTTTATTCCGTTACATTAGTCAAGTTCAAGGCGCTGCTCTGTCCACGTGACACACACCACATATTATTACTTCTTGCGATAGTCTTGCGATATGTTGATTTGCACCTACAGCAAGCATTGCGAACGAATTGAACAATTGCTCCAAATTATAATTTTGAAACTACCGCGATCGTTTGCGCCACTATAAAAATCTAAGACGATTTTCGTACACACTATCGATAAAACTGCACAAACTGTCTGCGCAGTCGAATCGCTACGGTATATCATTGTCGTGTATACCGACCCTTACTCCTCCGTCACCACACAGGCACGAAAACAGTATAGTCTAAATAATACCTAAGTCTAAGTAAAAAATAGTAAGTCTTAAATGGTTAACTTTTAACGTTAACTTTAACTTTCGTTAAATTTTCGCGAATTTAACGCTTTAACGATTATCGAAGTTAAAATTTTAATTAACGATTAACGAAGTGAATTTTTGTATTAACTGTGCCCACCTATGGGTATATAATACATGGGTATAATATTTATCCATATTTCCCTAATATTAAGATATTTAGGAAATCTGAAATTGAAACAAAGTAATTTTAATATCGAAAGGAATAAAAAATTCATAGGTATTTAAGTTATTTGTTCTTGAACTAGGACTAGAATAGCATGGTCACCGTAATTCTTCATTCACAAATTATGTTTAAAAATTTCATGTGGGGTTGTCAGGTCAGGTGTCCGTATTTCATACAAATAAAAGAAAACCTATACACCAATCGCAACATTTTTGCGTTAATAAGGTTTTGCACGTAGCAACAAATAATATTGGTTTAACATGTCGGTAATAAATTATTATTTATATTTAGAAACATTTTAGAAGTAAATGTTTTTACTTCATTACATTACATAAATCGCCTATTTTTCTACCAACAACGAAATAATTGAAATCAAATGGACTCTGGCAACTCTAAGTCACTGTTAGAAAGGGACACAGGGTACAGTGGTTGCCTTCTCACTCGGCGTCATTTTTATTTTGCGCGCGACAAGACTCATACGTCCTTGACATAAGGTTTTATTTTCTTTGTTTTAGCTGCAAGATGCACAGACAGAGCTCATTCCTGTTGTACGTAGTACTTATTACTTCCATGGTATCAGTATATTACAAATTACAATACATTAATCTGTGGTCCAGATGGGACGAAGAAGTGGCGGCAATCTCTGAACCTCGTAAGTTTGAGTGAAGCATGTGAAATTAGAAAGCAATTTTTGTTTTAATTTATTGAACTGATATTATTCAAAAAATTTATGTACACATTTAGATGTAAAAAAATTACTAAATTACTTTTATTCTTTTGTGGAAAATGGCAAGTAAAAATGAGGAGGATATTATAGCCATGGTAAGTTTTAATTTAAAATAATAAGTTATATTTTAAAATAATAACATGTTGTACAACTTGTATGGCATATTAAACATTTAATAACGTTTTACAATTATTAATTCTTTTGCTGAAATTGATTTGCCGGGCACTTTTTGGATGTTTTCAAACACTAAACATAACCATTACAAGAATACTGCAAGCCTTAGCGGTACGCGTACAGTATATTTTCTTCTTCATATTTATGTGTAATACTACTTCTCGTGTGTATGTGGCTGAACTCCTAATTTTTTCATCTTTATTCTAATACATTTTGTTTTTGAATTTTTACTCTCCAGATAGTTTAGACTCGCGTTTAGAATTAGTAGGTGCTGCTGCGATTGGGTTCAAAAAGTTTTATATTCTATGAGATTTGTATAGAACAATGTTTGTTGGATCAACAAGTTTAAAGACACTGTTTTAGCAGTTTTATTTCTTATTTGTACCTTTATTTTTTTAAAACAAATGTTAATTACACAATAGTTTAGCCGCTTAGAATATATTTATGCTACACATCAAAGGTATTTTATTGTCAATATGAAATATCTCTACCATACGGTGATGGAGTAACTATACAATTTACCACTCTCTTCCTTACCCGTGAGTGTTGTTAGAGACGGCTAAGGGGTGTGATATGCAGGTAACCTCTATTCAAGAATAGGAGAACTCGAAATAAAACCCTGTACCGTCATGTTGGCATACTAGTATAGTATACCCTACTGAGTATAGTAAGTCAATTTGTGGTTTATTGGGACGTTAATGAGATGATGTAATGTCTTTCTTACTTCATCAATATTAGTCTACTATGATGAAATAAGTTCATATTAAAAAAAAATTGGTGTTATATAATAAATATAAACATGTTGATTATCTCATATAAGAATGTATCTATTTATCTTTTTTAGCATATAAACACACCACTACTAGGTTTCCGGTACATGAGCAGTAAATCACCTATTAATGGTGTGAAGTATTCATGCTGGTCTTCTGAACTATGTTAATTACTGTTAACTTCTTCTATAATAAATAATGGCTCCAGATATCCAATCTACATCTAAACTATGTATTATTCGTTTTACCCCTTTTACCATAAGTGCATACTTATCCTTTGCGAGATGCCTCTACTTTGATGATGGTGCTCAAACTTTGTGGTATATCTTTACATTCCACCGACTATGTTATTTTGTATTTTAAATAAATAGTAAGAATCAGTCATTTAAACCTGCGGGATATTTTATTGGTAGCTATTTTTATTTATATCAATCACACATAATAAATATAAAAATATAGGAGTAAATATTTATATAATTTAATTTTTATTCATTAGGTTACTTGTTGATCTAGTTGCATTGGTATAATGCCGTAAGTTTCTTTTATAATATGTTACTGTATGCATATAGTACTTATGTCAGTATAGAATTTTAGATTCTACTAATTCATAGTGTGGTGTGGTGAAGGAATGAAAATAAAATTCACCACCTTGCCCGTAGGTGTCGTACTAGAAGACTAAGGGATTATAATATGCAGATAACATCTATGCAAGGGAAGGAAAATTCTGTATAAAACTCTATAATATACCAATATTAGTGGTTAAGATCCTCCCTGTTGTGAAAGCAGCTCGAGCTCAGCAGTGAAATGTATATGAGCTGTGATGATGATGATGATAATGATGAATTCATAATAGTGACTCAGGAATTGTAACTGGTAAAAAATAAACAGATTGTGCTTTTCGGGGCAAATTAACTAGATTGCATGCTGAAATATGAAGTGAGTTACTCTTCAGCTTTCCCAAATTTTAGAGATAAGTATGTTACATCTACGAGCAGATTAGTTAATCATTATTAATTACTTACATATTTATTAAACTCACAAGTAAAATAAAAATAATCGTTAATAACAAAGAACATGTGTACTGTGGCTTTTTTGTGTGCCTATGCCTAAAATTGGCACATTGAATATCCATACAAAAGTCGACACTCGGACCTACACCTGTCTAATACCAGAACCTAGAAAACTTTCAACTTGAACTACACAATCGCTTCCAATGTCTAGACAAGTGCGAATCTCCGAACGATATGAACAGGTTCGTGGAAACTGTCCACGCGGTTGGGTCGAAATTTTTCGAGGTTCACGAGGTTAATGACCTAAAAATCTTTTAGACCAGATTCTTAAGCTTATGAAGCGGAGAAAAGAAAGGACGGTGCGGTCTTCAGCCGATTGGTCCGAACATAGGCAGATCTTCAGGTTTGTGCGGCGCAATATGCCCGATTTGATTCGCTTCCTATTAAAGAAGCGATAGAGCGAAACCTTGTCTCGAAAGTGTTCGCACAAGATCTGTTTATTGGGCAAAGCCCAATGACTAAGCTGAAGACCGACGACGGCACTGTCATTTCAACCCAAAGTGAGATCTTGGGAGTGGTCGAAACATTCTATGGACAATTATATAAATCATCCCGAAAACCTGTTGTCGGCGGCTTGTTCCAAGATCCCCGATCCAAGCTAACTCGGCACTAGGCCGAAGAAATACCGGACTTCTACGAGATCAGAATGGCTCTTAAACAACTAGGAAATGGTAAAGCACAGGGAGATGACGGTATTACGGCAGAGCATCTGAAGGCAGGCGCCAAGCCGGTCTTAAAATCTCTTCAGAAGTTATTTAATTCTGTTATCCTCGGGGGCGACGTTCCAGAGTCGTGAATCAGGAGTGTAGTGATGCTGTTCCTCAAGAAGGGCGACAAAGCTCTTCTTAAGAACTACAGACTCATCTCACTCCTGATCCACGTCTACAAGTTGTTTTTGAAGGTCATTACTAATCGACTCACGTGCAAGCTCGATGACTTCCAGCCGCCCGAAAAAGCCGGCTTTCGAAAAGGCTATAGCATCATAGACGATATCCTCACGCTTCGGCAAATTATCCAAAGACCAAGGAGTATAATCGGCCTCTGTGTATAGCGTTTGTGGACTATGAGAAAGCCTTTGATTCAGTCGATATTTGGGCGGTGCTGCAGTCCCTTCAACGGTGCCAAATCGGCCATCGTAATATCGAAGTGCTGAAATATTTGTATAGGAACGCCACAATGTCAGTCTGTATCCGGGATAAGAGTATGAAACCGATCCAGTTGCAGAAAAGCGTGAGACAGGGAGATGTCATCTTTCTGAAACTGTTCACCACTGCACTGGAAGATGTCCTCAAGCTCTTAGACTGGACCGAACTCGGCAACAATATCAACGGTGAATACATCACTCACTTTCGAGTTGCAGACGATATCGTCGTTATGACAGAATCCATGGAGGACCTTGCCACCACGGTCAACGATCTCAGGTGGGTATCCTAACTAGTGGGTTTACGAATGAATATGGACAAGACTAAAGTCATGTCAAATGCCCATGTCATTCCTGTACCGGTCCTAGTTGGCAATGCGATTCTCGAAGTTGTCGATCGTTATGTTCACCTAGGACAAACAGTCCAGTTAGGGAGGTGCAATATTGAGAAAGAGATCAACCGACGAATCCAACTAGGTTGGGAAGCGTTCGGGAAACTTAAGAAGATCTTCTCTTCCAATATACCTCAGAGTCTGAAAACACAGGTCTGCGATCAGTGTGTATTATTACCAGTGATGACTTACGGCACGGAAACGTGGTCCCTAAATTTAGGCCTCATAACCAAGCTCAAAGTCTCTCAACGTGTTATGGAGCTATGCTCGGGATTTCTCTGCGTGATAGAATCCGCAATACGAAAATCCGCAGAAGAACGGGTGTAACCGACATAGCAGGAAGAGTCAGCACACTGAAGTGACAATGGGCAGGCCACAACGCTCGACGAACTAACAACCGCTGGGGAGGAAAGGTTCTTAAATGGCGACCACGTTCGAAGAACGGCAACTAGGTGGACCGACGGACCTGATGAAAGTTGTTGGGCATCGTTGGGTGCAGGCGGCACAGGACTGCACTTTGTGGCGTAGCATTAGGGAGGCCTACGTCTAGCAGTGGACGGCGATAGGCTGAAATGATGATGATGATGATATGCCTAAAAATAGGTATAAAAATGTTTGTCTGTCTGTTTATCGGTCTGTCTGTTTGTTTTGGGTAATCTTCAAAGCGCCTGGACTGACTGATAATATTTTATTACCAGGTACCTGTTTATTTAAGGAGTAACTTAGGCTATATTTTATTCCGGTATTCCCACGGGAACGGGAACTACGCGGGTAAGGCAACTGCAATCGAAGCGAAGCGAGGGCTGGTTGCTAGTGTTCAATAAGAATTGGAATTTACACTACTTAGTTATCACTACATAGAATATGACAAAGTCGCTTTCTCTGTCCCCATGTCCCTATGTGTGCTTAAATCTTTAAAACTACGCAACGGATTTTGATGCGGTTTTTTTTAATAGATAGAGTGATTAAAGAGGAAGGTTTATATGTATAATAACATCCATTAAATAGTGGAGAAATACTGTTATTTTTGAGGTTTCTAATGTGATGTCGTAAATAATAATTTTTTTTTCCGCTTACATTGCAAACGCAGGCTGAACCCTACGAGATTTATCAAAATAATGTACTAAGTATTGTCCACATTGAAAAAAGTCTACAGAAAACTCCGCGATGCTATATGTCCATCTCTTATGGATATCCTACAATAACATTTTTTTGTCTTTTACTTTTTACGACAAATAATGGCTAATTTTCGAAGCGATTTTAACCAATACAGCATTAATCCTTATCCAATTAAATACCTTAAATACATTTTTGATTTAATATAGATCTATATGACCCTTTACAGCATATGATTTAAATAAATATTTTCGAAGATATTACAGATTTAAAAATTTCAGGACGTAGCGTTTGCGGCAAACCGCGGTTCTCCTTATAGCACTTTGAATTTAGCAGCGATCGGACGTGTTTATTATCGCAGCTCTCTAGCGATGAAAATCACTATCCTTATCCTTACTAATATTATAAATGCGAAAGTAACTCTGTCTGTCTATCTGTCTGTCTGTCTGTCTGTCTGTCTGTCTGTCTGCCTGCCTGCTACGCTTTCAC
The DNA here is from genome assembly GCA_032191425.1 of Lymantria dispar. Classification (NCBI taxonomy): domain Eukaryota; kingdom Metazoa; phylum Arthropoda; class Insecta; order Lepidoptera; family Erebidae; genus Lymantria; species Lymantria dispar. The sequence continues at coordinate 19,832,642 of CM063440.1, forward strand.
GTCTAAACCACTGAACCGATTTTGATGAAATTTGGTACAGAGATGGACTAAAGCTTGAGAAAGGACATAGGCTACTTTTTATCGCGAAAAAATGGGCATAAGGGGTTGAAATAGGGGATGACATTTTGTATGGAAATTCGTCATTTTCGACGATAGAACCATGAATCTTTGTATTAAGGCACTTTATAATAAATAAATAAATATTCGTTCTAGCATTTTGGAAATTTCATTTATATGGGGATGAAATTCAACCCCTAAAAGACAAAAAAGCATACAGCCGAAACCACTGGGCCTAGAAACGTAATTATTTTACACCGTAGTATTTCTTGGGGTACACGAGCTCTAGCAAAGAAATCGCGAAAAAATGGGTATAAGGGGTTGAAATAGGGGATGACATTTTGTATGGAAATTCGTCATTTTCGATGATAAAACCATGAATCTCTGTATTGAGGCAGTTTATAATAAATAAATTAATATTCGTTCTAGCGTTTTAGAAATTTCATTTATATGGGGATGAAATTCAACCCCTAAAAGACAAAAAAGCATATATCTGAAACCACTGAGCCTAGAACCATAATTTTTTTATACCGTAGTATTTCTTGGGGTTCACGAGCTATAGTAAAGAAATCGCGAAAAAATAGTTATAAGGGGTTGAAATAGGGGCTGACCTTTTGTATGGAAATTCGTCATTTTCGATGATAAAACTATGAATCTTTGTATTGAGGCAGTTTATAATAAATAAATTAATATTCGTTCTAGCGTTTTAGAAATTTCATTTATATGGGGATGAAATTCAACCCCTAAAAGACAAAAAAGCATATATCTGAAACCACTGGGCCTAGAACCGTAATTTTTTTACACCGTAGTATTTCTTGGGGTTCACGAGCTATAGTAAAGAAATCGCGAAAAAATAGTTATAAGGGGTTGAAATAGGGGCTGCCATTTTGTATGGAAATTCGACATTTTCAATGATAAAACCATGAATTAAGTATTAAGGTATTTGATAATAAATAAATAAGTATTCGTTCTAGCATTTTGAAAATTTTACTTACATGAGGATGAAATTCAACCCCTAAAAAAACAAAAAGTATACAGCGGCAACCACTGGGCCTAGAAACGTATTTTTTTTTTACTCCGGCGTATTTTTGGGGTACACGAGCACTAGCAAAGTATTTTTGGCAAATCACCCCCTTAAGGGAATGAAAAGCGTATAGCCGAAACTATTGGGGCTAGGAACGTGAAACTGTGTATTTCTGTATATTGTTCGATTCTCTTTCTTTTGTTGTAAATGAGCTCTAAGAAATTAGTTTTTGAAATTCATTCTCTAAGAGGGTGAAAAATGTATAGCCGAAATCATTAGGCCTAGAAATATGAAATTTTGTACAAAGTTGTCTCTCTTGGAGAAAGTGCTCACTAAAAAAGGGTTTTTTGCAATTTTATCCCCAAGGAGGTGAAAAGCATATAACCGATATCACTGAGCCTAGGAACGATCATTTTAGTATACGGTCGGCTTTCTTGGGTTACTCCATTATTTTTTCTTAATGCTCGCTTATCAAGATAGCTTTGGATCGACGCAATATGTAGGCACTGCTCTGCCATCATAGATATTGCAAAGGTTCTTCTAGCAACATTTTATGACCAGCTGCCTGCCAAACGACATTGCTGGCTAGATGGCATCACCAATTGGTCCAGGTCGATGTAAATCTTTGTCTTAGTAGTATTTTGCGACACTCACAAACAATGAAAGCGTTATAATATTCCTAGCCGCTACCAGACAGTAAGTTAAAATCAAGATATTAATCCAATTTTCTATGTCTAGAAATAAACAAATTTGAAGCGTCTATTTGTCTGTCAAAATAATAGGGTTTATTTATGGTAACACAATTATTTGCACGATACCTATGTCTAAAAAACCGGCCAAGTGCGAGTCGGGGTCGCGCACGAAGGGTTCCGTACCATTATCTATAAAAAGGGGGAAAATTGCGTTTGTTGTATAGGAGCCACCTTAAATATTTATTTTATTTTGTTTTTTATATTTATTGTTATAACGGCAACAGAAATGCATAAATTGTAAAAAATTCAACTGTCGAGCTATCGCGGTCCTTGAGATATGGCTTGATGACAGACAGACGGACGGACAATTTTTTTTTGACTTATATTCGTTACGGGGTAACCTTCAAAACGGCTGGACCCATACTGATAATACTTTACTAACAGGTCTACCAAGCCTTACATAAGGAATAACTTAGGCTATATTTTATCCAAGGCTATATTTTATCCCGGTGTGGCTGGAACAACTGTGAGAATTTAGTCTTAAAATTATTTCACTAACGCAAAGCTATTTTTGAGCGAGTAACATATTTAGGCTATTTTTTTATCCCGATATTCCTACGGCACCGGGCACAATGCCGGTGAAATTGCGGGAACTAAATGGATATGAAAATTAATTTACGAATGAAAATCTACATTATTAGTGAATAACAAATAAAGGCTATTTTCATCCTGGTGTTTGCCCGGGAACGAGAACTCCGCGAGTAAAACCGGTGGATGTTGACTAATTTTTAAATTCTTTCACCAATAGGAAGCTACGTTATCAGCGAGTAAGATAAGCAATTTTTATGTCGGATATTTGTATGGGATTTGATAATTATTATTTTTATTTTCACCCATATAAACTTATAATATCAGCGAGTAACAGGCAATTTTTATCTCGGCGTTTGCATGGAAATGGGGTCTACGTGGGTGAAACTGTGGGAATTTGATCGATATTATTTTTCCCCAATGGAAACCTATCATGGATAATGTATTATCAGCGACTAAGGATGGCCATATTTCTCATCGTCTTTCCACTTGAATTTAAACTACAAGGGTGGAAGTAATATTCAAATATAAAAATTTGTGAAGATATTTGGACGTTTGTTACTCAATCACGCGTAAACTGTTGATCGGATTTGGACGAAAATTGACACAGAGTATTTCTTAAATTAAGAATTATGAAAACCAACTTTTACGCGGGCGAAGCCGCGGGCAAAAGCTAGTCTATACATATAATAGCCTTTTTTCATGCTCACACGGTTATTTGCACTATACACATGCCTAAAAATCACTTTATATTTTTTTGTCTGTTTGTCTGTTTGTTCCGGGTAATCTTCAAAACGGCTGGACCGATTTCAAAAATTCTTTCACCAATATAGTATCAGGGCGTAAATTAGGCTATATTTCATCTCGGTATTCCCACGGGAACGGGAACTACGCGGGTAAAACGACTAAAACCGAAGCGAAGCGAGGGCGGGTTGCTAGTTATTTATAAAGACCAAATTTTTATAATTCGTCAGAAACATTTTATATATACATATCTTGCAAATGCAAAGCTTTCGAAGTTTATGAGTGATTTGATCCGACAGACTTTTATACATGCTTCTTATGCAGATATCGTCTTATGCAAATAATCTAAATAATGAAAAAATAGCTTTTTATTCCATAGTCCTCACTCATATAATTCACGGGCACTAATTACATCTTTAATGAATGGTAATTTTATTACCATTGCTTGTGTAATAATATTCTTATACCTATATACTATATGACGACTTGTTGATAAGATTTATTGACATGTTTGAGAACATTAATACCTAAAGTTATATTGTTTTATCAGATTAATGCAGTCAGATCTAGTTCAAATATTATCTTTAAATACACATTCTTCTGATACAGAGAAACTCGTATATTGTGCATATACTTAAGGTTTTTAAGAATTGCTCTTGAATTCTGGATATATCTTGCGTGCATTAAAAATAGTACGTATCTTTCATGTTCATAGGCCTGAGAATGTAGTCACATTTTTTTTATTTATTATCGCACGATCTTTTTAATTAAAGTAACACAATACTAATATTAAAAAATCTTTAGTTGTAAAGTTTACAAGTTTATCTAATGGTCCAGAATCGACCTACTCAACATATTTCGTTTATGGTGACGATAATCGGATGACTGGAACGGGGACTTTAGTCCGTCACCCGCAGAGAAGCTGACCGCGCGACGGCAACCGACGTCCCGGGTCAGGGACTTCGAGAGGCGAGGGTACCTATTCCGTCGGGCCGATCACTGAGGACAAGGAACTCGGCACCGGTAGTCGCCCCAACGACGACATCGACATGGCTACGGGTGGGTTATGAGCCCGCTCACCGTGCTTTCGTCGCCCCGGACGGAATGGACGGCGTAAGCGCTGACCATAGCCCACCCATAAAAAAAATGGTAATGATTATACTACTAACACCGTTACAGGAGAAAGCCACTTTGGCAGTACTTTGGCATTGAATGGATCTCACTTGTTGGCAGGAACGGATTGGTAGATATCTAGTACCATCTTGGTAAATTTTATCCATACTTATCTACGTGAACTATCTTGGTATGTTTGGCTTGTGTAAGAAGATGATCTATCCACTAATCAAAATAATAACTAAGGCTATACAAATGTGCCTCGGAGCAGAATTATCTAGTAATGAAACCAGTTACAGACACAAAAAATGATACTCAGTTTAAAAATGTTATTTCAACGGGACTACCCAAAGAGGAAAATAAAAAGTAAATTAATACCTACTATTCAATGGCAGTGTCTGTGAATGGAGAATAAAAAGCATCTATTTAAGTACATTATTTACAATCCTACTGCTATGCCTAACCAGTGTGATTTAGTAGGACAATTTCCCTCCCATAACTGTAGAGGTTCAAACCCAGTAGTGGAACGTATATGAGCTGAGATGATAATAATGGTGAAGATATAGGAACAATGAAAATAATTCATAAATACTTAAACGGGAAAAAGGTGGATAGGAAAAAAAAAACATGAGGGAGACCTACGTCCAGCAGTAGACGGCGATAGGCTGAAATGATAATGATGATAAAGCAAAAAAATAAAACCCATTGGATTATACAAGTAAGTATCTTGTATACATTGTATTTGGGCAAAATTGTATTTCTTTTTTAATTTTCACATTATCTCTGAAGTTAGATTACCTATAATTTTAGTGTCATAGCGTGCTAAAAGATTTTATAATAGGTATCTATTTATGGACAAAATAAATGTATTGACTTAAAGTGCTTTTCATTAGGTAATTGGTCTTATAGTTAATCACTCAAATGTAAAAAGGAATATACAATAGTGTATAACACTGTTCACTAATATACACGAAAAGTCCGAAAATGTGCGTTCCGAAGGAATCGGGCTCGACGTCTTGCCGTAAAAGTTAGGTACTTAATAATAACAACAATTTGCTAAGTTATTGCTTCCGTGTGGTGACGGAGTAAGAATACAATTCACCACCCTCTTTCCAGCCTAGGGTGTCGTAAAAGACGACCAAGGGATTACAATTTGCAGTCGACATCTATGCAAGAGGGTGTATTGCGCCTACTTTAAAAGTTATCGTCTCGCTCGCTCATACAAGTCCCACTGTTAGGCTCGAGCCTCCTCCCCAACAGGAGGGAAATGACCCACTACACCATGCTAGTCATATATGGTGGTATAAGTGGTTATTTCGAGTTCTCCTCCTCTTGCACAGATGTTATATCTTTTTTACGACATCCACGGGCAAGACAGGGAGTGGTGAAATGTATTCTTACTCCGTCGTTACACGGATAAAAAAGTTATAAACTTTTTAAATTAGATACAGATTATTCTTATTGTCAAGAATTCACTCTGCTATTGATACCCTTTTGTCTTTTACTCAATAATATAAAATAGTAAAGCTAGACGACTAACGTGATATCTTTACAATACAGTGTGCAAAAAAACATTTACTGTATGCTATTAATCTATTTCAATTTCCATTTGCAGATTAACGATCTCTGCGTCTCTTAAACTATATGAGCACATAGGAAGAAATCATATTATAAATGTGCACTTTGCAACTACAGCCAAAATTCGCGTAAATAAAGATTATCAATTATATATAAACCGTTTGTAAGCTTCTTTGAATATATCGGATTTTTTTATGTAGTTTAATTTCATAAAATTTCATCAGCCATGCCATTTACCCACGCCGCGACATATTATTCTACCAGGGACAAAATGAGCACCGGTTTTCTTCTGTTGTGCGACCGTAATAAGAATACCGGTTTTTGCCATGCAATCGATCGTGTAGCAGGCTCCTAAGCGAATGGCAGGGAAGGTGAGATTCGTCAACGAACTACTAATATTCCAATCTAGTCGTGAGCGTTTGGTGAAAACATGGTTGGATATTGATCACTATCTGACTCAGCTGCTATGGCAATTTGGATTGTAAATATTTTATTTTAGATCAGTACCTTCACCATTATTTCAATATTCTACTTCAAATTGAGATTAAGAACAATCAGCCTTAACGAGCGTGACATTATTTAAGATATTTTGCAAGTCACGTCTGACGTATTATGCTATACGGAACTTTAGTAGTTCGAGAAAATTGCCGGGCGTTTAGGCGTTTGCACCATAACTACTATTGCAATCAATCTTGACGCATAAATATAGACTCCTTAAGCTCTGTCGTATCCATATTTCCATACTGCTTCGCCTATCGTGGCTAATAAATCTTCTTCTTTATTGAATTATTAGTAGCATTTTGCTTCATGTTTCCCTGTGTATAGAAGGAATCTTTCCAGCTCTTTCTCGTTATCTTTTCAAAAGAAGTAAAGTGCTTTATACAGTTTTACCTCGGTAAAACTCAGTCATTAATGGAGACCTTTGTGGGTCGCTACTCTAGTAGACTACATTTCTTAGCGTCAGTTTTTTGTCGACCGGTTCTATTTAAAGATCTATCATGTCTATGTATCAAGTATACATATTAAGTTTATAAACAGCGGTTATCATTAACTAGTAAATGCTCCGCTAACTTGTCTACTGGCATTCGTACCCCAAAACAATATTTTGAATGTTTTTAGTTTGAAAAGAAGAAACCATGGTACAAATACGTATCAGTGGAACCAACTATGTTTTTCTACATGATGGCTTATATGATTACAAATGTTATAGAACAAGCATTTTATGTGTTTAAAGCATGCACTATCAATCATGGATATAGTGAAGAAATATGCTACAATATAAGTAATCATGAAGAAGTTAATAAAGAGGCACAGGTATGTATGTAGCAACTTTTCTACTATTTACTAATCTAAGATTAAACACATATCTAATTATTTAATCCACAGATCGCATATTGCAATTAACATTGCCATAACTTGTCGAACTTCAAGTATCTCTTCAACATCCTCTCAGCCCACATAAGTCCCGCAGTTGCGCCCGGGCCTCTGCTGTGGGAGGGATATTAACCCACTACACCACGCTGATGAGACGCGCTGGTATAGTTTTATAACGAATTTTTCTTCTCTTGCATAGATCTCATCCTTTTCTTTTTTTATTGCTAACGGTGGCAAACGAGCGACATTACACCTGATGGTAAACGTGACTGCCGCTCATGGACCTTTAGGGCCGCTGCCTACCGCGAAGAAAGTGAAAGGAGTGTGAATGCGTGCAATGAGGTTCGCTAATACCAAAGGTATCACAAAAACCCATCACACGCAAACACTCGCAGAAAGTTGGGCCTCTGGCCCTCTCGCTCATCGAACGAAGCGCAGTAAGAAATTGCTGCTACTTAGACGTCGATTTCCTGCGAGAGTGTGGTACTACTCCGGACGGAGCGGCCCGCGATTGTAGACAAACAACTGTCAACAATGTGCTCCTTCCACTACTTGGTCCGACCACTATCCGCATATCGTATCCCTTAGTCGTCTTTTACGACACCCACAGAAGGGGTAGTGAATTGTATTCTTACTCCATCACCACACGAAAAGAAGTATCTCAATTCTAAAATTATTCTCTAAAATAATAATAACCTCATAAGCAATGAATGTGTAAGAACTAATCTAAATAGCATTTAGATTAGAATTTAGCGGGATTATTGTTTAGAGTGCATGATCTTCGACGAATATTCTTGTAAGATATGAGTATCTAGCGAAATGTCTGCACAGATAGCGAAATAGTCTACATCTAGTCTACCAACCTTCTGTGCCGAGTGTCATGGGTTCGATTCCCACGTAGGACAATTCACGAGAAATCCACGTGAATGCTGCTATGAATGGTCATCTGCAATCATTGGCTCTCTAACACTGAAGATGAGGGACTGCATGTGAATAGTGCTACTCGGGAACCCAAAGGTTGTTTTGTCATATACATATTAACATTTAGGCAAAAGAAGAAAACCTCGAAATATGAGCCTATACTAACCCTTCACACCAGCGTGGTTAGTCAATGTCTCTCCCATTGTGAAGGTGGCTCGCTCAGCAGCGGGACATATATGATCTGTGATGATGATGACCATAATTACACTACGACGTATTAGTTTAATTTAATAATCATTTCTGATGTTTACGTGATTATCACACATTATAAATAAAACTATTTTTACGGATTTTATCGCGTTTATATTTGATTATCGATTGCGTTCAAGGCCACGGGTGGAATGTCAATCAAAAATCAGTTACAAACTTGATAAAATCCTTCAAAATAGATTAATAGTTTAATATTCAAACTAATATAAAAAGCTGAAGAGTTTGTTTGAACGCGTTAATCGCAGGAACTATTGGTCCGATTTGAAAAAATCTTTCAGTGTTAGATAGCCCATTTATCGATGAAGGCTAACGGCCGGTGCTGATGGAGTGGTTGGAGCGGACGCACGGGGTGCCTTCCTTCCGACTGGTGCAGGTGCTGATGGGGCACGGTTGCTTTGCCAAGTACGCAGGTACAAGATTGTCAGGAGGGAGAGCACACCGTCCTGCCATCACTGCGATTGCGACGAGGACACGGCGCAGCACATGCTCGAGGTGTGTGCCGTGTGGGCGGGGGAGCGCCGTGAACTCGTCGCGATGATCGATGCCGACCTGGGCGCTGGGAACCTGGGAACTGGGACGCGATCGCCGCCTTCTGTGAGGCCGTCATCTCACGGAAGGAGGCGGCGGATCGTGCGCGAGAGGAGCTCCTCTTTGGTGACACGTTCCGCCGCCATCGACTCGGGCGGCGCAGGCGCGAGTATCTGCACCTGATACCGCCCTAGCCGAGGCCGCGGGTGACCGGGCCGAGGAATTTGTTCCGTCACCCGCAGAGAGGCTGACCGCGCGACGGTGACCGACGTGCCGGGACAGGGACGTCGAGAGGTGAGGGGGTATTTCGTCGGGCCGACCACTGACGACAAGTCACCCTGTTCCGGTGGTCGGCCCAACGACGAAGGCGACGTGGGTACGGGTGCGTTATGAGCCCGCGCGCCGTCCCTTCGTCGCCCCGAACGAAATGGACCGCGTGTGCGTGTGTATGGTAACATAGCCCACCCATAAAGAAAAGTTAAAGTTTGCGTTAGCCCAAAGTATCTATATTCTATACCACGCGGACGAAGTCGCGAGCAGAAGCTAGTTTGTTTACCTATATATGTCTTTATTAAATAATTTGTTTCTTTTGTTTAAGCTATTCTATATGACAATTATGATATTTATTACAAACTATAATATTCATGTTATTCTTAATTTAATGTTATAGTTTCAAATGTTACACTTCTTTTTTTGCTTATTTTTATCGTTGCTTGATAACCACGACTTCTTTGTGCGGGCCTGTCAGGCAATTGGCTGTGTAGTAGTGATGTAACGAATATTCGCATTCGCGAATATTCGCATATTTTTTGCATATTCGCACTCGCATTCGCATTCACGAAATTATTGCGAATATTTTTGCGTGTATATTTTTTTAAGTAGGTAATAATAGTTGGTTAATATAAGAAAATCCAATTCCATTAATTTCTTATGTTTTTAATGCAATAAAAATAACTTAACCTCGTAATCACATTATCGGTCTTCACTTTATCAATTGGTATCATTTATTTATTTAACTTTAGGCAATGAAACTTAACAATCAAACTTATAACAATTTAAAAAACAAAACTATATACTAAATGGCCTAAATGCAATCAAACAAAAATAATCTTCTATGAATTTTTACCAAAGTTTTTAACAAAAATTATATTCTTCTACAATAGACCATTAAATAATCTAACTCTACACAAACAAAAAAATAGATTCTCAAACAAAAATACTTCTCTCTCTTAAAAAATCGGTTGTCTGTAAAGTCGGTTTACTGACGATAGTTGAACGTGACAACGTCATAAGAAAATACTGATGGAGTTGTTTCATTTTTTAAAAGAAAATTTTAATTTTATTTGTTTGATAGATATTTTGTATGGATCAAGCCTTAAATGGAACGCCTCAGAGCGAGGTAACGCCGCATCCGTCATGTTTTTTCGTGTGTGCAGCCGGCTCCATCGAATTATAAGACGTTGTCACTTCAAAAATAACACTTAATTATATATATTTTTCATATTAATAATTGAACTTCAGTAGGGGAATATTAAACTTTAAAAATAGTAGTTTTGATGCCTTGTCTGCTTCAAGTCTGTTTCGATGTGGCGTGTAAATAAGTCCAGCACCACTAAATATGCGCTCGCTGGGGACACTCGTTGGTGGTGTAACTAAATAATGCCGAACTACAGGAAGCAGAAGAACGTATCTTTCTTTGTTCACTTTCCACCAAGTTAAAGGGTCAACGTCATTTGCCACACGTTTATACTGAATATTCGCATTCGCGAATGTTGGCAGCAGATATTCGCATTCGCATTCGCGAATGTCCAAAATACGACATTCGTTACATCACTACTGTGTAGTATCGAGTCTACCGTACCATAAGCTGAGACGCCCGTCTCAGTCCCGACGACGCCCTCAGATTCTGGCCTCGCACACATCTACTCGTGATTTAGTTAGTATTTATTTCTTTCGTTGGTCTCTATTTTAATGTGTGAGGTTACAAAATAAAATTTCTTTCTTTGTTAATAATTTAATGATTTCACTGGAAATAGTTTCATTACATTTATGACACTGTATGATGTATTAAAATATAAAATCGTAATTGAAATAAACGATTTCTGATGTTTACGCGAGTATTATACATTTTAAATAAAACTACTTTACGGATTTTATCGCGTTTGTATTTGATTTTTGATTACCCGACGTTTCGAACACTTTACAGCGTTCATGATCACGGGTGGACTAAGATGTCTCACGTCCAACAAGTCATCGTTACTGCAGAAAATTTTATAATTATCTACCCGATACAGAAATTAGTTATTAAATATTGACCCACATTTTGATACAAAATTTATTGCCAGTGTAAGAAGAAAATGATTCTATATGAAAAAATTATATTGTTTATGGTTAGTAATAATTAAACATTAAAATTAATAGTAATTATTTTTAAAAACTAACTAATAATCTAATATACTACCACCGGATCGGAACACGGTTACACTGAGAAAGATCCGGCAAGAAAACTCAGGTAACAAGATGCTAAATTAAAGTTAATTTTGAAGGCGGCTTACTTTATGTTACTAAAAAGGTTTTAATTTATAAAATTATCTTTAGTTATTATTATTGTGGGTCAAATCTATACAATATGAGCTCACGGTGTCTTGCAGTCTTGTGGTGGTCTTTTTGGATTTCTTTTTAATAATGTTTATAACAGGATCCCAGCTTGATGGTAACACCCAGCCATCCTCTCTATTGAAATTTTTGTGTTTTTTAATCTCAATAGCCTCGCGTACCATTCTAGGCAGGTATCGGTGTTCTTTTGCGAGGATTTGTGGTTTATCAAACCTGATGTTATGGTGGGCGCGGTCCTGGCTATGTTCACAGACTGCAGACCTAGTGTCCCGGCGGTGCTTCACATCGGCTATGTGTTCTTTGATCCGAGTTCTTATGGATCTCTTTGTTTGTCCAATGTAAGAGAGACCACAGTCACAGTCAAGTTTATATACTCCTGCATCTTGTAAAGGGATCTGGCACTTGACAGGTGGTAAGAATTGGCTAATCCTCTTCAGTGGCTTAAAATAAGTTTTAATGGAAGAGCGTTTCAGGATGTAGCCAATCTTGTCAGTGACTCCTTTGACATAAGGTAGTATTGCAGGAAGGCGCTCAACTGTGGGTGGTTTCACTCGGTCTCTGCGACGGGGGCGAGGAACTGGCAGCTTGTTTGCACGTAGCACCTGCTTGACATGCTGCAGCTCCCCAGCCAGGTGTTCATCGTCACAGATTCCTCGTGCTCTCTGCAACAAAGATTTACACACGGTAGCTAACTGTGAAGGGGGATGATGAGAATCACCGTTCAAGTATCTGTCTGTATGTGTTGCTTTACGATACACTGTATGACTCAAGGTGTTATTAGGGTTACGTATAACCAAAATGTCTAAGAAGGCTAAAGAGTTATTTGACTCCAGTTCCATAGTGAATTGAATTTTTGGATTAATGGAGTTAAGATGGTTTAGGAATATGGTTATTTTGTCTGTGGGTAATATTGTGAAAGTGTCATCTACGTACCGCTTGTAGAACCTGGGTGTGACAGGTGAGCTTGATAAGGCCGTCTCCTCGAAGTCCTCCATGAATATATCGGCAACGACAGGGGAGACCGGCGAGCCCATAGCCACTCCATCTACTTGCTTGTAGAAGTCATCATTCCACATTAAATAGCCAGTTGTTAGGCATTGACGTAACAGTTCCGCATATCCCAATGGCATATTGTTGTCAGATAGCTTCTTAGATATGGTTTTGATGCAATCCTCCACAGGTAGAGAGGTGAAGAGTGATGTGACATCAAAACTGACCATAGTTTCATTGTCAGCGAGATGTAGATCTTTAATTTCACTGACAAAATGGTAAGAGTCTTTCACAAATGCACTAGTGTGTCCCCGGAGTTGGGAGAGGACTTTCGCAACCTTCTGTGCTAATTTATAAGTCGGCGTGTCGATCTGACTTACTATTGGTCGCAGTGGTGCATTTGATTTGTGTATCTTGGGCAACCCATATAATTTAGGTGGTTTGACGCATGGTGGTATTAGATTTTTCACGTCTAGATGTAATGTATCGGAGTACTTTATTATTAGTTTCTTTGTGTTCTTTAGAACGACATTGGTGGGGTCTGTTTTGACCTTCTTGTACGTTGTTTCATCCGACAAAAGTTGGTTAATTTTATCATTATAATCCGACGTATTCATAACCACGGTCGCGTTTCCTTTGTCTGCGCGCAGGATGACGATATCTGATTTATTCCGTAGGTTTTTTACGGAATAAATCAGATATCGTCATCCTGCGCGCAGACAAAGGAAACGCGACCGTGGTTATGAATACGTCGGATTATAATGATAAAATTAACCAACTTTTGTCGGATGAAACAACGTACAAGAAGGTCAAAACAGACCCCACCAATGTCGTTCTAAAGAACACAAAGAAACTAATAATAAAGTACTCCGATACATTACATCTAGACGTGAAAAATCTAATACCACCATGTGTCAAACCACCTAAATTATATGGGTTGCCCAAGATACACAAATCAAATGCACCACTGCGACCAATAGTAAGTCAGATCGACACGCCGACTTATAAATTAGCACAGAAGGTTGCGAAAGTCCTCTCCCAACTCCGGGGACACACTAGTGCATTTGTGAAAGACTCTTACCATTTTGTCAGTGAAATTAAAGATCTACATCTCGCTGACAATGAAACTATGGTCAGTTTTGATGTCACATCACTCTTCACCTCTCTACCTGTGGAGGATTGCATCAAAACCATATCTAAGAAGCTATCTGACAACAATATGCCATTGGGATATGCGGAACTGTTACGTCAATGCCTAACAACTGGCTATTTAATGTGGAATGATGACTTCTACAAGCAAGTAGATGGAGTGGCTATGGGCTCGCCGGTCTCCCCTGTCGTTGCCGATATATTCATGGAGGACTTCGAGGAGACGGCCTTATCAAGCTCACCTGTCACACCCAGGTTCTACAAGCGGTACGTAGATGACACTTTCACAATATTACCCACAGACAAAATAACCATATTCCTAAACCATCTTAACTCCATTAATCCAAAAATTCAATTCACTATGGAACTGGAGTCAAATAACTCTTTAGCCTTCTTAGACATTTTGGTTATACGTAACCCTAATAACACCTTGAGTCATACAGTGTATCGTAAAGCAACACATACAGACAGATACTTGAACGGTGATTCTCATCATCCCCCTTCACAGTTAGCTACCGTGTGTAAATCTTTGTTGCAGAGAGCACGAGGAATCTGTGACGATGAACACCTGGCTGGGGAGCTGCAGCATGTCAAGCAGGTGCTACGTGCAAACAAGCTGCCAGTTCCTCGCCCCCGTCGCAGAGACCGAGTGAAACCACCCACAGTTGAGCGCCTTCCTGCAATACTACCTTATGTCAAAGGAGTCACTGACAAGATTGGCTACATCCTGAAACGCTCTTCCATTAAAACTTATTTTAAGCCACTGAAGAGGATTAGCCAATTCTTACCACCTGTCAAGTGCCAGATCCCTTTACAAGATGCAGGAGTATATAAACTTGACTGTGACTGTGGTCTCTCTTACATTGGACAAACAAAGAGATCCATAAGAACTCGGATCAAAGAACACATAGCCGATGTGAAGCACCGCCGGGACACTAGGTCTGCAGTCTGTGAACATAGCCAGGACCGCGCCCACCATAACATCAGGTTTGATAAACCACAAATCCTCGCAAAAGAACACCGATACCTGCCTAGAATGGTACGCGAGGCTATTGAGATTAAAAAACACAAAAATTTCAATAGAGAGGATGGCTGGGTGTTACCATCAAGCTGGGATCCTGTTATAAACATTATTAAAAAGAAATCCAAAAAGACCACCACAAGACTGCAAGACACCGTGAGCTCATATTGTATAGATTTGACCCACAATAATAATAACTAAAGATAATTTTATAAATTAAAACCTTTTTAGTAACATAAAGTAAGCCGCCTTCAAAATTAACTTTAATTTAGCATCTTGTTACCTGAGTTTTCTTGCCGGATCTTTCTCAGTGTAACCGTGTTCCGATCCGGTGGTAGTATATTAGATTATTAGTTAGTTTTTAAAAATAATTACTATTAATTTTAATGTTTAATTATTACTAACCATAAACAATATAATTTTTTCATATAGAATCATTTTCTTCTTACACTGGCAATAAATTTTGTATCAAAATGTGGGTCAATATTTAATAACTAATTTCTGTATCGGGTAGATAATTATAAAATTTTCTGCAGTAACGATGACTTGTTGGACGTGAGACATCTTAGTCCACCCGTGATCATGAACGCTGTAAAGTGTTCGAAACGTCGGGTAATCAAAAATCAAATACAAACGCGATAAAATCCGTAAAGTAGTTTTATTTAAAATGAAATAAACGACTTTTCTCTCATACGTAACACAATTCTCATATCACTTATCATTTAAGTAATGCAGTCGGGTCGGTCTTCGATCTGATTGCTGATATTCGTAATGCTTACACATTTCAGTTCTCGTTGGATTCGTTCATAATTACCTTTATTTCTTGATAATCATCATCATCATCATTTCAGCCTATTGCCGTCCACTGCTGGACGTAGGCTTCCCTCATGTTGCGCCACAATGTGCGGTCCTGTGCCGCCTGCATCCAACGACGCCCAGCAACTTTCACTAGGTCATCAGTCCACCTAGTGAGGGGGCGTCCTACACTGCGTCGTCCGATACGTGGTCGCCACTCGAGAACCTTTCCCTTGATTATATTTTACAAAAACTCGTGTGGTGTCGTGGTTGTCGTAAAAGACGACGATTACAATATGTAGATAGCATCTAAGCAAGAGATGGAACTCAAAAGTAAAATCCTAACTCAACCCGCCTGACCAGCGTGGCAACGTATGTCAATTAACCTCCCATTCTGAAGGAGGCTCGAGCACAGCTGTAGGACGTATTTGTGCTGTGAGGAGCAGGATTTTACCAAATAACAAATTAAATATATAGTTTATAGCTCTTATAAAAGATAAGGATATAAATTACTTTAGATATTACTTTATCTGCTTTATTATCATTACCATCATCATTAAGGCTCTTCCATTCATTGTAGATCTACATATGTATATACTAACTAGCCGTTCCTGCCCGCCGCGCCGGGCGAATTTTAAAAGGAAATAACTTAAATTTTATATATAATTTTTATATTTTTTATTTTTATCTTTATTATTCTCTTCCGTTTATTTTTTTAATTATTTTTGTTTATTCTTTTAATTTGGAGCTATTTTCCGGGCATTATCTAACTTCCTCCTTTATTTTTTCAATCTTCTCCTTTTTCCCTTATTCCTTCGTTCTTCCCCTTATCCACTTCTTCGTCTACTCTTCCTTCTGTGACTTTTTCGTCTTCTATTTCCGTTGATTCCGTTGCGATTTCTTTTTCATCTGATGGGGTTGTATTAAAATTAAATTTATTTATTATGATTTATGTTCTGAATATCAATAAATAGAAAATTACTTTTTAATTTCCACTCCTGCTGTTTTTTCGTCTGTTTAACCAAACGCATCATTCGTTCTTGTTCTTTTCTCTCAAAGTAAGTTCGTATTTCTTGAAAGTATAATAAAGCGTTCTAAATTCCGTCAATTAACGATTTCTATATAATTTTAAATAATTTTTATTACATTTATAATTAACTCTTTTTTTTATTTATTTTTTTTGTGGGTGGGCTGCGGTCGGCGCGCCTCCGCACCACTCCGTCCGGGGCGACAGAGGGGCTTAAGCACGCAACTCCCGCAACCCACCCGAAAACTACCTCGCCTTCGTCATTGGGCCGACCACCGGAGCAGGCTTACTTGTCGTCAGTGGTCGGCCCGACGGAATAGCCCCTACGCGGGATACCCTCCCATCGACCGACGTCCCCCCCTCGGGGAGGACGTCGGTCTTTCCTCACGCGGTCGGCCTCTCGGCGGGTGACGGACTAATCCCCGGTCACGTCACCCGCGGCCTTGGCTAGGGCGGCATGAGGCGCAGATAGTTGCGCCTACGCCGCCCCAGTCGCCGGCGGCGGATCTCCTCATCGAGGCTAAGCTCCACGCGCAGACAATCCGCCGCCTCCTTCTGCGAGATCACTGTCTCGCAGAAGGCTGCGACCGCGTCCCAATTCCCGACGCTGTCGACCATCGCCCTAGCGATAGCCGGCAGCGTCAGGTCGGCACTGGTGATGGCGACGAGTTCACGGCGCTGCACTTGCCCAAGCCGCGCAGGCCTCGAGCGTGTGGCGCGCCGTGTCCTCGTCGCAATCGCAGTGGTGACAGGACGGTGTACTCTCCCTCCTTACGACCCTGTGCAGGTATTTGGCGAAGCTCCCATGCCCCGTCAACACCTGCACTAGTCGGAAGGAGAGCACTCCGTGCCGCCTTTCCAACCACTGCATCAGCACCGGCCGGAAGGCCTCCACGGTTCGCACCCCGAACCGAGGCCTCTCCAGCCGGACTGCCCAACGGGCAATGACGTCTCGGCGGGCGTCGACGCGCCAGGCGGTGAGCTCCCTTAACGAGATCTCACCGCCCTCCGCTCGCACCCCCGTCACCCGTCGATACAATCCGGCGAGCATCTACGCCTCCAGGTCCCACGGGGGAGTCCCGGCCAATAGGCACGCTGCCTCCGTCGCCACCGTGCGGTATCCGCGGATGGCCCTGACCGCCATGACCCTCTGTGGTCGCCACAGAAGGGCCCTAAGTCGGACGGTCAAGGACCCCACCCACACCGGTGCGCCGTACAGGGCCATCGACCGCATGACCCTCGTGTACAGCCGTCGGCACGTAGCGCTCGGTCCGCCCACGTTCGGCATAAGCCACGATAGGGCGGACGCTGCGCCGACGAGCCGCGGAGTGAGCCTGCGGAAATGCTCCCGGAACCACCATTGCCCGTCGAGCACCAGGCCCAAGTACCTCATATGGGCCCGGATGCTGATGTCAACCGATCGGACGGTGATCGAGACGCCGATGGGAGGGCTCATAAGGCGCCCATGGAACAAGAGGGCCTCCGTCTTGTCCAGGGCGACCCTCAAATAATTAACTCTTAAAATTTATCATCACTTTATCTTATTTTTTATGTACATTTACACCTCTAATCTTTGCAAAGGAAAATTCACTTATGTTATTATATTCTTCAAAGCAACCAATCCCTTCATGGAATCTTCTGTCCCTTAAAGTGATTCAAACTGTTGTGAAACATCCAATATAAGACTTTCTTGATTCTATTGATAGTTAAAGTCGAATTATTAATAAAAAATTAATTATATATCACTATGTTTTACAAATCATTACTTACCTAGACTTTACATGTGTTATTAGAACCAAACACATAATCAGCACACAAAAATAAACTTACAATACTTTCTCTGTCTGGCATTTTTCGTTCACTTCTCAACCGTTTATGAACCGACGTTTAATCATAAGAATTAGGTTATATAAAGGACTTTTGACGCGAATGTCCAAGTGTCACGTAGTGTTTTTATATTTTATTCATTATTTTAGTGTTTTGAAGTGTTAATTTGAATTTTGCTGATATTTTATGTAATATAATGCAGATAAAATTCTGAAAATACACTTATACGAAACCCAGTAAACATACTTATAGATTCATCACCATCTGCATCACCTTCTGCTCACGACTTCGTCCGCGTGGTATAGATACTTTGGGCTTACGCTAACTTCAACCTAAGACTTTCTTTACGTAGAAGGTGAAAATATTTTTTAATAAAACGATTCTGTCACACATGATTTTTCCAAAAATTTTGCCGTTTACGCAGCGGAAGCTCTCAAAAAGAAAAGATACCTGGATTTTGAAACATTCTTCATTGGTGCTCCGCTCCTGTTAAATTTAGCGTAATGGTATATAGCCTATAGCCTGCCACGATAAATGGGCTATCTAACACTGAAAGAATTTTTCAAATCGGACCAGTAGTTTCCTGAGATTAGCGCGTTCAAACAAACAAACTCTTCAGCTTTATATATTAGTATAGATTTTTCTTAGAATTCACTAGAATATGGTCGTATACATCGCAAAATATAAGTTAAAATTATGCCTTATGTCATGCTGCGATGTATGCGTACGAGTATTCCGATGTTATTCTTCTTTTTACAGATTACTGTGTCAACATTCCAACAATGGAATGGCATCGCCACTCACATTGTGCCTTTGTTGCTTGCTTTTTTCTTGGGCTCGTATAGTGATAAACGTGGACGTAAAATAATACTGCTCGCCGGCCTTCTCGGCAAATTATATTTTTCAATCATGATTACTGTCAACAGTTTGAAGGGTATGGTTTTTAAATAATTAACTACATTATTTTTTATTGCTAATAGCTTCTAGAAAATATAATCTTTTCTTAAATCGAAAATACTAGATTTGTCATGGGTGATAGTCCTCAACTGGCCACCAAATTCGTCCCAGTTGAGTTGCTAGAAATCGATTAGAATCACTTCTATTAAAAAACTTTAATTCACAATCTCATCATTGCGTTTGTCGCAAAATCAAAGACAGTTCCTTAAGCTTCTTACTGATCAACCTTCCTTCCATTATTGTTGTGATAAGGCTATTGACGTCGATTGTTGGTCACAGTCCTCCTTGGAGGGACAACGCTTCAACGAGCGTCATTGGACGAATCTGATGTTGCGTGAAGCAACATGGTTTACCGCCAAAAAAAGAAAGCTACCCAGGCAGCTTTGCCATGACCGCAGTGGATGTTTTAGGTTGCATGAAGGATGCTGTCCATGAATTGCCAAACTTTGAATATTTTTACATCTTCTGTTTGAAGCAATTTACAAAATATTTCTCGTTAAATAAAATGTTTTCCAACTAAAAAATATTTGTCCTAATTCCATATTCCTTCATCATCGACTGCACAGATGGTGTAATGGTTATGATACCGACTTACCATGTCAATGTCGCGGGTTCGAATCCCATGACAATATTTTGTGCGACCCACAAATTGTTGTTCTGAGTCTATATGAAATTTGTGTCCATTAATTATATGTTTGTAAAGTCCCCTGCAATACAAGGATTATTTACATTTCCTTAGTGCAGGGTCTTTAAAAAAAAACAAAATCCATTTCTTAACCTAACCTTGATAAATATGTATAAGTACTGTAAATAGATGATAATCGAGGGAATCCATGAGAGTATTTCTTTGTCGCGGTTGTCCTTAGAGATGACTAAGGAACATTAAGGGAATAACAATAATTTCAAAGAAAAAGGACTTAAGAATGAATTCTTTATAAGTTTTAAAAAATAACGTTTCATTATACTGTTGGTTTTTAGCTTGGCCCTTGGAATATATGATATACACAGCAGCTTTCCCCAGTGCATTGACGGGTGCAGACCTCGCTATATTTGCTGGTTGCTTCGCGTATATTGCTGATGTTTCATCATTGAAGAATAGGACGCTTCGAGTCGGCATATTAGATGTAGTATATCTAAGCACTATGCCATCAGGAGTAGCGTTAGGTAAGTATTAGTATTAAGATGTACAAAAATAAATGAAATCCAATCAATCAGCGTTTAAAGAATGAGGATATAATTGTCTTTAGGTAAATAACTAGCGTTCTTCACTATAAATTCAGTCATTATTTTCTCAGTCGTATGCATATTAATTAGAGTTAGTAACTATATAAACCTGTTTGGCAGAATTTATCGCGAATACAGGTAGGTATCGCATTGTCTTGAGAAAAATAATTATTTTCACGTCGTGTAGCTATTTTAGCAAGTGATGTTTCCATGCGATTTTATATTTATTCCGCATATGGTGGCGAGTTAAGAATATAATGTCACCAACCTTTAGTCTGCCGCGGGAGTCGCTGCAGATTCTGTACTTAGAACCTTATAAGACCAGCCAGTATTCGCCTCTTTAGGGAGACCTATCTGCGGCAGTGGACACCGATGGACTGATGGATGAATTATATTTTGAGCTGGCTTTTGCCCGCAGCTTCGCCCACGTAACTTTCTCAAGATTAATTACATTCAAATCCGTTCAGATTATGCTTGATTCAGTAATAAAACTAAAATAGAACTATAATTTATAGACAACACATAACTGTTGACAAAAAGTTACCTATGTGTTCATCCCGGGCTATGGGCCCGCGCGCCATCCTTTCATCGCCCCGGACGGACTGGACCGCGCGTACGCTTACATAGCCCAGCCGTAAAAAAAAATAAAAAAAATGTGTTCATCCCTCCATGAAATGGTATATCTGTTTGCCAATTTTTCTTTAAATAATTATGGCACTTAATAGAACTGCAATCATTCGTATATAATTATCTTCCTTACAGTAATTATAGTTACGGGGCAAGGCATTAATATCATACTCATCAAACTTTAAAAATCCTCTACTGTACGTTCGTGCGATCTGTACTTGAATATAATAGTCAAGTCTGGAGCCCGAGATAAAATACTTATATTTCGTATTGAAAATATTCAGCATAAATTCATAAAATTTTTATGTTACAAAGCCAAACTTAGTTATGATTCTGAGAAATATTTAGAGACATGTGCTAAATTTCATTTATTGCCATTGGTCATACGTCGTCAGATAGCTGATACTGTATATTTGTTAAACATAATTTCAGGTAAGATTGACAGTCCCAATCTTCTTTCTAAAATTGAATTTAATATACCAACAAAATCTGTTAGACGCTATACACCAATCCATCTTCCACCAGCGCCCACCAACTATTGCATTTCTGTGGCGAGCGGGCAAACTATTTGAATCATCAAACTAAAACATTAAACTTTGACCTATTTGTAACTAAGGTGGAACCGATAAGACGGATGCTTAGTTTGGAATTTTTTAAAGCAGACGGCGTAGTGGTTAGAATACCGATTTACCGTATGACTTAGCGTAGCGGGTTTGGTTCCCACACAGAATAACTCTTCGTGCCATTCACAGATGGTTGTGCTCTATCCGAGTATAATTTGTATTCTTAAAGGATATATAAGAATACAAATATAATATTAATATATGTATTTATTTTCATGTATATTTTTAAAGTACCCAGTATTACAAGGATTAACTTCTTAGTGTACTGTGGGTGAAAAATTATGCTTAATTTAAAAGCATTACAACAAATTAAAATAAAAAAGAAAATTGGTTGTCTGTAAAGTCGGTTTTACGGACTTTACAGACTTTTTTACATGCTAATGTCATAAGCAAACAATGAAGAAAAATTGTTATGAATTGAATTATTATCGATGAATTCATTCATTAATCATTATTTTGTATAATACGAAGAAAGAATTAATTGAAAATTACATTTTTTTTTTCAGTAAATTAGCATTTGTTTGCACTCGTTAATTCAAATATTTTTTAAATTTAATTAGAGATAGATGCGTCACAGGCACAAGGTGAACGCTTAGGCCGATCGTGCCTCTCTATCACTTATTCCTCGCTCTCCCTTGCACGCTCGGCTCAGGCGGAACGTGACAATGAGACTATACTTTTTCGTGCCTGCAGCCAGAGTTCATCCATTTTTAAGACATTATCACGCCAAAAAAGTAATTACATTTGTATTTTACACAACTATCGCTGTTCCAGGTAATCTTTTGTGGAATAAAGTTGTCAACCGTTCATTTACGGCGATGTTTACAATCAACACAAGTCTTATGGCAATATCCACATTATACACAGTGATATTCCTCAAATGGCAGACACGTCCCGAACAAAAAAGCTTAAAAGAAGCCGGATTAAAGAACCCACTAACAGATTTCTTTGATGTGAATAATATTGTAAAAACTGTAACAACACTCACAAAGAGGAGGCTACATAATAGAACGTTAATTTTGTGGTTGTTGCTCATATCAATGGCCTTTTATACATTCCAAAGAGGTAAGTTTCGTCTTCTTTAAATATTTTTATCAGTCAAGTCACTAATATCATGAGAAAGCTATTGCCAGCTCTCCTGGTAAACCCTTAACCGATATTTACGACTCCCACATCCAGGCTAGGGGTGGCGTTATTTGTATTGTTATAACGTCACGATGCAGGGAATTTAGTGCTTTAAATAATATGTATATGTATTTCAAATTTATTTATATTTTAAATGCATTCATTATCAAACAAATAATGATTGCCGATATTTGCAAATAAGAATAAAATGTTCCACGAAAACTGCCTGCGGATAATCTACATCAACATATAAGGCGATAACAGATAGCTCTGTTCGACGTTTCCCTTTTTCGATGAGGCTCATATCGAATAGCGAGGTTTATGGTTTATACCAGCAACAATGTTTACGTGAATTAATTACCTATATAATCATCATCATTATCTCTGCTCAAATACGTCTCACAGCTGGGCGCGAGCCCCCTCCGTAATGGGAGGAAAATTGGTCTACTGCTCTGCTATACCACACTGGTCAGACGGATTGGTACAGAGTTTCATTTCGAGTTTTCCCCCTTGTACATTTGTTATACGCATATTACATCCATTAGTCGCCTTTTACGACACCCACGGGAAAGAAATGGAATGGTAAACTGTATTATTACCTCGTCACCAAACTGAGAACCTATATATTGCTATTACTTGACTACCCATGCCATCGTAAAAACATCAATCATTTCTTTTGTTTTGCCAGCATTTGTCATGACAACGGCAACTGCTCCAAGTGCTTGACGGTTATTGTATTTTATCCGATTTATTAGCGATTATAATCACTGCTCCACTCCTATTTGTTGCAGCATTATGAATTATATTATTAACCATTTAATTGGTTTTTCAAGTCCAACTCTGTGGCGACCACAGAGGGCCATTGCGGGTAGGGCTATCCGCGGATACCGCACGATGGCGACGGAGGCGGCGTGCCTGTTAGCCGGGACTCCTCCGTGGGACCTGGAGGCGGAAATGTTCGCCGATTTGTATCGGCGGGTGTCGGGGGTGCGAGCGAAGGGCGGTGTGGTCTCTTTGAGGGAGCTCACCGCCTGGCGCGTCGACTCTCGCCGAGACATAATTGCCCGTTGGGCAACCTCCCAATTACTGGGGGGTCATGGGTGCTTTCGCAGGCGGCTGTACGATTTAGGGCTAGGAGCTCACGCGGAATGTAGCTGCGGCGAAGGGGATGAGGACATGCACCACGTTCTGTGGGCATGTCCCCTCTATGATGAGATTAGGTCGGGGATGCTCTCGGGGATACATCGCGACGGAGAAGGTCCGGTATACTACACGGATCTCGTGGCTTCGGAGGCGAACTACCGGCAGTTACGGGAATTCGCGCACGCCTGGTACAAGGCCCGCCGGCTTGAAGACCAGGTTGGCAGGATAAGCCAAGATGGCAGCCAGAGTAGAGGGTAAATGTGGCTAGCTAGCAGGAATACCGCGGACGACGAAGTTCGTACCGTGTGCTGTCCGCCCTAGTTATACAGGGAGAAGGACACAGGGCAAAGGATGAAGAAAGTTAAATAACTTGTAGAGATTCAAGAAGCATGTGCATACTTACGCAAAGAGCATGGTGTGCACATGTATCTCGATGATTCGGCCTGTATGACCAAGATGTCGAAAAGGCCATGGGTGGTTGGAGGGATTTGCCCGTTGGGCAGTCCGGCTGGAGTGGCCTCGATACGGTGTCTGGACCATGGAGGCCTTCCGGCTGGTGCTGATGCATTGGCTAAAACGGCGGCACGGGGTGCTTTCCTTCCGACTGGTGCAGGTCTTGATGGAGCATGGATGCTTCGGCAAGCACCTGTACACGGTCGCTAGGAGGGAGAGTACACCGTCCTGCTACCACTGCGATTGCGACGAGGTCACGGCGCAGCATACGCTCGAGGTTTGTGCCGCCTGGGCAGAGCTGTGTCGTGAACTCGTCGCAATCATCGGTGCCGACCTGACGCTGCCGACCATCGCAAGGGCAATGCTCGACGATGTCAGAAATTGGGACGCGGTCGCAGCCTTCTGCGAGGCAGTAATCTCGCAGAAGGAGGTGGCGGGTCGCGCGCGCGAGGAGCGCAGCCCCGACGAAGCGACCCGCCGCCGGCGACTGGGGCTGCGTAGGTGCGACTACCTGCGCCTCAATGCCGCCCGGTGAATTAGTGCGTCACCCGCCGAGAGACCGACCGCGTGAGGAAAGACCGACGTCGTTCCCGAGGGGAGGACGTCGGTCGATGGGAGGGTACCCCACTAGGGGGTATTCCGTCGGGACGACCACTGATGACAAGTAACCCTGCTCCGGTGGTCGGTCCAACGACGAAGGCGACGTGGTGTTCGGGTGTGCGTGCTTACGCCCCCTGTCGACCCGGACGGAGTGGTGCGAGGAGTGCGCCGACCGCAACCCACGCCAAAAATAAAGAGCCTCCTCTATAATAGAACTAAATTTGATCTACTATACTACTCTGGTTAGACATCACCACACTGAAAAACCGAACATAATCTTCAGCTATATAAGAGCAACATTAATAAATATTTCTCATAAACTAAGCATACTATCTTTCTTTTGCTTATCGAGATTTAGAGACTAGACCATGCTTAGCTTCCTTTTGTAGCTTAAAGCGAACCACATATAAAATTATTTCATCACGTAAATTGTCGTATAGTGACGGAATAAAAATACAATTCACCACCCCTTTCTTGTCCGTGGGTATCGTTAAGACGACTAACGAATTATAATAGCACACAACATCTATGCAAGAGAAAGAAAACTGAATAGAATCCTGTATCAACCCGTGACCAGCATGGTCAGACGTAAGTCAATTTCCCTTCCATTATGGAATAGGCTCTATCCCAGCAGTAAGATATATGAGCTGCAATGATAATGATATTAAAAAGTGCTTTTCTTACTGATACTATAAATGCGAAAGTAACTTTGTTTGTTATGCTTTCACGCTTAAACCACCGAACCGATTTCAAAAATTTTTTCACCAATAGAAAGCTATAATATCAGGGAGTAACATAAGATATATTTTATCCCGGTATTCCCAGGGGAACGGGAACTACGCTGGTAAGGCCACTGAAATGGAAGCGAAGCGAGGTCAGGTTATTACTGATTTAATAAAGGTATAATATTCTTTCAGATGAACGTCCAACTATGTACCTGTATGCAACAAACGTATTAAAATGGGATGCCACAGCTTATAGTAATTTCAGATCTTACATGAGTACCTTATATGTATTAGCAATGTTATTTGGTATTCCTTTAATGTCAAAAGTACTTCGGTGGAGAGACACGGTACGTAGTAATAATACAAAGCATCAAATCTTGAATTTTCGCCTTTATGAAAAAAAAAAACATTCTTGAATATTCGGCATTGTGTTTTTAACAGCATTACAATGTATAGATATTTTTTACATAAGTTGAGATTCATGTCACCATCATCTCAGCTCTTATACGTCCCGCTACTGGGCTTGAGTCTCCACCACAAAAAGAGGGCAATTGACCTACTATACCATGCTGGTTAGACGAGTTGGCATTGGGTTTTATATCGAGTTTTCCTTCTCTCGCCCAGATATTATTTGTAAATTATGTCCCTGTCTTGTCTTCTACCAAATCCACGGACTAGATAAGGGGCTTTGCTCCGTCATTTTAAATCTCTAATATCTCCCTAGCTATTCATTAATTAATGATTTGCTCTAAAGGCCAACATTGGTCTATATTAAATTATATAATTAATGTATTAATTTGGATAACAAATAAATCTTTATTCTTAAAATTGCTTAGTGAATAGCTCAATATCTTTTTGAAAAATGTAAGATATTAAAATGGTTACTGGGATTGTTCTTAGGAGATAGACACATACGAGATGTTGAGTCTAACCAGTCTAAAATCTTTTTCTGTTTGTGTGTCTGTTTGTTTGAGGCAATCTTCAATACGGCTGGACCAATTTTGATAATATTTCACTAACAGGTAACTGTTGATATAAGGAGTAACTTAGGCTATATTTTATCGCAGTATTCCTTCGGGAATTGGAATTATGCAGGTAAAGCGACTGAAACCAAATCGAAGCGAGGGCGGGTTGCTAGTTAAATATAAATAATAACTGATCTCTAAATAGTTATTGAACGTCTCAGTCTGACAATTGCTTTGTATTTTCTTAAGAGTTTTTAATTTTAAGTTCATTGTTGCTGTAAATTCTTAAGTTTCTTTATTTTAATAGGTGCTTTGTTAGGATAAATCCTGAGGAATAAGAACATAGTAGTTAAGGGAATAAGAATATAGTAGAAATTATTAGTTTGCAACTTAAAATTATGCCATTTGATGACAAAATATTATCAATTGCCATTAGCACGAAATAGATGAGTGTGGCTTTAAAAAAAACCATACTTTTACTTTTTGTTAATACCTAATTATTGTTAATTGCAAATAGTAGGTAGGACCACACTGTCGACAGTTATCTGTCTATAGCCGCGGGCCGGTCCGTCCGGGGCAGTACCACACTCTCGCAGAAAATCGACGTCAGAGTAGTAGCGATTTGTTACTGCGCTTCGTTCGGTGAGCGAGAGAGCCGGAAGCCCAACTTTCTGAGGGTGTTTGCGTGTGGAGGGTTTTGGTGGTGCCCTTGGTATCACCGAGCCTCAATGCACGCATTCACACTCCCTTCACTTTCTTTGCGGTAGGCAACGGCCTTGTAAAGGTCCATGAGCGGCAGCAACACTTACCATCAGGTGTACTGTTTGCTCGTTTGCCACCGTTTCCAATAAAAAAAAAAAAATAGTAATATGATTAAGAAATAATTACATACTAATACTCATTTAACAGAAAATAAATAAATTATAGCTAATAAAAGTGTGTCGATTTGACCCTACTCTGTCCAAGGTACATCTGGTTTGCTGTTCCTACAACAGTTTTACCTTTTTTTCAGCTGGCTAGAGGTCTTAGGTTTTTTGAACATATACACAGTTTTATGAATGATTTATATAGCCAATTACAACATTTTTATTTAATCTAAATTAAAAAACTGGTGTAGATAAACAAGTTTCCCTACCTGGTGATACCATTTGGGCGGATCGCTAATATCAGGCCCTAGTCGTCGATGGCCAACATGTTCTACTTTTTTGTGGGCGGGCTACGGCAGCACAGAATCCGTCCACCTCGTCTGGGGTGAGGCGAGGGTGGCGCGTGGCTCCATATCGCACCATGAACCCTCCCCTTCGCCATTGGGCCAATCACCGGTATCGAGTTCTTTGTCGTCCATGGCCAGCCCAATGTGACTATGCCGCCTTCCGCGTATCTCCTACACCCGGCGCGAGAATACGGCGAGCATCTCCGACTCTAGGTCCCACAGGGGAGCAACGGCCAACAAGCACTGCTGCCTCCCTCAGCATGTCCTACCTAACAATGCATTGCACCCACTTATCATCACTCAAATATATCACGCGACTCGCTATTCGTGCATTCTCGGCAGACCAACAATAATACCTACATGCACACGATACGCGACCTCGTGTGACTGATAAAATTATGCTATGCGCAATCGCCTATTATAAACCAACTTCGACTGTTCTCTGGCTGTATTAATATATACAGCATAAATCTTAGTGGCCTAGAACGAGGAGCTTAAATTTATCGGGTTGAATGCAAAAAAAAAAATCATAGTGGTAGAATCACACTGTTAACAGTTGACTGTCTTTTTTTTTATTGCCAACGGTGGCACACGAGCAAGCAGCACACCTGATGGTAAGTGACGCTGCTGCACATGGACCTTTGCAATACCAGGGGCACAGCCAGGCAACGGCCTGGCTGTGCCCCTGGTAGGCAACGGCCTACCGTTAAGGAAATACTCTTCTTAAACCTCGTTTAAAGAAGGACATGTCATAGCGCTCGGGAAACACAGCAGCAGATAGTTCATTCCAGAGCCTGCACGTACGTGGGAGAAATGAACGCTGGAAACGTACAGTTGAAGACCATAACGTTTCCAGGTGAAATGGATGAACCCTGCTATGATGTCGAGTGGTACGTTGGTAGAATGGTGACGGTGGTACCAAGGCAAACAGTTCCTCGGAGCACTCCCCGTGAAAGAGTCGGTAGAGTACACAGAGTGACCCAAAGTCTCTCCGCTGCTACAGCGACTCCAATCTGTCTGTAAGATCTGTCTACAGCTGCGAGCCGGTCCGTCCGGGGTAGTATCACACTCTCGCAGAAAATTCACGTCCGAGTAGTAGCAATTTATTATTGCGGTTCGTTCGGTGAGCGGGTGAGCCGGCAGCTAAACTTTCTGAAGGCGTTTGGTTTTAGTGATGTCTTTAGTATCAACGAAACTCATTGCACGCATTCACACTCCCGTCACTTTCTTCGCGGTAGGCAGCAGCCTTGCAAAGGTATATGAGCGGCAGCAACACTTACCATCAGGTGTACTGTTAGCTCGTCTGCCACCGTTTGCAATAAAAAAGAAGCTCTCAGGGCTCACCTAACAGTCCTAATTAAGTTGTTATAGTCAACTGCGTTTGAAATTAGTAATGAACGAAATTATCCTTTACGTCGTTATGTTGCTGAAGATGGTCCTTTATGTCATATTTAATGTAAATAGTATGCATAAAAGGACGCTGGGGTTGGGTCTGATCTTTGCGCGGTAGTCTATTGGCCTTCTCAATACCCTATTTTTTTTTTGTATATAATCTTGCCATAATTATAAAATTGTCATAATTATATTCTGAGTGTTAGCACCATGTTGAAATTTTTGGTTAAAAATGTTATAAACAACATTTTTTTTAAAGACAACATTGTACCAAGGAAATAATCCTTGTGGTGCGGGGGACTTTACAAACATATAATTAACGTCCGTTAATTGCATACAGACTCAGAACAACAAATTGTGCATCGCACAAAGTGGAATTCGAACCAATCCAACAGTATATCATATATATAAGTATAATATGCCATATAACACCGTCGAAAGAAAACTACGCCAACCCGACTGGCATATAGTAGGTCCATTTTC
This sequence comes from Lymantria dispar, assembly GCA_032191425.1. Classification (NCBI taxonomy): domain Eukaryota; kingdom Metazoa; phylum Arthropoda; class Insecta; order Lepidoptera; family Erebidae; genus Lymantria; species Lymantria dispar. The sequence goes on from CM063440.1 coordinate 19,862,486, forward strand.
CTCCCTTAGCGGAGGAGGCCCGAGCCCAACAGTGGGACGTATATGGGCCAAGAGGGTAATGATAATAAACCGTACTCGAAACAAGTGTGCGTTATTCTAATATTTGTATCTTGACCCACAATGTATTTTGTTTCAAATACAGATTTGCATTATATTGTTTGACAGATAATCGTGATGTTAGGAGCTTCTGCCCATATATGCGGTCATGCGATATATGCATATGCGGACTCTTATAAGATGATGTACATTGGTGCCACAACCGCTGCGTTGGGACCTGTTGTAGCACCACTTATAAGATCCATGACCTCAAAAATACTGCCTGCGTCGGAAAGAGGTTAGAATTACATACTTGTATTTACTAATTAGTATAAGTACTATGACGGAGTAAGAATACAATTTGCCACCCTTTTCCTTGCCCGTGGGTGTCGTAAAACACGACTAAGGAATATAATATGCATATAACATCTATCGAGAGAAGGCAATCTCGGAATAAAACCCTAAACGGACACATCTGACCAGCGTGGTATGATAGGCAAATTTCCCTCCAATTGTGGAGGAGGCTCAAACCCAATAGTGAGACGTACATGAGCTGTGATGACGATGTTGCTCTAGTGATTCCCAGATAACATTAACAGTGTGGCCATAACAATGTTGAAGGCTATAATTAGACTTATTGACGGACTAATATGAAGAAACTGATAATTTATGAGAGAAAGAAGAGCTTCCAGAGCCTCCACGTACGCGGGACAAATGATCGCAGGAAACGTACTATTACTGACGAAATATTCTATATTCTTGAGGCCTGTACTTCTGTAGTCATGCACACTTAAGTAAATCTTTTCAGGTGTTGCGTATGCATTTTTGTCGGTGATGGAGAATGCTGTAGCTATGTTCGCGTCGGTTTTGTACTCACAGCTGTATAAGGTTACAATTGATACAGAATTTGTCAATGCATTTCTATACCTTACCATAGCGACACAAGTAGTCGTATTTTTAATTTCTCTGTAAGTATTTTAGTGTTATTTTTATTATTTTTCATGCAAGAATAGTTGAAAAAGAATTGCTTGCAAAATGTATATTAGATTTTTTACAATTTTCAACTCCCACCTCTTGGCGACTATCTGTAGTACAAAATTAGACCCAATTTTGACCAAGCACATGTGTGTAAAAAGAAGGAAAATTCCACAAAATAATCCCTATATAGAGTGATATACACAATTAATTTATTAATTCATTTGCCGTCCCATTGTAAAGGAGGCCGAGCTTAATAGTGGAACACTTATAGACTGAAGAAAAAGAACTAACTACCTATATCAAAATCTATTTTGTTACAGTTCTATGGATTTAATGTTGAAAGGCAAACCAATGGAACCGTATGATGAAAAGCTAGAAGATCAGTTGTCATTTTCATAACATTCGTTATATACATTACATTTTAAGTACATACAGGATGTATGAGGTTATAGGGCAACTGTTCGAGTATGTTGTAGTTTATCGGACATAGATCGTAATTAGAATGTACATTACACAAAAAAACAATATAACATAACAGTTATAGTGATTTCAAAAATGAGTCTAAGCGTCTATACCTTGAATGTTACGTATTATGTCGGCATGTACAGACAGGATACATGTAGAACTTCGACAGTATAAATAGCTATGAATTGCACAAACGCTTCAATGGTACCGTAGGTACAAAGGCGACTTGTCAACGGTCATCGGCCGATCAGCTGATTTTATGCGAACGTAGTCATTGATTTATTCAATTTCTAATGAACATTTAACAAAGTACGAATATGATGCACATTAAGTATCACTGACTTTATACATTTTAATCAGATTCACACGAAAAAGCGATAACAAGTGAATTGATTTACAAGTCTAATTCATTAACCAATCGATATTTCTTTCCTACAACCATTGCCTAACTCCCATTTGACCAGTTGTCCCATAACCTGATACACCTGTATAATTTAAATAGTATATTTAGCGCAATAAATAAGCGATATATGAATACCTTCTGTAATCGAATTTCGGGGCTCAGTCCTAATAACAATAAATACAATTAAGATGAATATCGATAATAACACGAATGGTAGAACCAATCGCTTTCATTTTCAATCACAATCTTTAAGATAGTTCTTTTTTTTATACATTTTTGGGTAATGATAGGAAACATTTCATTAATTCGGCTATATAGCCTACAGTTATGAATATTATTTCAATTATTGTTTTAAATAGTAGGTACAAAAAATGTATAAACAAATTATTACATACTTTTTTATTAAGCGTAATATTGTTGTTCTCAACAATACCGGAAGACGAAATATAACTATACCTTCTTTTTAAATAATCCCGCGCGATTAAAAGGAACTTATTTTTTTAGTATTCTTAAACAAAGTGGGCAATGGTAGTGTATACAGGTACTTAAATGATTTTAGTTGTGTTACAGTATATTTGTATTATGTATATGGTAAACAGTATGATGTAAAATACTTATTCATTTTAATATTTGTTAAGACTTTAACGTACAAAAGACGAAGAAAGTACGACTGTATTTTTTGCATTACATAGGTACCTACATGTTGTAAAATAAGAAGTAGGTACCTACGCAAACACACCTCGCTTACACTGTGATTATTTATATAAACATATATCATCAACATTATTATCCAATATTAGTAGTATTTTCGTCTATGACGGCAATGACTTGTAACTTTAGTTAATATAAACAATTAATAGTAGATTTATTCCTTAGCGATTTTAATGACGGTCATCATCATCACAACTCATATACGTCCCACTACTGTGCTCGAACTTCCTCCACATTAGCAGCAAAATGGACCTATTATACCATGCTGGTCGGGCTGTAGGCTGAGATGTTGATTGACGTAGTAATAATGCTATGTATCGCCAACGTTCCTATTACCGGTTTTGTAAGAGACGTTTCAAATCTCAGTAGGTATAAATAAAATGAACGGTTGCAGTAAAATGTTATATAACAATATATTCCTTGTTCAGTACCATACTGAGATATGCTATTAAAATAAACATTACTGCAAATGAATCAATGTTAGAACTAAAATTAAAATTGGGGTCGATATTAGTAGTTAAGCTCCCAAGGACATTCAATACTTAAGATTTAATAACATTGACAGAAACAATAACTGTGATACGCAAGTTAATTGATTGAAATTATAGCTAATGTTGTTACAAATATGTACAACTGAATTTTGAGAAAAGTATTAGATTTTAAACTTAATTAATATATCTATAAATGAAGTTTATTATAATAAAGTTTTTTTTCTAATTTATTTGTTAACGTATGGTTCATTTCGTTGATTATCATTGTTGATCATTTCGTTCATAAGTATTTTTAATGGTTAAAACCAACTGCTATATTTATCAATTAATTGTTTAAATAAATTGCGTGACTCAACCAACAGAATGTATTTGATTATTATTTTCATAACTATCATTTACCCCTACTTATTTACAAGGGCGTCGTCAAGGGGAGCGGGGGGGAGCAGTTGCATAGAGATCAAATGTAGCTAGCCGCAAAGCAACCAAAGTGCGAGCAATTGACTTCCTTACCTTACCTATTAATAAATGCCGCGTCGCATGACAAAACGTAAATAAATTCACAAGGTTTAATGTATATTGTATAAAGTATTGACATATTCAGAATAACATTAAGATTTTGACTTTTTTTTATACTCCTTAATATTGCCGCATTGCCCCCACGACCTCCAAATTATAAGCTAGCGACGCCCTTGCTTATCTATCTACTAGCAACCCGCCCTCACTTCGCTTCGGTTTGAGTCGCTTTACTCGCGTAGTGCCCGTTCCTGTGGGAATACCGGGATAAAATATAGCCTATGTTACTCCCTGATATTAGCTTTCTATCGGTGAAAGAATTTTTGAAATCGGTTCAGTGATTTAAGCGTGAAAGCGTAACAAATAAACATACAAACTTACTTTCGCATTTATAATATTAGTAAGGATGTGGTGACGGATTTAGGGATGTGACTTGGAGGGGAAAAATCAATTAAAATAATAATCGACTTTTCTTTCATTAAAATAAGTCGATGTGCAAAAAAATCGATTAATTATTTTTAATTAATCGATTTTTTTTTATTATTCGTAAGGTTGGATTTATTTCTACATAATAATATTTTCTATTATAGTACACTGACATTCGATCGAGTACTTTTCCAGGCATAATTGTGATGACCTTTTTTTTTAGGAAATCATTTATTTTCCAAAATACAATAGACAACTTTAAATTTAAACAAAAAAGCAAATAGTAAAATAATCGATTCATTTTAATATAAAAAAACGATTTTTATTATTGAGATAATCGATAATTTTTACATCCCTAGACGGATTAAGAATACAAACCACATCGCTTCTTACCCGTGGGTCGTAGAAGACGACTAAGGGATTATTATATGCGTATAATATTTAACTGCAAGAAAAGGAAAACTCGAAGCAAAACTCTATAACAATTCGTCTGACCAGCGTGGTATACTTAGTAGATCAATTTCCCTCCCATTATGGAGGTGGCTCGAGATCAGCAGTGGGACATATATGAGCTGCGATGACGTTGAGAATTAATAATGTTTTTCGAATTATATGTATAAGTCTCCTTTTGTCGAGTTATGGGCTGGATGCACGCCGTCCGTTCCATCCGGGGTGAAGAAAAGGCGCTGCACGGCCCCATAACTCACCGTATTCCTTACCCTTTGGCATTGGGCCGACCTTTAGTACAGAGTTCCTTGTCCACTGCCAGCCCGGTGGAATACCTTCCTCTCGGGAGAAAATCGAACTTTTTCTGATGGGCGCGCTCGACTCGTGATAGGTGCTGATTGCACCTTGAAATTTCACTGTTTTGGTTAGAGATGGAGAGAAGCTAGCTTGTTTACAATCTAAGTTCTGACGCTATATAGCTTCAAGTATGGATTAGCTAGTTTATATTTTTTTAAATAGGTACACTGTTTTTGATTCATTGTAGATACCCACAAATAGTATAGGTACTAAATTTTCAACATATTTAAGAAGTCTTTATACATATATCTGCAAATGAACTGAGTCAGGCATCATGAATGATGAGCACATGCACGCTTCCTGTCCAAAACGCTATGCTAAGTCTTCCAATATAAAAGTTAAAATATATATTATATTCATTTTATGTTGCAAAACATGAGTGGCGGTCGGTCCCTTATTTGTGTTTAGACGTGTACATTCACCCTCCATAAGAAGCGCCATAAGATTGAGTAATTTGGCCATTTTGTCGATAGAATATAGTGTGACAGACGATATTGACTTTGACGAAGTTATAAATGATTTCGCTGCGCGTAAGTCGCGAATAGTAGAATTTTAGACTGTTTAGACTTTATTAAACAATAAACATTATTTTTATAGTGTAAATTATTAATGTTAACACAGTCATGTTACTTACACATGTACATGGTTTGGAAATAAATATTTTTCACTCAATTCTTTAATTTTTTCTTACCATCACCAACAATTATTATTTTTACGAAGTCAAAAGGGCGGCAAATTATGACTCCGCCCCGGGCGACAGTGACTCGCGCTACGCCACTGCCTAGGTACTACCTACTACTAGGTACCACGCTGGTCAAACGCATTGCGTAGGGTTTCATTCCGAGTTTTCCTTCTCTTGCATAGATATTATATCCCCCAGTTGTCTATTATAATACCCACGGGTAAGATATGGGGTGGTGAATTGTGTTCTTACTCCGTTACCACACGGCAAATTTAAATATAAAATACCTAGTTATTATACTATAAATATTAGTGTTTAGTTTCAAGCACGTCTCTCTTCACTTTCGCTTGTAATACTCGTAAAGACTTCATTCTATCCTTTTCATAATGAATATGAAAAACAACTATCAGGCTTGATATTGTAAAATGTAGATAGACTTAAGGACGTGTGGCAACGTGATAGGAATATAATTGTCGCCGCCCGTTACCCGCTGCCAGCCAATGTGATGTGCGGATTGTCCATACTCGTGGTCAACTGTGGAACGTTGTCATAATGGTGAGGATACGAGTTTAAGAGAAAATAAGAGAGACTAGCCTCTGAACTTTCACTCGACTTAAGTTATATTTTACTTTTGTTAAAGCTATTCAATATTTCTGTAATATTTTTTTTTTCTGATTATGTATATGTATATTTTATTATTACTAACAGCGTGCCGCTGCTAGCAGTAATAAAATTGATAGAATAAATAAATTTACTGCTAAAATTACCAGTTCTTCAGCAGACGTAACTCGAGAAAACCGTCTGAACCTAAAATCTTTATATGATATGGACTTAGCACGGCACCTTGAAGGGAGCCTGTAGTGGTTTAGACACAACAGGACCAAGTTCAGTTTACCGTATGATAAGATATAAAAATAAAATTAAAAAAAAAATATAAAAGCCTACAGACGTCCACTGCTGGACATAGGTCTCTCCAGGAGAATGCCACTCGGAACGGTCCTGCGCCACTTGCATCTAACGGTTCCCTGCGACTTTGAAAATATCGTCAGTCCACCTAGTGGGGGATCGCCCTACGCTGCGTCGTCCTATTCGTGGTCGCCACTCACTCGATGTGGCCGGCCCATTACCATTTCAATGTGTTAATTCTACGGGCTATGACGGTTACATCCGTTCTTCTACGGATTTCCGTGTACCAGATTTTATCACATAGAGAAATACCGAGCATAGGCCCCTCCATAACACGTTGAGCGACTTGGAGCCTTTTATGAGGCCGACATTTAGAGACCACGTTTCAGTGCCATAAATCATCGCTCGTAACACACACTGATAAAAGCTTCATCATCATTGCAGCCCACATACGTCCCACTGTTGGGCTCGGGCCTCCTCCACAGTGGGAGAGAATTTGACCTGCTATACCATGTTGGTCAGACATGTTAGTATAGAGTTTTATTTCGAGTTTTTCTTCTCTTGCATAGATCTTATGTGCATATTATATTCCTTAGTCGTCTTATACGACATCCACGTGCAAGATAGGGAATGGTGAATTGTATTCTTACTCCGTCACCACACGGAAAAAATTATACTTAAAAGTTATCTAGTTAGATAAAGGATAAAACCTAGGTAATATTTGGAAAATGATTGGTCGATATGACTTCGGGTCGTCCAGTGATTTATCTTCGCCTTTGGGAATTATGTGTGTTTATTCGCGACGCAATAAATGAATAAAATTTCGCCTTCAGTTTTACATCAAATATTAAATTAAAACTGTTAACATTGAGTCGCCTGATGTTCGACTGATTTTGTTGATCATGTTATTTGATATGTTGTGTTCACCAGGGCCTTCGTGGAGAAAAAGAGCTCTGGCAATGGCGGTATTCATAAATTGGGCAAGAGACGGAAGGTCAGACACATTGGGTGATTCGGCGGCCAAGTGTGTAATGATTCGTGGTGTTCACTATTGATCGATATGTTAACGTCGAGAAATAACGTAATTATTAACATCTCCGTAGTCTCCTCGCCGCCCGTAATATTATTACCATTTTTTACTTTAATATTTTATACGTACGCTAGGTCAACTGATCGATTCGCTTAATATTTTTATTTAAAAAATCGTCTTTCGATTTTCTACCGCTAGACTGGTAGCAAAACCTGGCAACTCTAAATGCGGACAAACTCATTGCAGGCCGTCCCAATTTCTCATGAGTATATAAGTTTATGGGTACCTGCACGCCCTTCCTTAACATTTCTGGACTGCTAATAAGTGATTATTCCACCAAGCCCCCCTGTTAAATTAGGTACGGATGTTCGGCATAGAGCTACATCAGTATAGTATATTCGAGAATGTGCCATTATTGCAGCAAAGCACATATTTATGCTAGTGTGTAGATTTAGGAAGACATAACGGCATGATCGGTAAACTTTTACGTGTCACGTCCTTAAAATCATCACGGGAAAGCCTTTTTTACTTACTAACCCTCCAGGTGTAGAATTAAAAATGGTAATTTTTAACATATTCTGTAAGTACGCACATACGAGGGGTGATCCAAAAGTAATGATAATCAGTTATTTCTAGTGCACACAAAAATACAAAAAAATTTCAGTCACTTGCTCAGTTACCCACTAGTTCAGGAAAAAAAAATCATATAAATAGGCCACAATTCCCGGGAGCTACATTCATTTGAATACGGACTGTCAAGGAGTGAACATCAAAATGGAAAAACACGAAATCAGAGCTGTCATTAAATACCTCTGCTTGAAAAAAATGTCTACCAAAGACATACACAGCGACTTGGTGGAAACATTAGGGGACTCTTCTCCTCCATATTCCACAGTTGCACGCTGGGCTAAGGAGTTTAAGCTGGGAAGAACATCGACGGAAGACGAACACCGCGAAGGACGCCCATCGACGTCCCTCACTGAAGAAAATGTGAAAAAAGTTGAAGAAGTTGTATTGGAAGATCGAAGAGTGACTATCAGGCATGTAGCTGAGGTCACAGGGATCTCATATGGCAGCATTCAAAGAATCCTTGCGAACGAATTGCATATGAGAAAGGTCTCCGCGCGTTGGGTACCGAAAATGTTAAACGACGAGCAAAAGAAGAAACGAGTCGACATGTCAAGAGCAAATCTCGAAAAGTTCCAGGCAGACAAGGACAATTTTTTGTCACGTTTTGTGACCATGGACGAGACCTGGATCCACCATTTTGATCCTGAAACAAAACAACAATCGATGACATGGAAACGATCCGATGAACCGACGCCGAAGAAATTCAAAGTGTCAAAGCTCAGCAGGGAAGGTTATGGCGTCTGTTTTTTGGGACGCTGAAGGAATAATCATGGTGGACTACTTGGAAAAGGGGGCCACTATTACAGGCTCCTACTATGCAGAACAAATAAGAAGATTGCGGGAGGCTATTAAGGAGAAAAGGCGAGGCAAACTGCGGGCTGGAGTGTTGTTCCATCAAGACAACGCACCTGTTCACAAAGCTGCAATTGCCATGGCTGGCATTCAGGAAGCGGGCTTTGAGTTGGTGGAACACCCCCCCTATTCACCAGATCTAGCCCCCAGTGACTTCTATCTCTTTCCACGACTCAAGGAACACCTCCGAGGCAAGAAATTTGATGATGATAGCGACGTGATGGCCGCGGTTGAGGACTTTTTTGAGAGTCAAGATAAAGATTTTTTTTGTAAGGGAATTTTAGGTTTAGAAAAGAGATGGACTAAATGTATAGACTTGCTAGGAGACTATGTTGAGAAATAAATATATTTTTTTATTTTATTCATTGTGTTTATTATTGATTATCATTACTTTTGGATCACCCCTCGTAATTATGCTGTTCTTAAAAACCAGTTTCCAATTAGACCTTCGTTGCAAACTCATCCAAATACTTATTAGGTAATATTTAATAAAACCAAGAGTATATTTATATTTCTTTATTAAAAGAAGCGGTTATACCAACATAAGAAAAAAATAAAATTAGCTTGTTTTAATGTATTACAAAATATAGTATTTTCAAAAAAGATTATTAACGTTAAGCTTGCCTATTAAATTATATGCATATGTTTATATAAAATGCTTATATTTATTTGCATACAAAATGATGTGTACTAGGACTATATTCTTATACAACCAAATATTTTGAACAAATGGAAAGCGTGTTATCTAATTATTTCAACATACGAGGGGTGATCCAAAAGTAATGATAATCAGTTATTTCTAGTGCACACAAAAATACAAAAAAATTTCAGTCACTTGCTCAGTTACCCACTAGTTCAGGAAAAAAAAATCATATAAATAGGCCACAATTCCCGGGAGCTACATTCATTTGAATACGGACTGTCAAGGAGTGAACATCAAAATGGAAAAACACGAAATCAGAGCTGTCATTAAATACCTCTGCTTGAAAAAAATGTCTACCAAAGACATACACAGCGACTTGGTGGAAACATTAGGGGACTCTTCTCCTCCATATTCCACAGTTGCACGCTGGGCTAAGGAGTTTAAGCTGGGAAGAACATCGACGGAAGACGAACACCGCGAAGGACGCCCATCGACGTCCCTCACTGAAGAAAATGTGAAAAAAGTTGAAGAAGTTGTATTGGAAGATCGAAGAGTGACTATCAGGCATGTAGCTGAGGTCACAGGGATCTCATATGGCAGCATTCAAAGAATCCTTGCGAACGAATTGCATGTGAGAAAGGTCTCCGCGCGTTGGGTACCGAAAATGTTAAACGACGAGCAAAAGAAGAAACGAGTCGACATGTCAAGAGCAAATCTCGAAAAGTTCCAGGCAGACAAGGACAATTTTTTGTCACGTTTTGTGACCATGGACGAGACCTGGATCCACCATTTTGATCCTGAAACAAAACAACAATCGATGACATGGAAACGATCCGATGAACCGACGCCGAAGAAATTCAAAGTGTCAAGCTCAGCAGGGAAGGTTATGGCGTCTGTTTTTTGGGACGCTGAAGGAATAATCATGGTGGACTACTTGGAAAAGGGGGCCACTATTACAGGCTCCTACTATGCAGAACAAATAAGAAGATTGCGGGAGGCTATTAAGGAGAAAAGGCGAGGCAAACTGCGGGCTGGAGTGTTGTTCCATCAAGACAACGCACCTGTTCACAAAGCTGCAATTGCCATGGCTGGCATTCAGGAAGCGGGCTTTGAGTTGGTGGAACACCCCCCCTATTCACCAGATCTAGCCCCCAGTGACTTCTATCTCTTTCCACGACTCAAGGAACACCTCCGAGGCAAGAAATTTGATGATGATAGCGACGTGATGGCCGCGGTTGAGGACTTTTTTGAGAGTCAAGATAAAGATTTTTTTTGTAAGGGAATTTTAGGTTTAGAAAAGAGATGGACTAAATGTATAGACTTGCTAGGAGACTATGTTGAGAAATAAATATATTTTTTTATTTTATTCATTGTGTTTATTATTGATTATCATTACTTTTGGATCACCCCTCGTAGGCTTTAATGTTAGTTTTTTTTTAGTATCTCACAATATTTTGAAAGAGATTTTGTTAATTTTCAGATCTTAAATATTTTTAGTAATTAAAATATTTCAAAGTGTAACACAATATATTGAGAAATATAAAATCGATTTTTCTTTGTACATATTCATTCAGCTCTAGTAAAATATCTACATTCATAATAGGAACATTGCTGCTTGCGTGCTTATGCTCCTCTGTCGTCCCGGACGGAGCGGAGCGAGGAGTGCGCCGACCGTAACCCACACCCCAAAAAAAAAGGTGCAACATTTTAAAACCTTATTTTAGCAATGCATATATATACAGTGATTTCTATATGTTTGTGTGCTACAACCACACACACATATAGTACATGAATATAACAAAATAAAAATTAATTTATAAATATATCATATCAGAGTATTCATATTGATATGTGAGATTTACAAAATTACAGTATTAATAATTTCCAATGTTTACGCAAATATTACACATTTGATATAAAATTATTTTTACGGATTTTATCGTATATCCTTTGAAAAGTGTTCGATACGTCGGGCAGTTAAATATCAATATAAAATCCGTCAAAATAGTTTTATTACAAATCACATACTACCTTGACTTCCATCAAAACATTCAAAGTCAAGTACTCGTTATCTCTAATGAAACGACTAGATATTTTTCGTCTTGCTGTCTATGATTATCACACTATTGCGTTCATACAATTGAGTATTTATATGAGTATAGATATTGAAGGTTAAGGCACGTACCTATACTACGTGACCTGCTTTTGTCTTTAAAATACTAACCTTGAACAAAATTCGCCCTTAATTTTTATTATTAATGGTTATCAAGGCAAAGATTTTAAATAGATAGGTACAAAGTTAATAAAAAAGTCACGTAGTTTCATAGACGTAAACGTCAAAAAGTAATGAAATTCAAACTTTGCAGTTCATTGAGCAAATTATCTACTAATAATTTCGAAACGCCAATGTACAATAAACAAACATATATATGTATGTATGTATGTATGTACATATATATGTAATGTATGTACATTCCGGTATTTATTAACAATTGAAGAGGTCTCTTATCTATTATAGTTATGTAGGTTATTTTAACGATTGATAACACTAAAAGTGTTGTAACAGCATAGAAATATTTCAGCGATGTCGTTTTTTATCTGTTTATGAGATGCTGACAACTTTCATGGCATTGAAATAAAATAAACAGACATTTAAATAAAAATATAACTACCGAGCTATTTACAAGTATTTCGAATTTAATAATTAGAGAGATGTATAATAAAAGATAACGTCATACTTCGCAAAAAGAGGATAAATATGCGGTAACTAATAACTTCAAAAACTCGGTAACTCCTTGGTACCTATATATATTTTATAATCATTGCACAATTTTACTTTAATCTACTGTACAATAATTAGTAATTTAATATTCTAATAGCTATCTAGCACCATCATTTAAATCCTAACTAATATTATAAATGCAAATCTAAATTTCTTTGTTACGCTTTCCCGCCTAAACTACTAAAAATACTTTGACCAGTGCCTTATATTTTATCGCCATATTCTCAATTTCAATTTGCTAGTTATAAATAAATATAAAAACGTTATTTCACATATATCGATTTACTTAAAAATTCGGAGAATACTTGCTTAGACTTGATTTTTGATAGCACAAGATAACCCATAATAAACCCATATAGAAGATCTATATGGTTTAAATAATATAAGTAAAGAAAAGAAAATGTGATTTACACGAAACCATTCAATCTTGATCGCTAATCATAATAAACAATTATAACGGTGTTGTAAAACGATAATGTTTATGAAACAATTTTAAGAAAACTCTTATATTTGTGTCTAAACCTGACGATAGGAAAATATTTGCATCGAACAGTGAAGCGAATATTAAGATTAATATATGGGCTAATGACAATAGATATATTAGTTTTAGTTATGATTTACTAGAGGAAGTATTAGCCGACGCCAATAACGGCAAATTGGACGTTTGTTATGGATAAGTAACTAATAAGTTTATTATTTATAGCAAACTAATAGGTATCAATGTGGCAAGTTACAGAGATAGGAAAAAACTTCAATTCGTAAGTAGGATATAGAAAATAATAGTATGTATTATGCTTACTTTGAGTTTCGGTAAGATTTCAAAATTGCAATAAATATCTTTTCAAATGATATTTAGGCAAGAAATTTAAGCAGGTTATGATAGAACTCATATTTGAATGGCAGTCAACGCTGGGACGCAATAGGGTGGACCGACGATCTGGTTAAAGTTGCTGGGCGTCGTTGGATGCCGGTGGCAAAGTATTTTATGACTGAACACGAGGAAGGCCTACGTCCAGCAGTGGACAGCGATAGACTGAATGATAATGTAAATGACATAGTAAGAAAATTATAGAAATTAATTAAAACACTTATAAATAATTGATACATGTTTCAGTTTAAAAAATCTGTTTCATATAATATTCACATATATAAAGCGAAGTCGCAAAAGATAACTATAGTTTGAAAACTCTAAACGTTTTTAGATGAATATAAATTAAAAATAAAATTTAATATGATTGACCAATCCATTGGGCAAGATATTGTTGAATTTCTACACGAGCTTCAACAAGTTCGCTAGAGTCGTTCTCGCTGCTAGGATACATGTTAGCGCAATGCGCAGTACCTGAAATGTAAATTTTTATTCTAAGTCATTGTATATGACTTCACAGATGGCGTAGTGGTTAAGACACTGACCTACCGTTCCAGTGTCATGGGTTCAAATCCCACGCAGGAACACACTTTGTGCGATCTACAAATTGTTGTTCTGAGTCTGGATGTTATTTGTGTCCGTTAATTACATGTTTGTAAAGTCCTCCGTAATACAAAGATTATTTCCTTAGTGGTGTCTTTAAAAAAAAATGGATAGTGTGATTATATTTTTGAAACGAAAATATTTTTAGCCGTATGGCGTAGAGTATCGTGGACAACATACCAGACCAGAAGGCTAAGTAACTTTTGGCAAAAATTAATTGCCCGGGGCATCGATAAGGAAACATACTCAAATTACATGAACTATTTTTACTAATTTTGAACACTGCAAATAAAATTGTCAGCACTCATAGCAAAGGCCTAATGTTGTCAAGCGTTCTATTTTTGAAGACCAGATTACGTAATAAGAGCATGTTACCTAAGCTGGTAGATAGAAAGTAATAATTGGTAATTATAATAATTCTTCCGTGTAGTGACGGAGTAAGAATACAATTCACCACTTCCTTTCTTCCTTGTGCGTATCGTAAAAGACTACTAAGGGATTATAACACACAGATAACATTTCAACAAGGAAAACTTGAAATAAAACCTTACACCAACCCGTCTGACCAGCATAGTTATAGTAGGTCGATTCCTCTCTAATTGTGGAAGGCCTTGAGCCCAGCAGTAGAACGTATACAAGTTGTGATCTACACTAATATTATAAAGAGGGAAAATTTATATTTTTATGTGTGTGTATGTTTGCAATGAATAAACTCAAAAACTACTGTGCCGATTTCAAAAATTCTTTCACCATTGGCAAGCTACATTATCTGTGAGTAATATAGGCTATATTTTATTCTGGAATTCCCACGGGCAAGGGAACTACGCGGGTAATACGACTGTAACCGAAGTGAAGGCGGGTTGCTAAAAAAATAATAATTTAATAGAAACTCATTACAAAGTAAAACTTCAACAATTCACTAACCTTTAATAAAAATGGCAGGTGCATTATTATCTTGCGTTTTAATGATACCTAATGCATGCCAAGGATCAACGGAACCATGCACAAACACCACTCGACTGACAGCAATATCCAAAGCTCCATAATTATTATTTGTCCAATCGGCAGCAGCTTCTATAAATGCTTCATCGTATCTGTAAATGAATGTATGGATCAATGTTTCATATCTATACCAATAAATAAAATTGGAGTGTCTGTTTGTAATGTCAAAATAATAGGCTTTTTTCATGCTCACACGGTTATTTGCACGACACCTATGCCTAAAATACAGATTAAAAATTTTTGTCTGTCTGTCTGTTTGTTCCGGGTAATTTTCAAAACGGCTGGACCGATTTCAAAAATTCTTTCACCAATGGAAAGCTATAATATCAGGGAGTAACCTAGGCTATATTTTATCCCGATATTCCCACGGGAACGGGCACTGCGCAGGAAGGACGACTGAAACCGAAGCGAAGCGAGGGCGGGTTGCTAGTAATTAATATGAGTGAAGCAGAAAACAATAAATAATTACTGTAAATGCTTTCGTGCTTAAAAAGCTTTAGTAATATTCTCGTCATGAGAGATGAGATGCTGTGTGGAGATGGAGTAAGATTACAATTCACTACTGCCTGTCTTGCCTGATGTCGTAAGGAATATTATGCAGGTAAAATCTAGGCAAATGTAGGTAAACTCGACATGAAACCCTATGCTAATACGTCTGACTAACTTGGTATTGTAGGTCAATTTCCCTACCATTATGGACCATTATGGAGGAGGTTCGAGCGCAAAAGTGGGACTTATATGGGCTGAGAAGATGATGAGTGACGAGTTCAAGGCCGAACTAAAGTATATTAAATTATTCTGAATTCTCGCTTTAAGGTATTTAATATCTATATAACAATAACGTGATACAATGACTTACTTTGCTCCAAATACATCTTTGCATTGTTGTATAAAGAAATCAAGAGTGAACTGATTACCAAATATTTCACTCTCCCCAGAGGATGTTTGATAGAATCCAAACTCTGTACACGTTTGGTACATCCATTGCCGCCCTGTAAGTAAAAAAATAGTTTAGTATTTGTATTCTATTCAATAAACAACAACTCCGAAGGCATATCACCAATTTTTACCAATTTCAGGCAATTTTAAAAATTTTTTAAAATCTTAGGAACTTTATTTTATTTCAGGAGATTGGCACCTTTTCTTGTAAACATACTAATTAGGTTTTTACCAAACCTCTATGGAATTGCGATAACACCTATTTTTCAAATAATCAATATTGATATGTAGCTAATATTAATTATTGCAAACACGGAAATATATAAAGCAAATTAAGTACCTTCCTTTTTTTTTTAATTTTAACAATGTAAAAATAAAATTATGAAATATAATTTTATTATTATAATTATTGCTAACCTTATATGAAATCTACAAAAAGATTATTCATGCACTTCCTTTCTTAATATTACTTGCTTTTAAATGCATTACTCATTAAATAACATACTTTTTTTTTTGGGGTGGGCTGCGGTCGGCGCGCGCCTCGCACCACTCCGTCCGGGGCGACAGAGGGGCGTAAACATGCAACACCCGCAACCCACCCGAAAACCACGTCGCCTTCGTCGTTG
This sequence comes from Lymantria dispar, assembly GCA_032191425.1. Classification (NCBI taxonomy): domain Eukaryota; kingdom Metazoa; phylum Arthropoda; class Insecta; order Lepidoptera; family Erebidae; genus Lymantria; species Lymantria dispar. The sequence goes on from CM063440.1 coordinate 19,878,876, forward strand.
GGCCAACCACCGGAGTAGGGTTACTTGACATCAGTGGTCGGCCCAACGGAATACCCCCTATTGGGGTACCCTCCCATCGACCGATGTCCCCCCATCAGGGAGGACGTCGGTCTTTCCTCACGCGGTCGGCCTCTCGGCGGGTGACGGACTAATCCCCGGTCACGTCACCCGCGGCCTCGGCTAGGGTAAATAACATAGTTAGAAGTAATGAACTTTTAAAAGTATAGGTCTACTAATACAGTTACTATTTCAGCTCATATACATCCCACTGTTGGGCTCGAGTTTGCTCCACAACAGGAGGGAAATTGATCTACCATACCACGCCGGTTATGGTTCCTTCTCATACATATATATTATATGCATATTTAATCCTTAAGTCGTCTTTAACGACACACACGGCAAGAATGGGGGATGGTGAATTGTATTCTTACTCCGTCACCACACAGAACAGTTTAATATGGTATTTTTACATTTTATACATTTTCTTTTGGTGTGGCTCGCGTATCTTCTAGTCTTTCTCTCTACTGGGGATTTAATCTCCGAAGGGAGACGTCGAGAGGGGAGGGTACCCCTCGACTGGGGTTTCTGTCGAGCTGTCCACTGAAGACGAGGAACTCTGCACCGGTGGTCGGCCCAATGAAGAAGGCGACGTGCCACGGGTGGGTCATAGAGCCGCGCGGCGCCCCTCTGTCGCCCCGGACGGAGTCGGGCGGAGAGAGCTGACCATGGCCCATCCCCCCAAGAAAAACACTTTCCCTCTGGGATAATATTTATTAGGTAATGTTCTAATTATCAGTTATTGTCATTGGTCAGTACAAGTTATTAATGAATGTTTTTCTACTGTCTATATGAATCTAAACTACCATACCTTTAAGGCCGAATAAATATATTTTTTAATTGCTATTCTTACCTCCTCCTGAACTCCATGTCATGTTTCTCAAATCTCTGACCATGTTGTTATAATTGTAATCTAGACAAGTTTGGTTGCTTTTTTCTAATATTATAGAATTGAAAGCAGCCAGTTTCTTGTAAGCAGGCACTGAACCATCTCCAGTTAGCATATTACACACCTACAACAAGTACACCGATAAATGGATAGTAATTTAGGCAGAAATAATCCAAGATATATGACGTGTGTATTTTTAACTCTCAACCCAAAAATGGGAGTTATGAGTTTGCCATGTCTATGTGTATATAGTTCTAATGTCGTAATATATATTTATGTTGTCACTAAATTCCTATTTACCAAGAATATGGAAGCATTTTGGGAAAATTTTGTACTTGTTTCGAACAACCATTGCATCGAAAATAATCGAAATCGCATTTACTTTTCCTCTTCGCTTGTAAATTTAAATTATTTTATATATTAATGTCGTGTTAGGAGTACCTGCGTGTTCGTGTGAATATAAACTATTATTTGATTAATACATTAGTTAAAAGTACAAAAAAATAACACCATGTATAAACTTCAAAAAACAACTTTTTGAATAAAGCTTATATTTACTTACAGTATTAATTGTTAGATTCTTATATTTGGCATCTGCACTAATTCTATTATCCTCATTATATTGAACAAGATCGGCAAAATCATCAGCTATTGAATTATAAAAATTCTTTATATCATTAGCAGAAGCAGTTGCAAATGGTTTACAAACTCTGAAAAAACATATATAAAATTATTATCACTATTATTAGTCTTATATTTTATGTTTGGATATACATATATCTCTCTGTGAGTAGGGAATTCCAGTCATACTTAGTGGTCAGAGTTGAAGTTAAGGTTTCAAAGTGACTTGGTTCCTGTTTTCTCTTCTGGTGTTACCTTAATAGGTTCTTACTACTACAACGAGAATGCAAGGATTAACACCACATTACTTACTTATCTCACTTGTGATGATGATTTTTATATTTGATTTACTAATATTCAGTGGTTTATTACACAGAATATCTGGTTGACCGAGCTTTGCTCGGTATATTTTTGTTGTATTTTTGCCGAACTTATTTAGATATATATTAATAAAAAATAAAAGTTACAAAAAGAGGATAATAATAACACCGAGATTCGATCCCACGCTGTTTGAATGCCAAAACAAAAAGAAAACTGGACAACTTCCCAACTGAGCTATTATAACTCTTGATGTTGACGGTGAAATTTGAATTCATATTTTTTAAACATTTAATGCCTTCAACGTATTTTTTTGCTAAAAACACCGACAAAACAACATTTTCTATAAATAAAACCTAGCTAGATCGATTTTTTGGTCCCGAAACCTCTAGTATGCCAAGTTTCATCAAAATGGAGCCGTTGCCGAAATCCTGAATATATATATATATATATATATATATAGGTATATATATATATATATAGGTATATATATATATATATATATATATATATATATATACAAGACTCGTTTAAAGATATAAGATTTACAAGGTAACATTAATTATCGAGACATATTAACAATAGATTGGAGATTAGAATTGTGTGTAATTTGTGGCAGCAGCTACAAATACTATCAACCTATAGTAAAAGACTACTAAGAGCTTTACATACACCTGGGTCAACTCCATCTAAAGTCATCTGATCAATAATTACAATCTCAAAGATGATTGACATCAGACAGGCGGCCGTCATAAAACTATTAGCAATAACTTTTGCAATATGTACTATGAAATATAATTACATATTCGAACCCCTGTAATTGGAATAAGAGAAAACTGACAATGATTAGAGATTTCAACTAATTCATATATTGAAGTTTTTTATTGGGCAGGCTATGGTCTGCACACGCGCCGCCCGTCCCGTTTGGAGTGGCGTGCGGCCCCATAACCTACCTAATTCTCTCCTCTTGGCCACAAAACCAACCAACGATAATATTAGGTCTTTACCTATGAAATTGCCGTTATGTATGATTTTTTTCATTTATTTTTTATTTGTATTAATCGAAGTAATCACCCATGCAATCAATGCATTTTTGCCAACGCAGCGGCAGTTTATTGATGCCCTTCTTAAAGAAATCAGCTGGACGGGAGGCAACAAATTCTTCAAAGGCAATTTGTACTGCCTCTCGGGTATTGAATTTCTTTCCAGCCAAAAAGTTATCCAAATTCTGGAAAAAGAAGTAGTCTGTAGGCGCAACATCTGGTGAGTATGGCGGATGACGAAGAGCTTCCAACCCCAATTCTTGCAACTTAGAGACCGTCTGCTGTGCAGTATCAGGTCGCGCATTGTCGTGCAGGAGCAGCGGAGACGAGCGATTGACCAATGCTGGTTGGAGATGTGCCAGCTTCTCCATCATTGTGTTCAGTTCTTCACAGTACACACCTGCAGTAATGCTCACCCCGTTTGGTAAGAAGCTGTGATGAATCACACCGGCGCTAGACCACCAAATAGTGACCATCACTTTTCTAGGGGTAAGTTTTCGTTTAGGGCATTGTTTAGGTGCTGAACCAGGATCCAACTAACTTGCTGAGCGCTTGCGGTTATCAAACAGAATCCATTTTTCATGGCAAGTATACACAAATGAAGGAATTTTGAAACGCATTGTGCGTTTCAAAATTCCTTCATTTGTGTGTCTGTTGAGCAATGCAAAGCATGTCTCGACGCTTCGCGCTGGCGATCATTGAGTTCGTGGGCCACCCATTTGTGAACCTTACTTACCTTGCCAATTTGACGCAAATGGACCAATATTGTTTTGACGCTAACGTCGAAAGCTGCTGCTAATTCAGCCGTACATTGTGTATCATCGGCTTCCACAATTGCCTTTAATTCCTCATTATCGACCAAAGTCTTTGGACGACCGCGAGGTTCATTTTTCAGGTCGAAATTTCCAGAACGGAAACGAGCAAACCAATAACAGGCGGTGCGTTGGTTTGTAGTGTTAGCTCCGTAAACGTCGTTGATGTTGCGTGCCGCTTGTGCCACATTGCTGCCACGACGATACTCATATTCCATAATTACTCGAATTTTTAACGTATCCATGATGACGAAAAAAATTGAAATGCGATGAAAACGTAACATTAATCAATAAACAAATGACTACTTTTCGAAAATGAATTCCATGTTTTAAAATAAAATTAATTTGAAATTAGAATTCTTAGTCAAACAAAAATTGTTTTGATTTGAAATGGCCAGTACTGCAGAACGGCAATTACATAGGTAAAGACCTATTATAATAAAGCTAAGCTAATTTCACAAGTTACATGAATGAACTGTGTGCTTGCTATGAGTATACCAGATATGCTGACATGTAGCTAAAAATACCTGAATTCATTTTCAACAATAGCTGGTTGACTACTCATCATTGAAACAATCTGTTTATGTGCCTCTTTAAGCTCCGTCACACAGTCTTCATTACCAGTCTTTTCTCGTAAAGCGTTAATTACAACTTCATAGTATTCTAAAAGATCAAAAAAAATAACATTACGAACATGTATTTTTCCCATCTAAATACATACATAGATATACATTTTTTTTGTGGTAGCCTATGGTCTGGACACCCTTTTTTTTTTTTTTTTTTTTCACACTGTGGAAATGCATTTGCGCACTATTCCCCCGCCGGTTACAGACAGGGGAGTGTGTGTGGGACTCGCCGGCCACTGAAGTGACCGAAATACCCACTAAAACCACAGCGGCCCCTTCCGCGCTTTTACGGGGTGCCGGAGAGATCGTCTGATAACATTCTATCCCCGACACCCCAACGCTTGGCCGTCTGGCCACGTCCTGTCGTCATTCAGAGTGGTGGGTGGAGGAGCGCATAGCGGCGTCTCCTCCTCCCTGGTCGTCGCCGGCGGAGCGAGTCAGCGGACGCAAGCGCCTCGCGTGCCCGCTCCGCGGCCTCCTTCCTTGTCATGACAGCCTCACAGAATGAGGCCATCGACGACCAACAGCTGTCGCTGCCGAGCATCTTAGAGATGATGGTCGGCAACGACAGGTCTGTTGTTGCCATGTCCGTTGACAGGACGTGGCGCTGAGGCCCCCAGGCGGGGCATACTTCCAGTGTGTGGCGCGCATCGTAAATTGCCGCGCCACACTCATGACATCTTGGGGCCTCTTCTCTTCCAATTTTGTGCAGGTACTTACCGAAGACCCCATGTCCGGTAAGCACCTGCACCATTCTAAATGTAAGGCTGCCGTGCTTTCTCCTGAGCCAGCGGTGGAGATGTGGCGCGACCGCCTCCACAGTCCCCCGCCCTGCTACGGAGGACTCCAGCTCTTCCCTCCACCGCCGGACTACTTCCCTTCGGGCCACTTCCTGGGCTCTGCCCAGTCCCCTTATGGACACTTGCTCTCCGTTGGCTCGTGCTGTGGCGCGGAACCGGTACACTTCCGCCAACGCCTCCGCCACCAGTGGCCAAGGCGGGTCGCCTGCCAGCAGTGTCGCTGCAGTCCATGACACAGTACGGTAGCCCCGCCGTCTGGACACACCCTGTTCAACCGGTCCAGGGCTACAAATTGGCCATATGCGACCCCATAATCTAATAACATGACAAAATAAAAATTGTTCCTTTATTTTATTAACCTAAGTCAAAGTACAATTTTAATTTCTTTTTATTGCTTAATATTCAAGAAAATAATTAAAACGAAAATATGTGTGATGACATCACAAATATAATTGAATAAGCTGGCTACCTTGGCTCATTTTATAATTCAAAATTATGAACACAATTGATATTTTATTTCGGCCCTCAAATATTGCAAATCATTCAGTTTTCGTCAAAAAGACGAGTTATATGCAAACATAGCTCGCTTTTGAGTTTAACATTACCAGCGTTCAAAAACTTTTTTGTGCTCATGATCACAGGAAGACTTGCAGAATATAAGATTTCATGAACGTGATTATTGTTTTATATCTATATTTACAAAAACAATTTAAAGCTATTATATATTTATGATTTGCTATGTGAAAACTATAGATTTTGTCATATACTATGGGTGGTCATGGAAGGGATGGATGGGATTAAAAATAGTAGTCAAAATGAGTCACATATCATGGGTACATTACCTTATATAGAATAAAATAACAATCTATTCTATTCCATATGGTGACAGAGTAAGAATACCGTTCTCTACACGAGGGCGTAGTAAAAGATGACTAAGGGATCGGAGTATGCATATAATATCTATGCAAGAGAAGTATAATTCAACATAAAACCCTATACCAACATGTTTGACCAGCATGGTATAGTGGGTCAATTTTCCTTCCATTGAGGAGGAGGCCAAAACACAACAATGAGACATAGATCTCATTGTTGTGCTTTGGCCTCATGGGCCGAGATGATGATAATTTGTTGAATTGCTTTAATACAGATTAAAAACAACTGCTATACTCAACATCGCTCAGCAACCATTATTGTAGGCATTTAATGTATAATATAAATAAAACTAACCCATGAAATTAACTTTTGCCAAAAGGGGTCCACTAGATGAAACTGCTGCATAAACTAGATGTGGATATTTTAGTCTCAACCAGGCTGCAAGTGAGCCTGGATACGAGCCTCCAAAAGCTATCCAACGCACATTTTTTTTTAATTTAAATTTATCATTCATAGCATTTATGAACGCTGCCAAGTCTGCTAGGGCTTGATATGATGATAAATACTGTAGATTCTTAATGCTTAAATCTCTGGAAGGCAAAAAGATGATTGAAATATAATAATAAATCAACTTTAGCTTGTAATGTACTCATTGGATTCACAACTACAGTGGACCCGCGGTAATCCGGCCCCTATCTAATCCGGCACCCCTTGTAATCTGACATGTCTATTATTATTGAATATTTTTCCGTCTATAATGTAAGTAATGTTCTTTACTTACTACTGCTACGATTGAACAGGTTACAACTTGGACGCCCGACGGGCGCAACTCCACTACAATAGTGGTTGGCTTTTTAATTCTGATTTTTAGTTTGAATTTGACTATAGATAATAGTGGTACTGGATAGTGTGTTGTTTATTCATCGTATATTACATACTAGCAAACCGGCCTCGCTTCGCTTCGGTTTCAGTAGCTTAAACCCGCGTAGTTCCCGTTCCTGTGGGAATACCGGGATAAAATATAGCCTATGTTACTCCCTGATATTATAACTTTCCATTGTTGAAAGAATTTTTGAAATTGGTTCAGTGGTTTAAGCATGAAAGCGTTACAAACAAACAAACATCCTCTCGCATTTATAATATTAGTATGGATACATCAAGTCAGATTGCAGGGTACACTTTTGTAAAAAAATCTGGATTATAAGGGGTCTTAGGCAGTAGGTACTCTATAATCTGACAAATTTGGTAGTCCGACACTGCCTTGCAATACCGAAGGTCCACTGTATTTATAAGCTATAGATTATCAAAACTTTTTCAGGCACCCTGAATTAATTTAGTTATTGATAAAAACAGAATAATGAATAATATTTACTCTGTAGGATGGCTTTCACCATAATATCGGTGTTCCAAGTTTAGGCAAAGAGCTTTAAATTTTTGAGCATAATCAATCCAAGCTCCCTTGACCATCCATCTAGCATCAGCCGGTCCTTCACCGCCTATCATTAGAAATACAGGGCCTTGATTGTTAAAGTCATAAAAACTGTCATTCACGAAATACCGCTGTAAATCAATGAAAAATTACTTTTATAAAAGCAGCTTTATGTAGCCATTGTGGTACAGATTATCAATTTACTTCCTATAATACACTAAGCCATATATAAACAAGCTTTAATATCATTTCAGCTCATATATGTCACATTGCTGGCCTCGAACCTCCTCCACAATTTGAGGGAAATTGACCTACTATACCACATATATGTATACATAACTCACCTTCAATTTGCAGATGATATCGTCGTTATGGCAGAATCCATGGAGGACCTTGGCACCATGCTCAACAATCTCAGCAGGGTATCCCAACTAGTGGGTTTATGAATAAACATGGACAAGATGAAAGTCATGACAAATGTCCATGTGTCTGAAAACACAGGTCTACAACCAGTGTGGGTTACCAGCACTGACTGACTGACTTACAGCACGGAAAACGTAGTCCCTAACTGTAGGCCTCATAACAAGACTCAAAGTCGCTCAGCATGCTATAGAACGGGCTATGCCCGGGATTTCTCTGCAAGATAGAATCCGAAATACGGAAATCCTCTGAAGAACGGATGTAACTGATATAGTACAAAAAATTAGCACGCTGAAGTGGCAATGGGCAAGCCACATCGCTCGACGAACCGACAACCACTGGGGAAGAAAGGTTCTCGAGTGGCGATCACGTATCGGACGGCACAGTGTAGGACGCCGACTAGGTGGACCGACGACCTGGTGAAAGTTGATGGGCGTCGTTGGATGGAGGCGGCACAGGACCGCACTTTGTAGCGTAACATATTATGATTATATTATATTATTTAAGACAACACCCTGCACTAAGGAAATAATCCTTGTATTGCGGGGGACTTTACAAACATATAATTAACGGACACAAATTACATCCAGATGAGGGAGGCCTACGTCCAGCAATGGACGGCGATAGGCTGAAATTATGATGATGATGATGATAATACCACATTGGTGAAGTAGGTTGGCATAGGGTTCTAGGGATTTCAAGTTTCCCCTTCTCTTGCATAGATCTGCATATCATATGCTTTAATCGCCTGTTATGACACCCACTGTCCATATAGTGATTAGTGACCTTTATTCTTACTCTGTCACCAAACGAAAATATGACAACAGAATAAAAATCAAAAAGATTAATTAGTATTAAGCAAAAATAAGTTCAATGGACAAGTAGATTGTATTGTATTTACTTCCTACTCTGTAAATTGTTTTGCATTTACGCCTGGTTACTGAAAGTGTATTCCAATTGTTAATTATACTTCAATAGCCATTATCTATATCTCGCATATCAAAACAATTAGGGTATAAACATTGTAAGGCAAATGACACAATGATAAAAGAAAACTTGATAAGAATAGTGTTTGTTTGCTGATCTTGTTTGAAGCTTATATAGAAAAGAATTTCTTTATGTGTTAAGAACAATAAATAAAATAATTTATACTTTAGAAATTGAATTTTGATATTGCCTCTATGTACTTATATTTATTAAAATCAAATTTAAAAATACACTTTGCTATGTTTGGTAGTCTTGGGTAGTTTGCGAACGACCTAGGTGGGAAGAGCGCTTCTTTAGGTGAACTATGCGAACTAGTTCATTGATAATCCCGCTCTTAGTTCTTTTTATATTTTTTTTTAATTTAAATTAAAATGAAATTTTAATCTGATACTATAAACAAGTCAGGTTCTTATCTAACTATTAATATAAATGATTTTGTTTTTTTACTTTATCATTATTATTTGTTTAACAGATCTTATGTGCCATAAATAGAAGTGAGAACTTTTATTGTGAAAATTCGCACTTTTTAAGTATTGTAATGTGATTACCTATTATAATAGAAACGAGACTAGTTGTTGACTAATTATTAATATAAATTATTTTATTTTTTAGTATTTATTTCAATAAAAGATTTTATGTGCCATAACAAAAAGGTCAACTTTAATTGTAAAAATTCATACTTTTTGAGTATTCTAATATTTTTTCATTATTTAAATAAAAATCTTATATTACATAAATAGACGTGTGAACTTTTCATGTAATACTTTGTACTTTTTAAATAAAAATAAACAGAACTTGCAATAATCATAACTAAATTTTTTTCTTTGTTTATTGTTCTTACTAAATTATTAAAAAAAAAGAACTAATAGAACAAACTAGTTCATCATTGGATTTTGAACTAAATTGAGCGCTCTCTATGGTAACCAGTTAGGCCCAAGACAAACGTTTTGGTATAGTCGGAATTAACCAGTTACGTTTGATAATAAAGAGGACCCGTTACATTTGATTGTAATTTTTATTATTGCAAGAGAAATTGACTATTGCATACTTTTATTGAAAACTATTTAGGCCTCCTAATACAAATATTAAACACAATATGGCATTTCATTTTGATTCAGTATAGATTTCATTTAAATTTTCTCTCATTTTCTTTTATTTTTTGGCTTCTGCTGTACCGTAGGAACAATTTCGTCAATGTCCAAGTAAACTTGCATTAATATTATTACCATATCGTAGTCACATTTTACGACACCCATAGACAAGAAAGGGTTTGATGAATCGTAATCTTACTTCTTCATCACGTGGAAATGATAAAATTAGCATGCCCTAGCGGCTGAATTTCTACAAGTCATGCATAGATAATGTTATAATCAGCAAATTATAGTCTTATTAAGAATAACATATTTATTATATTTACTTGTTTCCATGTTCGTAAATCCGATGGGCTGGAATGATCTAATTTTTGTTTAAACCATTGTGCTGGTGGAAGTGGTTCGCCTGCATATCCACCCGGTACTCCTAGATTTCCATATTTACTTCGACCTAGTCGAAAATGTTTGTCACCCGTTATCACACTGCACGAACCCAACAAAACCATGAACCAGATCACATACTGCATCTTAGAAAATTTAAGCAATGGAATTATCATGAACCAAACAGTTTAACGTACAAAAATAATCTTTGGTACAAAATACAAATGACAATATTACAAATACAAATTACAACTAAATTGTGCGACTAAAGCGACACAGTGACGACAGACTATAAAATAATTATAAAAATTGCAACTGTAATCATATGTCAAATTGGCGTGATATTGTGACCTAATTATTTCCTTCAAGTGGAAACCAAAAAAGATTATACTATTGGTATTATAGTCATTATGACCTAAGTTCATATAAATACGTTCCACTACTAGGGTCGGTTAGTTTCAGGTTGAAATTATCTCACACTGATCTAACGTTTAGGGTTTCATTCCTAGCTTTTATTGTTTCCGTAGTGAGAAACAAAAATATCGCTTACTTATATTATATTATAATGAAGTTAATTAAGCACTGGCGTTCTTTAATACTATTTACGTATAACAAATATAGGTTTAATTAGATACCACTTCTAAAAATTATTTTCAAAAAAGCTAGACGTTAGCCACTAGCTTTCAGCCCAGATTTTGGTAAAGCCTCCGGTAAAGGTCCTTTCTATTCAAGCTATCATTACCTCTTGCTTCTATCAAGTTATCATGATCACCGAACCTCATTGCACGCATTCACACTCCCTTCACTTCGCAGCAGGCAGCGGCCTTGCAAAGGCCCATGAGCTTACCATCAGGTATACTGTATTTTTTGAAGTGAAACTTCTTTAGAATCGTAGTGATTACAAACTTGATGAAACAAAAAAGTGAGTCCATAGAGACACACACACGTAAATGTATAGGATTCGTCCAGCGATAGAATGAGATAGAACACATTGGACAAAGAGGAGCCAGAGAACACACACGTTCTCTGTCTCCTCTTTGTGTAAGCTTCGTAGCGTCCCCACTATTGTCTACTAAGCATTGTCCACATGTATGCTCCTGTGTAGTGGGATAGTCAGTATATCTATATCCTGCTCCAGTTCCAAGCGTTCCATGTGTTTATGTTAGTATGTGTTTAACATATGTGTTTGTGTCTGCGTATTAGAAAGCTTTAATATAAAGCAAGCGTGTTGATTGTTGATGCATTCTTATTTTATTTCTTTGTTTTTTATTTTTTATTTAATATTGACAAAAAACACGTGGCACCACAGAAGTATCACCTCTGACATGCGTACTTTGTACGCACGCTCTATTTTTTGGCATTTATACTTCAAGTCACCAGATTTATAAGTTATATATATGTACATAGTTTTGATGTACATGTACGCAAATTGATATTTTTGCATATATTACTATTATGGAGTAACAAGATGTTAGAATGTGAATTGGGCTTAAAACCGAAATGATTACGTTTGTTACAAGGAGAGATGTCGATGATTGACTTTAAAGGAAAATAAGGCGTGTCTTACATGCATATATCACGGCCATATACAAAGGCCATTGATATAACCAGCTTTAAAAAACTAATTATTTACCTTAATGTTATGGTTTAATAATAATTAGTATGAAGAGGATTGACGATTCTACCCATGAAAATAAACAAATTTCCTCGACGAAAAAGTTAAGAAGATATTAAATAATTATGTACAGATTGGCGAACGTGGCTTAAAACAATTTTAAACCGAATTTTTCGGTTTAAACCATTGGATAAAAAAAAACAAAATTCACTTTTGCTTAAATCATCTATGGTAATTTAGTTACAATAGCGAGTGTGCTTTATTACGTTTCTAATAGATTTGTTCAGCTAGGCAAAGAATATAAAATCCACACAGCCCAATTCTAAACTAATTAAAGTAATATAAAATAATATTTCAGTTACTTCATATTACTTGTTCCTATCGTAAATGAAGTTATTGTCTATAATTAGGCACTAGTCAGGTGTACTAAGAATTTTAATAGAACACAAAATCATCGATACTTATTATTAATATTTTTTGGACGATATATCGATAGTTCCATACTAAAAAGTAAATATCGAGGGTCGATATTTATTTTAACACTTTTCTTTTTTTTTTGTAAATTATTTATTCTAGCAAATCACCGTAAACTTAATCTGTAAAATGCTGGTGTGAAATTGATGATAAGTTATAATTTATTACGAGAATTTAGCTAAAAAAAAGGTCATCATAGGCATTCTGTGATATGAACGAAGGTAAATAGTGATTATGGAGAAAAATATCGAAATATCGATTTTTTCCGATATATTAAACTCCGATTTTGATACATTTAAAAATATCGATAAATCGCAAAACGATATTTTAAAAAATATCTACTGTCCTAGTCATAATGCAAGATTTTGATTTTATCAGGTACTCGAAATTTCCTTTTTATTCTAAGAACTTTTGGGTGGAATGAAAACGATTTCAAAAAAATTTAGATTCAAAGTGATTTAAACACTATAATGCAGGGATGACCGAATGGTTAGGGCTTTTTAAAAAGTCTACCGAGCAAATCGTAACCAATGAACCGGAAAGTGTCACACTGCACAACTTATTACAGCCATACGCGATTGTTTTTATTATGGTCTAATTATTGAGAAGTCTCATTTATAAAATAATTATAGTCGATAACATTAAACGTTTAAATTATTTTTATTATCCATCATCATCTCATCTCAGCCCATATACTTCCCAGTATTGAAGGGAAATTAACCTACAATATTACGCTAGTCAGATGTATTGGTTTAGGGGTTTTCCTTCTTTTGCATAGATATAATATGCATATTATATCCCTCGTCTTTTAAGACACTCACGGGCCAGAGAGGGGCTGGTGAATTGTATTCTTATTCCGTCACCATACGCAAATTCATATTATTACTGTTAATCAATATGATACCGCTATAATGAAAGCGATTAAGAATTGCATCTCATCTATGTTTTGTAAAATGATTCATTTAAAATTGTCTGTTCTACGGTACGGTATATGATATATATTAATATTAAATACATGTATCATGGTAACATCTTTTTTTTTAGAGGACAAGTTATGGTACAGTCATACCTTGTCCAGACGGATATCCAAAGCGACAGAATGGACGGTGGACGACCGGACGACCGACCGGCACCTGTCCTCGTCATCAATAGCCCGTCCAGCGGAATCGAAGTAATATCTAATTCAAATATTTCAAATTAATGTCGGTCTGTTTGTCTGTTTGTTCTGACTAATCGCTATAACAGTTGGATGATTTAGTGTAGGCAAGACTTGTTAATACATTGATGTAAAGTTGAGTTATTCTTCTTTTGTCTGGTTATTAATAGATGCAAAGAATCTCTCTCTGAGACTCTGTCTTGATAATATAAATTAAAGTACACGATTATTATTTACTCCTAATATACGAATTAAAAGTCTACGGTTGGCAACCCTGTGGACAAGCATGACGACGAGCGGTAGCACTGAGAGATGAGCAAAGTCAGGCAATTTAGCCAACACTCCGATTTCACTTGTAAATTCGATCGATCGCAAGTTAGGCGTGCGTGTAAGCTAGAGCTCGGCGGGTTTAAAAAATGGCTCTTTTCAGGATTTCTACTATCAGATTATTAGAGTTACAGGTAAATATAATTATATTTTATTCTATATGAGTAGTCTCTTATTAGCAAGTTCATTTATTTATGACTTCATTGATTTTCGAAGCATTTTATAACCTTGATCAAACAGTTCTCAGTTATGTAATAAGAATAAAGATTATTTTTGGAGCACACCGTTTAAACTGCACTAACTCGAGAATTAAAAATGTGTGATAAATGATCCCCTTTCAAGATTTAAATTCACAATCACTGAACTTTGAAACTAGATATTTTCTAGTTAGGATCATTTATAAAATGTAATGTTTTTATGAAAGACTTCATACGATTATTTTTTATGCAAGGTACATATATCTATGTATTTGTTTTAAAGAGTAGTTTTTAAATATTTATATGGCGCTATAATTTCGGTAATATATTCTGCATAACATAATTTTTACAGTAAAAGTAATCTAAACAAGAATAAGCATAAAATTCGTTTTATATGTCTTGGCAATCTTTTAATTCTTCATTATAACTATCAAATTACTGAATCTTGATGCTCTCAAGTCATTACTGACTAAGGTCACTGCTAAAATGTAGAAAAATTTAAAATTTATCATAACATTTTTCTAGGGTTTAAGAAAATAAATTAAGTGTGGATGTAGATCTTCCAATATAGAAATAACTTCCGAGTTGCTTTTGTATCATAAATTATTTAGTATTTATTTTTATTATTGTATCACTAAGTTCAAGTTACTAAGATGTTGTCTTTTATGCAGTCTGTTAACTAAGTACAAAAAATAACAGGTGGGACACATCACATTTAAGCAATTTACAAAATATGACTGAAGTAATAAAAGTTGTTATAAAAAAATATTAAGTTTAATTTTTGAAAAATATTCGTGCAATACAACTATTTAGAATAAGCAATACATTTTTGTTTAAAATTGTTTAAATAATATAAATTTGCAATTTTATGATAGCTACAAATTTTCAGTGGTACGCTTGTTATTTTACAGCACATTAATTCATTATAAGCCGAGCTTCATAATATTTAAGTAAAAAAAAAACTAAATTACATTAAATTTATCAATTTAATATAACACACATAAATTCCCTTACATCATATTTAATATAAAAGTATTTTTTTTAACAATTTCTATGTATCATATTTTTATCAAATCTCGTTGATTTATGTATTTTACATATGTAATAGCAATGATTTATCTCTTGTCAATTTTATAGTAGTCATGTGAGATTTGTGTATCCATATGAGGTCAGTGATAATGACATTGAATAAGACACGCGACTATCATGCACACTGTCATTGATGCTGTGATGTGTATTATTGCCATTATGCTTACCATATTTAAGTTACAATGTTCAATATCTATTTTCGTTAATTATACAAATTAACCAGTTTGTAATCATAATTATAGTTTATTTTATTCCGATATCGTACGTTAAACCAGCGAGTTTGGTTCGTGTGCTTTTGTGAGTTAGTAAGGCAATCACGTGACATTTTCTGCGCCAAATTTACATAACGACACCAAGAATTTGTTCGTGAGAACGTGACTATTACATTTTAGTTACCTATTTAATTACGCGCTCTTAAATCTTTTCGCGTAAGGTGGGTATCCGGTTCGATTTTGCTTATATAACTGAAACTCTTGCAATGACATTCAACGTATTAATTATAAGTCAACCGCTATGTCTTAACTCTAAAGATAACCGAGCGGGTCAACGATGCATTGACATCGGGCACACGCCCAAATATGTTTGATTATTATAGTTGCAATGTATGTCCAACGATATGCATACATATAGATACGTGGATACATATAGATACGTGGATACATACAGTGTTGCATATCATACTTACATATATAATAATTTCAATAATATTTGTAGCTAATATTAGGTACATACCTATTACATATGTAGAGACATGCTTGTACATATTGATTAACTTTTGTACTTATTACTTACCAACCTACCTACATTATATGTTGTCCGATTCAACGATGGACGTTACGTGAATCTAAAAAAAAGTGAAGTAGGTATTTAGATATGTTGCTAACAATATGACGCACATGTTCAAGGTCGCTTCGAGATATGGCTTCCAGCGATACAAGTGAAGCAGTTGATTCAACTAGTTTGAGATAAAATGCTGTGTAGGCTATACGTTAGTTCAAGCTACGGGTATTCTACTTATGTAACATACCTTATAGGTATCTAAATGTTCAGTTTCCAATTGAACTTTGGCAAACTTCTACCTACAATTTTAAAGAATGGAAAATTACTTCGTTGACGAACACATTTGTACACGTCAAAGTTGTTCCACTTTTCATAGTAAATAGTTTACTTAAATACCTACATAGTTATTAATTTGGTACCTATCTAATTCGGTCAGAGCTTAGGTAGGTGCAAGATAGATCTACCTATTCGCTTGCTAGTAATGATATTTAATCTATAGTGAGCAAATGGCTGTTATTCTGATAACACGAGGTTTTAAAATTTGCCTCTATTTATCATAACCTAGTCATCATCACTTGCCATATTCAAAACGAACCCGGCTTTTATTAATTTAAATACGTAAATATCTATAATAATGACACACGACTACTTGGGTCCAAAGAGACTTACTAGCACTAGTTGTAGTACTAGTTACCATGCAAATTTTCCATTGTCTATTCCGTAGTTAGGCTTTATTTGGTTGTTGGTTTTATACACATATATCATATTTATACACATTTTCAATATTTTTAGTTGTTGCCACCTTTTTGTGTAAATAAAGTACCTTAATTAACGAACGAAAAAAGAATACTTTGTGTCCAAATAAAGTACGATTTACTTAAAGTATTTTGCTTTAAAACGTATTTTTGATTATTTTTAGTAAATTGCAATAAATAATGATGACCGGTTAAAGTATCTCCCAGGACGGTGGGAATTGAATCTAGACACACATCTGATAGAGTAAGTCGGTACCTATCTTAAACAACACGCCATCTGTGCAGTCGACACACATATTTATAATACTTACATATGACGTCCTTCTTTTAAATATTCAGTTTTATTGAACTTAGCTCTACGCTTATGAATCGCAGTATCGTAGAATCAAACATTATTTAGCCTGCTATAACTTGAAGAAACTGAAAAAATCCTTTTAGCTAATATACGTTTCACTGTTAATATACGTCCCACTCCAGCCTCCTTCAGAATAGGAGAGAAATTGACTTACTATGCCATCCGATCAGAGTATGGGGCTATATTTTGAACTTTTCCTTAGACAATTGTCGTAGGCAATTCATATCCCTTAGTTGTCTTTTACGACATCCATCCAAAAATATTCGGATATATTAGGAAATTTTGTGGATTTCACTGTTCAGCTATTCCCATATGCCAAAAATTAAAAAACGGAAGTTAGTTAAGGCAGTTAACAACGAAAACAAAAAATATCGGAATTTGCATACAGCACCAGCTTTCAGGTTAGATTGTGGATCTTAATCATCCAGCTTTCCACTCAGGAGCACGCAAACAGGGATGAAATTTTTTGTTTTTAAGTCCTCATAATAAAAGGAGAAACTTTAAAAAAATCCTCTCAAAGTAAATTTTGAAAGCTTATTTCTATGATTAGTACGAATAAACAAGCCAAAAACAATTTGTGTAGTGCCATTTAAAAAAATGCTCTCAAAGTAAATTTTGAAAGCTTATTTCTATGATTAATACGAATAAACAAGCTAAAAAATTTTCTTTCGTCCTGCCTGGCCGTGTGCGTGATAATACCAGGGCAGCTGGAGCCTGACAACAACCCGCCCCCCTGCGCATGCTTTACGGCTTTGGAGCGGGGCATTGGGTCGTGGACTGTGGACTGGACGTGGTGGTGAAATGGACTACGAAATTAGCAATTTTCGGACTGGTATTGGTTTTAAACTCTGAAATTGCGATGAGGCATTCTTGTAATTTAATGAAAACTCGCCATGATGTAAACAAATAAATTAGT
Source organism: Lymantria dispar (assembly GCA_032191425.1). NCBI lineage: Eukaryota > Metazoa > Arthropoda > Insecta > Lepidoptera > Erebidae > Lymantria > Lymantria dispar. The sequence goes on from CM063440.1 coordinate 19,896,887, forward strand.
CTATATATATTTTAAGCAGCCAGGTTTAGGAATACAATATATTGTTAGCTCTTACTTTGGTACTCCCAGTACAGGGAATTCGTAAAAACTAGATGTGGGAACGCCAAGATTACGTACGTTCCTGGGAGAATCATACTCAACTGTGTTCGCCTACGGCCTGCCAGGCGTGGCGCCTCATTAGGGGAGGGCTATGTCCGATAGTGGATGCCGATAGCCTGTGATGGATAATTTAATAGCTACACATATAAATAGCTTTTATACTGTTGAATTTCTTCACTATCGCTGGAGCGTTGCCTCGTGTAAACTATACATTCCATCGAAGAAGCTCATAACTTTATCCGACGGATTGTATAAATAGCAACATATTTTGTTATACATTTGTATTACATACTATATATGTATATTAATTTATGTTCAACAATTCACCACCTGCGTTCTTGCCCGTGGGTGTCGTAAAAGACGACTAAGGGATAACATAATATGCATACAAAATTTATGCAAGAGAAGGATATGTTGCACCAACCCGTCTGACCAACGTGGTGTAGTAGGTAGTTTTCCCTCCCATTGTGGAGGAGGCTCGAACCTAGCAGTGGCGTATATAGGTTGTGATGATATTACGTTAATAGCAGAGGGTATATGACCACGGTTCTCTGAACTTCGCTTCGATTATGTACTTATTAAATTAAAATGTGTAGCCTTGTAGAGTATTTCTTAGGTGGTAAATATTTAATTGATTTTATTTACAAAACTGTAAAGGGAAAATCGTATAAAGGTATTGTTATTTCCTGCATTTTTGAGTAAGAGTTTTCTGTAAGCGGGGTTTTGGTTCAGAAGTTATTTTTTTTAACAGTATAGTTATTTCGTTAGCAGTATAGATTACCCCTAGCTATAAATGACGATGGCAGATATCGGGCACTTTTAATATTTTCTGTTGACAAATTGTTCTAACACCTGATCTTATTTACCTTCTGGTGGCCCGCTCAATATGCGAGGAGGACAAATGGGGCCGGTTATGGGGCCTCACGCCGCTTTATCTCACCTAACCCTAATATGCTTAGCAACTAAGTATCCAACGCCTATCAATTATCAAGTTCCTATACTATTTAGCAAAACTGATCGAGATTTTTTAATTTTATGGTAGTCGTGCAGCTAATAAGTGTTTATATACAACCTTGTTTTAATTGCGACGAGGACGAGGCATAAATCAGATAATAGTTGTTTTAGACCGGTTTTTTTATCGTTACCTTAGATCCATTTTGTAACATGAAGATACACAATTAGAAAAAACAGGCAATGTTAAGAATACGCTATATATTTTTAATATACTCTGTCACGATTCACGTTGCGTTTGCCACATTGTAGCGCTTAATCATCCTAACGAGGACATGGCGCTTGCGCACTATGGTCAGTGAGAAATAAGGCCGAACAGGCAATTATGCTTAAAAAAAACCCAGGGTTCATTTAATTTTCCTCGAAGATAATGACAAATTCAAGTTCTCAAGAATAAGGAAAATGCCCAAGAAGTTACGACAACCTATGAACGTGTTCGAGGTTTATTAAGTAATTACATTATATATTTTGCCTGACATCAAATGAGAATAAATTTAAATATATTTTAAACAGAAGGATGTTAAATGGAAATGTTTCTGTTTCAATGGAAGTTACATAGGTAATATTTTCGTGTTTATGTAAGATTTCGTTGTTTGCTAAGAATGCAAATTGTTACATGTCTTTTTCCTGTAGGTATCGTAAGGCAGGCTGGGGACCAGAAGAATGGGTTAGTAACACTGTCCTGGGACACTTAAAACACCAATTAGGACCCTATGTAGCCTATTTATTTTTATTTATTTATATTTGGAAGACCAACAGCAAAAGAAAATTAAAATACTTGATATACATCCGACCGCTAATGACAGGTCTCGGCTAATATGATACATTTTAAACTAAAAAAGACTGTAGACATTATAAGTAGTTAATAAAATTAGATTACAAACAATCATCCATACTAATATTATAAATGCGAAAGTAAGGATGTTTGTTTGTTTGTTTGTAACGCTTTCACGCTTAAACCACCGAACCGATTTCAAAAATTCTTTCACCAATGGAAAGCTATAATATCAGGGAGTAGTACATAGGCTATATTTTATCCCGGTATTCCCACAGGAACGGGAACTACGCGGGTTTAAGCGACTGAAACCGAAGCGAAGCGAGGGCGGGTTGCTAGTAATTCATAAAAAAATTCCTGGCTTAGCAATCTTCTCACTGTTACCTCGCTTGTGTCAAATACGTCAACGTTGTGCATTTTGCGTTAAGTGTCCTTCCTGCTCGCCACAAAAAACTATTTTGTCTGTAATTAGTAGGTAATACGGTTAAACTTAATGGAGTATGATGCCGTGTGGATTTGACTGGAATATTAAAACTTATTTTAGAGAGAAGCTCGGGACTTTCAATACTGTTACGGATGATTTTTAAAATATAAGTAACATCTGAGATTTCGCGTCTATTGGACGGTGGAAGAATGTGAAATTTAGCACATATGTAGTTGTAAGTATTCGGTAGATCTAAATGTAATATTAGCGCGGTAGCATAGAGATTTAATAAACCGCTTTTGAATACTTTCAATCCTGGTAATGTATATATCATATCTAGGATTCCATATTTGTGAACCGTATTTCAGTATGTTCCTAGCAAACGCACAATAAAGTATTTTAAGAGTTTTTATCTCCCTGAAACAAGTCGAAATTCTCATCACAAAGCCTAAGGATTTCGTGGCTTTCTTAACAATCTCATCTATATGATCATTGAAAAGTAGTTTTGAGTCATAAATAACACCGAGATCACGAATCTTATTATATCCACTAATGTTATGCCCACATAAAGTATAGTTTGATAGAATAACATGTTTCTTTCTATGCCATAATGCATCCCTTGATGTCGACAGGCTTAATTAATTCGTGTTTGGAAAATCTCCAAAGTTATCTAAACTTCATCAGCTAGTACTAGCTAACTAATTAACTGTAATACTCGCCTGGATAGGTAAGATTTTTTTTTATTATTTTTTTGATGCTGAATATTCTTCTCTGATTTTCAGGACTAAAAATGTTTTTTTAAATTGAATCCTTTTTCAGGATTATTTTATGGCCTTTTTCAGAATATTTTAAATAAATTGACACTAGCCCACAAAATATATGCACATTAGGCTGCATACATTCTGTATGCAATTATCAGTTTGCACACATTTAGGCGACCTTGTTCTATTTAAGGCTCTAGGAAAAGACCAAATTTTATTTAGTCCGTTCAATGTACTAGTAACAATATATTCTTTCAAATATAACGATTTTCTAGTAAAATAAATTTGAAAAATTGCCTTTTCTACTTAAAAATATCGTTTCACTGTAGCTATTCGCCTTAGTTTGCAAGTTAATCTGCTGTCATGAAGTTTCGTCAGAATTCCTGACAATCTTAATATTACAGTGCGGAGATCTTAATCAACATACTACAGATATCGCTCAGAGTCCGAAGAATCTTTATAGCTTTTTCACGTATTTTGTTTAATAAATGGTGCTTAATAGATTTTCGTGAAATTTGGAATGGAGATAGCGTATATAAAAAGTATCTTATCAACTTTTCATTTTATAGCTTAGAATCTCGGACACGGCTACAACGATTAACATGAAATTTAGTTACAGAAGGTTTCGGCGATAATTCGATCTAGCTAGGTTTTCTCTCGAAAATGTCGAGAATAAATATAACTCAGATAGGAAGTCGAGCAATGCCTTAACCTAGACAGCACCAGTTGAATTCTTGGTTTCCCTTTTTGCAAGTTTCGTTTTTGTAAGAAAATCTACTATTATGCAAAAATATTTAAAAACACAACTTAAGCTAGATCGTTCGGATACTACACGATAAGTTGCGAGTACAACTAGCTGTTGATAAGTTTAACCCGGACTGAACGATTATATTTGTCCTTGAATATTTAATATCATTAAGATATTCGTGTTGATATTAGTATAGCTTCCGTGCTTTGTCGAAACTTGTTGCCAAAAATATTATACCATAGTGAAGAAATAAATAATATAAAATTGTCTTGCTTCATTAACCCCAGAAAAACTAGGCGAAGTTGTAGCATTACATCATAAAATTTATAGTTGTACCTAATATTTGCCCGTTTAAGATGAGCTAATAATGTTACGTTTGCAACACCATTTTTTGTATCTTAAAGTAGTGATCGTTCTACCAGTATTGTCAGTATCCTACAAGCAGATAATATCACTTATAAAGAAGAAACTTGATTCAATTCGAGCGATTCATAAAGGACTATTCTGAGACCGGGGGGGTAATTTGTGACGTGAATCATAGCTTTATAAAGTCATCAGAGAAATATAAATTCTCATTGTCTGTTAACAAAGTATTTATCCTGTCCGTGTAATATGCCTTCGTACAGTATGATACCTAGGTATGTACGATGTAAAATTTTCACAGTAAATTTAGTAAGACTGTGCGTAATTAATTTAATAAAAAAAAAATCCAGGATGAGATTGTTTCTAATGAAGAAGTAGATGTTAATTATAAGCACCTTGAAATAACAGTTTTTGTATACATATATTTAGTGGAGTCTCTCATATATAGTACAGAAAAATAGATATTGTTACAAAATTATATACAAAACAAATATATATTGTCAGATATCCCAGTCACCTTTTGTATATAGAAGTGATATAAAAGCGAGATAAAAGTATTCTATGTGTTACCTTATATCTTAGGAAATGTACCGATTTTCATCTAAATCTGTTCTATGATTTAAATGTGATTGAGTAACAAATATCCAAATATCTTCATAAACTTTCACATTTATAATATTAATTCTATTATTGAACAGAACCATTGTAGCAGTGAAATACCAGTAAAAGTAAATTCGGTATAACGTTTGTAACCGACTACGTTTACAATTTTTGTATAATTTCAACGATAATAACTAAATTATTTGTTGAACGACGTTGATTCTTATTTCAATGATATCTCTCGCAGTGGTCCCGTTCATCTATACCAATAAATAAAATTGAAGTGTCTGTTTGTAATGTCAAAATAATAGGCTTTTTTCATGCTCACACGGTTATTTGCACGACACCTATGCCTAAAATAGCAATTAAAAAAATTTTTGTCTGTCTGTCTGTTTGTTCCGGGTAATCTTCAAAACGGCTGGACCGATTTCAAAAATTCTTTCACCAATGGAAAGCTATAATATCAGGGCGTAAACTAGGCTATATTTTATCCCGGTATTCCCACGGGAACGGGAACTACGCGGGTAAAACGACTATAACCGAAGCGAAGCGAGGGCGGGTTGCTAGTATTCAATAAAATCTGTTTAATATCTTTAAAATGAAAATATAGAGACGATGGAACTCAACAGTAAATAACAGAAGTCCGTTGTCCAATAGCTGCAATGACATGTCAATCGCAAGGATGAAATTACAACTTGATCGATATGGTTATAAATTGTCATCTGTAATTTAATTCTTTTCTTTGCAAGAGTCAATAAGTCTTTGCATAATTAAAATGTCTTCGAAAACGTTAAATTTCTAAATCAATGTGGACTGTTATTAGCTACTTATATTATATACTAGCAATCCGCCGTATAGATTGCACTTTACTAAAAATTGAGAGAGTTTATTATAAGAGAACGTTTTACCGGAATTAGCTGCAGAACTTGATTATTCATTGATGACAAGTAACCCTGCTCCGGTGGTTGGCCCAACGACGAAGGCGACGTGCATCGCGGGTGAGTTGCGGGTGTGCGTGCTTACGCCCCTCTGTCGTCCCGGACGGAGTGGTGCGAGGAGCGCGCCGACTGCAACCCACCCCATCAAAAAAAAAAAGAACTTGATTATTAGTCTCATACTTGGTAACGCTAAAATAATACCTTATTACGTCACTGAATTCTAGGTATTTTATGCAATGATACGTTTGGCTTATTTATAAATATTAATTGGGTATTTTATATAGGTTACTAGCAATCCGCCCTCGCTTCGCTTCGGTTATAGGTTATAGTCGTTTTACCCGCGTAGTTCCCGTTACTGTGGGAATACCGGGATAAAATATAGCCTAGTTTACGCCCTGATATTATAGCTTTCCATTGGTGAAAGAATTTTTGAAATCGGTGCAGCCGTTTTGATGATTACCCGGAACAAACAGACAGACAGACAAAAATTTTTTAATTGCTGTTTTAGGCATAGGTGTCGTGAAAATAACCGTGTGACCATGAAAAAAGCCTATTATTTTGACATTACAAACAGACACTCCAATTTTATTTATTGGTATAGATACGTTTTTATATACGTTATACATTCACGTATGTATGTACATTTTTAAATAAGGTGGTTTAATATATCGGGTTTAATAAAAAGAAAATAAGACATAGGTACAATATTAACATGTGCAATGTTATTATTGTATTTTATTTTTACATCTCTAATAACTTAATCTCTTAATCTTCTTCGTCTTAGTCAATATTTCTACACCATCATAATTGTCTTGAGTATTTTATCCATCTGTTTTTAGCTATTTGACTCTTATATAAAGTATTAAAAATTTACCAAAAAAAGAATGAATAATAAACTAAAATTATAATGCTACAATTACACAAATAAAATTATTAGTTAATGGGTATCGTATATATTCATCACGTATGAAGGGTTTGTAGTTGAACGATATTATTATGTCAATTGGGTTAAACTTTGCTCCGAGCTGACCCAGCGATGTCTTATTGATTGAATAGCTGTCGCTATGATTCCATTACGCTGAATGAGAAAATGAGATTAGCTTAATAGCTAGTCTTTCCTATTAACCTATGTTTTAAGGTTTTATCTTTTTTTTTTAATTTTTGTCCTTTGCACTTGTTTATGCCTTTTATGTAAAACTAGCATCCTGCCCTCGCTTCGGTTTCACTCGCCTTACCCGCATAGTTGCCGTTCCCGTGGCAATAGCGGGATAAAATTTAGCCTAAGCTACTCCTTATATAGACAGCTACCTGGTTGTAAAATATTATCTAAATCGGTCCAGCCGTTTTTAAGTTCAAATAAACAATTTTTATTTTTTATACTGTATTTTAGATATAGGTGTCGTTCAAATAACCGTGTGAGCATGAAAAAAGCCCAGCATTTTGACATTACAAACAGACACTTCAATTTGATTTATTTGTATAGATTTAACGTTTGTTACCTATATCTATGGTAATTAGACACAGGTTTAGTCGGTAATTATTATTATTACTCACTATCACCGAAACCACTTACGTCAATTACATACTTACCTACTTATTGGAAATTTTATTTTATGCATTGCGATCACGATACTCCTTAATTTCATAGCGTGCACGTGCCGTACTATGGTATGCTGTAGCAAAAAGACGTCCCACGTGCATAATAATAATCACACAATAGTTTTACACCTACCGTTGACAGTCCACGTGTGTTATGTGCAGACGTGGAGTGTCATCGGTAGACGTCTCATCCCATTTTAGATTAAATTTCTCCAAAGGCCTCTGCGTGTTGGATCCATATCCCCATGTAAGCCTTTCAAAGGACCAGGTATCTTCCCTTTTTAACAATATGGAAGACGAGCAACCCGCCCTCGCTTCGGTTATAGGTTATAGCGGGTAAAACACCCGCGTAGTTCCCGTTCCCGTGGGAATACCGGGATAAATATATAGCCTAGTTTACGCCCTGATATTATAGCTTTCCATTGGTGGAAAAATTTTTGAAATCGGTCCAGCCGTTTTGATGATTACCCGGAACAAACAGACAGACAAACATTTTTTAATCGCTATTTTAGGCATAGGTGTCGTGCATATAACCATGTGAGCATGAAAAAAGCCTATTATTTTGATATTACAAACAGACACTCCAATTTTATTTATTGGTATAGATTTCTCCAAAGGCCTCTGCGTGTTGGATCCATATCCCCATGTAAGCCTTTCAAAGGACCAGGTATCTTCCCTTTTTAACAATATGGAAGATAGACGTGAAACTGGGGGATCATACAACGAATGTAGCTTATATATCTATATAGTACGTATTTCACTGTTTTATTACAATTAAATGTTTTCATAGTGGTGACGGAGTAAGCATATAATTTAAATTTACCCTTTCTTACCGTGAGTATCGTAAAAGACGACAGACTTAGAATAATAAGGTATAGAAGGATAGTGTCGGTACTTAAGCGATCAAAAACGTGAAGCCAATACTACATGCGTGCAAGCTATTACACACGCATACCCACTATACATTAGAGTTGCCTTGTACGCAGTGATCTTGTACACTACGTTACAATTCGGTGTAGGGAGCCATTTCTGGCTGCAATTTAAATGTCTTAAATTTTGTACGCGAAATAAACGTCTATGAGTTATTATCCTAAAGACAAAGAGATATAATCTATACCAATAAATAAAATAGGAGTGTCTGTTTGTAAAGTCAAAATAACAGGCTTTTTTCATGCTCACACGGTTATTTGCACGACACCTATGCCTAAAATAGCAATTAAAAAATTTTTGTCTGTCTGTCTGTTTGTTCCGGGTAATCTTCAAAACGGCTGGACCGATTTCAAAAATTCTTTCACCAATGGAAAGCTATAATATCAGGGCGTAAACTAGGCTATATTTTATCCAGGTATTCCCACGGGAACGGGAACTACGCGGTTAAAACGACTATAACCTATAACCGAAGCGAAGCGAGGGCGGGTTGCTAGTATGTATATAAAGTCTATTCAAGAGAAGTAAGACTCGGAACAACATACTACGCCAATCCGTTTGACTAGTGTGGTATATAGTCTAGGTCTATTTCCTTTCCATATGACGAATGTTTTTATTTACAACTAGCAACCCGCCCTCGCTTCGCTTCGGTTATAGTCGTTTTACCCGCGTAGTTCCCGTGGGAATACCGGGATAAAATATAGCCTAGTTTACGCCCTGATATTATAGCTTTCCATTGGTGAAACAATTTTTGAAATCGGTTCAGCCGTTTTGTAGATTACCCGGAACAAACAGACAGGCAAAAATTTTTTAATCGCTATTTTAGGCATAGGTGTCGTGCAAATAACCGTGTGAGCATGAAAAAAGCCTATTATTTTGACATTACAAACAGACACTCCAATTTTATTTATTGGTATAGACTACCAACCCGCCCTCGCTTCGGTTTCAATCGCCTTACCCGTTTGGTTCCCGTTGCCGTAGGAATACCGGGATAAAATATAGCCTATATTACTCCCGGATATATTAGCTTTCCAATGGTGAAAGAATTTTTGAAATCAGCACAGTAGTTCTTGAGTTTATTCATCACAAACATACACACACACAAAAATACAAAATTTTCCTCTTTATAATACATTGTGGTTAGGTTACGGGGCAACAGTTCGAGTATGTTGTAGTTTACCGGTCATAGATCGTAATTAAAATTTATATTACACAAATACAATATAACATAAAAGTTAAAGTAATTTAAAAAATGTGTGTTAAACAGTCTATGCCTTAAATGTTACGTATTATGTAGGCATGTATAGACAAGATACATGTAGGCATGTAAATCTTCGACAGTATGAATAGGTAGGAATTGCGCAAACGCTTCAATGGCGCGTAGGTACAAACACGACTCGGCGACGGTCATCGGCTGATCAGCTGATTTAAAGTGAAGTTTGTTTTGCTTATGAGAACGTAATCATTGATTCATTCAATTTCTAATGAATATTTAACAAAGTACGAATGTGTTGCAGGTTAAGTATCACTCACTGACTTTATACATTTCAATCAGATTTACACGAAAAAGCGATGACAAAATTGAAAATTTTTCATATCTAATTCATTAATGAATCGATATTTCTCCTTCCAATATTTTTATGGGTTCCTACCACCATTGCCTATCTCCTGTTCGACCAGTTGTCATATAACCTGATACACCCTGTATTAGTTTAGACTAGCAACCGCTTCGCTTCGGTTTCAGTCGTCTTTCCTGCGTAGTTTCCGTTCCGTTAGTAATGTGCTAGTTAGTCGGCCAGAGCGTAACCGTTGATCTAATATGGTTGTGGTAGATAACCTTAACATATTATCTAGCAAAAGTACGTAATTCAACTATTATTGCCATTGATAGTGGGGTAAATTGAAGGGCTACTATCAGTTGACAATAGAGTAAAAATTAAAAACTTATCTATCATATTTTCCGTGTGATGACAGAATAAGAATACAAATCAACACTCCCTATCTTGCCCGTGGATGTCGTAAAATACGACTAAGGGATATAATACGCTATGATATAGTAAAGGATATAATATAACATCTATGTAAGAGAAGGAAAAATCAAAATAAAAACCTATACCAACCTGTCTGACCAGTAAGGTCAATTTCCCTCCTATGGTGGAGCAGGTTTGAGCCCAACAGTGGAACGTATATGAGCTGAAGTGACGATGATCTATCATATTGTAAGCATAAAATTTTCCCTAATCTACCCTTCCTAATTATATGAGTAATATATGTCGTGATATTTTAATAAATTAATTCAAATTGTAATATACTTACTAATAATATACTTAAATGTATAAATTATTATACATACAACAGAAGAGTTTGATTTTAAACGTTACTTCGACTTCTTTCAACGTCGCATGCTTAATTACCGTGAGATCTTGTAGGTTAGAAAATAACGTTGCTATTCATAGGAGTGTATTGCTAATCGTGGAATAAAAAAGTGAATAAGAGATACCGACACGCGGTGCGTTCTTGAGTACATGAGTAGGTTACGGAGTACTTAACCTATCTATTTTAACGCATGTAGAACTCCGAGAATATTAAAATAAGTTTCATGTCGCATTAAAAGCAATGATTACGAATTAGGAAACAACTATAATTATGAGGTACCTTGAAAAAACAAGCTGTTTCCTATAAAAGCCGGTTATGAATAACTTCTAGATATTTAAAGCGCCGTATAGAGTCAAAAGTTAATTAAATACAGTTTACCACGCATTATTTATGCGCATTAGATTAAATTTAAACGCACAAACTTTGTACCTATATAAGTTTTAACACAATAATTTTTTTTACAGAAAATATGCCCCGTCGTAACTTCAATTCAACAGGCAAAAGGCTTAAGTGCTGAGTCCTGCAATTTGAAGAGTATCCTTCAAGAAAAAATTCCTAAAGAGCAAGCCAAGATCAAGGAGTTCCGCCAAAAATATGGTTCCACGAAGGTTGGAGAGGTTACCATTGATATGGTAAGTCACCTAACTACTACTCACCTTGCAGACGAAGATGCTTTTCGTAAACCGGTTATCAAAAAAAGGTCACTAATGCATAGATAGCCCTTTAAGTGCAATGATACTTTCTATGAATTGATTTAAAAGATTTGGTTTTTTCAAGAAGTTCTCGATTCGTAACGGTAAATGTTGTAATGTAAAGGAATAGTATAACTATATCATATTTATTTTACAAATATTATTAATGCGTCGAAGGGAGGGTAACAGTATTCAAATGTGCATTTGATATACATACCTAAGTAAATGTATGACTCATATCTTACTTTTTAGTTGAATAAAGATTGGACGGACGATGACGGGTCAATGAACCGCTATAAAAGGTACCCTGACGCAATTTGAGGTTATAAATGGGCTGTATATAAAATAAAATTATTGAATTCTCCATCTGCTGATTATGAATGTGATATTTGTATTATGATAACATAGACAGTAATATAATCAATAGATTGAAAAAGAAATAAAAATATGTTTATAAATTATGTATGGTTGTTTCTTTAGATGAGTTAATTAATTGAAAATTAATTGTTCAGAAAGTCCACCAGCATTTATTTATTAGAATTTAAGACATCGTTTTGTTTATTTGATACTAGCAACCCGCCCTCGCTCCGCTTCGGTTTTAGTCGTTTTATCGCGTAGTTCCCGTTCCCGTGGGAATACCGGGATAAAATATAGCCTAGTTTACGCCCTGATATTATAGCTTTCCATTGGTGAAAGAGTTTTTGAAATCGGTCCAGCCGTTTTGAAGATTACCCGGAACAAACAGACAGACAGACAGACAAAAAAAAATTAAAGTGTATTTTAGGCATATGTATAGTGCAAATAACTGTGTGAGCATGCAAATAGCCCATTATTTTGACATTACAAACAGACACTCCAATTTTATTTATTGGTATAGATGATGTATTTTGTCCTTAGATGTATGGCGGTATGCGTGGCATTAAGGGTCTTATTTGCGAGACATCCGTGTTGGATCCTGATGAAGGTATCCGTTTCCGCGGATTATCTATCCCTGAATGTCAGCAACAGTTACCTAAGATGAAGGAAGGTGGAGAACCTCTTCCTGAGGGTCTTTTCTGGCTCCTTCTTACTGGCGACATACCCACCAGCGCTCAAGTCAAAGCTCTGTCCAAAGAATGGGCACAAAGGTTTGTAGATAAATAATTTCAACGATAACAAAATACTTATCTTTTATGTTATTGAAGTAGTATAATATATTTTGTATGCGCCATTAATTTCGACGATACCACGTCTATACGATAATACCTTTTTCCCGTTGCCACTATCGGTCGACTGAATGACTCACTTTTTTATTGCACAAAAAACCATCAATTGAAATCAATTACCAACGTCATGCTGGTATTCCCTACCGATTATAAGCGTTTTTAAAACACTAAATAGATTTTTCGTTAGTAATGCTTGCTTGCCTTCGAATCTGGAATTCAGTAGTTATTTAATAAAATTGTACATTTTTCGTCCAGGGCGGAGCTACCATCGCACGTCGTTACAATGCTGAACAATTTCCCCAAGAAACTCCATCCAATGTCTCAGTTCTCAGCGGCCGTAACTGCACTCAACAGTGAATCTATTTTCGCCAAAGTATACTCAGATGGCGTCCACAAATCTAAGTATTGGGAGGTAAGTAAGGATAGTCTTGATAATTATTTACTAAACCTTAACTATTTATATGAAGTTGATGTGATTTTTAAGGCAATTCTTTTACTAATCCTCTATGGACATCCGTTTGTAATAAGTTTTGTTTTTTTTAACAGTTTATCTATGAGGACGCAATGAACTTGATCGCTAAACTGCCAGTGATCGCCGCGGCCGTATACAGAAATACTTACCGCGATGGCAAAGGCATCGGTGCCATTGATGAAAACAAAGATTGGTCAAGCAATTATTGCGCTATGCTCGGTTATGATGACCCACAATTTATTGAACTGATGCGCTTGTACCTCACTATCCACAGGTTTGTATATTTTATTTGAAGCTGTGTTTTCTAGTTAGCTTTTTGTAATACATGACTACTTATAAATATTGCTACCTGTTGGTTGTTTTTCGATTATTTGCTTTATGTGTAATTGTTGATTATATTAAGGAGATAAGCTCCTTAGTAGTTGATTACTTATTATGATATCTCGATTTTTACTACGAATGGGTAACCATAACGCTTCATTATGCTAAAATAAATCAATGAACACCATAAGCAGACAGAATTGTATTATGATTAGTATAAACATGTCCTTTGGACTTTTAAAACTCCAAATAAAGATCCAAGAAATTCCTATCATAATAACGCCTTGTTTTTTGACTAAAACTATATTAGGATAACCGCGGATCGATCGTATCTACGTTATAAGTATGATGAAAATTGGCGATCATTAACGTTAAAAGGCATTCCTTATCAAACATTTTGAAACGTTGTCTTTCGGAGTATAAACAGCCACCAATGTCCGCGAACATGGAATACTGAAAGAATGAAATACTAAAATATAAAGAATACTGAACTAAAAATGTAAATGGTATTATTAATCATTTTAGAAATTTTAAACGAGTATGAATTAATGTATTCTATTCATCTTTTTCGAAGTCTTTTCTTAGCTGATAAACATCTCCAACTTATTCCACTACAACAGCTTCCGCTGTGCGTGTTGTTAATAATTGTTCTAAGTTTAATACGAATACTATTGGGACTTCTTTATGTGCGTGTTTTATTTTGTATTTGAAATAAATTAATATCACATTGATTAATATTAATAATACGTGAACGTTATCGGTTCTAAAATGTTTGGAGATGGTTTTGTCGTTTTTACTTTATACTATGATAATGCCTTCCATGTTACGGATTGCATACTTTCTCTACATAACAACACGTTTTGTTATTTAATTATTCTTTTAAATACAATAATCTATTATAAATAAACGACAAAATATTGATGGCCTAGTTTTTTTTAGCAGTATTAGAGGTAATTCAGTAAAACTATAGGATGGAAACCATTAGCTGTGCGATTGATTAAGAATTAAACATATGTAGAACTGCGAGAATCATTTTATAGGTAATACGGCATTCCCATTATAGATGGACATCTGTTCTCTAATCGAATTACCAACATCGCACTCACAAGTTCTTTAATGCCCCTTTGCACCAGCAACCGCTATATTTTATGCAACACCCAAGTAAGGTATAGATGACACAGAAAGTTTAAATATGTGTTACTTTAGATGTTACCTAAAATTTAAGCATTGCAATAACGCACATAAATACCTATGCACAAGGCGTAACCCCCTGTGCTTTTAATAATTAATAGCGAATAAAAAAAAAACTTAAAAAAAATCGAGAAATATCTTGTCTCGAGTTTTATTCGTTGAACTTTGTAATGACAAGTACCTATATGCTCTTGAGTATATGGCTAATACTTGGTAAAATGTTTGCTTCAAGTCACGTTCATTGACTAAATTACTTATTTTACTTTGAAATATGTATATGGATAAAAAAAAAATTGGTACCAATAAACCTACAGTTTGGCTGCTTTTGTATTGTTATCATGTTCATTGAATTATTTTATTTGCATAAACATTTACGACATCACACGACTTTACAATGTTGCTTTTATTTGTGCATATACCTAATGTGTTTTATAGAATTATTATAGTTATCTGACATGTAATATCAAGAGCGTTACATGAATGAATATTATGGCTTCAGAACAGATATGCAAACGATGGTTTTTTTACACTAGCTGTGCTCCCGCTTACAATTTTACCTTGATTTATTCATAGGCCCTCGCAATACCTTTTTGTTTCACTTTTACAGAATTAGTTCAAAACCATATAACCATGTTGTGTGATGACGGATTAAGAATACAATTCACCACTCCCTATCTTGCCCGTGGATGTCGTAAAAGCCGACTAAGGGATATAATATGCACATAAGATCTGTGCAAGAGAAGGAAAACTCGAAATGAAACCCTATACCAACATGTCTGACCAGCATGGTATAGTAAGTCAAAATTCCTCCCGTTGTGGAGGAGGCCCGAGCCCAACAGTGGGACATATGTGGGCTGCGATGATGATGATATAACCATTTCATTTTTCTAATCATTTACTATTCTCAAATGGTTGTTTGGGTTTTAAATATCTAGTGTAAGATTTAAAATGTTTCATGATTGTCGATTGAATTGATTAAAGAGCAGAATGTCCTACAGCGTCAACGAAAATGATAACTATAATAGAATTAGACGCCATGTCAGGATATTTCAGAATAATTACTCATAATTGCTGATGATAGTAGTAAATTTTAATATCTGTGTGGTGACGGAATATGATGCACCCCCTATCTTGGCCATGGGTGTCCTGAAAGATGACTGAGGGATATAATATGCATACAACATCTGTGCAAGAGAAATAAAACTCGAAATGAGACCGTGCATCAACACGTTTGACCAGCGTGGTATAGTAGCTCAATTTCCTTCCCACAGTGGAGGAGGCAAGGGCCCAATAGGCCGACGTATGGGCTACGATGAAATATTAATGATAGCTGGGCAATATGGTTTAATTTGTTCGCCAAGGTATCACTATCATCGCGCCGTGAACTCGTCGCGATTATCGGTGCCGACCTGGCGCTGCCGACCATCGTCAGGGAGATACTCGACAGCGTCAGGAACTGGGACGCGGTCGCCGCCTTCTGTGAGGCCGTAATCTCACGGAAGGAGGTGGCGTATCGTGTGCGAGTAGAGCTCCTATTCGGGGACACGTTCCGCCGCCGGCGACTCGGGCGGCGCAGGCGCGAGTATCTGCGCCTAATGCCGCCCTAGCCGAGGCCGCGGGTGATCGGACCGGGGAATTGTCCGTCACCCGCAGAGAGGCTGACCGCGCGACGGCGACCGACGTCCCAGTACGTCGAGAGGTGAGGGGTTACCCGAAAGGGTATGCCGTCGGGCCGACCACTGATGACAAGTCACATCTGCTCCGGTGGTCGGCCCAACAACGAGGTGACGTGGGTACGGGTGGGTTATGGGACCGTGCGCCGTCCTTTCATCGCCCCGGACGGACTGGCCCGCGCGTGCGCTTACCATAGCCCACCCATAAAAAAAAGGTATCACTATCACATGTTTTTAAAAATATTTTTATGGAACACATTTCATCACGGTGTTGTTGTTCACCGTTACAACAAACCATAATAAGACCACCTTATTTATAAGAAAACCGAAAGGGTCGGTCAAGGCATTGCATCCACACTATCTCTCCACTGCCCAATCGGTGCCCTGTATTTTTTTGTCATCATAGAAAACACTTATTAATATTATAGGTGTGTATTAATGGCATATTTATCACAAGTATTAATAGTACTTGATTTTAGATATAGATAAGCTTTTTTGTTTATTTTTGCATGTAGCATTTATTATAACCTACATCAGTTTACACGAAATTTAAAGAGTACAAGAAAATGGTCTTTGTTTTAGATTTACTTAGTTGTTAGTGGTCGGCGACAAAGAAAATATTCTAACTTGAAAATATTTCCGGGTGATGACAGAGTAAGAATACAATTCACCACCGTTCCTGCCTGTGGGTGTCGTAAAAGGCGACTAAGCGACAATATGCATTATATATAAAGGGTTTTTCAACAAGAACTTTAGTTTTCTAAAACAAAATAAAACAAGAAATTTAGATGAAGATGATTCAAATTTTATTGTATTACGAAGAGAAAAGTTCGGCAATTATGAATGAAAAATGATATCTGGCAAATGTCCACCACGACCACGCTGACAGATGTCGATTCGTCAAAGTTTTTAATCACTTTTTGGCAAAATGGCGGGTCTATTTCGTTAATCACATCACGGATTTTGAATTTTAAGGCTGCAATCGATTCGATTGGCTTCGTATAGACTCTGTCCTTAACATAGCCCTACAAAAAATAATCCAGTGGTGTTAAATCACACGATCTGGCTGGCCACATAACAGCTGATTTTCGTGAAATTATGCGATCGGGAAATTTGGTTTGCAATAATTTGATCGTTTCATTGGATGTGTGACATGTGGCACCGTCCTGTTGAAACCACATGTCAGTGATATCCACGTCATCAATAATAGGCCAAAATTGAGTTGTTGTTGAACAACTCAATTTGGCCTATTCGAAAATCAGCTATATAGTGGGTTAATTTCCTTCTCATTTAATCACGTCGATCTCGAATTGCCGACCATCAGGCAGTACATGAAGCGTTGCTCCCAGCGCTATTTTGACTCTGCCACGACTCACCCCAATCCACTAGTGGTTGGGGCGGTAAACTACGTCCCCTCAAAAATATCCGCGGTCCGACGTCCTTGTCATCTTCTTGATGAAGAGGATGACGCTATTACGATCGCCCAAGAAAGGGTCTACACAGCTCACGCAGCGATAACACATAAAACTCCGCGGTATCGGCCTCGCCGTCGAGGTCGAAAACCATGAGAGCCATCTGCGCTCACCCACTGACCGCGTTAAGCTGTCAAGGTTATCTGCGACCAACAGCTACACACACACAAAAAAAAAACCTCATTTGAGGCTTGAGCCCAGTAGTGGGATGTATATGAGCTCAAATGATGATAAAACACTAGGGTTTTTTTTTCATAAATATTTGTTGTTTTATTATCATGAACCGTGTACCTATTCCGAAATTAAAATTTTGCTACGGCAGTGCCAATTCGTCTGATCGGTGAAGAATGATTCTAGTCTAATAGTGGTACACATGTATATGAACTGATTTTTTATAATGTTGTTTACAAAAATAATCCCCTAAGTAGATTCTAGTAATGAGTGAAAGGTCATTTCAAAGGAACAATCGAAATAATATAATAATTGAAATAGAATAAATAATTTTCTGTTAAGTGGAATGCCTACGAACGCGTTCTAATTATCCGTATGTAAACTGTTTTATCTAACACAAACAACCTAGTTAAGAAATAATTTTGTCACATTGACTTTACAATGGAATAATCTAGAAGCCTTAGAATAATAACGTATAGAAAGTAAGTTCGCGCACAAAAAGTGAAGCATTTCAATTGTAGCCTAATGAAGCTTACGCCGGAACCGTTCCGTAATGTACAAGTCATTGTACTGCACTGCATGTACATACGCAACTCATAGAAAATAAATAGGTAGTTATGACGGTTTGTACATTCAAATGGTGTCATAACACATTTGAAAAACTTAAAAAGGTTTTTAACATTACTTTTAAAAGTATTTCGACGATTTATATTAATAAAAACCAAATTTGAATTCATAATTTGTATAGTGGTGTGCGTGTGTACGTGTGTAATAAAATTTCGAAGTATTGACACTATCCTTCTGTACGTTATTATTCTAAGCTAGAAGCACTTGTTACGTGAATATTCAAAATTAGCCACGCTACACAGTGCTTTATTATATTTTGTTTATGCTGTTTTCTGTTAGCACTTGTCATCATTAAGTTTGCGAATGTTAATTTAAATGTATTTTAAACTAGCAACCCGCCCTCGCTTCGCTTCGGTTTTAGTCGTTTTACCCGCTCAGTTCCCGTTCCTGTGGGAATACCGGGATAAAATATAGCCTAGTTTACTCCCTGATATTATAGCTTTCCATTGGTGAAAGAATTTTTGAAATCGGTCCAGCCGTTTTAAAGATTATCCGGAACAAACAGGCAGATAGACAAACATTTTTTAATCTGTATTTTAAGGTGTCGTGCAAATAACCGTGTGAGCATGAAAAAAGCCTATTATTTTGACATTACAAACAGACACTCCAATTTTATTTATTGGTAAAGATGGCGTAGTATTTATCCTCAACCTACTTAAGTGTCGTACGCTTCGATTAAGTGAGCGTTTTGATAATTTATAATATTAAACGTCTTTTGCATGGTCGCAAAGGCTGCAGAGAAGGCATAGTGGTATAAATAAAGGTATCAATTTATCGTGCCAGTGGCCTCCATTCACACGGAGGACAATACTTTGTGCCATCTACAAATTGTTGTTCTGAGTCTGGTTTTAATAGAGTCCGTTAAATGATAAGTTTGTAAAGTCCGTAAATACAAAGTCTTTAAAAAAAAGGCTACGAGAATTGTAGAGAAGTGCCAAAGTAATTTTTGCCATTCTTTAATCGTGAACTTAACCGGATTTTGGAAGTATATTGACAATTTTGTTTCAATACAGTTCATATACGTCCGAGTGTTAGGCTCGAGCCTCCTCCACAAAGGAAGGAGTGACCTACTATATACCACGTTAGACGGATGGCTATTATCAGGTTGATAGGGTTTTATTTCGAGTTTTCCTTCTCTTGCATAGATGTTATATGCATCATAAATCCCTTAGTACACTTTTTAGATACTATTCTTACTGCGTTACCACACGGAAAATTTTGTTTATTTCTTATTAAATAATAGATTTTTTAATACTATGTATATATTAACTACAAGTCGTTTTATAATTAATTAAAACTACTAGCCTTAGAATAATAACATATAGAAGGTAAGTTCGCGCACAAAAAGTGAAGCATTTCAATTGGAGCCTAATGGAGCTTACGCCGGGACCGTTCCGTAATGTACAAGTCATTGTACTGCACGTATGTACGCAACTCTTAAAAAATAAATAGGTAATTATGACGATTTGTGCATTCAAATGGTGTCATAACACATTTGTAAAACTTAAAAAGGTTTTTAACGTCACTTTTAAAAGCATTTCGACGATTTATTTTAATAAAAATAAAATTTGATTTCATAATTTGTATAGTGGTGTGCGTGTGTACGTGTGTAATCGTCTGCGCGCCATTAGTGTTTTAGATTCAAATTTCGAACTTTCGAAGTATTGACACTATCCTTCTATACGTTATTATTCTAAACTACTAGCTAACTATGTTGTCTTCAAATCAAGCTGTAAAGCTGCAGATTACGAACTAATTTTCAGTAATTCTTACAACTGAACTGTCACTTATCGAAAAAGTATCACTATAATTTCACTTTAGAACCTGAGAGAACTACCAATCTCCTCAAAGTTCGTATTTCATTTGTGTGGAGAATTTTCTTTAAGACAAATAAGACCCACCGGTATCGTTTATTTAGACTATACTATCTGCGTCATCTTAAAATGTTAATCCCTATATGCTCATAGCTAAAATCAGCAGACCTAGCTTGTGAAATTATTAGCGACTGATTTTGTGCTACTACGCTTTCTGGTCATCTTGTTTTTTGCAGTCAACACATCTGCGAAATTTAATTTTATTCTTGATATTAAACGTTTGTTTAAAATTGGGATCCATCTTTTCTACCCTATGGACGTCCACTATTGAATACATGCATCTCCCAAACTAAAGAACATATCTGGCGTCATTCTATGACTATACCCTTTTGTTCCTTTTTTTGACACCCCAAACCCCCTACTAACCGTCCGTGGCGGCGGAAGGGACGGCCTGCAGTCCCTGACATAAGCGACCGTATCGGTGGTTCATCCCTTTTCGAGTATTATGTCCTGTTGACACCTCAGAAACATTAAAAAAAATGTTTCTCTCATTTATTTGGGTGTCGCCCTCAAACATGCGGTGTTTTATGTATAAATTCAAAATTATAACTTATAGAGCGGATTGTATCCGTTTATGAGTATGTTAAACGGTATCTACTGTTATCTGATACGGGCGTTATAAATTAATGATTTCGACTTAAATGAACAACTGTAAGAAAATTATCATATGGCATTTACCTACACGTACTAAACTTGTTATTATCCTTGTACTACTTTTATTTATATATAACGATCACATCACATAAATGCAACAACTGCTTCTTAGCGACTGTGTGCATTTCGAAGATTTTAATTTAATAGTTTATAATTTGTGTATATGATTATTGTCTATTGCCTCTGTAAATATTTTTTTTACATCTTTACGCAGTGATCACGAGGGTGGCAACGTCTCCGCACATACTACTCACTTGGTGGGCTCTGCACTCAGCGACCCTTACCTGTCATTTGCTGCTGGCCTCAACGGTCTCGCTGGACCACTACACGGCTTAGCTAATCAGGAGGTAAGTGCTCTATTACTGTAACATATGAATTTGAAGGACATTTCTCACCGTGTTCAAATGTCCACAACGATACGAGGTCAAATGAAATGCTGGTATAGTACAGCTGATCAAATGGTTTGATGGCTTTCAGCTGAAACCAATCATATACATTTTTAAAATTTTTTACCAAATATAATAAAGGTAAACCTTTCGATCATGGTGGCTGGGGTCTGAAGAATGCAACGAAGTTCGAATTTAAAGAATCAGGTGATACGGTAGGTTATGAAACCCAAAGCTCCCCTTCCGTCG
The DNA here is from genome assembly GCA_032191425.1 of Lymantria dispar. Taxonomy (NCBI): domain Eukaryota; kingdom Metazoa; phylum Arthropoda; class Insecta; order Lepidoptera; family Erebidae; genus Lymantria; species Lymantria dispar. The sequence continues at coordinate 19,918,495 of CM063440.1, forward strand.
ACATAGATACGGACGGAATATAGTCAAACCATTATTAGCCTGTCATAAAATAAAGATTCGCCAGTATTAGTTATCTGCCTATAGAGCATATTTATCGACTGGAACATGAAATTATAGACAATAAACCTTATTTTCATAATAACATTGGACGGCGAATTAAATCATTGGAAGACCTGTCCATGTTCAGGGTCGACGGCTTTACGTATCGTCGTAGCACAAAGATCAAATAAATTAATTACCATGTTAATTATATGGTATTGTTTGTTTTCTGTATAGGTGCTTATGTGGCTCGACAAGCTACGTAAACAAGTTGGTGATAACTTCACAAAGGAGCAATTGAAAGAATTTATCTGGAAGACTCTTAAATCTGGCCAAGTCGTCCCTGGTTATGGTCATGCTGTGCTGAGAAAGACTGATCCAAGGTATTTACAATGATTCTGCATTTTCAAACATTTGCCGCCGTATAAGACTTCCATTTTGGCGCCCGGGATTATTTCATCGTGTAGAATGCTACGCAATCAACGCATAAGTTTACATGTTCTGATGGTGTTTAGGATCGTAACCTCCTTCGATACAATTCACAGACGTCATGGGAAATACTTTAGAACTTTTCTTTTTTATAAATGTATTATTATGTTTGAAAATAAAAGAATATTTTACATGTAAACCGGAGGGTTAAGGAATGTTAGATGGAACCTTATAGATTTTGGGATATTGGATAGAAAGGTAAAGATTAGGGTGTGTAGCAAGTTCAGTTTCAAAACGGACGTTCTTTTCATAATTAGATTAGTTAAGAGAGCGAAATTGAATTTAGAACATGTCAAGTAAATATAAAATAATGAGAAGAGCGTACGAAAGGCGAGTCTGTAAAAGATAAATATGAAATTCATCTCATCATCATCTCAGCACATATATGTCCGACTGTTGCGCTCGGGCCTCCTCCATAATGGAAGAGTAATTGACCTACTATACCACGCTGGTCAGACGTGTTGATATAGGGTTTTATTTCAAGTTTTCCTTCTCTCGCATAGATGTTATTTGCGTTTTATATCCCTTAGTCGTCTCGTACGATCACCCACGGGTAAGATATGATAATATGAAATTAATCGATTGAAAATGTTTTGAAAACATATACTCTGAATAAATTATGTCAGATTTCTGTGAAGAAATGATATATGTATGTGGCTGAGTAATACGAGAAGTAAGAGATTGGCTTACTGTTGCAATTTAAAAAAATGTAAGAATGCCTCTTTTGGGTGGGAACTCAAAACATTCACGTGGTGGTCTTCTTTTATATGCAATTTTCTATATTAGTGTTTTAACGTGCTGTATTAATGTGTTATATTAGTGTTTTAACGTGTTATATTAATGTTTTAATGAGTTATATTAGTGTTTTAACCTGTTATATTAGTAGTATAATGTGTTATATTAATATTTTAAAGTGTTATAATAAACAGTTTTGATGGAAATTTATCTAATCTGATATAGAGGAACTACAAGTGTATAGTGAATATGATATAAAAGTGCTTTACAAATGTTTTCGTATTCCACCAAAATGCCCAGAAGATACCACTAACAATATGGTAGCACTGTTGAAGGCGATGATTTGACTTGCTGATAAATAATGACTAATATGAAGAAACTGATAATGTGATGACAATTGTAACTCGACACTGGCAGCAATAGCGAGTCAATATTACTAGTTGACTAACTAAGAAAGAAAAATATGAATAAGTCAATAAAATTATTATTTAGAGTATTACTGCTGCTAACAAAGTATCTATAAGCAACAGAGGTCTCCATTATTATTTCCCCTTATCGGATTTTTACGACTTTCACATGAAATAAGAGGTGGCGACATGCCTCATAACTAACCGAATTTACGTAAACCCATTACAGTTTGCAAAGTCAGAGGTTCTGTCGTATTATCGAATCCAAAAGCTGATGCTGATAAGCGATAATATGTTAACCCTCAGAAACTTCGTTTTGAGAAAATGGCGTTTAAAGATTTCAAACCAATTCTTGATAAGTTTGTTTGAAAAAATATACATCCACCGATTCTTTCTCTATTTAATAAAAAGAATTATGGATTAGAGATAGATTGGCAACATAAAAAAAAAGAAGTTAGTATATTTATCCACAAAATTAAGATTTTTGTTTATTACAAAATATGGAACACTAAAATAATCAAAACATGAACTTAAGGACCTTAACACTATTTTACTAAATTCGTGCACTAGTATTTAATGACACTAAATGCACATTGAGGAACATAAATGAATATTGATAAACATATGTTATCACTTATAAAGTGTAAAATGTTTTAAGTAGAACTATTAAGATATGATTTTTTTATTTTACTTTTATTATTTGATAAATCCAAAAAAGCCTAAACTATTTCTAAACAAATTGTCTATCTAATGTAATAAAAAACATGGTTGATGCTGCGTAGAATAACTTGATGTGATTTAAGCAATACAAAGCATCAAGCCTCATAACATGCTGGTCGTCACGATAGATGGCGCATTTCGAATTTCAACTACGTTAAGAAACTTGAAGGATTATTGAAAAATATTGTATGCTTGATTGCCGATTTGTTTTATGATATTTATCCATTTTTTTCATACTTCATTCTTTCAAGTGACCTGGAACTGTTTTCTAGAATGTTAAATACGTGATGTACTATCAAAATATATCAAAATCTTTGATTTTGACTTTTTGTAGGTTGACACATTATTGCTTATCAGTATCCAACTATCGTTGCAGTATTGATTGACTACTGACCTATTTCTACACTTATGCCCATCGTGTATTTGTATTCATATATTCTATAAGACTTGCTAAAATTAAAATTTGTTTACTAATAATAATCTTAATCCATTTTGAATATTTAGCTCTTTGTTACTCTCATTATGTGAAATGTTACATTTGTTATTTATAATACTGTACCTATCATTGTGTATGAAAGCAATGGTACAGCAGTTTTACGTTCTCAATCTCGTCGTTTTCTGTTAACTACGCATAAAATGCAGAGGTTAAACAAAAAGTATCCTGTTTCATTCAATGTCATCATTCAATTATGATAAAAAGTCACACTGCTAGTAAGTTTTTTTGCACGTGTAGTCTCTCGAGCCAAACGGCATTCGTAATACTTCGAGGGTAAATGATTTCCGTGTGGTGACAGAGTAAGAATACAATACGACCAAGAGAAGGAATACTCGAAATAAAACCCTATGCCAACACGTCTGACCAGCTCGGTAAAGCAGTGAAGTTCCCCCCTCATAAAGGAGAAGGCTTGAACCCGACAGTGGGACATACATATACGAGTTTAGATGATGATGAAATGATTTTTATCAAAAACTATTTACCTTGATAACTCGTCACTCTTATATTAACTGTACTTAGATTTAATTGGTTTAATATTGTTTTAATGAATAAACTGAATTTTATATCAATATGTTCCATAGAAAGAGTCATACACACGTACGGAAAATTTAAGATTTATTGGTTTACATATATTGTTAAAGATATACCTGCCAACGTGAATTTGCCCTGAAGTACATGCCCAACGATCCCCTATTCAAACTGGTCGCTGCTGTATATGAAGTTGTACCTCCAATCCTAACCGAGCTCGGCAAAGTGAAGAACCCCTGGCCCAACGTGGACTCTCACTCCGGTGTTCTCTTACAGGTAAAACTGCCAGTAATATATATATTTCTTTAGTACAATAGAAAGGAGATAGCCTCATATGGAATCTAGTAGTGTATGGAAAAAAGATACTGAAGGCTTTAATCAGAGCGTAAGCAGGTTTACTTTTTATAGTGCTTTCGTTCTTGCCTACATCTTATTTGGTTACTATATAAATAAATGTAAACGGAATATATTGCCCAACATTTTCCTTGTGGTTACGGGAGCAAGAATACAATTCATCACTACTTATCTTGCCCACGGATTTCGTAAAAGACGACTAAGGGATATAATATCTATATAACATTTGTGCATGAGAACGAACACTCGAAATAAAACCCTATACCCACATGTCTGGCCAGCATGGTATTGTGGGTCTATTTCCCTCCTAATGGGGAGGAAGCTCAAGCTCAGCAGTGAGACGGGTTCGGGTTGAGATGACGAATAATCATTTAAATTTACAGAAATAGCTATGTTAGTTTATATCAAGATAGTTGTCAATAGATAGCTAGATTAATTAAATCCTTAAGATTCGTGACTGAAACGATTTATTGCATTCGATCCCTTGGCTTTTATTTTGTTGTCAATACGACAACTTATCTGTTTATAGTGGATTATAGTAATCTAAAATCTTACCAACGCCTTTTATTTGTCCTCGTTGGATAATTTACTGACGATTAGATTAAAATTTCATCTTTTATTATACTTTCGTGCTGTTACTTGGGAGATTACGTAAAGCAGACAAAATAGTTTGGATCTAACACATTCCAATATCCGTCAGTAATATTTCTTATTTGTATCAATGATGTAGCTTTTATAATTATAAGAAAATATTTAATGTATAGTTTATTTGGTTTGATGGTAAGTTAAAACATGTATTGTTTTTGTGCAGCATTATGGAATGACGGAAATGAACTACTACACCGTGTTGTTCGGAGTGTCGCGTGCCCTCGGAGTCCTCTCTCAACTGATCTGGTCCCGTGCCCTCGGTTTTGTCATCGAACGACCAAAGTCTTTAAGCACCGAAATGCTGATAAAGATGTATGCCAAGTAGATAATTAACGAAAGAGCAAAATCGTTTCGTTCAGTATAGATATAAAGTGGCTCATGTAGTGGAGTAACTTTTTACATGTAATCCTGAACGGAATTACCAAACAGTTTGATTCACACAAAACACCAATAGTCAATTTTGTAGTTATATAGTTAAAAGTATATACACCCCGTGCTGTCAATGTTATTTGATCATATTGTTTAAGCTATATACGTTTTATTATTATTTTGAAATAAGAAATTTAAAGGGCCTAACCCTAATTTTATCATCCGTTTCTTTTTACGTTTTGTTGTTACTTAATAATCATATTTGTTAATGTATTTTTATTTCTTTTATAGGGTTCCATTGTTCGACAATGATTTTTTAGTATAGTCGTGTTTATCTGTGATAAAAATATGCCCTAATTAAAGGGGTCGCCATTAACCGTGGAATATAAAATTATCTAATACATAATTGCCTATCGTTGAACGTAAGGAATCATTAAATGGTTTTACGTTAGCATTAAAAACAGTGCATAGCAAAAAGTCGATAAGCAACGCCATAACCTACCTAATCTTCTCATATTACCTAAAATTAATTGGAACCATAATATTACGTAACTATTAATATGTATATAATTTAGTTTTGTTCATGGCACGTGGTGTGTGTATGCTCTTAAAATATGCGAGTAGAAAAACATTAGTATCTGGCCTTATAAAAGTTTCATTTTCTTTATTTATTATCATTGTAGTATTAAGTGTAAGTGATGCATTTTTAGTGAAGTTGTTTTCATTCTAATCGATAATTACATTGTAATTATTATAATTTGGTAACTGTGTACTTATATATGTGATGAAATCATGTTTGAAGTTGTGTACATAATTATTATATATTTGTAAAGCAATACAATTATGAACATTTGATGTTTGTATAAAATTGGATTTTTAATCGACAAATTGACTTGTGTGGTGGTGTGACTCAACTGAGATAGTGATGTAGCTGCCGATAATAAACTAAATTAAATAATTATAGTAAATATAGTTTGGTCAACTTAGATCGTTTTAATAGTAGAAGTTCTTAGCGAATATGCAGTATATTATGTGTACTGCACTTTGATATAAACGCAATATTCATACTGTCAAATAATATCATTAATTTTAATGATTTATGGACATTGTGACACATCGAAATTATTCAGTATTCTTCACTGTTGTACTTAGCATCAAAATAATTGATTAGAAAGAAAATTTAAATATGTTTGCATAGGTACTTATATGATGAAAATTTGTTTTTTTTTAGTAAATGCGATAATTATGTAACTACTTTTATTTCTTGGCGTGCTGCACTTACAGTTTTCATACTAAATCAATGTAGAATTACAATAATATATTGCAATTTACCAAAGTAATTACTAATTTTATGTAGATGCGATAAATAGAATCACATATTTAGTATAAACAGTGTGGAGTAAGCGAGCAATATTTATTTTTATTTATTACAGCATGTTATTATATTTACACCGATACGTACACGAAAGTATGTATCTCGTATGAGTATTGTTCACGTATTCATACGGTGTTATTGTTAAACATTTATTTAAGAGCAACTCATCAAGTGGTATTGTATCATGTTGATAATGATTTGACAATACTAAATTAAAATAATATGGTGTAGTTGAAGTAATTGTTTTATTTGTATTGTCTTTATATATATATATATATATATTTCTTGTGTATGTGGGTATGACACTGAACTCCTCCTAAACAGCTGGACCGATGTTGATGAAATTTTTTGTGCGTGTTCAAGAGGATTCGAGGATGGTTTAGATTCACAATTGTACCCGGTGGGTGGCACTGCTGTCGAATTCAAGAATTCCTTTTATTTTATTTGAACAGAACAAACGTCTGTTGGGTCAGCTAGAATATTATATACTAGTTTATTAGTCCCAGGGTATTTTCTTTATTATATATGTATATTTAATTGTTAAAATCCATCCATCCATCAGCCTATAGACATCCACTATTGGACATGGGCCTCCCCATTAAAATGTCACTCGGAACGGTCCTGTGCCACCTGCATCTAACGATTGCCTGTGACTTTCAAGATGTCATCACCCCATCAGGGGTCGTCCGATTCGCGGTCGCCACTCGAGAACCTTTCTTCCTCAAAGGTTGTCGGTTCCATGAGCACTGTGGTCTGCCTATTGCCATTTTAACGTGCTAATTCTGCGCGCTATGCCTGTTACATCGGTTCTTGTACGGATTGCCGTATTCCGGATTCCGTATTTTTATCACGTAGAGAAATACCGAGCATAACGCTCTCTCTATGGCACATTCAGCTACTTTTTATGTATATGTAATTATGTATACATATATCTATATAATTAATTTTGGTTTTTAAATATATAAGGTACGTAGTTATGCTTTCCTTTTCTGCTTTTTTATCACCTGAAAATCATTTCACACATTTATATAAATTATGTATATTTAAAGTATAATATTTAGCAGTGATTTGTGTTTTTTCGCGTGGGGACAAAATAAGAATAGACATTCTTGGAAAAAGGTGTCGTAAAAGACGCTAAAGGAAATATGTAAATTAAATGCCTATATCAAACTGTTTTAAAAATAGGTTCGTATAACTTCGATCGTGGAGGCCTCAAAGCACAATATTGCGAAGTACATATGAATAAATAATATTGAGTTTACTAGTCGTATATCCAATAGGGTCTTGCTAGTGACTAATTCAAATCTACCTAAAGTTGTTGCTTTTTTATTGTCAGTATTGCCTCCTTTCATGAAGTAATTAACACGTTTCTCACTCGATCGAAACTGTATTACTGTATTCTAGGTAGTGCGATCGTGCCTGCTTTGAATTGTTAAGTTTATAAATTAAATGTAAGTATACATGTGTTTTACTTGTGACAGAATAAAGCTAAAAAAGTCACACACAAACTAACCGGCCCGTCGGCCTTACTTTGAAACGATTTTACCAGCTGTATAACCCGGCGGTACCCCGTTCCGCTCATTAAACCGAACTCAAATCCAGAAACAGATACACCTCTAGAAATTTTGGCCAAAGGAAACGCACCTCCACATCTATACCAATAAATAAAATTGGAGTGTCTGTTTGTAATGTCAAAACAATAGGCTTTTTTTATGCTCACACGGTTATTTGCATGACACCTAAGGAAAACTTGAAATTAAACCCTATATCAACATGTCTGACCAGCGTCGATCAGTCAATTTTCCTTTTATTGTGGAGGAGGCTCGAGCCCAACAGAGGGACATATATGAGCTGAGACGATGATGAGTAACGATACATACCTACACGTGATGGATCTGGTAAGGCATAACTAGGTTACAGTTAATTTATTATGGAGGTATAAACTAGTTTGCCTAAGTAGATACCTAAGTGTCTAGGTACTTGCGTGCAATGCCGCCCTAGCCGAGGCCGCGGGTGACGTGACCGGGGATTAGTCTGTCACCCGCTGAGAGGCCGACTGCGTGACGAAAGACCGACGTTCTCCCCGAGAGGGGGACGTCGGTCGTCGGTCGGTCGGTATTCCGTCGGGCCGACCACTGATGACAAGTAACCCTGCTCCAGTGGTCGGCCCAACGATGAAGGCGACGTGGTGTTTGGGTGGGTTGCGGGTGTTGCGTGCTTAAGCCCCTCTGCCGCCCCGGGCGGAGTGGTGCGGAAGGGCGCCCACCGTAGCCCACCACCCAAAAAAAAAAAAAAGGGTATTGGTACTTCCAATTTTCATATTTGTAGCGAAAACCCCTTTAGCGCGTTTTAGTTCAGTTGATTAAAAACTTAGCCCTACATTAAATATTACTTTTAAAATATAAGTTTGACTAATTTACGAATCCGGTGACGGGGTGAGAATACAAATCTCCACTCTATCTTACTCATGGATATCGTAAAGACTACTAAGGGATATAATACGCATATACTATAGGAAGAGATGGCAAACTCGAAATAAAGCCCTATGGCAACCTGTCTGAACAGCATGGTTGTGTAAGGTCAATTTCCCTCCTATTGTGGAGGAGGCTCGAGCCCAACAGTGGGACGTATATGAGCTGAAATAATGATGAAATGAATTAACAAAGGAGATGGCGGCTTTTAGCTCATGATCGATAGTAGACAACGTAATTCTGTTTGATATCCAGTTGCAGTCAATGAGCTTAATAATCGAAGTTGTTCTGTAGCACTTAGCAGCAAGCGGGTGACATACAATCAACGCATAAATTGATATGGTCACTGTATGTGCTCTTAATCAATTCGTGGAACATACAGTTCACTTAGATATTATTGAATTGATTGTCTCGAGTCCTTGTTCGACCTTTCGCCGTTCGCCATAAAACAAGTTAACAAAATGAATACTTTGTGTGTAACATTTGAACAATTAAGTTTAGAACAAGAATTGTAGAAATCTATACAAATAAATAAAATTGAAGTGTCTGTAATGTCAAAATACTGGGCTTTTTTCATGCTCACACGATTATTTGCATATCACACATGCCTAAAATATAGTTAAAAAGTTTTTGTCTGTCTGTTTAAACAGCTGGACCGATTTTGATAATATTTTACTATCAGGTAGCTGTCTATATAACTTAGGTTATATTTTATTCCGGTATTACCATGGAAACGGGAACTATGCGGGTCAGGCCACTGAAACCGAAGCGAAGCGAAGGCGGGTTGCTAGTATGAAATAAAATATATTTATAGTAAATGCAAATACATACATATATCCATTCCGCGTGGTGAAGGAGTAAGAATATAATTCACCCGTGGGTGTCATAAAAGACGACTAGACAAATGATATGTGTATTACATCTGCAAGAGAATAAAAACTGAAATAAAATCCTATACCAACACGTCTGACCAGCGTGGTATAATAGGTCAATTTGCCGTGTGGTTACGCAGTGAGGATACAATTCACCGATCAAGATAAGGGGTGATGAAAGGCCTTGGTTGTTGTAAAAAACGACTAGATATGATATTCATATAAATCTATGCAAGAGAAGGAAAACACGGCAGTATAACCTTATGCCAACACGTCTGACCAGCATGATATAATAGGATAATTTGCCTACCAATTATCTTTATCGAGGAGGCTCGAGTTCAGCAGTGCGACCTGTATGCGCTGAAATGGAATGGAAATAAGTTCAAAAAATAATATACATCATCTGTCCAATTATTTATGAAAACCACGTCTTATGGCGATTTTACAAAGGTGTTTATTAAGCAAGATAAAATTTGTCCTAGAATACAAAGGGAATTATGAGATATCGTGTGCTTGTGTAGGCCTCGTAACAAGGCTCAAAGTCGCTCAGTGTGCTATGGAGCGGGCTATGCTCGGGATTTCTCTGTGAGATAGAATCCGAAATACGGAAATCTGCAGAAGAACGGGTGTAACTGACATAGCACGAAGAATTAGCACCCTGAAGTGGCAATGGGCAGGCCACATCGTCCGAAGAACCGACAACCGCTGTTGAAGAAAGGTTCTCGACCACGTATCGGTCGACGCAGTGTAGGTCGCCCCCTACTAAATGGACCGACGACCCGATGAAAGTTGATAGGCGTCGTTGGATGCAGGCGGCACAGGACCGCACTTTGTGGCGTAACATGCCTACGGCCTACGTCTAGCAGTGGACGGCGATAGGCTGAAACGATGATGATGATGTGTTTGTGGTATGCTGCGTAAGCATGTAAATGTGCGTGCATTTTAGAAGATCATCATCCCAGCTGCTGATTTCAAGCCTCCTCTACAATGTGAGGGGAAATGACTTACAATATCCGCTGGTCAGAAGTGTTGGTGTAAGCTTTTATTTCGAGTTTTCCTTCTCTTGCTTTGATGTTATATGAATATTGTATCACTTAGGGCCGGCGCTTATTGCCCGCACGGCACGGCGTGTCATGGCAAAGGATTTTATTATTAATCAAGTTATTTTTAATCTTATTTCAATAAGTTTAAAATTTATGTGACTTTATTTCGACACTACGATGCCAAGAAGTGACGTGACGTGCCGCGGGATACTGCGGCATGACCCAACGCACCACGGTATGATGCGGCATGACTTGTCATGGCCGTTTCATTCCACGGGTTGCCGCGGCGCGCCATTGGATCCCGCGCGTATCGGTCATTAAATTATGATTGCCGAAGTACTTGAAATAAGGTTTAATACTAATCCCAGTCAACCATAATGACATAACCAAACCAAGTTAACCAACTTCGAATCCGCGCGGAGCAAAACTGATGTCAGAGTGGCTGGTTTTTCAGCAGGATCCCACGGAATGTCATGGGATACCACTGAACGCCGTGGGATGCGGCAGCACAACCTGCCGTGCCACGCAGTCAGTGAGCGCTGGCCCTTAGTCGTCTTATACTACATCAGGAGAAATATAGGGGGGAAGGGAATTGTATTTTTCTCTGTCACCAGATAAAAGAAATTTTAGGAGAATTTACGTAAGACTAAAATTTTCTACAACGTAACAATCTTGTTCTTAAAGCCATTGCACAATTTTAGGTGACAATTTGTATAGAATTGGTTTTTTACTAACCAGGGACTTTAATAATAATCTATCCACCCCACTCATAAGTCGTCGTCATATTTGCCTTCTTCGCTTTTAGAGCCGACCACTGGAAACCATTCCTACACTTGGATGGAGAAATTACAAAGTACTTGAGTTGCAATCGTAATTTCAAATAATATCTACCTACTCATTTGCTAACGTTATTTTCAACAGGAATCCTGCGGAAACGTTTCATGCTACGAAGGTTGAATAATCAATGTATGAATATAACCCGCATGGTTCAACATCAGTCCTTACCTAAATCCCAAGATTTCTGATTTAATCATATAACTGCTTCAACGGCTCAACGAGATGGAAGACCAAGTTCAAATCTAAACATGCATTGTTAAAAAAAAAAATAAATGTAACGAACAAACCATGGTTACAGGTACAGGCTTCCTAAATTCTACTATACTAATTCTACTATACAGGTTTCCTAAATTCTATTACAGAAGATTATGTGCATATTATATTCCGTGTGGTGATGGAGTGAGAATACCATTCACCACTATCCTATCTTGCTCGTGGATGACGTAAAAGACGACTATGGAATGTAGTATGCACAGAAGATCTGTGCAAGAGAAGGAAATCTCGAAGAAAAACCCTATACCAACATGTCTGACCAGAATGGCCTAGTAGGTTAAATAAATGAATTGAGCCGGAAGCCTGGTAGTGACAACGGAAAGGCACGCGCAGACGCGTGTATTTCCTTAACCATAGAAATGACAGGTCCTGATTTTCGAGGCCCCGAAAAACGGGACGACAAATATTACTCCGAACGCCATACTCCGGCTTTACGTCGGAAGGAGTGCTGAAACACAGCCGGGGTAATTTACATACATTCATCTGGATCACTGTTAAAAAGAGCAGGGCATCTTGAGATATTCTCTTCGAAATTGTTATGTAGACTCCTGATATTTTAGGAGTTCACATTAAATGTGGATAGGGTAACCGCCATAAAAACTTAATTAGTATTATTATTGTAATGGTGAATTGTGCAGTCGGTTTAGTTATATAAAAAATGAGGACGACTGGGCACTCTGCATGTCTGAAGGGTGAGCTTTATGAGAAGTTAATATGAAGTACGGCAAGGCCTCCAGGGTCGGAAGAGAAAATAAATATCGATATCTATGTATCGATACATTGGAGTAATTCGATTATTATGTTTGTTAATAATTGTCCTTGCTAAGAGTGACGTAATATATATAAACGCAATGCAATCAAAACATACTAGCCACAGACTATATAGTTATTGTTTTACTTTTATTTCCTATCTTTTACGGTTCTGGATTCTAGCAACTTAATTTACATAAATAAAAAAAAAATACCGTTTTTGATACAATTTTCGATAATGGCTATTTTATATCAATACTTTTTCAACAAGCCTAGTCGGTTGCAGTAGAAGAGGTTGATTATCTGCGAAAATTTGTAAAGAATGCGAGAGATTTATTCTAGTTAGAGGAGCGCTACCCGGCGCTGGCTGACCAAAGTTTATGACAAATTAGGCCAACTGATATTAAAGTCATTTTTACACTTGTTATATGCAATAGAAAAATGTTTTATTTAAGACTAATCGATGGCACACTGGTTTTTTAAATAACTATCATAGAAGAACGACCCTGATTAGAGTTAGAATATAGACAAATCTCCATCATTTTGGATTTAAAATAATAGACATTAAGAAATTAAGTTTTGTATTTATTCGCAATTTGTACATTTCAATTATTGCTACAGGAATTTGCCACATAGTGAACCACGTGTCCATTAAGTGACTTCTTAATTTATAGTTTACAGGACAGTGTTATTTGACATGACATTTATCATCTTCTTTTAATGATTTCGTCGTACTCCCTTTAGCTGTCGTAACAATTTCGCCAGGATTTCTACTTATTGGCAAGTTTGAATTTAGACTTGGATCTGAAGTGTTCTCCTTTTCTGGCTCAATCATATAAGGGTATCTGGGTTTAGCTCCGATAGACAAATCTGTTTTCGTATCATCAAAAGTAATAACTTTGGAAGGCAATCCATAATATAGTCCAGGCGTTTCTAAATTATCCGCGGAAATTGATTTTGTTACAATCTTTGCAGTACATAGCCTCCATTCGTCGACGATAAGTAAATGTTTACTGAGATCCCAGCCTGAAAGTTTTGTTGTATATAAATCTTTATGTATATAACTACTCTGTACTTGTGCGACTGAAATTCTTCGAAGCGGCTATATTGATTTGGATTTTTTGTGTGTTCAGGTGAATTCAAGAATGGGTTGGAATGGTTTAAACCAAATAGGTGGCACTGCGATCAATTTAAATGAAATTTATTCACTTTTTTTAGATTTTGTACAGAAGAGTGTCTGTTGGGTCAGCTAGCCTAATATTTCATTATCATCATCTCGATTCATAAACAAACATTGCTGTACTAGAGCCTCTTCTAGAATGGGAGTGAAATTAACCTATCTGACTTAGAGTAATAACGTATAGAAGGATAGTGTCGGTACTTAGCGATCAAAAACGTAACGCCGCAAGCTATTACACACGCACATCACTATACAATAGAGTTGTCTTGTACGCAGTGACCTTGTACACTACGTCACGATCCGGTGTAGGGAGCCATTTCAGACTCCAATTTAAATACCTCAAATTTTGTGCGAGAATTGAGCTTCTATGAGTTATTATTCTAACCTACCCGACCAAACCGTAACAACAAGTAGGTATAGTAGGTCAATTTGCCAATAACAGCATCGCGTTTTATTGCGAGTTTTTCTTCTCTTGCAAATAATATGTATTTATTTGTATATTATATCTTAGTCGTCTTTTACACCACCCATGGGCAAAAGTGATGGTGAATTGTATTATTTCTCCATCACCGCATAGGAATCATTTATGAAAGAGAAGGAAATCTCTCAAATAAACCCTATACCAACACCAGATGTGTTGGAATAGGTTTTTATTTCGAGATTTGCCATCTCAATCTTAATTCAAGGAAAGAAGTATCCGTGAGGCTTTGTGTTTACATAGATCACAATGTAAGTAAATGTGGGAGCTTCATCTGCCAACAAATTGTTAAACAGTTTGGCAGAAGTAACTATGTAATCGTAAATATGCGCATTTTGCTTGAATAAATTTATGTCTCTTCTATTCTAAAAAGCGTGGTATGACAGGTAAATTTTTCTCCCATTGTGGAAGAGGCTCGAGCCCAACAGTGGGACGTATATGAGATGTGATGATGATACAATATTTACAATAAGAAATTAAAACCATTCAAAAGTTTACCAGTTCGTGTCAGTGCAGTTATGATCCGAACCCATTCCTTATTCGCAATTTTGTCGACATATGACATTAGTTCAATGGAAGGGTTGAATTTAAATTTAGCGTTGACATCATTGGAATCTTCTCGACTCCAGTCCACTTGTTGCAAGGTTGTACAAATTTGTGCGAAAGGTCTCGTTGCACTTTGAGAATGTTTGTATGCATCCTGTAATATAAAATTACGTAAATAAATCGATATCGCTGTTTTATTTGTTGTATTCGTAACTGCCAGGAATAGATTAAATAAAAGTTTTTTGAAGGCTGTGGGCAAGTTCGTAATATGATTTGGAATTTTTAATCTATACAAGTAAATACAATTGAAGTGTCTGTTTGTAATGTCAAAATACTGGGCATTTTTCATGCTCACATGGTTATTTGAACGACACCTATGCCTAAAATAGTTTAAAATTTTTTGTCTGCCTGTATGTTTGAGGTAATCTTCAAAACGGCTTTACCGATTTTGATAATATTTTACTACCAGGTAGCTGTATATCTAAGGAGTAACTTAATCATTATCAACTCGAAATAAAACCCTGTACCAACACGCTTGACCAGTGTAGTATAGTAGGTCAATTTCCCTCCAATAGTGGAGGAGGCCCGAGCCCAACAGTGGGATGTGTATGGGCTGAGACGATGATGATGATGATTCTTACTCCATTGCCACATGGAATAAGTTACTTCATATTTTACCATCATGTTATTGATTTAGAAAATTATACACCTGAATGCAGTCGAGACGGATCGATATACAGGCTGTATCAGGTTATGGGGCAACTGGTCAAAAGGGGGCTAGGCAATGGTGGTAGGAACCCATAAAAAAAATTTTGAACGAAAAATATTGATTCATTTAAAAATTAGACATGTAAAATTTTCAATTTTGTCATCGCTTTTTCGTGTAAATCTGATTAATATGTATAAAGTCAATGATACTTAATACGCCACATATTCATACTTTGTTAAATATTCATTAGAAATTGAAGAAATCAATGATTACGTTCACATAAGCAAAACAAACTTCGCTTTAAAACAGCTGATCGGCCTATGAGCGTTGACCGCTTGCCGTTATACCTACATGTCATTGAAGCGTTTGCGCAATTCTAGGTATAAATGAATGAAATTATACTGTCGAAGCTTTACATGCCTACATGTATTCTGTCTGTACATGCCTACATAATACGTAACATTTAAGGCATAGACTCTTAGACACATTTTTTTGAAATCACTATAACTTTTATGTTATATTGTTTTTTGTGTAATGTACATTCTAATTATGATCTATGACCGTTAAACTACAACATACTCGAACAGTTGTCCCATAACCTGATACACCCTGTATAAATATGAAAATTCATCTGAACTCTTATTTCCTTAATCATGGTTGAAAGAGCTTTCATTAGCTCCATAATAAAGCAGGAATAAGGTATATTATATTTCAGCAAAATAAAATAGGTAACATCATTTGCCATAATCTAACCATGGCGGCGGAATAAGAAAACATTGTTTTCAATAACGGGATGACCTTCCTTTTTTTGGGGGCGAACGGAATAAACAGATAAAAGCAGATGAGTGACGTAAGCAGATAAATGGTCAGCGTGGTATATTATTGTCATTGTGATTGAGCCGAGTGATACTTTAGTGGTTGATTCGTGATTAGATGCCGCTCGTGGGTCTGGTCCAGCCATAATATTATGCATTATATTTGAGAATTATATTATATCGTCATTATATTCGAATGACATCACACTGAGCTATTAATAGGCATGTTGTATGTAACATTATTTGAAAGAAGTTAGCAATTAAAAAATAACCAAACCCGCCAAGTTTCTTATCGGATCTTCTCATTGCGGTCGCATTCCAATCCGGTGGTAATAAAAAATAATACTACATATAAGTGCCACTGTGGGGTAAGCATAATAAATGATTTGAATTTAAATTAGACTAATTTCTCCTTTATTGTTGACGAGCCTCATGGCAGCAAGAGTGTGAAGCATATCATCATCGCAGCCCATATACGTCCCACTGTTGGTCTTGGGCCTCCTCCACAATGGGAGGGAATTTGACCTCTATATCATGCTGGTCAGACATGTTGGTATAGGGTTTCATTTCGAGTTATCCTTTTCTTGCATAAATATTATGTGCATATTATATCCCTTACTCGTCTTTTACAACATCCACGGGCAAGAGTGTTTGCACCACGGGAGTGGTGATTTGTATTCTTACTTCGTTACCACACGGAAAATGAAGCATATGGGTTATGAAAAATTTAAAATCATTATCCAAGTAGATGTAATTTCCATGTAGCGATGGAGTACGATTATGATAATCCCCGCTCGTTTCAGTGGATATCATCAAAATAGATTAAAGTATATAAGCAGAAAACATCATTGCAAGAGAAAGAAAACTCAAAAATGACCCTCGTCTGACCATGTGGTAACTTCCCTAATCTGTGTGCCTACTCTTGAATCTCGATTCCAATCCTAAATCCAATCGCAGCTTGAATTTGAGCAAATTTGGTACTCTTGAAAGCGACACTAGCGCCCGATTGGAGTCAAATTAGGTGGAACGTTTCTAAACTAAATGAATTTGACTCTCGTCGATTAAGTCAAATATTTGCTACTCCCGACGTGATTTTGACGTAGTTTAAAAATTAATGTTGCACAATTTCAAGAAAACGTCTTGGTGGTGATCGAGTTTGATAACGTTATTAATTTAAAGTAAGAAAGCATGGCACATTTGGTGAAAATAACAATGACGCGCGAAAAATTCATTCTCGATTTTGTTCAAGAGTACCAAATATAAGTTTGCTGAGATTGGAATCGAATCGGATTCTAAATTAGAATTGATTTCAAGAGTAGACCTACTGAATGGAGTGTAGTCCAAAGTTGGAAGTATACTAGCTGAGAAGAACATTGTGAATTCTTTGAGTGACTGTGCCGAGTTACTTTTAAAATTACCTCCTATTAATATCATAAATATGGAACTTTGTGAAGAGGTTTGGATGTTTGTTACTCAATCACGCCTAAAATGTTGAACAGATGTGAACGCAAATTGGCACACACGGATTAACACAGGATAATTTTTATCCCGTTAATATTCCTTGGAATGATAGATCAACTTAAATTTAATTGAGCATAAATGCGTTGAACGATATGGATAAAATTTAATTTCAGAAAGTTTCATTTTAAGCAGCGAAAGTGTATAAAAGCTAGTTTGTAATAAGTTTGGCGATAGTACGTACCAGAGGAACACCATTTATAGCACATATTATAATAGATAGTAAAACTGCATGAAAATAAGCACATAAAGTATCATTTATATTAGCTGTATCTCGTAGTACCACATACATATTCCTTTTTGGTATATCCGGCAGCAAAATGTAATTTCTACATTCGTATACATCTCGAACATTCTGTAGGTAATTTGACTTTGGACGATCCTTCATTAATTGTTTCATAGAATGACCCAATTTAATTTTAAATCCGCACGATTGTAAATCTGAAATGTAAACGATATATATTTATTTTCATCATCGTAAAACACATACGTCCCACAGTTGGGCTCGGGCCTTCTACACAAAGGGAGGGCATTTGAGTTACATTCCTAAGGATAGTTGGTGTCGGACACGTGGCTGGGTTATAAATTTATTGCCAAAACATTTTTGTAATATGTACGAAGGAATATCAGTACATATTTCGTTTCATCATCATTATAACAGCTCATTTACGTCCCACTACTGAACTTGAGCCTCCTCCATATTTTTGGCAATTGACTTACTATACAACACTGGTCAGACGGGTTGGTATAGGATTTTATTTCGAGTTTTCCTTCTTTTGCATAGTTGTTATAAGCACAAGATATCCCTTAGTCGCCCTTTATTTTTACTTTCACCACACGGAAAATATTGCGTTTACCCCAAGTAATCGGATTAAGAGCAGAACAATGAATGATTAAGTTAATAAATATTTAACAATATAACCTAAATAGATGAAAAATTTCATGTGCTTAAATTAAATAAACCAAGGATGGCCATCCTTCAAGGCTATTAGTCTAGTCCACCCCCGCAGGATAAAAATATAAAAATATTGACTGCGTAAATTAGTCAACGGCGTCTGCGCATTTTCAGTCATTTTTCATTTGCAGTTTAATTACTATATTTAACCTCTATTAATAAATAGTTATACAATATACTACACATACTCGTAAATATGTTGAAATTAATAGTATTTTGCTAATGAAAAATAATTACTTCATGAGATTTGAACCCACATCTATTAGCAATCCCTTCCAATCGTCTTATCAATTAACATTTTTCGATAGATGTCGTGTAAAACGTCTCTCGTGAAGATGACAATGCGAGCGATAATTAGGTTATCATAAGTAATATCCACGCTCATTTCACTGGTCGAAGAAGATTGGAACGGATTTCAAATAGATATGGCTTCAAGTCCCATGCGTGGGTAATCATTTGTGGTTTTTATAAATGTCCTACTAATTTTACCGCAAAGAGCAGTCAAATTAATAAACCTTGTAATAACGTCATGATAACTAAGTCAGGACTACTAAATATGTCTACGTATCTTATCACTAAACGTAATTATAGAATCATTCATCATTTGACTGCCCTCATCCCAGGCTAAGTGGGGTCGGCACAACATGTTCTTACCCCTTCCATAGTCTTCTATCAGCCGTCATATCTGCGACTCACTGCTTTCATACACATATCCTCATTCACACAATCCATCCATCTCTTTTAAATTACTTACGTCCATCCACAATCATATTGATAGCCCTCCTTGCCACATGCCTTTCATCCTTCCTCATTACATGTCCATACCAAGACAATTTCGCGCTCCAAATCTTCTGTAACACTGGTGCCACTTTCGGGCTTCCCCTAACATACTATCTTGTCTAACCTTGGAACCCCACACATCCATCTTAGCATACGCATCTCGAATAGCGTGTAGTTACTTTTTAAAATACAGATATTTATATACGTACCTAACAAGTGCGATCCAATTTGATAAAACACGATTGGCTCATTCTTATTTATTTCACATGGCGTTGATATCAATTCTTCTTTTAGATAAATCTTAATTAGTTCTAAAAATCTTGGTTCATTCAAAGTCCGCAAACATACAGCCCTCACAGCTGAATAATTGAAAATGATATGAAATATGATCATTATTGCAAATATTGCGATTGAATTCCTGAAATAAATACAAAAATATATTAATGTAAAAAAGTTGCTTCGTTAAATCGATATGGAGATAAAAACATTTTAGGTCACAAATTATATGACCCTTTGTGAATAATATAGTATATTCATAAAGATTATTCATCATCTTAGGCCATATACGTCCCATTGTTGGGTTCAGCCCTCTTTCACTGTGGTAGAAAAATTTACCTATATAATAGGTCCACGCTCGTCAAATGTGTTGGCATAGGGTTTTATGTTTCTCTCGCATTAATGTCCGTGTATCATAGCCCTTAGTCGTATTTTAACACAGTCAAGGACAAGAGTGGGTGGTAAATTATACTCTTACTCCTGTCACCACACGGAAAAGATCACTCCAATATTTTTATTATTTTCTTATCAAAGTTTTAAATACAAAGTTCCCATTTGACTGATATAAGCTGATTTTTTGATTACAAATTTTGCTTAAATAAGCTCACAAATATAGCTTGAGATTATAAATAAAATATAAAGCATTAGCCAATATCGCAAGATGTTGGCTTTTTTCTTTGCACAGCACATGACATAGCGGTTTAAGCAGTGATTTCATATGCCGAGAGTTATGAGAAGGTACAGTCCTCGAGCAAAGCAATAATTAACGCGATCTCAAGGTATTTATCTTGTTGTTTTAGTTTGAATGTACGTTTTGTGCAGTAATAGGTTTGAATGCTTCGATAAAAACATATATAAAATAGTGCGTTCTGAATTTTTATGTACTTATATTTAAAAGAGCTACATTTATTGTCAGCAAGGGAAAAATTAACGTAATGTGCTACCAACATTTTAATTATTGTAACTTAGAAAACTATGAACATAGGCGAAAGGCAAAAGAACCAGAACTCGAAATAGAGGCCAAAATGATTATCTAGGCCAAAGACCTCGACTCGAGACTCGTCCCCAGCTATGAGAATTAGGAATTAATTATTACCCAAAAGTTGTAATTATTAATAGGGCAGCAATAGAAGCAACAAGATTAACAGCTGTTTCTTGAGCTGAATCTTTTGCTGAAACGTCCGCCATGTTGCCTCTTATCGCATGATGTTGCGTCATAGCTGCTCTAGTTGCACCACCTGATAAAACAATTATAAGCAAACTGCATGCAATGTTATAATGAGGCCAAATTATGAGACTTGTGTTATTTGACAGTCAAAATTATTTTTTAAAAGCAACGGATATGGTGATAATATTATTATCCTATAACACAAGATAGTCATAATTTGCGTCAAAAGACACTTTATGTTCTAATAACAACAACACTGGCGCTGTGGCACAGAGGTAGGAGTGGCGAGTGGTTATGTCAATAAATATCACAAAATTAGAATGTAAAGTTGTCGTACACAAATGGATAATCCTCAAGCTCAAGCGCACTTAATTTTAATATATAATCAATTTAATTTATAATATTGAAGCAATGTCGACTTTAGCGCTCCTAGCTGCCTGGGCGGGATTTCTACAGCACCCGCTAACTAAAATCCAGACTCGTACAAAATCAAAGAAAATAATTTAATAAAAATAACCATTAATCAGATGAAATAACCTTATATGTGGTTATAACAAAAAAATATAATAAGCGAAACGAAATAATAATCGCTTGGCGATCGCCAAGCCGTGAAGTATAACCTAACGCCGCAACTGTATTGAAGTAATGTTTTAATAGATGTTTGTTTAAAAGTTATTTATGTTTCTTTCGCTAATACTTTATCATTAAGCCTTTCAACGTAATATTCTTCACTTACTTAAAAAGAAAATTTGTTGTCCTTTGTTATTCAAACAAGCTATTTAGAACATTCAACTAGACATTTTTTTTATTAATTGAACTTGAACTTTGTATCTTATATTTCGTTACAGTTATTGATCACATCATTATCAATGAACTCTTGAACTGACTCAAATTGCTCGATCCAATCAGAGGTTGTGATGTTAATTAAATAAATTGTGACAACGTAGTGATCATGTGAATAACACTCGTGAATACATCAATTAAGCAATAATACCTATCAAAAGCAACATAAATTCATTTTTTTGTTTTGTATTAAGGCAGCGATACTTACAAAGGTTTATAATTAATAGCAGGTATATGTATAATAATAAAAATAATATTTTTTATTTTATAAGCTTACAAAATGAATAACTTAATGTAAATTATATTATGAAACATTAGTTTGGTGAAGATTAGCTTTTTCCAGCGTAAATCTCGATCGTATTTTTTTTGTCCTTGTACCTGTATATATTTTAGAATCGCCCCTTTCACATACGAAATTCGTCTCCTATTTCATTTAGATTATCTTGAAGATCAACAGACACTTGATTCGTGCACTTATTCTTCTTTAATCTCATGAAATGATCTATCTACTCAACGTGCAGTTTTCTACTGTATAATGTCACATCCAAATTTAGGATTGTTCATGTACCTATCTATTACTCATATATTTTTATTTTGGTTTGCAATTTTAATACTTTATTCCATACTGTGTTTTTTATATCAAGTTTATTCTATTATGTACTTATTTATATTGTTGTGAGGCATTTTCGAGGCATTACTTAGCTAAGGTATACTAGGCATGCCTTTTAAGTTCTGTCGTTTCCATATTTCTCGGCAATTTTGAATTTGGAACTGTTCTATATTCGAATGTGTTTAAATTTTGAATCTCAAAACAGTTGAAAGTATTAGTATTAATCTTAGAATAATAATGTATAGAACTTAGAATAATAACGTATAGAAGGATAGTGTCAGTACTTCGAACTTTAAAAATTTGAATCTAAAAATACTAATGGCGGGCAGACGATTACACACGTACACACAGAAACCACTATACAAATTATGAAATCAAATTTTGTTTCTATTAACATAAATCGTCGAAATACTTTTAAAAGTAATGTTAAAACCTTTTTATGTTTTTCAAATGTGTTGTGGCACCATTTGAATGCACAAGCCGTCATAATTACCTATTTATTTTTTAAGAGTTGCGTACGTTCCTGCAGTGCAATGACTTGTACATTACGGGACTGTTCCGGCGTAAGCTCCATTAGGCTCCAATTGAAATGCCTCACTTTTTGTTCGTGGACTTACCTTCTATATGTTATTATTCTAAGGTATAGAAGGTAAGTTCACGCACAAAAAGTGAGGCATTTCAATTGGAGCCTAATGGAGCTTACACCGGAACGGATTTTACGAAATTCCACCTGCAAGGGGTATTGCAGGGGCGTTAACAATAATATACATATAAAGCAACAGGGTGAGCCGAAGCTACTGAAGCTAGAAAAATGAAATTTGGACCGTAGTTTCATTTCGTGATGTAGGCACCCACTATGAAAAGATATTTTGAAATTCCACCCCTAAGGGGGTGAAACGCAACGGTAAAGTTTGTATGGAAAGAAAAAAAAAATCTTTAGGTACTATCTTCAAATTAAGCACAAATACTCTTTAATAAAAATAAATAAACACGTATTTCAGCGTTTGTCCTTTTTCATCCTCTAAGGGTGTAAAATAGGTAGAAAAATGTCAATTTACTGACTTATCACAGAGCCGAAAGTACTGAAACCAGAAACATGAAATTTTGACATTAGTTTCTTGCGTGACGTAGAAACTCACTAAGAAAGGGTTTTTGAAATTCAACCCCTGGGGGGTAAACCGCAGTAACAAAGTTTGTATAAGGAGAAAAAAAATCTACATCGATTTTCTTCAAATTCTCCAAAAATATTCTTTAGTAAAAATAAATAAACACGTATTTCAGCATTTTTTAATTTTCACACCCTTAGAGGTGTAATCTACACTAATGTTATAAAGACGAAACGTTCCTTACGAATAAACTCAAAAACTCCTGGGCGGATTTCGAAAATTCTTTCACCATTAGAATGTTACAGTATCCCTGAGTAACATAGGCTATATTTCATCCCAGTATACCCACGGTAACAGGAACTACGCGAGTAAGGCGATTGAAACCGAAGCGAAGCGAGGGCGGGTTGCTAGTGTATTTATAAAAAACAAAGACCTATATTATTAACAACTATTACATAATTTGAATTAATCAACATTAGATTTTATTTTATTTCATATTACATATTTGTCGACAGAGCAAATCAGTATTAAAACATCACGTCCAATTTTCAAGTGGAAATGAAGCGTATCACAAGATTTGTTGACGTTGTTCTTGGAAATCAAAATGGATTTCACAAGAAGTCGTTCATTTCTTAACTACTACTAAGAAATTCTTGTGTTATAAATAGGTAGAGATAGGTAAACAAAACAAATGATCGTTTGGTCTGTTAGAAAAATTCACATTTTTGGTGGGTGGGGACCACAATAGACAGTCTGTAATTGCGACGGTCCACGATGTATGGGCAAGTTAATTATACCGCAAATTTTTATAACTAATTGATATAAATTCAAACCTGCTACTCCAACAATTGCTTTCATTACAGTTGTGACGCATAAAATCATTGTAGTGAAATCTTTAAACAACGGCAATGCTAATTCTAAGCACATAGCTGCGTCATTCAATGTGTCTGCATATAATCGCCACATTTTACTGTATGCATCCAAGTATGTTCTGTAAATTAAACACAGTTTATATTATTGTAGATAAATTTAAGATACAGTAATTATAAACCTAATATAATCAAATCAAATCATTTATTATATATAAGCACCATAAGGGCACTTACATATTTTCAATATTAAATATTGTTTGAAATTATTCTAATAATCTACCACTGGAAATAGGCTAGTTTCGGCATCGGATATTTCTTGTTGGAAGCGCAGGTAACTGCACTATCGACCACAAGTACAATTAAAACTAGACATGTTACAATAACATAAAAAAAATATACGACGACCCGACGGAATACCCTAAAGGGTCGCCAAACGCCGTCGCGAGGCTAGCCTCTCAGCGGTTGTCGGGACTAAATCCCCGGTCCGGTCACCCGCAGCCACGCCATTTATTTGCATAAAGTAGATAGTACTAGTATAGAAAGAGTGACTTCAAAAATAAAGTGACTTGTGTGATTACGATGTCTTCTTATACAATGTTAGAATTCCCTAATATGCATTTGATCTATGGAGAGTACAGATGCAATGATCATACTGCAAGTAGATTGTATCGTGAGCGATATCCGAATACTAAACGCTATCCAGACCATCGAGTGTTCATTCGTGTTCCTCGAGCATATTCGGAGGGACATTTACCTAGTGCCCAATAAAATACAATAGGCGTCACTCTCTGTTTCTCTTTCACACACACACACAATAAGATTTTTTATATGAGGTCTAATAAAATAGAACAAAAAAATATACCTAATCATTTTTCATAAACTTCGTTGCCTGTCACAAAAACATTTTTTTTTCTAAAAGTTACGATAACAACTAGAAGGTATTATACCATTTTGGAATAATGAACAATTTGGCCAACTTTTGAAATTACTTTCCACTATGGTTACGGTACATTTTTTTTACAGGATGGTGTGTCAAAGTCAAATGATTAACGTTTTCTTCGAAAAAATTAAGGAATAGCTATAACAAATGTATATTTTTTTTTATGTTATTGTAACATGTCTAGTTTTAATTGTATTTGTGGTCGATAGTGCGCTTCCAACAAGAAATATCCGATGCCAAAACTAGCCTATTTGTCGTTACAGTACTTGAAAATATCGTACAAGCTCTGATTTTTCACCATTTTTAATAATATGCTCATATCAAAAAAAAAGTGACATGGATTTTTATTTTTTTCATAGTTGTCATAAAGTCATCTACCACCCACTTACCGTTGGACGTTTAAATGTATCAGGTTATGAGGCAACTGCTCAAAAGGGAGCTGGGCAATGGTGGTAGGAACCTATGAAAAAAATTTGAATGAAAAATATCGATTCGTTAAGGAATTAGAGACATGTAGTTTTCAATTTTGTCATCGCTTTTTCGTGTAAATCTGATTGAAATGTTTAAAGTCAATGATACTTAATACGCAACATACTCATACTTTGTTAAATGTTCATTAGAAATTGAATAAATCATTGATTACATTCACACAAGCAAGACAAACTTCGCTTTAAAACAGCTGATCGGCCTATGACCATTGACCGCTCGCCGTAGTACTTACGATGACATTGAAACGTTTGCGCAATTCTAGGTACGAATGAATGAAATTATACTGTCGATGCTGTTGGCATGCAACATGTATTCTATCTGTACATGCCTACATAATACGTAACATTTAAGGCGTAGACTCTGAGACACATTTTTTTAAAATCACCATAACTTTTATGTTATATTGTTTTTTGTGTAATGTACATTCTAATTACGATCTATCACCGTTAAACTACAACATACTCGAACAGTTGCCTCATAACCTGATACATCCTGTATATATATATATATATATATATATATATATATATATATATATATATATATATATATATATATATATATATATATATATATATATATATATATATATATATATATATATATGTATGTATGTATGTATATTAAGGACCTCGGAAACGGCTCCAAAGAGTTTGATGAAACTTGGCATACTAGAAGTTTCGGGGCCAAAAATCGATCTAGCTAGGTTTTATTTATAGAAAATGTTGTTTTGTCGGTGTTTTAGCAAAACAATACAATGACATTAAATTTTAAAAGAATATGAATTCAAATTTCGCCATCAACGTCAAGAGTTATAATAGCTCAGTTGGGAAGTTGTCCAGTTTTCTTTTTGTTTTGGCATTCAAACAGCGTCGGATCGAATCTCGGTGTTATTATTATTATCTTTTCGTAATTTGATATTTTTTTCATTATATAATTACTATTTTTTATTAATATATATCTAAATAATTCGACAAAAGTATACCAGGTTAACCAGATATTGTTATTTATGCCACATGTGTTACCTAAAATTATATTTACCATCAAATTTTTTTAATATTAATTATATAGTGCCTGTTACTTTAAATTTAGGTTTCTTGATAAAAATGTGCATAATATGTGTGCCAATGTGAATAAGTAATACTTAAGTGTAATAATGTTTATGAATATCCAACTTTTTACAATTTTTTATTAAAAATTAATATTCCTATTTTATATAGTACACTGTTGTTATGGGACATGTCATATATTTATTCACGAGTTTACATGTAAACTAGGTCTTTTATTTGGTATATACCCGATATTGTGTTGCGAATTAAACTAAAATATCACTATGAAAGTTTTCATGTCACTTTGAATTTCAAAATAAAAATTCTCAAATTGATTGTTGTTTACAAATTCTGGTGTTATATTTACATAGGGGGGGTTATTTATGTTTCACTGCAACACTTAGGTGACACTTAAAATTCCAATCTGGTGTGCACCGCAAGCTCATCTATAGGTATTAATTATTATTTATTTATTTAAGACAACACCCTGCACTAAGGAAATAATCCTTGTATTGCGTGGGACTTTACAAACATACAATTAACGAACACAAATTACATCCAGACTCAGAACAACAATTTATGGATCGCACAAATTGTTGTCCCGCGTGGGATTCGAACCCCCGACACTGCCGCTGTAGGTCGCTATCTTAACCACTACGCCATCTGTGCAGTCAATTGTAAATTATAATTACTAGTTTTATACAGGATGTATCAGGTTATGGGGCAACTGTTCGAGTATGTCGTAGATTAACGGTCATAGATCGTAGTTAGAATGTACATTACACAAAAAAGATGTAACACAAAAGTTATAGTGATTTCAAAAAAATGAGTTTAAGAGTCTACGCCTTAAATGCTACGTATTATGTAGGCATGTACTACCCGTACAGATAAAGAATGGGATTATAAATGGCGGCCAATTTTGAAGGTACTGTCAGCATACACAGGATCTATAACGACAACCCGAAATAACAATATATTTTAATGTAACGTTATAGGGATATATATATTGCTTTTGATCTTTATAAATCTATGTATATCTATAACATTATATTAAAACATATTATTATTAGCAGATTGTCATCTAATTAAACTACCTACGCGGAAGTAGGTAAATGAATATTTAATATAAAATACACTGACAGACTCATAAACTGCATCAAAGTAAAAAACGACTTTGAAATAAATATTTTAACCAAGTATGCAAACTTTCTACACAGATTTAAATTGAAACGTTTAGATTGGTTCGTTAACTTTAAAACAGCGTAGGGTCATATCCTTAAGTTTAAGTTTGTGTACTGGAAAGGACCTTAAAACTTTTTTGAAGAAAAAACACAAAATTAAAGAAAATTGGTTTAATTAAAAAAATGGTTTTAACAATAGACACAAACTTTATGCAAGGGTTTTTTTATGTTTTAATAAGGTGTATTACCTCCTCGTGCCCTTATTACGGATGCTAATCGGTTCCGCATAGATTTGATTAGGGTTATTAAAAGATCTTGCGGAATATTGTCTCATTCTTCTGAAAGTGCTGTTCTTAGTTGTGCCACTGTCGTAGGCACAGGATTTCTCGTATATACAGCTCTTTTTAAATTGTCCCAAAGATGCTCAATGGGATTAAGATCCGGGCTGCGTGCTGGCTAATTCATTGTACGTATCCCAACCTCTTCGCAATATTGTCGAACTTGTGCAGCAGTGTGCGGCCGGGCATTATCCTGCATTAAAGTAAAATTTTCGCCTATAAATCCCATGTAAGGCACTACGTGATCTTCTAAGATCTCTGTTATGTGGCGATGTGCAGTCAAACCCCCTCTACTACCGTTTTGACGGAGCATGTCTATGAACACAAGTTCTGTTCGCCCGTTCATCGATATGCCACCCCAGACCATGCACGAACCGCCTCCAAAAGGAACACGCTCCTCAATGCAACTTTGAGCATATTGCTCCCCACGTCGACGATAGACTCTTCTGCGACCATCTGCACCATATAAACATGTCCTACACTCGTCTGTGAACAATACGGAGGCCCATTGCTCATCTGTCCAATTTAGGTGATCACGCGCAAATCTTGAGCGAGCTTGTCTGTGAGCTACAGACAACTTTGGACCATTTGCTGGTCTAAAAGGGGTGATATCCGCTTCCTTTAACCTTCTTCTTATTGTTCGTGCACTAACGTTTACTTCACGCACTTCATTAAGCTCTGTTTTGATGTTAACTGACGTGAGGAAACGATTTCGCAGGGAAGTTGTAACAATAAATCGGTCATCACGACCGGTGGTTGCTCGTGTTCTGCCTGTACCACGTCTCTTTTTGTAAGAACCTGTCTCCACAAACCTTCTGTATATTCTAGAAACCGTAGACTGGTTTAAATTTAAATTTCTACCAATCGTTCGCTGATCCAAGCCCTCCCGCACAAATGCTACAATTTGAGCAGCTTGTTCGGACGAAGTATACA
Source organism: Lymantria dispar (assembly GCA_032191425.1). Classification (NCBI taxonomy): domain Eukaryota; kingdom Metazoa; phylum Arthropoda; class Insecta; order Lepidoptera; family Erebidae; genus Lymantria; species Lymantria dispar. The sequence continues at coordinate 19,947,687 of CM063440.1, forward strand.
TATTATGGTTCAGAAACTCTCGATGAGTTAAAAAGCTAACCCAACAATTCTGCTGGTAACAATAATTCAATTGACAAAAGAATAAAAAATCAATAAGAATCAATTTTAAAACTGCTATAAATAACACGCAAATCTGATACTACGAGTAAATTTTCTTTGCCGGCTATATTCATTTGTTTTACTGCAGTTCTATTTTTAAATATTGTTTTTTTTTAAGATTAAGGGCCAGTCTCTCCATATTTATATAATTTAATCTAAAAAGTTTGCATACTTATTAAAAAAATCATTTCAAAGTAATCCTGAAGTTTGATGCAGTTTATGAGTCCGTCAGTATATATTATAAAATTAAGAGACCATTTAATCAATGAAGTATATAATTAGGTTCATTGAAATAACAACTAGGTTCTGTAACTTGGTCCTTCACCGGAATTGTCTGACATTTTTCGATGTCGGACATGGTACCATCAACTTCAATATTATAATCAGAATCACAGCTATCGCTTTCGCTGTTTATTTTGGCTCATTTACCTCCCACTACTGGGCTCAAGCTTCCACAGTAACAGGATAGATATTGAACTACTGTACCACGCTGGTCAGATGGATTAGTATAGGGTTTTATTTCGAGTTTCCCTTCTCTTGCATACACGTTATATGCATATTATATCCCTTAGTCGTCTTTTACGACATTCACAGTAAGAAAAGGAGTGGTGAATTTTATTCTTACTCCGTCACCATACGGAAAACCTGTTCGCTCTTCAGTCCAACAGTAATAATGAAATCCTCAATATCCGTTTCGTTTGTGGCTACTCTTATCCAACATTCATTTTCTAATCTTTTTACATGATTTATTACTTTTTATCAATCCTCAGCCGTAACCGAGGCTATGGCTGCACGCGTCAAATCTTTTTTTTTTTCAATCCTGTTACCATGCCCGCTCTTGCATTACTATATTGTAATGGGGGCAACGTCTTAGATTTTTCTCCTTCTCAAAATACTTAATTACAGTATACACAATTTCACCAGAATCTTTATAATATAGTATAAAATATAATTGCTCGCTCGGAGCATATGCTCCATAGTCAACAAACAATGTGACAATGAAAAAATAACAAAATTAGGAAATAACTAACATTTAATAATATCATCAACATCACCGCAGCTCATATGCATTGTCGAGAGGAGAGGGTACCCCGCGACTGGGGTATTCCGTCGGGCCGACCACTGAAGACAAGTCACCCTGCACCGGTGGTCGGCCTAACGACGAAGGCGATGTGCCACGGGTGGGTCATGGGGCCGCGCGGCGCCCCTTTGTCGCCCCGGACGTAGCCAGACAGCGGGTGCGCTGACCATGGCCCACCCTAAAAAAAAGGCCCATATACGTCCCACTGTTGGACTCGGGCCTCCTCCACCATGGGAGGAAAGATCACATACTGTATCATGCTGTTCAGACAAGTTGGTATAAGGTTTCATTTCAAGTTTTCCTTCTCTTGCACAGATGTATTGTGTATATTATATCCCTCAATAATATAATAACAATTAACAACTTTTTAACAGCCATAATATTTTTAACAACAATATTAACAACCAAACTCAACAATTACAAAGAAACTTAGAATATGTCACAAATAACTGAAACTAGACTGTTACGAATATAAAAAACGGTCACCATAAGGATTTTCTGTTGTTGTCCGTACCGGCGTGTATGAGTATAGATAGCAGGAGTGTGTGAGCGAGAGGAGAACAGTAGCGACGCCATTTTCAATCCCATTCTTTAATTGTACGAGTAATACAGAGAGAATCCATGTAGGCATGTAAAGCTTCGACAGTATAATTTCATTCATTCATACCTAGAATTGCGCAAACGTTTCAATGACATCATAGGTATAACGGCGAGCAGTCAACGGTCATAGGCCGATCAGCTGTTTTAAAGCAGTTTGTTTTGCTTATGTGAATGTAATCATTGATTTATTCAATTTCTAATGAACATTTAACAAAGTATGAGTATGTTGCGTATTAAGTATCATTGACTTTATACATTTTAATCAGATTTACACGAAAAAGCGATGACAAAATTGAAAACTTTACATGTCTCTAATTCCTCAACGAATCGATATTTTTCGTTCAAATTTTTTTCATGGGTTCCTACCACCATTGCCTAGCTCCCTTTCGACCAGTTGCCCCATAACCTGATACAGCCTGTATGTACAAACATGTGAGACTGATTTATTAACACGTTGACGGATAGTACCGCCTGTAGACGTCAAGATAGCCAAAATTAATATGACAATACGCCATCGACGTCTAAGTTTCAACTCACATAAAATCACTACTTCTTTTTGGGTACAATTTTTGAGGCAATTATTTAGAATAGCATGTTATACTGTCACCAAAGATTAGACTTCCTACTGTCACTACATAATGTTCACTACTCCCGTAGACGTCGTATTTCAATACAAACTATACAGTACTGCGCCCCTGTGACGCGCCGACAATGTATAAAAAAAGTACTGTCGCAATACCCACAACCTGTAAGAGAGTACTGTCCGTCAACGTGTTAAAGTTATAGACTAAAAGATTTGTGCATAGTAGTAAATCAAAGTGCAATACAGTATACTCTCACTAATCCGGCACTTTAATAGACCGACATGACCAATAATCGGGCACCCTCAGCTCACGCCTCGCTCGCCCGATTACGATAATTAAATTTTTCCTCGAAATGTGTTAACAGGTTTTTAAGCAAGGACTACAAGTTGCACAAAAGCAGACCTCAATTAAGGATTACATATTTTAAAACTATGTAAATACATAATAATATGTATGCTCTATGAAATGCTTTATTTTATATGATTTTCTCTATAATCTGAACATGCCAATAATCCGGCATCCTCTGATTTTCAATTGTGCTGAATTAGTGGGATTCTACTATACATATTTATGTATAATCTCACCGTACCCATGACTATATGCAAAAAATATCCTTCCTAAATGACCACAACCATCTTTAAGAACCCAAGTAATTGTAGCTGCCAATGGTGTAGCATTTGTGTCTCCAACGCCTACACCTCTCAGAACTTCTTGAGTTGCTAACGTACCTGTTTTTACATGTATATAAATGGGTATAGTTTATATATTAATAATGACAGTGGATTTATCATGTTCTGTGTTTATGCTTTACATAATGCACAAGGTAGTTAAAATATCAGTAAGACTTATGATTGAACTTGATGTATCTATAGGCTTACATTTTGATTGTCTTCTGATGCAAGCACAAAGGTTTTGAGTGAATAAAGCACAAAATTATTATTGAGAATGGTTGTAGTTACTATGGTATAGTAACTACGCATCTTCAGTATTAATTATTAAATTGATTCTCTAAAAATATTAAGTAACAATTATTTTCTTGTTTTAATGGCTGTGGATTGGTACGTTCTCTAGAACGTACCGATACTACACTACCCATATTTTTTAATTTTCAATATCCTGTTACCAGAAACAGCTGGTAGCGCCCATGGCTAATAAAAATCTATACAAATAAATAAAATTGAAGTGTCTGTTTGTAATGTCAAAATACTGGGCTTTTTTCATGCTCACACGGTTATTTGCACAACACCTAAACCGCTTAAAACACAGTTAATAAATGATTGTCTGATTATTGAAGAGCGAGTGCTACATATTAATTAAATACAACTAGAAGATTAAATAAAAATACAAATCTTTAAGAGGGATATGAAATATTCTTTGCAGGCCTGTTATTTATTATTAACATTTAATTGTTCATTTTAAAGTATCAAGAAATGTTTTCAAATAAGGTAATTTTACGAATACAAACCTGTAATAGTGCTACAAAAAGCTTGCGCCGTATCCCATACTTGATAACTTACATAGTCCTTGCTGACACTATCAGGGTATCCCTGTGGTAGAAATATTTTTGTAAATATGCCAATAAGGTCTTCTCTCTTATCTTCAGCCACTGTCACAATATTCTCTTGCTCTAAAATCACAATAAATTATTATATCTTCATTAGATATAATTTACGTACCAGACAGCATTGTTCTTTATTCAATTACCTGGAGGTTTTACATACAATCGAGTACTTGGCGATGAGCCATATTTTTCTTTAAAGACTATTTCACCTTCGTGAATGGTGTACATTGTATTATTATGGGCCCTTAAAGCCTTCAATTTCAATTTTTTGTTGAATGATTGCCAGTATAATCTTTTTTCTATGAGGAAAAAATGTAAACAAATATAAACGCAATCAACTCACACGTCATAACATACTATTACTATTAATGCCTGGTGCCGCGAGTATATTGTAGTAAGAGTATAACCTCCTTTATCTTAAATTTTATAACTGAAAAGAAACCACAAACAAAAGGGTAGGTAATTTATATAAATCAACAAATATTATAGAAACAGCTACACAATAAACAATGCAAATTTAATGACTTTAATTTCGAACTAAATAGGTAGATCAGGGACAAAACGAGATCAAATAACAAAACTGAGCACAAAAAGTGCGTCGCCATCTGTTGTTAAAGTCTAAAAGGGCGTAGACAGTGCTATCGAAATTATAGAGCTTTTTAACACAAAACATGCTGTCTTAATAATTGGGTGAAATAATATACTTACGAAGGGACACTACACGAAATTGATTTAAGTACTTAGTAAACAAATGATTGAATACCAAGGGGAATATGTTTTAAAACTCGGTCCATGATATATAGGCGATATAAGAAATTGTAACACAATTCATTCGTAGCATATCACGAGAGATGGCACCTACTAATATATACGTATTTGTTTAAACCAATCTCTCTCCAACTGTAAAATACCACAGAGCAGGAAAACGACATAAAGATAGCGTTTAGGTAAATTACAACTAATTTTGCATAAGATGAATGTGGCAATTTATATTAATCATTAGAAAATAATAAAACAGTTATACAATGATAAACCATGTGAATTGATAGCATTAACTTTGATAATATTACTTTGTTGTGATAGGTCAAGATGGCAAAATCATTATAGCATAAGAAACACAATAGTGTTCTTTCGTTAAATTCTATGAAAAAGTATATATTAGTTTGTTTATATTAAATTGATGGCGCAGACGCTCCTTTTGAAGACTAAATTTGATAAAATATAATAAAAAGGACACTACACGAAATTGACCCAAATACTTAGTAAAGTGATTGAAAATTACTGAATACCCACCAGAATACATTTAAAAAATTGATATAAGTGAAATGACAATTTGTAACATAATACATTTATAGGACATTACGAGAGATGGTACTACCATTTAAATGTATCAATTCTTTGCATAAACCCATTTCTATCTGACTGCAATATATGGTATATATAGAGCAATAAAACAATATATAGTCCTCGGGTTGAGAGCCATCAGCGTTCACCCATGGCCCGCGTTAAGCTGTCAAGGTCATCTGCGACCAACAGCTATAGACACACACACGAAAAAAAAAATATAAAGATAATCCGAGTTGAGAGCCATCAGCGCTCACCCATAGTCCGGGTTAAGCTGTCAAGGTCATCAGCGACCAACAGCTATACACACACAAAAAAAAAATATAAAGATAGTGTTAACTTTTTTGTAACTTTCAACCGATTTTATAGTGTGACACAAAAGAGTAGAAATTAAATATTTGATAATTACAATTTTTCATCTCCTGACAGCATCCAAATTGGGTACTTAAACTGTCAAAGTGCTTCGAGTGGTTAAATCTTTTTCGAAATAATCGTGCATACTTTTTTAAAATAAAAAAGTATGCACGGCTATTTCAACAGATAAAATCCGTACACGGCGTGAATATATTGACAAGTCGAAAATGCATACTTTTCAGGGCAGCCATTTTTAAGTTTACATATTATTGGTAAATCTATTTTTTTATCAATTTATTTAATTTTTATACCTTTCTAAGTAATTTGATCGTAATTTTCAGATATTGAAAGCATAATAATAAATTAACGTTTTAATCAACAAAAAAAATGACATATCAAGTTGTTCACCGACGACTTGTCAATTTATTCACCTAAGCAATTTATGGAAATTTGGGAAAAGTAGCCAGTTCTCTCATAACTATTTGAATGGAGATTAATCATCTCACATTAAAACATAAAGCTTGTACTTAATTATCATCATCATCCTCGCAGCCCACATACGTCCCACTGTTGGGCTCGGGCCTCGTACATAATGGGAGGGTATTACGCAGGCGGGATTACCTGCGTGCAATGCCGCCCTAGCCGAGGTCGCGGGTGACGTGACCGGGGATTAGTCTGTCACCCGCCGAGAGGCCGACCGCGTGAGGAAAACCCGACGTCCTCACCGAGGGGGGACGTCGGTCGATGGGAAGGTACCCCGGGTAGGGGGTATTTCGTCGGGCCGACCACTGATGACAAGTAACCCTGCTCCAGTGGTCGGCCCAACGACGAAGGCGACGTGGTGTTCGAGTGGGTTGCGGGTGTTGCGTGCTTAAGCCCCTCTGTCGCCCCGGACGGAGTGGTGCGGAGGCGCGCCGACCGCAGATCACCCCAAAAAAAAAAAGATCACATAACCTCATTGGACCTATTCACACTTCCTTCACTTTCTTCGCGGTAGGCAGCGGCCTTGTCGGTCCACGAGCGGTAAGAACACTTATCATCAGGTGTACTGTTTGTTCGTTTGCCACTATTACAATAGAAAAAAAAAACGTCCTTCACTCATTGTTTGGTGTATCATTGTCAGTCTTTATGTTTAAAAAAAAACGTGAAATGCTGTGTCTCTTAAAGCTAATAATTTTTTTTAATCGGGAATGGGCTTTTTTTAACTTAATTATGTAAAATTTAAGATTTTTCGAGCTGCCTTAATACAGCGGCAATTGCGTTATTAATCTTGCAGGATCTTATGAGATGCACACAGTCATTAAGATGTTTAATTTTAAATCGCGTTTTCTGTTTGGTTCCCCCTATCAAGGCATGATCCGAGTCACACTCTATTTTTATTTTTTTTATTGCAAACGGTGGTAATTGAGCAAACAGTACACCTAATGGTATGTGTTCCTGCCGCTCATGGACCTTTATAAGGCCGTTGCTTACCGCAAAGAAAGTGAAGGGAGTGTGAATGCGTGCATTAAGGCTCGGTGATACCAAGGGCACCAGCAACACCCTCCACACGCAAACACACTCAGAAAGTTGGGCTTCCGGCTCTCTCGCTCACCGAATGAAGCGCAGTAACAAATTGCTACTATTCACACGTCGATTTTCTGCTCAGTGTGGTACTACCCCGGACGGACCGGCCCGCGGCTGTCATACTGTCACACTGCATAACTGTCGACAGTGTGGTCCTACCATGTTATGCGGCTATGTTCGCTGATAAGAAACTTGTGATTAAGGGTGTAGATTGTTGGCCTGCGATCTCGATTTCGAGCGACCGCAGCGCCAAAGTTTAATGTAACATCCGACGGGGCGGATGAATGACCTAGAGAGCGCGATTTTCAAAATGTTTTGCAACAAACGTTCCACGTTTCACACGTTCCACATGGTTTGTAGCTTTGGATCCACAAAAGTACATAATCATCATTGCTACCGTATTATTTTTGTTTTAGCCTCCACATGTATTGAATAAAATATGACCTGTTTAACTTCTGAAGGCAAATTCTAAAGAAAATGCCACCAGACACGACGCGATTTGATTAACTCGACGAGCACCGATGCTTTCGTCCCTCATGTAACATGTAGGCTTATCAGTTGCTAAATCATGAATTATAGGATTATAGAACCATAGCTGTCTCTTATAAAAAGAAACAGAAGTTTTAAGATAGGGGGTGGGTAAGTACTGCTGAAGATCAAATATGTATGCTCACTGTTGCTGCACTTTTGTGCCGGTAATAACTTGACAACTTGATATGTATAGTCGGGAACACAATTATGGGCAATGTGAATAATTGACCATCTAAAGCTATTCTGTTAGTTTATTTGATTATGTAGCGTAAATAACTTAACGTGTTGAGTTATTTAAATAAATAACATTAATATTTTTAAATATCTCTAAACGTCATAATGTTCTCGTTGGAAACAGAGTTGTGTAATAATTCACAAGTGCGATGTTCCAAAAATAAGTGAGAGAATCGAGTTACTCATTTATTTCCCATATAAAGCAGGTAATCTGGATGACAATTTTGCTATATCTTAAAATTTGGTGTAAGTCGACTTGTCAATGTATTCACGCCGTGTACGGAAATGTAAATTATGATGAATAAAGCTATCAGTGGCGTAGCGTGGTGGGTTCATGGCCCCGAGCGCCATAGGAAAGGGGGCGGCAGATAAGGAACAGAACGAAAATATTACATTGCATGATTGAAAAAAAAGTACTTATTCCAAATCAAGTCCGCAATGTTACGCAAAGAGAGGACGATAACCGCCCGACGAGGGCGCGTGAGTCTTCCCAAACGCGAACGAACCAATAAATGACTGCGAGGTACTCACTCGGTTCAATCAAATAAAACAATAACGCTACAATTCATTACGCGAAGACTTTGGATGATGCGAAGCAAATGCTCTGTAAAGAATAAAAAGTAAATAATTTTGTTACTGTAAATACTTACAAAGTATTTATTAACTTTTTGTGTTTTGTTTGAAAAATATAAAAATACATATTTTTATTTCTTCGGGAACATCATCGAACAAGTATACAGGATTAAAGATAAATTAAATACAAAAAAAATAATTCTTTTCAAGATTGATTGTTGATTGTCAATGTTTTCGTTGTTCGTAATAGATATGTTACACCTACTTTCATATACCTACTATGTTTTTTAAACCTAGTCTAATCAATAAAATGACATTAGCAGTCATACTGCTGCACTACTTATTGCAATTATTTGGTCACCTGTAAATTGTGCTATAGTCCATAAAATATAGGATGATCTCTGTGACAGTTGTCCCTAGTGTTGTCACGCTTACGATAAAGTCCGTAATTTTTTATCGATAAAGCTCTTTATTTTTATAACTGTGATTTTCTATTATAATTAAAATACAATCAATGAAAATCTTTTTGAATTCATTTCAAAGAAAACTGTTTTTTGACTTTTAATTATTCAAAAGGTCAAGACAATCGAGGTCTAGGTCACTATTATCGTCATCACTGGAGCGTTCCTGCTAGAATATTTATCATTTTTTGCCAATAGAGGGACAGTCGTTAGATCAATCGATCAATTACGACGGTTTTATAAATAAATATGTCTAGTTCATTCACAATAATGCGTGCTTAATATTATCATTTACTCGGAGACAAAAAGTAGTTTTTTAATGTTTAATTAATTCAATTTATGTATTTCATAATGTAACTGTCTGTTTTAATTGTAAAAAATATGTTGAAAGTTTTATATAGGTACTGTATTGGGTTTATTTCTCTTATAAATAATTTAATAAAGATCGGTTATCGATTTACGTATATCGACTGTCCCATCTCTTTTTTATTTTCAGGCCAGTAAGACCTTGTACGTGCGTAAGCGTCATCTCTGTATAAAAGGTTTGCTAGGTATTTCAGTACTTACGAGGTACATTTTAGCATAAATATTAATATTTTTATATTTATAATATATTGCAATTCAGTTGCAATAAAACGGGCACGAAAAGAATGAAAATATATTTGATACAAAATGAAATTGTAAACATTTCGCTGGTTCAAACTTACTTCGTTGGTTTCGTTGACATCTGTCACAGAGATCAAGCTATATTTTATGGACTATAGTAGTATAGTATAACCGGCTGAGATTTAAATCGACTCGACATGCCACCTATTTATTAATCTTTGCGTCATGACTTATTAACCTCGTATTGCATAGGTTCCCTTAATCGCACAGTTGACTTTTATTTGAATAATTTTGATATCTTATTTTTTGTGAAGGGAATTTAAAACTCTAAAGTCGGTAAAATCTAACGATTTAAAACTTTAAAATAGATGTAATACTTGTCTAATGGATAAATAGTTAAAAATTATTTACTAATATTATAATTGCGAAAGTAAGTTTGATTGTTTGTTATGCTTAAACCACCGAACCGATTTCAAAAATTCTTTCACCAATGGAAAGCTATAATATCAGGGAGTAACATAAGCTAAATTTTATACCGGTATTCCTACAAGTTTATACTGGACTGAAAATAAAAAGAGATGCGATAGTCGATATACGTAAATCGATAACCAATCTTTATTAAATTATTCATAAAAGAAATAAACCCAATATACGGTATTATATGTGACGGCGAGAGCAGTAGACCTTCATTTTCCAGTTCGTCCATGTGTTGTCCAGACATGGAGGTATTGTGAAAATAACACTAGGTTAACGCCCAGTACACTAAATCTTTAATTAACAAACGTAACTTTGATATTCAAATCACTAAGAAACAATATTTTAGGACTAGCACTGTACCAAATAATCACATGGTAACAACACACATCGATGTCACGAAATAGGTAATTACTTGTAAGGAAATTGTAAGTTCATGCGCTTGACCTCTCCCTTGCGCACGCCTGCGGCTACTACATGATTTCTTTTGTTTAAAATGTAAACATGATGAACAGGCTGTTACAAAATATTAACTTTAATTTATTTTATTTTATTATTTTTTTATAACTACCACTATTGAACATTTAAATATGTTAGATATGTTTCTTGGGTCGGATACTTTTATGTTTTCTTTTTTGTTATACCAAAGGTGGGCATTAACTCGTTAATCCGTTAATCGTTAATTAACGAAGTTAACAATCTGGGTAACAGATTAACTTTTAAGTTAACTTCAAAAAATGTTAACGCTCTTGTTAACTTCCGTTAAGTTGAACTTCCGTTAACTTTAGTCCGTTACATTAGTCATTTATTGACATGCTGTGATTTTGTTTGAATTACGCGCCACGCCTCACTCGTAAGTTCCACGACGAATGCGCCGCCCAAGTCGAGGGCAGCGGATCGTGTTGTAGAGGAGTTCACCCCGCCCGCGTTCTACCATCTATTTCCGTAACATAACTACCACACGGAAGGCGGTGGCCGCGTCCCAGTTCCTGACGCCGTTGAGCATCGCCCTAGCGATCAGATCGGCATCATTGAGTACGACGAATTCAAGGCGCTGCTCTGTCCACGAGGCACAGTGCCGTGTCCTCGTCGCAAATGCAATGGTGGCAGTCCCCTTCTTCACGACCGTGTGCAGGTAATTGGCGAAGCTACCATGCCCCGTTAATACCTGCATCAGTCGGCAAAAAAGCACCTCGTGCCGCCGACTCAATCACTTCATCCGCACAGGCCGGAAAACTTCGACGGGCCGAACATCGTACCGAAGCCCCTCCAACCGAACTGCCTAACGGAAAGTGACGTCACAGCGGACGTCGGCAGATCCCAAACAGCAAACGATACATCGATGTTTCTGAAACATCAGTTGAGAACAACAACAACAACAAACATGTTTCAGTAAAAAAAACATCGATGTTTGCGGTTTGCCATAGATGTTCATTATTGCAAAACATTGATGTATCGATGTTATTTTCTACGAGATTTTAAAATCAATGTTTTGCCTTACATCTGTTTGAAATGTATGGTCATTTAAGTAAAACTTGCGTGACAGTTTATTCACAAGAGTAAATGACTTACGTATATACTTTTCGTAAAAACGGTTATTTTTAAACTCTGTTTCTAAATCGGTAACTTGCTACAGTTAAGCTTGTAATAACTTTACTGAATAGAGAAATATATGTTAAATATAACTTTATTTCCTCAACTCTAAATCTCCCTTGTTCTAAAGACTCACCTATTCAATGATAATATTGTTTCGATACATCAATGTTTTTAGGCCGATGTCTTTTGTACATCGATGTTTGTTCTGAAACATCGATACATCGATGTTTTTGGTTTCGATATTTGCATTCCGAATCCCGAGCCTCCTTCAATTGCTGTGAATTCTTTTATTGTAGATTATGATAATAGCAGAAGTGATATGTTCTCACCTCCACCTGATTATTACGTCCGAAAGCGTCCTAAATTATTGGTGAATCTTTTGGTATCGCGGCTACCGGCAGTAGCGTGTCGCAAGCAAGTGTGGACAGATGCATACATTATGCAATATAATTCCACTACATGCTGTAGAATTTATCTATTTGTCTCAGCCTAAAAGCAGTATAAATTTTAAATAGTTAATTTTAACGATTAACTTTAACTTGCGTTAAATTTTCGCAAATTTAACGCTTTAACGATTATCGAAGTTAACATTTTAATTAACAAATTATGGATTAACGAAGTTAACTTTTGGATTAACTGTGTCCACCTGTGTGTAAGACGATAAAAATATCACCGTGTATACTAGGGCGTTCCAAACAAAAAAATTTTTTTTGTTCTTTCACGGAACTTTTTGTACTAAATTTAATACTAAAAAAGGTACTTAACTTTGACCTTGAATAACTTTGGAATTAGTTGATGCATCGAAAAATGATATCAGCACTTTTTGTAGAGCATTCAATTCTCTACAAAAATATGTAATAGGAATTGCCGAGCAATGTATGGTTCATTAGTTACAAAAATCAGAATAAAAAATAAAAAATTACCTGCGTTATTCTTATGGGAAATTGAAAAGTGCGATGTGGACATCCTTAAGATTAATATTAAGGGCTTATATTTTCAGAGGCCTATTTTGGCATCTAAACGAAACTTTTGAGCCTGGTTTCGAGAAGAAACTTTTTTTTTGAAACGCCTTTATTTTTATATACCTATACAAAACTTTCAATATTCTTTTACGATTAGAAGAGACAGTTTCATTGTAAAATACATAAATTGAATTAATTTAGAATTAAAAAGGTACTTTTTGTCTCAGAGTAAATGATAATTAGACCAGTGCCGAAGCCTTCAAAAATGGTAAAAAGTGAAAAAAAAATAATAGTAGGATGAAACCCATTGGAAAAGGAGGGGAATATGATAAAAATTAAAGGAAAAATAAATTACGGGCGATCCGAGTTCGGGAAGTGGGAGGGGGTGGATTTTTAAGGGTAAAAATGGTTTATCTCGATTTCCGCCAAAACTACAAGTCTTACAGAAAAAATATTATTGCATTTTCTGAGAACATTTACTATAGCAATGTATATTTTTTTTACACCATCAGAAAGTAGAGATTTAAGTGAACAAAAAGCCCCCCGACTTTTTAAAAAAAACTGATATTTTGACGGGAGAATTTTCGATCGAAAATTAGGGTGCTTTTTTGATATTAAGCTAAAATAAGGCGAAAAAATAAATATTTTAAATCACATAAATTATAGTATATTTGGGACATAATAAGGTAAGGTTTCACCAAATTTCATTGCAAAAATTTTTTTTTTGAAAAAGAAAAATAAAAAACCAAAATCTTGGTTATTTGAATTTTTCACCTAAATTTTGAGGTTATTTGAAAAAATTGTAACTACAAAAGTTGTAGATCTTTTTATTACCTACAACTTTGTTCTTTAACTTTTTTCCGTAAGGCTTGTAGTTTTGGCGGAAATTGAGATAAACCATTTTTACCCTTAAAAAACCCACCCCCTCCCACTTCCCGAACTCGGATCGCCCGTAATTTATTTTTCCTTTCATTTTTATCATATTCCCCTCCTTTTCTAATGGGTTTCATCCTACTGTTATTTTTTTTGGTTTCAAAAATTATCGACCTGGTCTAAATACTATGTACGTATTATTGTCAATAAAATAAGCATTTATTCATAAAACAGTTTCAATCGACCGATTGATCTAATAACTATCCCTATTATGGTAAAAATGGTAAATGTTCAAGCCATGGTCAAGTGGTTGATCGGTGTAGCCGTAGCTGCGGAGTCGTATTAGGTGCTCGAGCGACCCAATTGGTTGGGCAGCAGCGATGGCTCTGTGGCAATTGTCACCTTCACGTCGTGGCATTCCCCGCCCTTGTTGCTCAAGGACAGGGGCGATGACTATATCGCGGCGGAATGGGTAGAGGTTACGTTGTTTACTTCTCCCCTAACAGGAGCGTGGCAGATTTCGTGTCCTTCCACATCATCTTGGGGGGCTTCGATATAGCAACTGGCGCCGTGCCGAGTCTTCGTGCTGGTGGATTTCAAGTCCCCTGGTGGTTCAGAGAGTTGGTGGATGTTCAGGCCACGTGCATACCTGCCCAGAGGTCCTTCTACCTAACCAGGTGCACCACCGTAATGCTGAGCGGGAGGTCCAGCTGCCCCGTCAAAACCGGCTTACCGCAGTGCGCGGTCTGCCTTCAGGCTGGACGTCCGTTACGCTACGGACGTCAGTTAGCAGAAGATGCTGGACAGTTTCGAGTGTGACCCCTGGGGTCGCCCCAATCGCGCGCGGACAGCGATCGTGAGGTCGACGAAAATGTTCCACCCGTCAGGAGGACGGAGATGGGGGTAGCGGTGGCGTGTATGCGCATAAAACCCACCACCCCCGGGCCCAACGGTGTGCCCAACCAAGTGCTGGCCCTGGTCCTCGAGCATCTGGGACCACGCGTCAGGGGACTGATTGACGCTTGTTTGGCATCCGGGCAGTTCCTTGGGTGTTGAAAAGAGGAGAGGCTGGAGCGGGAACGGTCTCCAGAATCGGCCGCGGCCTACAGGCCCATTGTGCTTCTGGACGATGCAGGTAAGCAGTTGGAAAGGATCCTGTCTCCCTGCATCAGGCGGCATCTCGGTGAGATCGATCCTGGTCTGTTGGACACCCAGTTTGGCTTTAGGGGAAGGCGTTTTACGATCGCGGCCTAGCTGCGCTTAAAGGCCGTGGTGACGAAGGTATTCACCGCCAGAGGGTTGCTCGGGTGGGATGCTGGAAAAGGCGGCAAACCTGGCAACTCTCGGCACCGAGACACTGGCCCCGTATGGGTCCTCCTATCGGCGTTTCGTTCACTGTCTATTCGACTAATATCAGCATCTAGGCCCACATGAAATACTTGGGCCTGGTGCTCGACGGGCATTGGTGTTTCCGGGAGCGTTTCCGCCAACTTGCTCCACGGCTTGTTGGTACGGCGTCCACCCTCTCTTGGCTTATGCCAAACGTGGGCGGACCCAGCACTGCGTGTCAACGGCTGTACGCGGGGATCAGCCGGTCGATGACTTTGTACGGTGCACCGGTGTGGGCGGGGTCTCTGACCGTCCATCTTAGGACTGCCCTGTGTCATCTACAGAGAGCCAAAGTGGTCAGGCCCATACGCAGGTACCGCATGGTGGCGACAGAGACAGCGTGCCTGCTGGCCGGGACTCTACCGGGGGGCCTGTAAGCGGAAATGCTCGCCGGGCTCTACCGGCGGGTGTCGGAGACGCAAGCGTGAGGCAGCACGGTCTCGCAGAAGGAGATTGCCATCTGGCGGGCCGAGACGTCATTGGCCGTTAAGGAGTTCAGCTGGAGAGGTCTCGGTACAATGTCAGGACCATGGAGGCTTTCCGGCTAGTGCTGATGGAGTGGTTTGATCGGCGGCGCAGAGTGCTTTCCTTCCGACTGGTGCAGGTTTTGACGGGGCACTGTTGCTTCGCCCAGTACCCGCACACGGTCGTGAGGTCCCTCCTCATCGTCCTGCCATCACTCCAACTGCGACGGGGATACCGCGCAGTACACACTCAAGGTGTGTGCTGCCTCGGCTGAACAGCGTCGTGAACTGGTCGCAATCAATGGTGCCGACCTGACGCTGCCAACCATCGCTAGGGAGTTCCTCGACTAAGTCACGTCAAGGATTCAAGGAACTGGGACGCGGTCGCCACCTTCTGTGAGGTAGTCATCTCGCGCAAGAAGACGGCAGGCTGACAGGAACCGCCGCCAGTGAATCGGGCGGTGCAGGCGTAAGTACTTGCACCTGATGCCGCTGTAACTGAGTCCATGGGTGACCGGACCGGGGATTAGTCCGTCACCCGCAGAGAGGCAGACCGTGCGAAAGCGATCGACGTGGGTATTTCGTTGGGCCGGCCACAGAGGCCAAGGAGGTATCGAGGACACAGGTGGTCAGCCCAACGGCGAAGGAGAGGTGCTATGGTGAGTTATGAGGCCTCGCGACACTCCTTCGTCACCATGTTACCTCTCATTCCAAGGTTGACTTCTTTTGTTGGTTTAATTTAATGGATTAACCAAAAACATTGCGACTTGAATATTATACATATTAATTGTCTACTCTGTGTCTTACATAAACTCTGGTACTCATAAGTCTGTGGAAAGAGGAAATATTTGTAGCCACAGTGTAGTTAAGTTTTCTAAGTTATCCAGAATATTAAAAGAAAAGTGTTTACTTATTTATTTTCATGTTGTGTTCATTTAAAATCACGTAAAAATTATGATGCTTCGATGATTTTACCTACTATCCCTAACTGGATGTGAAAATGGCACTAAAAGCGGATGAAATTCTTACTGATGACAAAAGTCTGGGCATCAAAATCGAGGGCGAACTAGAGGATTTCCAAGTTATTGAAGACAATAGTGATAGTGATGACGACAAAAAAGTTGCGAATGAAAGTTCAAGGACTTGTGATCATTTGTCTATTCCATCGAACTTACTTAAACCAATTAACTCACCATCACTATGTGATAGTGTTGCTGTGATAAACTCTGCACATGTAGATATTGGCAATCGCACTTATTTCAATGGACCTGTGACAATTATACAGCGTTCTGGTTTGGAAAACCCATCTTATGTGAAGAGTGAAGATGAAGATATCCAAGTATCACAGTATCCTGAGGGTTCGAAGCAGATGTCATGTAAGCTTAGCTTAAAAGATAACATTCTTTCTGTTTAACTTAGGAATAGGATTAATAAGATTTACAGTAGACAGTCAATATTAGGTGTATGTTTTAGTATTTTTACACAAAATGATAGTGTGTAACAGTAAATTTATTGCATATATAAAGTGCATAAGGAAGACATCAGTTTCACTCTTGTGAAGGACTGTTTGAAATAGTAGGATGAATACACGTCAAAATAAGAAGTGTATGCATCATCAATTACATGTTCTAGACACTTAAAAATTTGGATAATGTTTATTTTTTAAATTTTATTCATCTCAAGATGGTATATTATTGAAGTTAGTGGTTAAAGTAGCTAGGTGGAAGCTAGTAATGCTAGTGAATTTTAAAAGTACTGTTTTAGCCATGTCCTTTTTGGAGGCTATTTTTATAATTTCTTTACTTATCATTTACACTTATCCCCTTATTTGTACCGTACCTGTTTTACACAATTTCAATTTTACTTATTGTTAGTTTATAAATTAACAACCTAAGAAAAACTTATAAAACTAAAAATATTATCACTCTATATGTGCTGCACTATGCTCAATGACCTCAGCAGGCTTTCTCAACTAGTGGGTCCACAAACATACATAAGACTAATGTCATATTTAATGCTCACATCATTCCCGTACGATCCCAGTTGAGAATGCTATACTTACCAGCAGCTTTATAGCATTAGCATTGAGAAAGAGGTTAGCTGACAAATCCAAATTGGGCTGCTTCTTCTCGTCTAATATTCTGTAGTGTGTAGAAAAAACGGCTTATAATTGGTGTGCTTTACCAGTTACCTTGTTTGAAACAAGATCTTTAAATGTTGCCTTCTTAAAAAGGTTCAAAATTGCTATGGATAGGGCTATGCTCGATATTTCTTTGTGATAAAATCAAAAATAGCCACAAGAAATAGTACGTTGAAATGCTAATAGGCAGACCACATCATTCGTCTAACCGAGAACCATTGGGGACGAACGGTCCTTCAGTGGCAACCAGGAATCGGTTGACACAGTGTAAGATGACCACTCTCCACTAGGTGGACTGACGACATCTTGAAAGTCGCAGGAAACTATTCGATGTGTGTATATATATGTACATAAGTCCAATGGTTCGCCTAGACTTCATATATATTATATATATATGTACTGATAGCAGTAACAATAAGGGAATTTTTCGTAATGATATACATGTATCCATACATATTATGTATAAATATGTAAATAAATTAAGTACATATACATAGTAGTTTATTTCGTGGATATGTAGGGGCTTAAGAAAGACAGTTTATAGATAATCCTATAAATCTGTCATATAAAGGCTTACATCAACAATTCCATTCGGCTTGATTGTTTGGGAGTTTAAAGCTAAAAACCTGTTCAGTAAAAGAAATCATAAATAAGAATCATAGATCTCTCAATATAAAGCTCTAATTTTCACAATTTTTTTTGCTACCCCCAAATAATATATTAGGGGTATATAAAAAAATTATAGTCCTTATTTTTGGCCCAATCTGATGTTATATATTTCATCCTTCCATCATTACAGCGACATTTATGATGTGGTTGCATATCAATACATTGCTTGTTGAGATTTTTCAATAAAGTTATCCTTGATCTACACTGAACTTAACCATGTAAAACACAATAAAATAACAATAGATGCTCAATTTATTTCATTCATTTAAGTAAAAATCTCAAAAAACCTACCTATGGAATTCATTATAGATTAGGAGCAAAAATAAAACAATGAAATCTTCAAGAATGTAAAAATGTAGTAGTAGTAGCTGTCAACCTTTTCATGAGCTACTTTGTGATTGTATTTATATGTATTGGCCTAAATGTATATGTATTTCATAATACAGGGAGTCCCCTTTTATCCCTATCAGTATTGTTATATATATATGAGACTCAAATAAATGTTTTTAACATTATGTATATGAGAATTTATGCAGTGACAGAATAAGAATTCAATTCACCATCCCCTCTTTTGCTGACAGTTGTTGTAGAAAATAACTAAATTATACGATATGCGGATAACATTGATGCAAGAGAAGAGTCACTTGATATAAAACATTATGCCAACACGTTTGACAAATGCGATATAGTATGTCATATTTCCATTGGGCGTGAGATCTGAGCCCAATAGTGTGACTTATATGGGCTGAAATCATGATATGAGAATATGCAATTATATATACATCTATGTCTTTTAAAAACTGCATTAAAGTGAAATCATGCAAAACGGATACTGTCTGAATAGGGGCCAAGTGTATGTCTACAAACTATATCCTTATATTTAAGCTGTAATACTAACGTTTTAAAGTGGTTTAGAAGAGAATGTATTGCCACCACTTCTTTGCTCGGGTTGTAAAAGCCAGCTGAATTGTGGCAAAATAATTTCGCTATCCATTTTTATGAGTATGAGTTGACATTGTTGGACTCAATAATGATGATTAGGAAAAAAAATAACAAAGGATTTTCATAAATATGCATTAATTTATTATAGACTTCAATAGTTTTGCAGCTAATAACCAAGCAATATATTATATGATATGTGTTTGTGTGTGTATGTGTGTGTGTGTTATGGAAACAATTGCATTCTTGAAAAGGGTTGACATTACGCAGGTAACTGCACATAAAATTAATGCCAAACTTATGCAATATGTATGATGACAGAAGAGAATATATTGTAACAAATAACATTAAGCGATTGGTATAGAAGCAGGCTGATGACTACTAACTATTGTCGGACTAAGCAGCAAGTACTTTTTTATTGGCAGTAAATTATAGATTTGAATGTGTAAAATTCAATTGTTCACTGTGTGTTTAAGTTAATATCATATTGTTTATATACATATTCATGATATTTACAGCACTCAAGAGTTTTCATATACAAAGGTGGCATAAAATAACATTTTCAGCAATCTGTATTATTATATTGGGAGGTATCTTTGCGATTATATCTATTATAGTTAGTCATAACAATCAAAATGATGGTTCAACATCTACCTTAACGGAAGATGAAGCTCCTACTAAAACCAGTAAGTATTTAGAATGAATGCCTTTGTTTTATTGTCCTTCTTTAAGTCTGTTCTAGTCTTGATTGTTATTTTTATTATTTGTACAAAGCACTTCTAAAATACTTATAAAAATTGATATACAAGAACCCATTAGATCCTTCATTGAAACCTCAAAACTAAATAGTGTTAATGATTTACTCAATCTGTTAGTCACCTATAAGATTAAGAAATATAATTATAACAAAACAATTAGGTTAGTTTTTAAGGAGGACTGTATGTTTAGGCGTTTTGTACATCAATGTTTATAAAAGATAAGATATCTAACAAGAATATGACCTTTAATTTAACAACTATTAGCCTTTCCATAGGTTTTTTTACAATTCCTTTTACTCATGATGAAATTATGTTTAAATATTAAAAGAATATGAAAATTAATCTTTCACAGTAATAATGAAATACTTTTTTTTTACAAATTAAAGCATGATAATTATTGACAACATAGTTTCTAGAATTGTGTATATACATACACAATTCTAGAAACATTCTATTTTAATATATTTTTCACTTATGCATCCTAACCTCAAATCCATTTTCAAACATTTCATACTTTGTTAATATCATTTATGTAAACAAATGAATATGTTGCCATTTCAGACTACATGCAGGTGGTGGGTCTGTACTATGAAAACTTACATTTAATTATATTTACAATAATATTAATGCCATTGATGCTTGTGTTAATGTTTTACACATTACTAACATTGGAGGGTACTGGTCGCCATAAGAAAAAAAGAGATCCAGATGCAATAGAGGATGATTTTGGTTCTTATATGAGGCCTATAAAAAAAGGTAATATTAATATTACATTAACAAGAATATAGGAATGAGGAAATAAAAACTATAAGAACTATTAAATAAGAACAAGTTTTATTCTCCGTCATTGTTAAAATGTTTTTTTTTAAGAGAAATTTCATGCTATATTTTTAAAATGCTGAAGTATATACATATTTTACAGCCTACAATTCAATCTACAAATGCAAGGTGTAATTAAAATAGAAGTTACTCGCTTCTGTGTATATTACACTAATCAGATACCACTTCTGCTACATACTACTACATACTTTCTAGTAATTTAATTTTATCAAATGAGAGGATAGTAATAATGATTTAATAGCAGTATGTGTAGTTAATTTTGTGCCAAAGTTTGCCATCACTTATATTTTCTTTGCCGCCTCTATAATTGTAAACTCTGCATTAATACGTAAAATATGGTCTTTTAGTTTTGGTACATAAGTGATGGAAAAAGATAGAAATGGTAGATAAATAGACTGCAATTTTACTAGTTTGTACCAATTGTGTAAATTAAATAATATTATAAAATTGAATGTGAGTATGCAAGTTTGTTTGTTACATTTTCACTCGTTAAGTTCTCAACATATTATACATATTGTCAAGGACACGGAAAAACCTGCGTGGTCCTTTTATTCAGAAATAAGTACTGCTAGACGGACATACCAACTAATTCACATTAACGCGAAACCGTTGTCGTATATATTTATTAATAATAAGCAGGTACTATTAATATAATTCTTTAAACTTGTTTATGCAAGGTCACAAAGTCTGAGTGAGAAACATCTAACAATTTTAATTTTTAAAAGTCTTTGATGTCAACAATCGACTTGAAAGAACACATACCTACCATAATCTATAATATTGTCTCACTACCTATTTCTTTTACAATCTAAGCCAAGGCCTTAATTTTTGACCTGGTACACATGCATAGACAAGAGTCTCGGTAGGACATTTTGGCTGAAGTCGTCTATCACTCGTCTATTAATTGAGCGGTTAATATGTTGCCATATAACTGGGTTAGTGTTCTATTTTATTATTAATATTTGAAATATTAAACTCGAAGTTATTTCATTTGCCCCCGAGTTCCGGGGCAATGGGCGAGCCTTCCGCTCGCCCATTGCCCGCGTTAAGCTGTCAAGGTCATCTGCGACCAACAGCTAAATACACACAAAAAAAAAAAAAATTCATCTGCCCCCAAGTTCGGTGCTAACCATCATCAAAGCTATGCTAATTAGTAATAAGTATTCAGACCAAAAAAATGTTGACACAAACAACAGACTGAAGTAAATAATAAAAATTAAACATTACCATTATAATGAATTCAAGTATTTTGATGTTTTTTCCGTATGGTGCCAGAGTAAGAATACAATTCACAACCCTTTATCTTGTACGTGAGGGTCGTAAAAGACGAATAAGGGATGTGATATGCGTATAACATCTGTACAAGAGAAGGAAAACTTAAAATAAAACCCTGTACTAAACCTTCTGAATGGCGGGGTTTAGTAGGTCAATGTATATAGACAATTCTATTACGAAGGAAACTCGAGCCCAGCGCAGTGGCCCAGACGAGTCGATGATTATTTTGATGTAACATAAAAGTAGCCATTTTTATTTTTATGGTTTTTATATTGTTTTCTGATTCCTTTTGGTGACAAACGAGCAAACAGCATACCTGTGGTAAGAGAACACCGATGCTTATGGATCTTTGCTTGGCCGCTGCCTACAATGAAGAAAGTGAAGAGAGTGTGCCATCACCAAAACCCACCACACGCAAACATCTTCAGAAAGTTGGATTGCCAGCTCGGCACGTTGATTTTGTGCGAGTACCTCGGGTGGATCGGCGCATAGCTGTAAACAGAAGACTGTCGATAGTGTGGTCCTACCATTATGAAATATATTAATTTATGGTATTTTTACAGCGAATCCATTGATTATTGCACCAAATCATTTGAGAATCGTTAGTAGGACTGATTGGCTTGCACAACCAGTGGAGAATGAGCTAGTTAAAATTAGACAGCCAGTACCATGGGTTATTATATCACATACAGCTACTGAAAGCTGTAATACACAGGTTAGTTTTTCATTTATATCTATTCTTTTACAATATTGCAATAAATAACACAAGTAATGATTCTTGTAGTTTATCTACATTTAGAATCTCGCATAGTAAATTTATATTATTTATCTATACATCAATTCTATACATCTATAATTCTATACTCTATACAAATAAATAAAATTGAAGTGTCCGTTTGTAATGTCAAATACGGGGCTTTTTTCATGCTCACACGGTTATTTACACAACAACTGTGCCTAAAATACAGTTTAAAATTTTTTGTCTGTCTGTTTGTTTGAGGTAATCTTCAAAACGGCTGGACCGATTTTGATAATATTGCACTACCAGGTAGCCGTCTATTAGTGATGTAACGAATATTCGCATTCGCATTCGCGAATATTCGCATGTTTTTTGCATATTCGCATTCGCGAAATTATTGCGAATGTTTATGCGAATATTTTTGCGTGTATATTTTTTTTAAGTAGGTAATAATAGTTGGTTAATATAAGAAAATCCAATTCCATTAATTTCTTATGTTTTTAATGCAATAAAAATAACTTAACCTCGTAATCACATTATCGGTCTTCACTTTATCAATTGGTATCATTTATTTATTTAACTTTAGGCAATGAAACATAACAATCAAACTTATAACAATATAAAAAACAAAACTATATACTAAATGGCCTAAATGCAATGTAATCAAACAAAAATAATCTTCTATGATTTTTTACCAAAGTTTAATGTTATAATTATCTTCTTGAACAAAACTAAAAATCTACAAATACTTCTACAATTAATATTTATTTAACTTTGGGCAATGAAGCCTAACAATCAAATTGTCATAAGAATTTAACAAACAAAACTATATAGTAAATGGTCTAAATGCAATGTAAACAAAAATAATCTTATATGATTTTTTACTATAATTAAAATGAAATAAAAGCTTAATATGAGTTGCTGTCATCATAATCACAAAGTGTTTATAGTATATCTATATTATATAGTTTATAGTATTTATAGTATAAATATAATCATTTTACATAACAGTTAACACTTTAAGCATACAAGAAGAAAATTAAGTCTTTTACTTTAATAAAGCTAAAAAATTAAATTGTTATTAGAACTTGTGACACAAAATTTTAATGCAATTGAAACTAATAAAATTAAATTCTTCTATTAAACTTTTCTCAGTCTTTAGATATATTTTTAATATTTAAATTATCAAACAATTGCTGTGTGGTAGCGGCTTCGAATACTACCAACCCTTGCTTTGCTCGTGGGTGTCGTAAAAGACGACTAAGAGCCCTAGATTGACCCGGACCAACTCCATCTGGTACCATTTGGGTCAACGATTACATTCCCAAGGAGGGTTGACGTCAGGCAGGCGGCCGGTCATAAAAGTCATTGCCGAAACTTTTTACAATATGTCAAAACAGATGAGATATTGCATCGACCCCAAGTAATTGGGATGGGAACAAGATGATGATTTAAATTATCAAACAAAAATTATATTCTTCTACAATAGACCATTAAATAGTCTAACTCTAAACAAATAAAAAAATAGATTCTCAAACAAAAATACTGCTCTCCCTTAAAAAAATAACAGTTAATTATATATATTTTTTATATTAATAATGGAACTTCAGTAGGGGAATATTAAACTTTAAAAATAGTAGTTTTGATGCCTTGTCTGCTTCAAGTCTGTTTCGATGTGGCGTGTAAATAAGTCCAGCACCATTAAATATGCGCTCGCTGGGGACACTCGTTGGTGGTGTAACTAAATAATGCCGAACTTTTTTTTTTTTAGGGGTGGGCTGCGATTGGCACGCTCCTCGCACCACTCCTTCCGGGGCGACAGAGAGGCGTAAGCACGCACACCCACAACCTACCTACGATGCACGTCGCGTTCGTCGTTAGGCCGACCACCGGAGCAGGGTTATTTGTCATCAGTGGCTGGCCCGACGAAATACCCCCTACTTGGGGTACCCTCCCATCGACCGACATCACGCGGTCGGCCTCTCGGCAGGTGACGGACTAATCCCCGGTCACGTTACCCGCGGCCTCGGTTAGGGAGGCATGAGGCGCAAATACTCGCGCCTACGTCGCCCCAGTCGCCGGCGGCGGATCGCCTCATCGAGGCTGCGCTCCTCGCGCCGGCGATCCGCCGCCTCCTTCTGCGAGATCACTGTCTCGCAGAAGGCTGCGACTGCGTCCCAATTCCTGACGCTGTCAACCATCGCCCTGGCGATAGTCGGCAGCGTCAGGTCGGCACCGATGATTGCGACGAGTTCACGGCGCTGCTCTGCCCAAGCGCCGCAGGCCTCGAGCGTATGCCGCGCCGTGTCCTCGTCGCAATCGCAGTGGTGGCAGGACGGTGTACTCTCCCTCCTAACGACCTTGTGCAGGTACTTTGCGAAGCACTCGTGCCCCGTCAATACCTGCACTAGTCGGAAGGAGAGCACCCCGTGCCGCCTTTCCAACCACTGCATCAGCACCGGCCGGAAGTCCTCCACGGTTCGCACCCCGAACCGAGGCCTCTCCAGCCGGACTGCCCAACGGGCAATGACGTCCCGGCGGGCGTCGACGCGCCAGGCGGTGAGCTCCCTTAGTGAGACCACACCGCCCTCCGCTCGCACGCAACACCCGCCGGTACAAGCCGGCGAGCATTTCCGCCTCCAGGTCCTACTGGGGAGTCCCGGCCAATAGGCACGCTGCCTGTATGTGTGTGTGCGGTATCCGCGTATGGCCCTAACCGCCATGGCCCTCTGTGGTCGCCACAGAAGAGCCCTGAGTCGGACGGTCAGGAACCCCGCCCACACCGGTGCACCGTACAGGGCCATCGACCGGATGACCCCCGCGTACAGCCGTCGGCACGTAGTGCTCGGTCCGCCCACGTTCGGCATAAGCCACGACAGGGTGGACGCCGCGCCGACGAGCTGTGGGGCGAGCCTGCGGAAATGCTCCCGGAACCACCATTGCTCGTCGAGCACCAGGCCCAAGCACCTCATATGGGCCCGGATGCTGATGTCAACCGAATGGATGGTGATCGAGGCGCCGATGGGAGGGCTCATACGGCACCCATGGAACAAGAGGGCCTCCGTCTTGCCCAGGGCGACCCTCAACCCCAGCGCCTCGATCCGCCTGACGATCTCTTCAGTGCCTAGAGTCGCCAGGCTTGCCGCCTCTTCTAGCGTCCCACCGCGGGCTGTGACGAGCGTGTCGTCGGCGTAACAAATCACGCCCAGCCCGGGAGGGAGGCTCCCCCGCAACGCCTAGTCGTAGCCGATGTTCCACAGGGTGGGTCCGAGAACCGACCCCTGTGGGACACCGCACGACATAGGCGTTCGCACAACGTCCCCTGTTCGGTTGGTGCAGTTCCGGACGCTGCGCCCCTCCAAATAGTCTGTCACTAGCCGCCTCAGGTAAGCTGGCACCCCGTGATACCGGAGCGCCTCCCTGATGCAGCTAAATGGCAGACTATTGAATGCGTTGGCCATGTCCAGGGACACCGCCAACAGCACTCCCCCGCCGGTGACGGCCTCAGTCGCCACGGCCCTCAGGCGCAACAGAGCCGCGATCGTCGTAAAAAATGCCGAACTACAGGAAGCAGAAGAACGTATCTTTCTTTGTTCACTTTCCACCAAGTTAAAGGGTCAACGTCATTTGCCACACGTTTATACTGAATATTCGCATTCGCATTCGCGAATATTGGCAGCAGATATTCGCATCCGCATTCGCGAATGTCTAAAATACGACATCCGTTACATCACTACTGTCTATATAAGAAGTAACTTAGGCTATATTTTATCCCGGTATTCTCACGTGAACGGGAACAATGCGGGTAGGGCGATTGAAACCGATGCGAAGTGAGGACGGGTTGCTAGTCATTAAATATAGATCTTTTGTTCATGTGGGGACGCAGTCTGAATACAATTCATCACCTCATTTCTTACCTATTAGTGTCGTAAAAAAACGACTAAGGGATGATATACAGATAACATCCCTCCCAGTGAAGATTCGAATGAAAACCCTATAACGTCTGAACAGTGTGATTCTTGTAGGTCAATTTCTTTCCTATTGTGGAGAAGGCTCGAAAGCACTATGGGCTATTGTGGGACGTATATGGGCTGAGATGAGATGATTCTGTTTCTAAGCTCTTCCAAAGTATCTTAATTAAAATTGTTCATTATTGCCTATATGACGTTTTACACTTGAAATCCTCGTCTTGTCTATTTTAAATGCCTTTTATTCTACATCATACGCCTATCATACGATACAGGGTTTTATTTTGAGTTTTCCTTCTCTTCACGTTCTATGCATGTGTGTCTTAGTCATCTTTTACGACACCCATGGGCGAGGTGGTGCATTGTATTGTCATATCGTCACCATAGAGAATCCTTACTTATAATATTATAAATGCGAAAGTAGGTTTGTTTGTTACGCTTTCACACTTAAACCACCGAACCGATTTCAAGAATTCTTTCACCAATGGAAAGCTATAATATCAGGGAGTGACATAGGCTATATTTTATCCCGGTATTTCCACGGGTACGAGAACTACGCGAGTAAGGCGACTGAAACCGAAGCGAAGCGAGGGAGGGTTGCTAGTTTGTTTATATATGCTGTCCATATTTGAATATGTTTTTTATTTTCAGAGCGAATGTGTTCTGCGTGTACGTCTCATCCAAATGTTTCACATAGAGTCAAAAAAGTGGGACGATATTGGCTACAACTTTTTAGTTGCAGGCGACGGATCCGCCTACTTCGGACGTGGATGGGATTACGTGGGAGCTCATACTTTGGGCTACAATAAATATAGCATTGGTATTAGTTTTATAGGTACCTTTAACAATGATCCCCCGCCGAAGAAGCAACTAGATGCATGTATAAAACTGCTCGATAGAGGTGTAGCTCTTGGCAAACTTGCCAAAAATTATAAGCTATTTGCTCATAGACAACTCGCGTCAACACTTAGTCCTGGGGATAAGTTGTTTGATATCATCCAAGAATGGCCCCACTTTGTAAAGAACTTTACAGATGTTTCTGAATTATTACCCGACTATTAAACGACGCGTCTTTAATCGTTAAGTGAAAATTAGGAAAACTATTTATAGAAAAAACATTTGGATTAAAACTGTAAAGCTGTTCATTAATATGGATTGTCGATCAAATGCCACGACTACCTTATTATTGAATGTACAGAATTATAATAATATAATTTTATATAATGAAGTTATATATTAACGAATGGTGTTGTTTAGTGCATTTAATGTATGAATTTGTTTGAGATATGAGATATTTTCACCATGTGATATAAGAAACTGTATGTGTGAATCTTTGTACTGTAGATTTTTGTTTACTTTATTCAATATACAATTATTAGTGTTAATTTCAATCGTATTAGAGATTAAAAAATAAAAGAAGTATTTTTCTTTGTAAGAAATCGTTAGGGGAGTTGGTAATTAGTTGGCGCTAGATGTGGTGTTAGCGAAAGATGTCGTGTATTGTTATAACTGAAGGAATATAATATTAAAATGGTTTGTTGTGCAATGTGAACCTAAGGAGAAAACACCCGTGAGAAGCGTGAAGAACGATTTATTAGTATTGAAGTGTTTCTCTAAATTTTTCTCCCCCAATAAATTCAGCACCAATTAAATTTTTGCATTGTATACGTTAATTGAAAAGGTTTTTTAGATACAAACTTTAGCGAATTATGGGTTCTACAAAGAATTACTAAAGTGCTACTATAATTTTGAGCAGGCTTTCTTTCTGATATTTGATTTGAATTTAGATGGTACAGTTGTCCGTTGGCCTGTCATTAATCTTGACAGTTTAGCGACGTGCAGTTCCTGCTTATATCGAGATTGTTGATTTAATAAAGTCACAGGAAACAGCATGAGGCGGGTATCATAGCGGCATTCTCAGGAGTGTTGTTTCTCCAAGATGGGTGACAAAGACCTGAGCGATAGATTAGTATGCAATGGTTGATCTCAATAAACGAGAACGAGTGGGTCGATTAAAAAATGAATAGATTGTGTGAAAGTTGTTGTAAATAAAATAGAAGGTTCAAAAGTAATTTTAGAGGGAGATGCAACGTCGAACAAAATCATAGATTAAGAGGGTAAAAGGAATTTTTATTAAGTTTGATTGTCATAACGTATTGATTAAAACATATTTGATTAAAAATCAAAATATTTTTTGTCCTCTGATTGTCATTTAGCTGTAGTGTGTTCCAATTGTGTACTTACAAATGAAAGAAGTTATATTCGTTACAGATAATATTCATTTAAATTTACGATCCAGAATTTCGTATTATTTAAGTTGTATTAAATATAATTATTTCTAAGGGTGATTATGATTTGTTTAGATACTGCCTTTTTGCCATAATAAACGTATTGTATTCCAAATATATTGATTAATTCTGTAGTAAATAGATAAAAAACTACTGTAGTAACTTTTGTTTGAATGTTTTTTGCCATACAGTAATTGAATCGGTCATTTGAAAAATTTCCTAGGTCATATACATAAATCTATGCATTATTTGGATAGCAAATAATACCGGGATATAGACGCACTATAAAATAAACGGCTTAAGTCTGACTTAAGCGGTTTGCATGCATTTCAATTGTCTTAAAACAGTACCTTAAATTATTTCAAAGCCCAGCTCAACATTTAAAATAAAAAATATGTTTAGTTATTACTTAATATTTAAATGTAATTTTCAATAAAGGGTGATAAAAAATAATTGGGAAAATCCAAAAGTACACACCTCATTTTTTATTTGTTATATAAAGAACGATAAATGTTTATAAGCATACATCAATAAGCTTCTAATCATCATTAATCTCAGTCAATTTAAAAAACAAATCAAGCATATAACCGTGTGGTGATGCAGTAAGAATACAATTCAACCACTCCCTATCTTGCCCGTGGATGTCGTAAAAGACGATTAAGGGATATATTACGCATCTATGCATATTCTAACTACATGTATACGGTCTTAGAATGTCAACCATATTTTTGTTATATTTAAATTTATTAAAAGAAAAAGTGATATAAACTTCAATGGATATCCTTTTTGTAACAGTGTATATTTTATGTACTGAAATAGTGATTTACGTTATTTGGAGAAATAATTAAAGAGTCTTACCTGCGCTTTTTGTTGACTGAAAGGAATGCACAGTCGGGCTACGGTGTGCTATACGATTGTTCAGATTAAATTATAGTGGCACATAATAATTAATATTCTGCTATTTGTTAAAACAACGTAAGTCAAGAACAGTCATCAAATTTTTTGAATTATTAATAGTGAAAATTTTTGTAAAGTTTCATTGATATTTGAGTCTTCCAAAACCAAAATTGCATATAAATATATATAGGCCCAAAAAAACCTTTATAAACTCGTTTATTTTTAAAATCTACAGATTTTATTGAAATCCTGAAATATTCTGTGTGACCTTTGAGGTTTTGGAAATGACCGATTCAATTACACTAAATATAAAATATTAAAACGCGCTAAAGTACATTTCATAAATTTGGTTTTATTTAGTATGTGCAATATTCGCATAAATGTTTGGAGTCATTACGTGTATTGTACAATTCATTAATACTATTTACTGTAAGTGTTGTTTGAAAATTAAATGCACAGATCATAGGCTGTGAAACAGTATACTAATGTACGAAAATTATTTTACGTATAACTCTTTAAATAATAATACATTTCTTAAAAAAAAAAAGAGTTAGAGCAATATGTCTGTCATAAATATTATATTGTTATTATAAAGATAAGAAATACATATGAGTAAATATATCTATTGAAATCCCTTTGTGATGTTGTAACTCTTAGATCTTAGTAGTAAAATACTTAATGATAGTTTATTTGTATATAATAATATAATAACAAATTTCATATTAATAATGTATCTATTCAGTTGTGATATGCATTTATTTTGTACGACAGTATATTATTTACAACAATTCTAATGCTCATGTATATGGTGTTTGTATCATACGAGCTGTATCAAGATAAATAATACAAAGGGAAAAGTTCTTTAAATATTGTAGAAACGATTGTTCACATAGTGAATATTTTTGATTATAAAGTAGGTATAACCCGCGCCAATAAATAACGAATCTAAAATGGCGGCTTCTACTAATGACAGGTTGGACCGTTAGTAAAACAGAATTCCCCTATAGGTGATATTTTTTTAATATTGAACTTAGATGTTTCATAATAAATAGTAAGCAGGGTATTTAAAAAGTCAAAATGTACCAAACGAAGACCGCATGTGAACATGCGATCCTTTTTAGAACATATAAAATTAAAAACACATCACGCAAGAAGAAATATATTGAATAATGGTTGGTACTCTTTGCACGAGTCCTTTCTTCGTCTTTCGTCTCGTATTCTTTGTAAATTGTTCCCTGTTTAGTACGTATAATATTTTAAATATTTTTTGCCATTGTTTTATTACAATTTATAAATAAACCAAGAAATTAACTTTATTTAAACCAACCAATAATACATGTTAACAATAACGTTAATAACAAGATTTGTTCTTGTTGCTAAACAGAAAATAAAGAACAAATCGCAATTTTACAATGACTTTAGGAGAGCAGATCCAGAATTACTCTGATTATTTTTTTGTATACTGTACCGACGTGTGTAAGTAAATACAAAAATAACGTGCGAGGGGGATGCAATGATTAGCGCCGCCATTTATGATTCGATTCTTTATTGGCGTGGATTATAATTACGTATGAATGATGGAGTAAGAATACAATGCATCGCTACCTCTTACTTTATCATAGAAGTCATATAAACTGGTTAAAGCTTCACCAGGATAGTATACAACAGTGCCCTGAAAATAAATTATATATAACACTGATTATGTGAAATCTTATTGCTTTATTGGAGGTAAATAGGCAGCCCACCTGATGTTAAGTGGTTAACTGCTGTCCATGTACCTACTTCCGTAATATCAGAGGCACACTCAGGTGCGCACCCTGCCGTATAATTTTGGACCTCCAATTCTCCTGTTCACCGAACTAAGCGCCGTAGCAAATTACTCCTCAAACGGCTTTTTTTTTGCGAGTACTTAATACTAGCCTTGATGAGCTTGCCTTTAAAGCTGCTAATAGATATTATTTTTCCGTGTGGTGACGGAGTAGGAATACAATTCACCACTCCCTATCTTGCCCGTGGATGTCGTACAGGACGACTATGGGATATAATATGCACATAAGATCTGTGCAAGAGAAGGAAACCTCGAAATGAAACACTATACCAACATGTCTGACCAGCATGGTATAGTAGGTCAAATTCCCTCCTATTATGGAGCAGGCCCGAGCCCAACAGTGGGACAAGTATGGGCTGCGATGATGACGATGATGAATAGATATTGAATGCGATATTTATTAGAAATCACATTCCTCAGTGTCAAACATTTCGGGGTGGACATCATCTACATTCCCTTTTAAATTGGATAATTTTGTATCATCTTGACGATATTATATATCTATCTATATTAGATAATTGACCTATTCAAACCGCGTTGATCAGATGGTTCGAAATTTTGTTTTAATTCGAGTTTTTCTTGCAGTAATTATTTGCTTGCGTCAGTCGTCTTTTACTATCGTATTATTATATTCAGTCTTGGACGAATGTAATTAGATCGTGACGATGGTATTCTTACTCCGTCACCAGCAGCAGTTGTATAAAATGTTAATATTGAACTATTTTGTCAGTACTTTTTTGTAAGGCAATTAGATTCCTGCAAAAAAGGTTCTAGTTATACGTCCAGGCAATTATAAGCATTACATTAAGTTTTTATCTAGTATTCTAGTAGAGTTACTATGTGGAATAAAATCCCTAAACAGAACGTCCCATTTAATGCCAAATCTGACACCAAATAGTTTACATTTTCTGGCCATACTGTACAAGTTTATTTGCTATTTGGATACTGCACTGCACCTTAAAAATTTCTTGAGCTTATAGTGCAAGAGTCTAGATTAAAGGTTTAAAATTTTATACCCAACCTTAGAGGAGGCAAGATTTATTTTTTAACTAGCAACCCGCAACCGCTTCAGTTTCAGTCGCCCTACCCGCATAGTTCCCGTGGGAATACCGAGATAAAATATAGCCTAAGTTATTCTTTATATAGACAGCTTGGTATAGACCTAGTACTAAAATATTACCAAAATCGGTCCAGCCGTTTCAAACAGACAGAGAGACAGAAAACAAATTAAACTGTATTTTAGACATGGGTGTCGTGAAAATAACCGTGTGAGCATGAAAAAGGCTAGTATTTTGACATTACAAACAGACACTTCAATTTTATTTATTTGTATAGATTTTTAGCCTTTTCACTCAGGTATTTATGCTTCCATGGGTTATAATGGCATAAAAGTCATAAATGATAAGCGGGTTTGTGATCATAGTTGGTATTGATAGTTACACAGAAATGTGAATTGTGAAATGTTGCCTGTTGATTTATCAGTCAGTTTTATGATTTCTAAGGGTAAAAAGAGAGGTAAATGATGGTGACGAATAGTATTTCCTTTTTTCTTTTTTAAAAGACATACTGCACTAAGACAATAGTTTCCGTACTGGGGGACTTGCAAACAAAAATTTAACTGACACAAATCACCCCCAGACTTAATTAACTATTTGTGGATCGCACAATGGTCCTGCTTGATAGTCGAACCCACGACACTGGCATGGTGGGTCACTTAACCAGTATACTACAGATGTTATAGTCCAGTATGCTATTGGTACATAAGTTTCATTTTGTTACCGTCTCGTTTCACCCTCTCTCCATGTCAGAGATATGAAAGAGCTTAGAAGCCTAATAAATGTTACAATTTTTGAAATATATACTGATATTTGTTTGAAATCACCTTTATAGAGATTTTTATGTACACTGTTATAAATATATTTAATGGAAAACAAGTCTTTCCTTTTATTATCCCTTTATATATATTTTTATGTGTCAAATTCCCTAATTCAAAATGACTAAGTAGTTTATGATCTATACATATAATAAAATGTTCTTGCGTTTGGTAACGGAATAAGAATACAATTCACCACCCCTTTTCTTGCCTGTGGTGTCGTAAAAGACGACTAAGGTAAATGGTATGCAGATAATATATATGTGAGAGAAGGCAAACCCTATTCCAACACACCAGACCAGCGTGGTATAGTTTGATTGCTGTCCTATAATGGAGCAGGTGCGAGCCTACCAGTGCGACGTATATGGCTGAGATGTTGATTATGACGATAATAAAATTATAACACGTGGATAGTATGTATATTATATACATATCATCATCATCTTGCTCTTATCCCAATTACTTGGGGTCGACGCAATATGTCATCTGTTTTGACATATTGTAAAAAGTTTCGGCAATGACTTTTATGACCGGCCGCCTGCCTGACGTCAACCCTCCTTGGGAATGTTATCGTTGACCCAAATGGTACCAGATGGAGTTGGTCCGGGTCAATCTAGGGCTCTTAGTCGTCTTTTACGACACCCACGAGCAAAGCAAGGGTTGGTAGTATTCGAAGCCGCTACCACACAGCTATATATATATATATATGTATATTATATACATATATCGAAGAAAACTTGTATGGTGGGCTATCCGTAGAAGAACAGGAGTAACCATGAAATGCCATTGGGCAGGACACATAGCTCGTAGAACCGATTACCGTTCCGTAAGTTTTCGATGTGCGACCACAAATCGGACGATGACGCGTAGGACGAACCCCGACTAGGTCGACTACGTCTCAGGATCCGTTGGATGTAGTGACCGGCAGAAATTTCGTTTCGGTTTCGGCCTAGTTACGGCCAAAAAACTGGTTTCGACTTAGTTTCGGTTGCGGCTGATAATGAAGCTAAAACTACGGCCGAAACAGAAACTGAATACGTGAGCTTTCGCTCTGCGCTAGGACATGCTCAGTGCACGAGGTACCTACTAGAGACGAAGTTACCGCGCTCATAGTCATCTCACTATTTTAGTTCTTTCGTTTGTCTGCGCGTTGCGAATTTCGGTTCAGTTCAGTTTGAGGTAATTACTTCAAAACATATCGACGGTTCCAAGGCTAATTGATCTAAGCGACATTTTTTAAAAGTTACAGGAGA
This sequence comes from Lymantria dispar, assembly GCA_032191425.1. NCBI lineage: Eukaryota > Metazoa > Arthropoda > Insecta > Lepidoptera > Erebidae > Lymantria > Lymantria dispar. The sequence goes on from CM063440.1 coordinate 19,982,506, forward strand.
GCGATTTAATGTTTCGTTTTTCGGAAAAAAAATCATTAAAAAAAAACTACTGCGTAGATTTTGATCTACTTAATACAGTATTTCTTTAAATACATATTGTACTTTCCTAAATAGTTTTCATGAATATTTAGCCTTTTTTTACTGATATAAATGTCGTTTGACTCAAAATGCATCGTATATATTGTTTGATGGAAGAAGGAAAAATGGTTTAACTGCCAGTGATTTATATTCAATCACGGAGTGCCAGCTTACCTGAGGCGGCTAGTGGCAGACTATTTGGTGGGGCGCAGCGTCCTCTGTACCAACCGAGCAGGGGACGTTGTGCGAACGCCCATGATGTGCGGTGTCCCACAGGGGTCGGTCCTCGGACCCACCCTGTGGAACATCGGCTACGACTGGGCGTTGCGGGGGAGCCTCCCGCCCGGGCTGGGCGTGATTTGTTACGCCGACGACACGCTCGTCACAGCCCGCGGTGGGACGCTAGAAGAGGCGGTAAGCCTGGCGACCTATGGCACCGAAGAGGTCGTCAGGCGGATCGAGGCGCTGGGGTTGAGGGTCGCCCTGGACAAGACGGAGGCCCTCTTGTTCCATGGGCGCCTTATGAGCCCTCCCATCGGCGTCTCGATCACCGTCCGATCGGTTGACATCAGCATCCGGGCCCATATGAGGTACTTGGGCCTGGTGCTCGACGGGCAATGGTGGTTCCGGGAGCATTTCCGCAGGCTCGCTCCGCGGCTCGTCGGCGCGGCGTCCGCCCTATCGTGGCTTATGCCGAACGTGGGCGGACCGAGCGCTACGTGCCGACGGCTGTACACGTGGGTCATCCGGTCGATGGCCCTGTACGGCGCACCGGTGTGGGTGGGGTCCTTGACCGTCCGACTTAGGGCCCTTCTGTGGCGACCACAGAGGGTCATGGCGGTCAGGGCCATCCGCGAATACTGCACGGTGGCGACGGAGGCAGCGTGCCTATTGGCCGGGACTCCCCCGTGGGACCTGGAGGCGGAAATGCTCGCCGGATTGTATCGGTGGGTGACGGGGGTGCGAGCGGAGGGTGGTGTGATCTCGTTAAGGGAGCTCACCGCCTGGCGCGTCGACGCCCGCCGAGACGTCATTGCCCGTTGGGCAGTCCGGCTGGAGAGGCCTCGGTTCGGGGTGCGAACCGTGGAGGCCTTCCGGCCGGTGCTGATGCAGTGGTTGGAAAGGCGGCACGGGGTGCTCTCCTTCCGACTAGTGCAGGTGTTGACGGGGCACGGGAGGTTCGCCAAATACCTGCACAGGGTCGTAAGGTCTGTCTGCGAGACAGTGATCTCGCAGAAGGAGGCGGCGGATCGTCTGCGCGTGGAGCGCAGCCTCGATGAGGAGATCCGCCGCCGGCGACTGGGGCGGCGCAGGCGCAACTATCTGCGCCTCATGCCGCCCTAGCCGAGGCCGCGGGTGACGTGACCGGGGATTAGCCCGTCACCCGCCGAGAGGCCGACCGCGTGAGGAAAGACCGACGTCCTCCTCGAGGGGGGGACGTCGGTCGATGGGAGGGTACCCCGCGTAGGGGGTATTCCGTCGGGCCGACCACTGACGACAAGTAAACCTGCTCCGGTGGTCGGCCCAATGACGAAGGCGAGGTGGTTTTCGGGTGGGTTGCGGGAGTTGCGTGCTTAAGCCCCTCTGTCGCCCCGGACGGAGTGGTGCGGGAGGCGCGCCGACCACGACCCACCCAAAAAAAAAAAAAAAAAAGTGATTTATATTCAAGTTGAAAGTAAATTCGTTCAAATGTTGATGTATGAAACAGAACAAGGGAAAATGACATAAACTACACGCCTCACTATGAATTTAACATGTCAAAAGAGTTGAAGTAACATGTGAAGTTGAAGTAGACTAAAGTAAATTAATACAAACAACAACAAATGTTCAAACTGAATCAAGTAAAGCGAATGTTTACTATCATAAGATTAGACGTAGGTTCATAAACCATTCATTGTTAAGATTTAGCATGAATACGAAAAGATGTAATTCATTTTATTTTAAGTTCATTTTAAAATAAAACCAATGTTTGAAATAGAAAAAAATATTTTATATTTTGGTTTTTTTTTTGTGGGTGGGCTGCGGTCGGCGCGCTCCGCACCATTCCGTCCGGGGCGACAGAGGGGCTTAAGCACGCAACTCCCGCAACCCACCCAAAAACCACGTTGCCTTCGTCGTTGGGCCGACCACCGGAGCAGGGTTACTTTGCATCAGTGGTCGGCCCGACGGAATACCCCCTATTGGGGTACCCTCCCATCGACCGACGTCCCCCCATCGGGGAAGACGTCGGTCTTTCCTCACGCGGTCGGCCTCTCGGTGGGTGACGGACTAATCCTCGGTCACGTCACCCGCGGTCTCGGCTAGGGCGGCATGAGGCGCAGGTAGTTGCGCCTACGCCGCCCCAGTCACCGGAGGCCGATCTCCTCATCGGCGCTGCGCTCCTCGCGCAGGCGATTCGCCGCCTCCTTCCGCGAGATCACTGTCTCGCAGAAGGCTGCGACCGCGTCCCAATTCCCGACGCTGTCGACCATCGCCTTAGCGATAGCCGGCAGCGTCAGGTCTGCACCGATGATTGTGACGAGTTCACAGTGCTGCACTGCCCAAGCCACGCAGGCCTCGAGCGTATGGCGCGCCGTGTCCTCGTCGCAATCGCAGTGGTGGCGGGACGGTGTACTCTCCCTCCTTACGACCTTGTGCAGGTATTTGGCGAAGCACCCATGCCTCGTCAAAACCTGCACTAGTCGGAAGGAGAGCACCCCGTGCCGCCTCTCCAACCACTGCATCAGCACCGGCTGGAAGGCCTCCACGGTTCGCACCCCGAACCGAGGCCCCTCCAGCCGGACTGCCCAACGGGCAATGACGTCTCGGCGGGCGTCGACGCGCCAGGCGGTGAGCTCCCTTAACGAGATCACACCACCCTCCGCTCGCACCCCCGTCACCCACCGATACAATCCGGCGAGCATTTCCGCCTCCAGGTCTCACGGGGGAGTCCCGGCCAATAGGCACGCTGCCTCCGTCGCCACCGTGCGGTATCCGCGAATGGCCCTGATCGCCTTGACCCTCTGTGGTCGCCACAAGAGGGCCCTCAGACGGACGGTCAGGGACCCCGCCCACACCAGTGCGCCGTACAGGGCCATCGACCGTATGACCCCTGCGTACAGCCGTCGGCACGCAGCGCTCGGTCCATCCACGTTCGGCATAAGCCACGATAGGGCGGACGCCGCGCCGACGAGCCGTGGAGCGAGCCTGCGGAAATGCTCCGGACGCGTCATGTAGTGATCATCGCCTGATCGTGTATGAATTTGGATCGAGACTGTTGCAGGCTCCTCCCAGACAGAGTTATAATTTTAGATACAAATCTAAAGGCGCAAACTGGGACTTTTTCAGCTCCCTCTTTTCTTCGTGTGCCAGGGATTTCACTCGTAGACAATTAACCGCAGAAGAAGGCGCTGAACTAATGTCACATTCTCTGATATACTGTGCTGATGTAGCCCTAGGCCGAACATCCCTGCCTAATACTAAGAGATGTGACTGGTGGAACAATCACCTAGTGGAACTCCGCAAACGCTTTCGAAGGACGCGCAGGAAGCATAATAAACTTAAAAAGTCACCTAACATAGGAAGGGGCTTTGATGAATCTCAATCTGTACTGAAAGCTGCCAGGTCTCGCTACCGGATTGCAATAGAAAAATCGAAAGACGCTTTGTTAAATAAGATTGTGGAAAGATTAGAACGTGAAGGTCCATGGTCTCCACTATATCATGAGTTTAAAGCGAATCGATCAGTCGACTTAGCGTACATACAAAACATTAAAGTGAACGGTAAACACACTACGGGTATTGAGGAGACCACGGCAGTTTTATTAAATACGTTAATCCCAGACGATGACATCTCAGTCGACAGCGAACATCATAAACAAATACGTGCATGGGCCGCCGAGCCACCTCTCTCGCCTATGTCTGACCTTCCATCTCTTGCCGAGTTTATGAATACCGTTAGAACTCTTCCCCTCAACAAGGCTGCTGGCGAAGATAAAATATCAAATAAAATGATCAAAGAAGCTAGTCGAGCATCGGGCGACTCAATGTTAATAATTTTTAATCGTTGCATAACTGAAGGCATTTTTCCTCGTATATGGCGTCGCGGTTATATACGTATAATTCCTAAAGGCGGTGATAAGCCACCAGACGACCCGAAGTCATATCGACCAATCACCTTACTGCCTTCATTAGGCAAGCTCTTAGAACGTCTCATTGTTCCTCGTTTATTGCCGGGTGGACCAACGTTCAATCATAAACAATTCGGCTTCATTCACGGCAAATCAACTATCGACGCGGCCGTTGCGGTAAGACGTGTCATTAGCGCATCCGTTTTTAAATACGTACTAGGTGTCTTCCTGGACATCTCAGGTGCTTTCGATAACGCCTGGTGGCCAAGGCTACTTCTTAAATTAAAGGCTCGTGGTTGCTATAGAAATATCTACCAAATCATACAGTCGTACTTTTTAAATGGCTCGACTAAATTGAAACTTGGTCACCATGCTGTGTCGAAACCACTGACGATGGGCTGCCCTCAAGGTTCGGTATTAAGTCCATATCTATGGAATTTAGGTTTTGACGATTTTCTCGAGTTACCTCTACCGAAAAATTATCTACTGATCGGCTATGCAGACGATGGACTTTTACTTATACAATCGAACACAAGGGATGGTTTAGAGGAGTTAGCGAAAACATGCCTCAATGATATATTCGATTGGGGTACACGAAACCGGCTTGCCTTCGCACCACAAAAAACACATCATCTTTTATTAAAAGGACATTTACAATCGGCGCCGCGTATAAAATTCAATAATATGACTGTCAAAAAGAAAGAATCAGTTTGCTATCTCGGCCTAGTCTTAGAAAAAAAATTTTCATTTATTGAGCATATTAAAACTGTAGGCGAAAAAGCGAAACGGAATTTCTACGCGCTTACTAGAATATCCACATCTACTTGGGGCCTTCGTTTTAATACACTTAAAACCATATACATGGTCACATATTTGGGGTGTATTTGTTACGCTGCACCTGTAAGGGCCGATAGGGCCACCATAGGGGCGGCTCGCCTTAAATTACTACAGAGCCAACGATTGGCCCTAATATTCTTATGTAAAGCCTATAGAACGGTTAGTACCGAGGCCTTACCAGTACTCGCGGGTGTACTTCCGGTTGATTTGGAGATTCAGAGACGAGCGTCAATGTATTACACCACAAAGGAAACTATGAATACAGATTTCCTTCTACCGCGCGACCGAAATAAAATTGCTAGATTGTTTGCACCACAATCCATTGTCTATGAGGAACTTTTAACTGAATGGCAAGAAAGATGGGATTCATCAACGAAAGGTCGTCATCTTTATCTATTTTTTTCATACATCCGGGAGCGCCTGGAGAAGGTGTTGCTGGAGGTTGACCACTTCGTGGCCTAATTTTTAACTGGCCATGGCAACTTTAAAAGTAAATTATTTTCTTTTAAACTCGTACCATCACCATTATGTCAATGTTCCACATCTGACCACGAGTATGAACAATCAGCACATCATCGCATTCTCTGGGAGTGCGATCTCTGGCGAAACGAGCGTAACCTTATGTTAAACAGTTTGCAAGTCACCTGTGGGGTAGTATACTATACCAACCTTGTAGCAACTCGAGAAAATTTTCGTGCGTTCATGCGTTTCTGCCATACCTACTGTAGCAATCAATCTTAACGCTCACATATAGGCCCCGTTAAGCTCTTCCGTATCCGTGGTGCCGTACTGCTGCGCTATCGTAGCTGTACACCTTTTTACTTATTGGCTGACTAGTCATTTTGTTTTCCTGTCTCCCGCTTTGCCTAGGAGGGAAGTGGAATCTCTCTTTCCAACTCCTCCTCTTTAATCTTTTCTAATTAAATTTGTTGCGGGTCTCAAGACAATTAAAATCATATCTCGGGGCTGCCTGAGGGTCAAACCTCGGTGTCATTTATGGAGACCATTGTGGATCCTGGCTTACAGGAGTTACAATGGTGGGATTGTGTGGTGGGATTAGTCCCAAAAAAAAATGCTCCCGGAACCACCATTGCCCGTCGAGCACCAGGCCCAAGTACCTCATATGGGCCCGGATGCTGATCTCAACCGAATGGACGGTGATCGAGACGCCGATGGGAGGTCTCATACGGCGCCCATGGAACAAGAGGGCCTCCGTCTTGTCCAGGGCGATCCTCAACCCCAGCGCCTCGATCCGCCTGACGACCTCTTCGGTGCCTGAGGTGACTGATGCGCTGGCGCGGGGAAATTTCACACTAAAGTACGTTAATTCATATTGTACGACAATTTTTTTTTGTTTCAAACGACGTAAGTATAATCTTTATTACTATTTTCTGATGATTTAACAAGCAAAATTTTTCAATTTCAATTTAAGTAAAATGGTATAACTACCGAAACCATAAAAGTTTGAACGTATCTCAGAATTTCAGATTATGTAACATTGAACATCAATATCAATTTAAGCAAAAATGGTTCAAACATCATTACATATAAAACTAGGCCAAGTTGAAATGGTTCAAGCGACTAGGCCTCTTATTATGATGGAATGCAAAATGTCTCAAGCGACAAAACCATGTATTTGAGCAAAAGGTCAAATATCTTAACGCGCATTAGATATTCAAAATAGTCGTAGTAAAAATGAATCAACCGACGTATGACAAAGACTTTAGAAAAGCCCATATAGTCCAAGTTACCAACTACAAATAATGCTCAAATTTTATGTCGGTTGGATCACAGACGTCCTAAATGAGAGCAAAGTTAGTGTAGGGTTCAAGCGCCAAAAATATGCTCATAAAAATTTGAAACCCAGTTCAAACGACGCAGAAAAATTCGCTGATTCCAAATATGTATATAACTCAATATCGCAAATAATGTCGCTTAGACCAATTAGCCTTGGAACCGTCGATATATATTTTATTTCACTATTTATGTGATGTAGTTAATAAATTATCGAGAACATTTTTGTTTTTGCAGTTTTTTAGAAACACGGCATACACAAGAGTTTCTTATCACCTAGGTTTAGGGACCGTTCATAAAATACGTTCGCACAAAGCACACAAGGTTGGGTCTTACTGAGTGTGACAAGATGTGACAAGGAGGGACGGGGGTTTACGGCAACGTGATGTTCACCTTTCATTAAAACATTTTAAATTAATATTTTTCAATAAATAAGTAGTTTTCTCAATTTTTATCATGATGCAAAGTCATTCATTTCGTATTTAGTAAATATATAACTTCAGCCTGAAGCTACAGGTTTTCAACAAATTCCTGACGATTGGTTTTGTTTGTCAGTCCATGATAAGTTGGCAAGCAGACCATGCAAAGAATGTGGCCTATATCATACGTCTAACAAAACCTTACTGCAGCATTTAAAAAAATTACATCCAGAACGTAAAAGAAAAGATGAAGTACCTAATTCGGCGTTATACAACCAACTCGCATCTCAGCTCGGCGAGCTCGAGAGCTGTTGTGTATATTGGGAGTTTAAACGCTGGTACGGTAGATGATGATGTAGATGAAAGTTTTTTCAAAATCTCACAGCGATTCTATGTATATATTGTATTTGGATAGAACGTGTACGCATTGATTGATAACTACCTAACAACTATTCTATATTAGTAATTAGTGTTTAGGTATTTTTTACTTGTGGTGGTTTTGAAGGATAATTTAATTACTGTTTCACTTCTCTAATATTCATATGTCAATAATAATTAATAAACGAGCATATTTACGAGAATCTTGTATTTAAATTGAAAGACACGATTATTTAATTTTCTTTAAATCATTGTAATGATTTAAAGAAAATAATAGTGAATTATTCTTATTCTTATCTTATTATTTATTCAAAATTGTTTTTTTTTAATCATTACATATCACGTTTTTTAATTGTCTTTAAATATTTAATTTTATTTAAATCTTTTCATTTATTTAACTCATCAAACGTAGTCTCTAAATGTCTGTCTCATAAAAAAGCTCAACGTCGCTCGACGTGCTATGGAGAGGGCTATGCTCGGTATTTCTCTACGTGATAAAATCCGGAATACCGAAATCCGTAGAAGAACGGGTGTAACCGACATAGCTAACAAAATTAGCACGTTGAAATGGCAATGGGCAGGCTATATCGCTCGTCGAACCGATGGGGAAGAAAGGTTCTTGAGTGGCGACCACGAATCGGACAACGCAGCGTAGGACGACTCCCCACTGGTGGACTGGTGACATTCTCAAAGTCACAGGGAACCGTTGGATGCAAGTGGCGCAGGACCGTTCCGAGTGGCATTCTCGTGGGGAGGCCTATGTCCAGCAGTGGTTGATCGATAGATGGAAATCATTTCAATTCACAATTATTTAATTTTATTTAACTTAGTATTACCCACTTTAATTGAAGCTTCTGATCACTTGAAAGGCAAACTCATCTGCCTTATCAGTAATTTTAAAGGACAAAAAATGAAAACGAACAAGTAATAAATCTATTCAGATAGAAATATGCCAGAAAGATGTACCTATATTAATTGTAAGTTTTATGCTTCCAAATGATCTAGATGCAGCGTGTTGCCAAACGGCGATCAATGGGCTTAGCAAGATTATTTGCATCAAAGTATTCGTAACGATATTGAGACCAATTAGTATGGATATGGAGTGGTACCCCCATCCAATAGAGCCGAGAAAGCCCACACAAAGTGATTTCAATAACGATACTAATACTTTGACGCAAATATTCGTGCTAAGCCCATAGGTGTAGCGATAACAATATTAGGTACTGCCGCTTAAGCTGACAGAACACGTTCGGGGCGTAAGGATAATTGCACTGCACTAAAGTATTAATATTAAAAGAATGTACTAAAATTATTACATAGGAAATTTTGAAGTATTAGCGTGGATTTCAATAGCTTTTTAAGCTCAGAAAAAGTTGCCAATAATTAAAGCGACTACCTCAGCGGGTACTTTATTAGAGGCGGCGGATCGCCTGCGCGAGGAGCGCAGCCTCGATGAGGCGATCTGCCGCCGGCGACTGGGGCGGCGTAGGCGCGAATACCTGCGCCTCATGCTGCCCTAGCCGAGGCCGCGGGTGACGTGACTGGGGCATTAGTCCGTCACCCGCTGAGGCCGACCGCGTGAGGACCGACCGACGTCCTCCCCGAGGGAGGACGTCGGTCGATGGGAGGGTATCCCAAATAGGGGGTATTCCGTCGGGCCGACCACTGACCTCAAGCCACCCTGCTCCGGTGGTCGGCTCAACGACGAAGGCGACGTGCATCGCGGATGGGTTGCGGGTGTGCGTGCTTACACCCCTCTGTCGCCCCGAACGGAGTGGTGCGAGGAGCGCGCCGACCGTAACCCACACCAAAAAAAAGAAAAAACGCGGGTACTTTATTGGTAACTAGTTTTTGTCCGTGACTTCTTCCGCGTAAAAATCGTGTGTGGTAGAGGCAATCACAGATAACTGTGTAGAGCGTTCACGCTTCTTCAGAATCTACAGGGCTATCGTGTTGCTGGGTGATGTGGGCAAGCTAGTTTAGAGAACCCTGACTGCCCGCATCACCCAGCACCTCAGCATCTGACCAACGCTCAGTTCCGTTTCTGGAAGATGATCGCAGCCTTTCTACGCTCGTCGTCACAAAGGCGGTGACTGGCTGATGGGAGCGTAGAGAAGGGAGAGTGTCTTTATATGTCACCAATTCATTCAATAGTTTGTCATTCTGGTACATTAGGGAGGCGCTCTGTTATCACGAGTTACTTCTATGCCTAAGGCGGCTGGTGCCAGACTATTAAGGCGGCTTGAAGATTACATCAGGACCGCCGAAATATTAGAGTCAGAATAAAATCCAACAACAAATTTAATATACATGCTTGTATTCTTCGTTTAACAATATTAGTATAAAATGTATAGATTAATGTACAATAATCTATTCATATAGGTATATATATATATATATGTATATAGATTTTTTTTGGGGATGCGTATACGGTCGTCGCACTCCACGCACCACTCCGTCCGGGGCGACAGAGGGGCGTAAGCACGCACACCCATTAACCCACCGGTGACACGTCGCCTTCGCCGCTAGGCCGACCACCGGCGCAGGGTGACTTGACGTCAGTGGTCGGCCCGATGGAATACCCCTTGAGGAGTACCCTACCTTCGACCAACGTCTCTCCTGAGGGGGGGGGGGACATCTTAGTCCGCTCGTGACCATGAACGCTGCATAGTGTTCGAAACGTCGGGTAATCAAAAATCAAATATAAACGCGATAAATATACACTCTCCTTGCCTTTTTTCGGCAAACTGATTTATTAAATCATTTATATGTTATCTTATATGTGAGCTCCCTCAACGAGACCACACCGCCCTCCGTTCGCAACCCCGTCACCCGCCGATACAATCCGGTGAGCATTTCCGCTTTACTCGGCCGATGTGTCCCTAGGGATGCAACGATACCATCCAGGTATCGATACTGTATCAGTCGTTAAGTATCGGTACTTAATCAGTATCAATTAAAAAGTATCGATACTTACTGATATCAGTATCGAATCGTTTTTGAAGTATTGAGTACATACTTTTCTTTCGGACTATGAGATATATTCCTGGAAGGATTGTGATGAGCTTTTTTTGGTATAACGAAGAAGCGATACCTTATAGTGAATTTCATGCAAGCATGTTATTTACCCAAAATATTTGGTGATAAGTTTGATAAGTTACCCCTTACATATTTAGCTAAAATACAAAAGCTTATCACAGCAACCCCGTAATGAACGAAGATAAATCGAGCTCTCCGCCCAATGTCGTTACGATACTTGCCAATTTGGTACCATTGTTTTCATTCGAAACTAGTACTCAGTATCCTACGTCCAGCAGTGGACGGCGATAGGCTGAAATGATGATGATGATGAATGATGACTGAGTATCGAATGTTAGTGTTATATACTACTAGTACCTAGTAGTTGCGAATGGAAACTATCGATACCATATGAGTAATTGCTAGTATCGATTGATCCTTACGTGTCCCATCACTAGACTAATACACTGTAACAGCTATGATGTTATAATGTTTGTATGATAACTAATATATTCAATAATAGGATTAACTAAAAATTGTGTAAGAATAACATCTCTAAATTTTCACATCAGTATTGCTAGGTAGCCACCAAAACACGGTATCATCTAGGAAAAAGATTAGTAAATCTCAAAATAGCAAATACCTAAGTGATAGGCGCAAGCAAAGCATTGGACATAACTAGTATCCAATATCTTTAAAAATTTCAACCAGTAAATCTTGTATAAGTATTTCTATATCTTCAGAATCTTGAAAATAGTTCCAACGATTACCATTCCAAATTTAACATGCATGCGATTTTGAGGTCTATAAATCGATCTGGCTAGGTTTCATTGTTAGAAAATTCGTTTTATCAGTAATGAAAAAAATATAATTAAAATGTGAAGGTAAATTTAACCACTGCTATCGAGATTAAAAATAGTTTAGTTGGAAAATCGCCGTTAATTCAGAAAGTCCCAGTTCGATCCTGAGTTTTCGTCTTTTTTAATACTATTATTATATAAATATATGTATGTATAAGTATTTCCAAGCCAAGCTTGACGATATTTAAGTATTTAAAAACAGGGCAAAATAGCAAGTCTGATGATGAATTACTTTATTAATTTTATTATCATCTTATATACCATAAAGGGATATTATAATATCAGGAATTGGATACGAGACTCTAAAATTATAAGAAAATTGGCCTATTACAAATTGCTGACTAATCAGGATAAGTCTTATTATATTTCGTAAGCCGCGCCAATTATCAATGCGCTGGAACCTTGGCTACATAACGTCCACGCGACGTCACACGCTGCTTAAAAATACAGTTAACAAAAATATCTGAAGGCATCAAAATAACAATTATTAAATTATTAGATCGATAGAATAAGAAGTATTGGTTTTTTGCCATTGGGCTGACCATCGGTACCGAGTTCTTTGTCCTCCGTAGCCGGTCCGGCACAGTGATTAGTCCTGCATGATAATCGAATCCACGAAACTCGACACCAGAAATCGGTACTTACCACTCCATTATTTGTGCAGTCAACCTTTCTAGTCTTTGACAGCTGTGTTTAGTAGACAATGTTGCCGACTATGCCTTTTTTCATTTCGGTACGCCATGGTGCGTCGCGTGCCATCTGATTCCTTCGGGGCGACGGCAACGGGTGGCGAACGAACCCATTGCCCACCGAGTGCGTACTCTTTCAAATGTAATTTAGGTGGGCCATCGCTATCCGACCTTCTCAGTAATACGCCGATTGTGCCTAATATCAACTATTCGTTTTTTTTCTGGTAAGTGTTTGAACTTTAGCATTGTTTAACTTCTATGGTACAGATTTTACTTTGAATTCGAGGAAGCAAGTTTATGAAGATACCTTAAAACGCAACAACTCAAGATGTAATTTAGTGATCTATTTCGAGATGTATATTCTCTAGATAAAATAAGAAAAACACGATTTATTTCTTGCTTATAATCCGCTTTATCGTTAAAGGATGTTAAAACTTACCTATTCAGTAGAAAAATAAAAAACACGATTTACTTCATGATAAATCGAAATAACAAATGAAAAATAAATTTTTAATAGAGGTATAAAATAATAAACGAAAAATATTCGTATTATAGTGACAAAAAAGCGTTGGTCACTTTGTGCCATATCTTTCGTTTAATCAATCTTATCCCACAATCATTTGATTAATCGTACCGATCAAATACTTTCGAGGACTGATTTAATGTGCAACCTTCAATCGATTGTGCTCAAATTTTGCATATGTATTTAGTTTGGATGATGATCATGATGATACATGGTAAGGTAAATGTTATTATGAATCCAATATGGCAGACGGTCCAAGATAGTGGTCTGGCTATTTTATATACACTTCTACAACACGGGTATCATATGAAAGGGCTTATGAAGAAGAATACGAAAATTTAAATGACTTTACTCTGATATTAGTATGGTAAAGCGTCTAAGGTAGCATACAATTTTTTTATGCTCTCCCACGATATTAATATTAAAATTGCGGACTCCTAAAGAGGGCGGAATGAATAGGGCTTGCTGAGAAGAGTTCGACAAAATAAAATACCAGTCACCAGATCCAATGTGGCGACATCCTAAAGATGGCGGACTAGTTATTTTTTATATATAATAAGAATACGAAATAAAACGATTTTACTCTAAAAATGTTTTCTAAGTACGCTTCCGAGAGTATGTCAAAGCTTTATATGAATCTAAATAACATGAATGAAAAGGATTGTTGAAAATAATGCAAATACTTACTTGCTGTTAATAGTCATGAAAATCTGTATAATATTTTGCTGTAAGTCAGTGTTTGGAGGACCCGATTACAATTTTGGTTAAGTTTTTAAGTTCTTCGTTGCTTTCACGCGTATATAACTTTAAATATGCTCAAACCACCATTCGGTTCCCATCAGAATTCCCATCAGTATACACCTATGTAAAGTACTTAAAATTGTTTCTTTACGTGCCTTTGGTGGTACCCGAAGTATTTTTGTTGACTTGCTCCTAAGTTATCGGCGCGGCGTCCTCTTTATTTTAACCTATACCGAGTTCATGTGGATCCTATTTGTCAACGGCTGTATGTGGGAGTGGTTCGGTTGTTGGCCTTGCACGGCACACCTGTTTAGGCGGGATCTGCGACTGTCCTTCTTAAGTATCTCTTATGGTAACCACAGAGGCCACAGATGGTGACTGGAACAGCGTATATATTAGCCATAATTCACCCACGGAGAGATGCTCGTCGGACTTTTCCGGCGGGTGTCAGCGACGCTAGCAGGGAGTGGCAATATCATGCCTAGCCATTTGTCCGCCTGACGGGCTAGTGTCTTCGCTTCGGTATTCCAATTGTTGAGACCTTCCGGTTAGGGCTGATGGAGTGGTTAGGATGGCAGCACGGGTTCCTTTTTTTCCATTACTACAGGTCTTGCGGGAGATGGTTGTTTTGGCACCTTCACAGAGGCTCCAAGAGAAAGAAAGAGAGTCTCCTGCTGCCACTACATCGCTGTCCGAAGCGTGGCATGGGAGGACCAGCGCTGTGAGCTCGTCACAATCATCGGTGCCGACCTGACACTACCAGCCGTTGCTAGAGTGATGGTGGACAGCCTCAGCAACTGGGACGCACTCGCTGTGTTCTGAAAGCTGCAGTCTTCTTGTGGAAAGATGTGGCGGGTGAGATTAGAGTGTAAATGCATAACGCTGATCTGTTTTCCTGCCGCTACCTGAGACAGCATTCTCATGTCGAATACCGCCCTAGCCTAGGGGAGGTGCAGGTGATCGTACAAGGAATTATGCCGTCGTCCCTAGAGAAGGCAACATGTATACAATATAATAAAAATGGTCAACAAAATTTAATTTTTTTTTGGCACATGTATACTTTATGAAATTTGAAATGTAATAGGGCTATTAAGCAACAAATTAAAATTAAAAAAAATGTACAGGTCAGGTTTTCTTGTAGTATTAATACATTTATTTTCGTAAAAAATACAAAAAATAGCTATTCTTTGAGATATTTTATTCCTTAATTTACAGTAAACTTACGATTTTCGTGAATATTTAGCATTTGGTAGGTTTCTTCTAAGTCTCCAATAATAATATGCTAGCATGCCCGAAATCTATTTTTCTTGATAGCGTTTTTTTCCTTAAAAAAAGGACTTGATGGTACCTCTCACCTTGTTCTTCACACACAGCCCTCACATTGGCCGGAAAAAATTTCAATTGAGAGTCCAGCGTATGTATTTTTAAGGACATGTTATATCCCAAAACTTTATATGATATTAAAAGTTCATTTATTAATTCTTGGTAATTTTCCGCTTTATGGTTTCCAAGAAAATTTTGGGCAACATTCACAAAATATTGGCATGCGAGTTTTCCCTGATCATTTAGTTTTCCTTCCAAACTCTTATCATTCATTAATCACCGATTTGTGGACCTACAAATATTCCCTCTTTAATTTTTGCTTCGCTGAGCTTGAGGAGTTTCTCTTTTAGATATAAAAATCCACCGCCATCTTTAGGTATACTTTTTACAATTTCTTTTTATCAGGCCCAGCTTTATGTGTAATGATGATAAAAGTACGCGTCTATTGGCCTATGATAAGTTTGGATACCGGATAATGTGTTTAGCCTTGTTTGTAATACCTTTTCTTTGAGTTAAAGAACGATAACAATCACTTACATGATCCTTTATTTTCATCCAAATCATAGGTAGAGCAAATGGTAAATGCCTAGGTTCTTATTTATTCCAACCTATTAGGATGGAGTCTCACACATGTTACACAACATTTAAGTAGATGCCCGGATTTATCTTGATGCCTTACAGGAAATCCAAATTAGTCTAGTAGCATTGTCTAATTAATGATGTGAAATATCGACGTGGAGATGTGAAAATTAATTCTCCACACACATAAGAGAAACTGTCGGGGTTGTTAGAACACTTTCATGCCATATTTACGATGTAAGTAACTAAAGTAAATTAAACGTGAGTTACTGGAATGTAATAGTTATATAGTCACCTAAATAAAGTTATTCAAAGAAACATATATGAGGTGAGAAATGAATATGCAGCTGTCACAAAAAAAAAACTGCATGTGATTGAAAGAAAATGATTATATATTTTTAATGAGGGTACACTAACATAACAAAAAATCATCACAAAATTCGTGTAGCAAAAACAGGGTTGACCAGTGTAATTAGTTAACTTGAATTTAATATCAGTAAGCCTAACTAAAAAAATATAGATATTAAAAAATAATTAAATACATTTACTCAAGTACCTAGATCTCGCAAACTCGAACTACACATCATTTAAGTAATATAATAAATTGATAGGTCAGTTTTCATTTTTCTTTATAATAAAAGCATGTTATTAAAAATGTTTTTTTTTTATACATTTGTTTACTTTTTAGTTCGAGAATTAGGTTCATAATGACACGCATGCGTAGACTGCGCGCTTGCTCTGTCTCTCTCTCACACAAAGAATTTGTGAGAAATTTTATAATCATGGCGATCCTAATCAGAATAATGAAATAATCTTATCTAATTATTATAGTCTGTATAGTGACGCAGTAAGAATACAATTCACCCCTCCCTATCTTGCCTATGGATGTCGTAAAAGACAATTAAGGGATATTATACGCATATGACATCTATGCAAGAGAAGGAAAACTCGAAATAAAACCCTATACCAACCTGTCTAACCAGCATGGTATAGTAAGGTTAAGTTCCCTCCTATTGCGGAGGAAGCTCGAGCCCAACAGTGGGACGTATATGAAGTGAAATGATGATGATGTATTATTATATCATCATCGGCTCCATATCTACAATATTGAAATAAGTTCTAAGGTGGGTCAAAATCGAGTTCACAAGCCGTTGCTTACAAATAAACTAACAAACATACAGATGAAACTAATAAAAGCGTGTTAGCAAAAATATAACTGTTACGGATGACTTGAGTATTGTCTAGTCATTGGCTTCGCAAATATCGTATCGTTAACATTAAAAAGGAAATCCTTGCCCTGTGGTGATACAGAGAGATTAGAATTCGCTACTCCTTTTCTTGTCTATGAGTGTCGTAAAAGACGATTAAGGGATATAATATTCAGATAACATCTATGCAAACATTTCCGTGTGGTGACGGAGTAAGAATACAATTCATCACCCCGTCTTACTTCCACCCATCTTACCCGTGGGTGATCGTACGAGACGACTAAGGGATATAAAACGCATATAACATCTATGCGAGAGAAGGAAAACTCGAAATAAAACCCTATACCAACACGTTTGACCAGCGTGGTATAGTAGATCAATTAACTTTCCATTGTGGAGAAGGCCCGAGCCCAACAGTGGGATGTATATGGCCTGAGATGATGATGATCTATGCAAGAGAAGAAAGAAAGAAAACGTAAGCTCAAACCTTATATCAATTCGTCTTACCATTGTAGTATAATCAATTTCCCTCTTGCTGAGTGTGAGATATATGTGTAATGTGAGCTGAGATGGTAATAATGAACTTTGTTCTTATTAGACATTTAAACAGCAAGGTACTCCAAAAAACATTATAAATCAAGCTTTAAAACAGCTTACTGTCCTTAAGAATGAGTATTTACATAAAAGTAACTGCCACAAGATTAACAATCATATATGTTGATTAAAATTCATTCGGTTTTAGTGTCGCCTCAAATTATAGGACGAGAGCTCTCCTTTATAAATTTAATAGTTTCTATAATGTCTGTTCAATAATGTGGTGTGAAAATCAAGAATAAATTACCTAGTGGCTTATCAGGCTATAACTATCGCCACTATACTCGTGATTAGGAGCAAGTACGGTTAAATATTAATAAATGTGTTCACACTATCTATGATAGATCTCGCATTATAATTACTGTTCGTGTGTTGTTTATAAATCACATCGACCGTTTCATGGTTACCATTAACAACTTACCATTTGCTACAATAAGTTTTACAATTATGAGACGAATAGCGTTAGGGTCATCTGATATTAAATCCGCTAAATTCTTGCGGCACGATGTTACAAACCAATCGAAGACGCCATTTTGGTTCAATAGATTCGTAGAATTTTGCAAAAGGACAGACTTACATGGGTATAAGTATATTGTGTTGGAAGAATTTAATGCTCTGGAAAGGTTTGTTTTGTTATTAATTAATAATAATGGTTAAATAAATAACAGTTATTACTGTATATCGAAATTTTTTTATGGATTTCTGATAATGTTTGTTTGTAAGATTTTGTCAAAAAAACGATTTTGTTTAAATACATGAGTATAAAACAAACTATTACTGTTGCTGCGTTATTATCGCCTTTGTTCAGTGCAGAACAACTGACAATAGCCTTAGAAGAATTAAAGAGTTGGAAAATAATGATTTCACTTCCCGCCTATGCAATACGGGAGACAAGAAGCAAATTGCCCAGTCAGCCAATAAGTAAAGAGGTATACAGCTTCAATAATAGCTGTAGTACAACACTATGGATACGGCGATCTTGATGGGCCATATAAAGTGATTGCAGTAGGTGTGGTAAGAACACCTGAATACGAAAACCGTGTAGAAACCGTGTAGAAAATTAGTTCAGTTGTGACTAGCAAACTTGTTTTTTCTTACAAATGGTGGCAAACGAGCAAACAGTACTCCTGATGATAAGTGTTGCTGCCGTTCATGGACCTTTGCAAGGCCGCTGCCTACCGCGAAGAAAGTGAAGGGAGTGTGAATGCGTGCAATAAGGTTTGGTGATACTAAAAGTACCACTAAAACCCACCACACGCAAACACCCTCAGAAAATTGAGCTGCTGCTTCTCTCGCTGACCGAACGAAGCGCAGTAATAAATTGCTACTACTCGGACGTCGATATTCTGCAAGAGTGCGGTACTACCCCGGATGGACCGACCCGCGGCTGTAGACGGACAACTGTTAACTGTGTGGTCCTACTACTATAAAATAAGTTCGCGCCTGTCTAATATAAGTTCGCGCGCGTTTCGCCAGAGATCGTACTCTCAGAGAATGTAATGTACTGTTCATACTGAATCATATAGGAAGTTCAGCTGTGTGTTCCGGACGAATACATAGGTCGTCGCCGGCAGCCGCCGCTGCTGACGGTGCCCCGCGCGCGCACCAAACTCCTGCAGTGCGCACCGCTCGTGCGAGCGCTGCGTGTGCTCTCACACCGAATAGATCTGTTCTCGTGTTCACTGAACGTATTCACAAAGGCCGCTTACTTCCTCTGTAGTGTAGAGTAACTTGTTTTATTTTTATCTTTTACTAGCAACCCGCCCTCACTTCGCTTCGGTTTTAGTCGTTTTACCAGCGTAGTTCCCGTTCCCGTGGGAATACCGGGATAAAATATAGCCTAGTTTACGCCCTGATATTATAGCTTTCCATTGGTGAAAGAATTTTTGAAATCGGTCCAGCCGTTTTGAAGATTACCCGGAACAAACAGACAGTCAGACAGACAGATAGACGTCTGACTTAGGGCCCTTCTGTGGCGACCACAGAGGGTCATGGCGGTCAGGGCCATCCGCGGATACTGCAGGGTGGCGACGGAGGCAGCGTGCCTAATGGCCGGGACTCCCCCGTGGGACCTTGAGGCGGAGATGCTCGTCGGACTATATCGGCGGGCTACACTATATATATAAGGGATCTCACCGCCTGGCGCGTCGACGCCCGCCGAGACGTCATTGCCCGTTGGGCAGTCCGGCTGGAGAGGCCTCGGTTCGGGGTGCGAACCGTGGAGGCCTTCCGGCCGGTGCTGATGCAGTGGTTGGAAAGGCGGCACGGGGTGCTCTCCTTCTGACTGGTGCAGGTTTTGACGGGGCATGGGTGTTTCGCCAAATACCTGCACAAGGTCGTTAAGAGGGAGAGAACACCGTCCTGCCACCACTGCGATTGCGACGAGGACACGGCGCGCCATACGCTCGAGGTCTGCGCGGCTTGGGCAGTGCAGCGCTGTGAACTCGTCGCAATCATCGGTACGGACCTGACGCTGCCGGCTATCGCTAGGGCGATGGTCGACAGCGTCAGGAATTGGGACGCTATCACAGCCTTCTGCGAGACAGTGATCTCGCGGAAGGAGGCGGCGGATCGCCTGCGCGAGGAGCGCAGCCTCGATGAGGAGATCCGCCGCCGGCGACTGGGGCGGCGTAGGCGCAACTATCTGCGCCTCATGCCGCCCTAGCCGAGGCCGCGGGTGACGTGACCGGGGATTAGTCCGTCACCCGCCGAGAGGCCGACCGTGTGAGGAAAGACCGACGTCCTCCCCGGGGGGGGGGACATCGGTCGATGGGAGGATACCCCAATTAGGGGTATTCCGTCGGGCCGACCACTGACGACAAGTTAACGCTGCTCCAGTGGTCGGCCCAACGACGAAGGGGACGACGTGGTTTTTGGGTGGGTCGCGGGAGTTGCGTGCTTAAGCCCCTCTGTCGCCCCGGACGGAGTGGTGCGGAGGCGCGCCGACCGCGACCCACCCACAAAAAAAAAAAAGACAGACAGATAGACAGACTCACAGACAAAAATTTTTTAATTGCTATTTTAGGCATAGGTGTCGTGCAAATAACCGTGTGAGCATGAAAAAAGCCTATTATTTTGACATTACAAACAGACACTCCAATTTTATTTATTGGTAGTAAATAAATAAATAAATATAATTGTATTGTTCATACTCGTGATCAGATGTACCACATTGACATAATGGTGATAAATAATTTACTTTTAAAGTTGCCATTGCCCGTGAGAAATTGGGCTTCACAATGGTCAACCTCCAGCTATAATTTCTCAACTCCTTTGCTGGTATATGGGCAAATTAGATAGTGGAGCATTTAGGTGACGACTCCTATACTTCTTGCCATCCGATTAAAAGGTTGTAAACAGATTACAGGACAAACAATCCAGCGATTTTATTACGCTCGTGCAGGAGAAGGAAATCTGTGTTCATAGTTTCTCTTTTGGTGTAACATATTAACGTTTGTCTTTCAACCTCCAAATCCACCGGCAGTACATTCGCGAGTACTGGAAAAGTCTAGATACTAACCGCTCTTTTTTACATAAGAATATTAAAGTACTCATTAGCTTTATGATAACTTAAAGGTGAACCGCCCCTTTAATAGTCCAAACAGATGCAGCGCAACAAATACACTTCAAATACGTGGCCGTAAATGTAGTTTTAAGTGTATTATTAAAATGAAGACCTCCGGTTGTTGACCAGATATTGATATTTTAGTGTAGCCATCTAATCTTTTAATATATTCGATAAATAAAAAAAACGTTAGGCCGAGATAGAAGACTGATTCCTTCTTATTGATTGTCGTATTTTGGAATTTTATGCGCGGCATCGATTGTAAATCTTCTTTTAACTAAAGATGATCCATTTTTTGCGCAGCAACAGTAAGGTGTTATAAAATTTGGTGTGACGTGACCGGGGATTAGTCCGTCACCCGCCGAGAGGACGACCGCGTGAGGAAAGACCGACGTCCTCCCCGAGGGGGGGACGTCGGCCGATGGGAGGGTACCCCAATAGGGGGTATTCCGTCGGGCCGACCACTGATGTCAAGAAACCCTGCTCCGGTGGTCGGCCCAACGACGAAGGCGATGTGGTTTTCGGGTGGGTTGTGGGAGTTGCGTGCTTAAGCCCCTCTGTCGCCCCGGATGGAGTGGTGCGGAGGCGCGCCGACCGCAGCCCACCCACAAAAAAAAAAAAAAATCGTCTGCAACTACCCTGCTAATTTCAGTCATTCTACCCGAGTAAATCGTACGTTTGTAATTCGAACAAGAAGATTGACTGACCTGGGATTAGGCTCATGTTAAATAATGAAGTTATAGAGACTGCTTCTGAGGAATTTACTCATCATCATCATCATCGTTTTAGTTCATATACGTCCCACTGTTGGGCTCGAGCCTCCTCCACAATAGGAGAGAAATTGACCTTACCATGCTGGTCAGTTGAGTTATCCTCGTCTTGCATAGATATTATATGCGTATTATATCCCTTTGTCGTCATTTACGATATCCACGTGCAAGATAGGGAGTGGTGAATTGTGTTGTATTACTCCGTCACCACACGGATAAGGAGAGGAATTTACTAATGTTATCAAACTGTTCTAGTTTAATAAATAAGCCTAAAATAAATATTGATATTTTACTAAGAGAATAATTTGTCAATAGAACCGGCTGGGCAGTGGCTGTATTGCTAAGCATGGCTGTGGCTGCCTACTTCGTAGTGACTGTTTACAGCTGGTATGCAAGAAATCCTATAGTAACTGTAAGTAATAAAGTGTTAAATTGCTTAAAAATAAAATAAATTAATATATATATTTTAAAGAATTGCTTAAAATATTCATTCATTCATCTCAGTATATATACGTCCCACTGTTGGACATAAGCTGCCACCACAAAAGGAGCAAAATTGACCCACAATATCACGCTGGCCAGACGGTATTGGTATATGGTTTTATTTCGAGTTTTCCTACTCTTGCATATATCTTATAAGCGTATTATATCCCTTAGTAATTTTTTACGACAGACGGTATTGGTATACTGTTTTGTTTTGAGGTTATCTTTTCTTGCATATGTGTTATACTAGCAATCCGCCCTCGCTTCACACGGTTTCAGTCGCCTCACCCGTGTAATTCCCGTTCTCGTGGGAATGCCGGCATAAAATATGAAACAATTTTTGAAATCGGTTTGGTGGTTCAAGCGTGAAAGCGCAACTAACAAACAAGAAAACTTACCTTCGCATTTATAATATTAATTAATAAGGATGTGTATCATATTTCTTAGTTATCTTTTACGACGCATACAAAGGGGGTGAATTTTATTCTTATTCCGTCACCACTCCGAAAATATACTTAAAATAAATATTACCGTTATTACGAAACCCCTATTTTCGAAGTTATATGTATTTTCTATTTTAGGTGATAGAAAGTACTCAAGGAGCTATTTGGGATGTGCCGTTTCCAGCTATCACTATTTGTGATCTGAATATTGTTTCTAAAAAGGCAGCCAGAGAATTGTCTAATAACTTGTAAGTTCATTCTTATATTGTCATTTTGAATGCGGTTCTGCAATTATCTTTAATAGGCAGGTTACACACATACATTTAAATACGCATAAATGCATCTATATACATATTTAAATACAATATAATGCGCTATTTTGAAGATTATTTTAATGACTCAATATTTAAGAGCTTAAGTTCATCAAAGGGCCATATCGTTGCTAGGTTACACTTATACTGCGCGGTCGGCCTTCAGGCTGGCCGTCCGTACCGCCAAGGACGTCAGTCGGCAGGAGATGCTGGGCAGTCTCGACCGTGACCCCTGGGGTCGCCCCTATGACGTGGCGCTGAGTAAGCTCTGCGCACGAACACCGAGACTCTTCAGCCCGGCCTCCTCACCCGGGTCATCGAGGACCTGTTCCCACGACGGGCGGAACACATGCTCCCGGCCACGCCAGACACTGACCGGGAGACTGACGATGACAGTGTTCCGCCCATCACGGAACCCGAGATGGGGGAGGCGGAGGCGCACATGCGCGGATAATCCACCGCCTCCGGGCCCGACGGTATTCTGAACCGTGTGCTGGCCCTGGTCCTCGACCATCTGGGTCCCCGCCTCAGGGGGCTGTTCGACGCGTGTTTAGCGTCCGGGCGGTTTCCTGGGTACTGGAAGGAGGAGAGGCTGGTGCTCCTGCCGAAGCCGGGACGGTCTCCCGAGTCGAACTTGGCCTACAGGCCCATCGTGCTGCTCGATGACATGGGCAAGCTACTGGAGAGGGTGGTAGCTGCCCACATCGAGCGGCACCTCGTCAGCACGGGGCTGGATCTGTCGGACGCCCAGTTTGGGTTTAGGAGGGGTCGTTCGACGATCGAGGCTCTGTTGCGCCTGAGGGACGTGGCGACTGAGGCCGTCACCGGCGGGGGAGTGCTGTTGGTGGTGTCCCTAAACATCGCCAACGCATTCAATAGTCTGCCATTCAGCTGCATCAGAGGCGCTCCGGTATCACGGGGCGGCTAGTGGCAGACTATTTGGAGGGGCGCAGCGTCCTCTACGTCAACAGGGCAGGGGACGTTGTGCGAACGCCCATGACGTGCACAGGGGTCGGTCCTCGGATCCACCCTGTGGAACATAGGCTAGGCGTGATTTGTTACGCCGAAAACACGCTCGTCACAGCCCGCGGTGGGACGCCAGAAGAGGCGACAAGCCTGGCGACTCTAGACACCGAAGAGATCGTCAGGCGGATCGAGGTACTGGGCTTGAGGGTGGCCCTGGACAAGACGGAGGCCCTCTTGTTCCATGGGCGCCGCCTGGGCCCTCCCATCGGCGTCTCGATCACCGTCCACTCGGTTGAGATTAGCATCCGGGCCCATATGAAGTACTTGGGCCTGGTGCTCGACGGACATTGGTGGTTTCGGGAGCATTTCCGCAGGCTCGTTCCGCGGCTCGTCTGCGCGGCGTCCGCCCTATCATGGCTTATGCCGAATGTGGGCGGACCGAGCGCTGCATGTCGACAGCTGTACGCGGGGGTCATCCGGTCTATAGCCCTGTACGGTGTACCGGTGTGGGCGGGGTCCCTGACCGTCCGACTCAGGGCTACCCTGTGGCGACCATAGAGAGCTATGGCGAACAGGGCCATCCGCGGGTACAGCACGGTGGCGACGGAGGCGGCGTGCCTATTGGCCGGGACTCCCTCGTGGGACCTGGAGGCGGAAATGCTCGCCGATTTGTATCGGCGGGTGTCGGGGGTGCGAGCGGAGGGCGGTATGGTCTCCTTGAGGAAGCTCACCGCCTGGCGCGTCGACGCCCGCCGAGACGTCATTGCCCGTTGGGTAGTCCGGCTGGAGAGGCCTCGGTGCTGATGCAGTGGTTGGAACGGTGCCACGGGGTGCTTTCCTTCCGACTGGTGCAGGTCTTGACGGGGCATGGGTGCTTCGGCAAGTACCTGCACACGGTCGCTAGGAAGGAAAGTACATCGTCCTGCCACCACTGCGATTGCGACGAAGACACGGCGCAGCATACGCTAGAGGTCTGTGCGGCTTGGGCAGAGCAGCGTCGTGAACTCGGCGCAATCATCGTTGTCGACCTGACGCTGCCGACCATCGCTAGGAAGATGCTCGGCAGCGTCAGGAACTGGGACGCGGTCGCAGCCTTCTGCGAGGCAGTGATCTCGCAGAAGGAGGCGACGGGTCGCGCGCGCGAGGAGCGCAGCCTCGACGAAGCGACCCGCTGCCGGCGACTGGGGCGGCGCAGGCGCGACTACCTGCGCGTCATGCCGCCCTAGCCGAGGCCGCGGGTGACGTGACCGGGGAATTAGTCCGTCACCCGCCGAGAGGCCGACCGCGTGAGGTAAGACGTGAGGTACGTACGTCACACGTTACATAGAAACGTACCATAACACTTTAACAACGTGTGTGTATTTCTGTATAATGATAATTGTATACTATAGTATCGTATCGTATGACATTATTATCAAACTGCAACGAAGGCATTTTGGTAGAGTGTATGTGTCGATTAACTGCTTCTTCAGTAATGTTGTTTAAATCTGTGTCCTGAAAATCTTATTTCATACTTTTTTGCCTCGTTTTTTGTCGTAGTTGGGTTTAAGTTTCTATTTTCTTTTATTTAAAATGTTTTGGTGCCGTTATAATGTCAATTTATTTGCAAAGTATATTTTAAATAACAAACTAAACCGAGCATTAAATTGTCTGTCTCAGAAATTCAGAGGATCTGCAAATATTTCTTAATCTATCTAAATCTGTAAGCGATCGCTTATCATGAGGATTTTAAATAATTTGTTATGATCCAAGGTACTTATAAACAACCCCTTTCTATGCTTTTGATTCTACTGAGAGTGATATAGACCTGTCCTTTAGCAACAATGCTTTGTTTAGGGTAAAACCTTGTAGTTTACAGACCCTCAGAAAAGGATCATCAGAAGCATATCTGTTTCCATCTTTACCGTGTAGTGGTACTCTCAATTTATGTTATTAATGTATCGGTCTCGTGATATATATAACTTTTTGCAAGTCGCAATTAAATGATTTATATTACAAATGTACTATTGAATCACTTTCTAATGATAACAAACTCGGTATGCTTGTGTTAATTCATTTATTAAGCTCAGTTTTTTGTCATTATCATAGTTAACACAGTATTTTATGTTCGCTAGGGGGCGCCACATTAGATTCAGTGACACATCATATCTCACATCCACTTAATTATTATTATTCTTTTTTATGTAGATATGTATGTACATGTATTTATGTATATATTTATATAGTAGGTATATATGTATTGTATGTTAGTAATTAATTAATTATATATCTGGGGGCACACCAGTGGCCCCGCCAAGTCGATACTTGTTTAACTCTCTATATTGCACCTGCCTTGCATTATATCTGCTCCACCCTAGGTCGACTGGTAGAGAATGCCTAAGGCATTAAGTCCACCTTGTACCTTTGTTTGTGCAAAAGTTATAAATAAATATAGCCTATAACCAGCGGACGATCAAGACGCTTCTAACGATACCCCATACATACATAGCAGTCAAATTCATAACTCCCCTTCGGCTGTACTCGGTTAACAAAAGAAAATATGTTTCTGTGTCTGTTATAGACTTTGTAATGACTCAACTGATGTGTCGCCGACAAATTTCTTTTGATAGGAAATAATGCGAAGTTGATTTTTACCCAGTCAAACATGATGACGATGACGACCTCGAATGTGCGCTGTGGTGGATTTTAAAGAATTATATGTATTTATATTTAATTGTGTTAAATTTATTCAGAATTAAAAGACTGTAAGAAAATTTTTAATTTGTAAAAAATTTGTAAGAAAAACTGTATTTTTTGGGTCTGTTAATCCATACTAATATTATAAATGCGAAAGTAAGGATGTTTGTTTGTTTGTTTGTTTGTAACGCTTTCACGCTTAAACCACCGAACCGATTTCAAAAATTCTTTCACCAAAGGAAAGCTATAATATCAGGGAGTAACATAGGCTATATTTTATCCCGGTATTCCCACAGGAACGGGAACTACGCCGCGGGTAAAGCGACTGAAACCGAAGCGAAGCGAGGTCGGGTTGCTAGTACTTAATAAATCTTCTATAATGGTGTAAACGAATAGTTTACGGGTATACTGAGATGAAGAGAAGTTATTCTCTTATATATCTCTTGTACACTCTTATTTTTCTCTTCTCTTTACTTCTCTTATATTTGTGGCGTAATATGAGAGAGCTCTACGTCCAGTAGTGGACGGCGACAGGCTGAAATGATGATGAATGATAGAAGACTTATCTATTACTTTGTAGGTCAACTGCAGGCAAATTCCTAAATATTGTTTTTATTTCTAATCCTTTAGACGTAATGATGTTTATAGTTAATGTTATTCTAGGACTTTACCAGTAAATGTAACAGCGGATGCTGTCTTTGAAACTCTACGATTAGTTCCCCTATTGTACTCGGTTTATCGGCCAAACGAGGAAGAATATGCACAACTTCAACAATTACAGTCGATACTAGACTCTAACAACTTGGGTATAGAAAATTTGTTTAAATTGGTAAGTGTATCGCAATCATTTTATTATATAACTAGCAACCCGCCCTCGCTTCGGTTCGGTTTGAGTCGCTTTACCCGCGCAGTTCCCGTTTAAGTGGGAATACCGGGATAAAATATAACCTATGTTACTCCCTCATATTATAGCTGTCTATTGGTGAAAGAATTTTTGAAATCGACTCGGTGGATTAAGCGTGAAAGAGTAACAAACAAACATACTTTCACATTTATAATATTAGGAAGGTTTTTAATCTGTCTCTGCCAGAATTAAGCGCCACCACCGAGGATTATTGTTTGGGCGATTCATATTAGAACACTGCTTGTAGCATTGTAATTTTAGTCTACTGGTTATGGATTTTTTTGAAAAAATTAATACTTTTCTTTTCTTTCAGTTGTCGCCGGCTCTATCATGCAATAATATTCTGCAAAAGTGTATGTGGAAGAATAGAATTTACCGTTGTGATTTAATATTCAGACAAATCTTTACAATGCTCAGTTTATGTTGTACCTTCAATTACTACGCAGTTAATGAAGAAGGGTAAGTACAGTATCATGCCACCAAAGAGTAATTTCACATTAAAAAAAGTGCATTTTTGAAAAAAGTTAAAAAGACTTAAAAATTTATCATATTTGTAAAATATGTTTGATGAAAGAATGTAAAGAAATCTTTAACTGCACATAAAATAGGGAAAACGCTGGCTTTTTATATAAAACTGGCAACCCGCCCTCGCTTCGCTTCGGTTTCAGCCGCCTTGCCCTTGTAGTTCCCGTTCCCGTGGTAATACCGGGATAAAATATAGCCTATGATATATCAGGGAATAACATAGGTTATATCTTATTCCGATATGCCCACGGGAACGGGAACTACGCGGGCAAGACGACTGAAACCGAAGCGAAGCGAGGGTGGGTTGCTAGTATAAAATACACCAAAATTACAAATAACCTAAGCTAATTCAGGACTTTCATGAATATATTCGAAAACTGTAAACTTAAAAGCATATAAATCTGAAAATCGATGTACGCTAACAGGCAAATAATTTCTCTTTGATCCCACTGCAAGACTAAAAGTCGTCTGCTAAATTTATTCATTTTATACAATCCTTAAATTAACTACCGCTTCAACATTTATTAAGATTAATTCACGAGGAAGTGTCATCATATCCAAATAAATTTGTTTCGTGACGAAGCGAAAATACATGGCAATATCAATTATTTTATATATTTTCTTCTTCTTCTTATTTGATGGCAATGAGCTACAATAATATGAGCTATTGGTGCCAGTGTCGAGTTAATATATTGATTATTATTCACGTCTTTAATCTTAGTCTTTCAGTCAGTCGTTAGCACGACTTGTTGCTGAAATCCAAGTCATGCCTTCTCTGGAAATTTTGGACGAATGACAAAATGCACGTAATTCATTATTATATCACATTCACTACATTTCAGATTTTTATCTGCATTATATTACATAAAATATCAGCAAAATTATTCAATATAACACTTTAAAACAATAAAATAATGAAAAGAATATAAAAGCGCTACATGACATTTTGAAATTCGCGTCAAAAGTCCTTTATATATTTTCGTTATACGATGTGAATGTGTTTGACAGAGAATGATTAATATATTTTTTTTATGATAATGGTCTAACACGATCTAGTATTATAAATGCGAAAATAGGTTTTCTATCAAAATCAAATGATTTATAATGCATAAACCCTTAGAAGGTAATTACATATTATAAATTTCAACAAAATTAAATCAAATTATCCAATAAACTAACACATTCGGTGTTAGTTTATTGGATAATTTGTTTTAATTTTGTTGAAATTGAACGGAACGCGACCGCTACTAAGATGAACCGGCAAGAAACTCAGCGGGCTTGTCTATTATTTTTATTTTTTTTCCTTAATGTCTATGTATGTTTTTATACCCGTATTTTATAGATCGGCATAATCATTTACTATCTCGGCAGAGGAGTACTCACTCAATAAATGTTTTTCTCGGGTAAATAAAAAGAGTTAATATGTAATGGTAGAGTGTGTTATTTTAGAACTCAAATAGTCGCTGAACGCTGTGTGTTAATAATGGGGCATTTCACGTCAAGCGGACAACCAAAAGAAAGTGAGGTCGTGAATTTTGTTTATACTCTGGTCAGTTATACTTCTAGTAGGCCTGGATGTGTACACCATTTTTTTTGCGTATGTTGCTTTATTGCTGAGTTATGAGCTTTTGAAAAATGACCAAGAATGAAGTCATAAATTTTTGGATGCTTATTATCTGTATCAATTGATTTGTAAAAAAAACCTAAAAATACTGTTTCTTATAGTTAAAAAGTTGAAGTTTTTGATTTTTTTGTTGAATTCTAATTATGATTTTTTTTTACGTATAGTAAACCGGCAGTGAATATTTCAAATCGATATTTCAGTAACTTTTTATTTTTAATATTTTCCCTTAAATTAAAGCTTTAAATGTATTAATTCCTCCCAAAAAAAAAAAAATAAATGGGATCTCCAATAGTTTAGGAGCTAGTGCATATAGAGTACATACTCATAGGTATAAGTGCTTTCTAAGCAATCGGGTGTATGCGCTAACAAGCTAAAATACTACGCATTTAATATTTTATTCCTTCATTCTCTTCACTAGTCATAAAAACACGAAAAATTAGTAATATATCTAGAATAAGTTCAATTGTGTGAACGTTTTTAATATAAACGAGATTTTAAGAATTAAGTAGAATTACACTTCCATTCATTTTACCGCTCATGGAAAAGGGCCATAGTCTTGGAGGAAACCTTAAACGTTTGGCAGCCCGTGCAAGTTTACAGTCTACAAATAATACTATCACTATACCTATAAGATTATATGAATGGGCCAAGTTATCATTGACTCAGACTTTCTTTTAGTACTGCTCGAAGGCAAATATTCAACAAGAGCGATATTTTCTACTAGTCCGTTTTGCTTCCGCTGTCACCGTTCGAAGAACTAAACAACTGCATGCTTTTCTTCTATCCAATTCTATCCAATGAGGGCTTAGGTGTGGGAATCATTACTAGTGCAAATAGTATTATTGTAAAAATTACAAAATAAATATCAATCTCAATTAATAAAATCACTCTAAGCCTTAGGCTATTGGTGAACACTCTTTAATATTTTTGTGAAGAATTAAAGAAATTGTTTTTTTTTTATATATTTTTGCGTATTAGAATAAAGGAATAAAATATTAATAGCGTAGTATTTTAACATATTAGCACATAAATCTGATTGCTTAGAAAGTGCTCATAGCTATGTGTATGTACTTTATATGCACTAGCTCCTAAACTATTGGAGATCCCATTTTTTTTTTTTGCGAGGAATTAATACATTAATACATTTAAATTAAAGCTTTAATTTAAGGGAAAAATATTAAAAATAAAAAGTTACTGAAATATCGATTTGAAATTTTCACTTCCGGTTTACTATACGTAAAAAAAAATCAAATATAGAATTCAACAAAAAAATTAAAAACTTCAAATTAAAAACGTCAGCTTTCAAATGTCAAATGACCGATAAAAACCAATAAAAGGAATTTTAAGCTTACCAAATAAAAAATCTACTGCTTTATTACTTAAGTACATCTTCATCTTTTGTTCGATTTAACGGGGTAGACAGATAAAGAAGTAGCTAAAACGTATTTTCATCATCATCATCATCATTGCAGCCCACATACGTCCCACTGTCGGTCTCGGGCCTCCTCCACAATGGGAGGGAATTTGACCTACTATACCATGTTTGTTTCATTTCGAGTTTTCCTTCTCTTGCACAGATGTTATGTGCATATTATATCCCATAGTCGTCTTATACGACATCCACGGGCAAGATAGGGAGTGGTGAATTGTATTCTTACTTCGTCATCACACGGAATACCAAATACCAAACGCATTTTATTTTTAATTAATTATATTATGCGGTACACTTAAAAATATACCCTATACCTATCCATGTGTTATTTAAAATCATTTCCGGTTACTTATAACTGTACGGCATTTCCGGTTGCTTATTCGGTAAGGCAGGTATATTTATAAGTGCCGACCTGATGCTGCGGACTATCGCCAGGGCGATGGTCGGCAGCATCGGGCAGGGGCGGCGTAGGCGCGAATACCTGCGCCTCATGCCGCCTTAGCCGAGGCCGCG
The DNA here is from genome assembly GCA_032191425.1 of Lymantria dispar. Lineage (NCBI taxonomy): Eukaryota > Metazoa > Arthropoda > Insecta > Lepidoptera > Erebidae > Lymantria > Lymantria dispar. The sequence goes on from CM063440.1 coordinate 20,013,867, forward strand.
GGTGACGTGACCGGGGAATTAGTCCGTCACCCGCTGAGAGGCCGACCGCGTGAGGAAAGACCGACGTCCTCCCCGAGGGGGGGACGTCGGTCGATGGGAGTGTACCCCAAATAGGGGGTATTCCGTCGGACCGACCACTGACGTCAAGTCACCCTACTCCGGTGGTGGGCCCAACGACGAAGGCGACGTGCATCGTGGATGGGTCGCGGATGTGCGTGCTTACGCCCCTCTGTTGCCACGGACGGAGTGGTGCGAGGAGCGTGCCGACCGCAACCCACCCAAAAAAAAAAGGCATGTTTATAAGTAATAATTCTTATTACTTCACTAATTGTATACTATTATCATCATAAATAAAACAATTTTTACCCATATGGTGTATGTATTTGATTTTTGATTGTCCGATGTTTCGAATAATTTTTAGCGTTCATGGTCAGGGGCGGACTAAGATGATATCTTATGTCTAAAACGTCTCCGTTATTACAGAGATTTATATGAACGCTAAGTTTTCGAAACTTCGGGCAATCAAAAATCAAATACAAACGTGATGAAATCTGTAAAACTTGATTGATTTATAATACACACGTAAACATCAGAAAGAAATATCATCGTTCGATATTGATGAGTAGATAAATGATAAGCAAATTACGATGTATCTATTTACAATTATTTATGAAAAGTTATTATAAATTCACTGATATGTATGTTCTTACGTATGTCAAAGATTAATAAAATAATATTGGACCACTAAAAACGCAACATAACTGTTATAGATTTTTTGCCTGTAACTAGAATATATTTTCTTTATGACACGGTGATTTAGAAGAGATACACGAAAATCAGTATGCTTATGTGGTAGGAACCACATTGTCGACAGTTGTATGTCTACAGCCGCGAGCCGGTCTGCTTGGGATAGTACCACACTCTTGCAGAAAATCCACGTTTGAGTGGTAGAAATTTGTTAATGCACTTAGTTCAGTGAGCGAGAGAGCCGGCAGCCCAATTTTCTGAGGCTGTTCGTGTGTGGTAGGTTTTGATGATGCCTTTAGTATCATTAAACCTTATTGCATGCAGTTACACTCTCTTCACTTTCTTCATGGTAGGCAGCTGCCTAGCAAAGCTCTAAGAGTTGCATAGCCGTATCACTTGCCATTAGGTGTGCCGTTTGCTCATTTGAAAGCAATAGAATAAAAAATTCATTATTTAACTTATTTTGGCATACGTTATTCTATACTTCTTTAAGATACCGATTGTTGATAAGAGATGCGGAAGTAGTTTAATACTCTTACAAAGACGTTGGGCCGACCACGGGTACCGAATTCCTTGTCCTCCGTGGTGGGCCCGGTAGGTTCGATGTCTCACAACTATTCACCAGCGTCACCTAAAGTTTAGGTAACGCATACTTTTTTTGTTTCGACAGGTAGACACAGGTTTGTTGTTAGTCATGGGCGGCATAATCTCCCTATCACCAATTGGGTTGACCATCGAAATCGATTTTTTAATATCTGTGTAGGTAAGATTGATGCATAATATCACGAATGAATGACGTAGGTTTAAGTATTAGATATTAAGATATGGCGCTTAGGTAAGATATGATGCATTCAACATGTAATATTGTTATCCAAATTGCCTTAGGTATCATATAAAATCAAGATATCAATGGTAAAAACTGTCATAAAAAATTTTCATTTCCTGATAAAAGTAACTTATTTATTGTTTAATAGAGTAAAAATTACTCGATTAAAGTCTTGCTATTCCCATTTTTATTTAAATAAAAGGGGTATGCCCATTCATGGTTTCACTAGGAGCACTGCCGTGCAGCAAACAATTAATATCAAAAATTAAGTTTTTAATTATCAAATAGTTATACAACCAATAATTCATCGATTTAAAAGTATATATTTTCTGGGTCTTAGAGTTTGGTAATATTTAGTTATAAACATGTTTTGTAAACTATTCTTTGCCAAAACAATATTTTTTGGATGCCAGACATATTGCTATTGGAGACACCATTCTGTGACTTCAATAGCAATATGATCTTGGATTTTAAAATAATAATTAAAGGTTTAAAACGATAACTGAAAAAAAAATTCAATGACAGTAGAACATTTACATAACACATTTTTTTTTCATTAGCATAAACAGTAAATAATTCTTAACGATTATCAATTTACAATGATATGATATCATACCGGCAATATGACAAGTAAATATCCAAATGATTTATTTTTCACCACTGACACTTCCGCTTACAAAATCGAACTAATAATTATTTATTAAGTGGGAGATGCTAGTCATATTGGTAGCAAAACTTATCACACGTAGTTATTAATCAAAGGATTACAACTATAATATATAGGTATCTATTAATACCGAAATATACAAAAATATTGTAAAAAGGATCTTTAGCAGCCGGTTGATCTTAATGTTAATTATAAAACCCATCACGCTTCAAACATGCATTGTAACATAAAGGAACATTGTCTTAACATTTCAATTGAAGTGAAACTTCTTTAGAATCGTTGTGATTTCAAACTCGATGAAACAAAAAAGCGAGTCCTTCGGGACACAAACACGTATAATGTTTATATTGTCCATATGTATGCTCCTGTTTAGTGGGATAGTATATCTATGAATATTTTACTCTAGTTCCGAGCGTTCCGAGCGTTCTGCGTGTTTAATACGAGTGTTTGCGCCTGCGTATTAGAAAGCTATAATATAAAGCAAGCGTGTTGATTGTTGATGCATTTTTATTCGTGTGAATGTTTTCACCTCCTTGATAAATTAATTTTACATAGTTATTTTTACTATTGACAAAAAACAGGTGGGACCAAAGAAGTTTCAGTTCTGACATGCGTTAAAACGCGAAACTTGTTTTGTTTATCTACATGAAAATAACTTAATTGCATGAGATGAATAAATAATTTTGTGTTTTTATAGTAGAATGTATACCAAAAACCTAACAAAATAAGGTAAGTTTAATGAATGTCTATTTGAAAATGTGTTCCATATTTCAATGGGCATTCCCCTTCAAAGAATATGATTAATTTAACTTCATCTCAATTATGTATGTCCCAATGCTGGACTCGAGTCTCCTCCATAATTGAACTGAAATTGACCTTCTATAGCACACTGGTCAGTGGGGTGGATATACGGTTTTGCCGAGTTTTTTTCCTCTTTTATAGATGTTTTCTGCATAGAATACCTTAGTCATTTTATACATAAATTATATTCTTACTCCATCTCTACACAGAAATTTCAAAAAAAAACTTTTTTTTTATGTAGGCTCTGGTGTAGTCACACCTCTTCCGAACCTACTAGACAATTAAATTTAAAAAATAATGTCCTCTGCTGATGCCCTTACTAGAAGGAATGGAGATCACTTGAAGAGTGTCGCTACCAACTAAGTTTTGTTTTTAAATTTCATCTTATTAATCACGAAGGAGTCCGAACGTAATGTTGCAAGAATGTCATCAATTTAGGAAAAATACTTTTTATCGGTAGGGGGCACTTTTAAAAGTACTCGTTGAAATACTTACGCGGGACGTCTTGAAAAAAATATTTTGAGGAACGTGGTATTAAATAAAAGATTTAGTAAATTTTAAGAAACTTTTCTCGCCTTTCAACCCAACAATATCGAGAAGTTTAAGAGATGTAATAATAATAATAGCGATACCTACGTCTCGAAGACTTGCATAGCCAGTGGCAAAAGAGAGAACTAGCAAAAAATATTTGCCTAAAAAATGCTAAGTTGTTCCTGGTTGACGATTTGCTTACAGTTGATGATGGATTAAAAATATGCCACTGTCCTTTGCTTTCCAGTGGGTGCATGGAAACCAGCCAAATAATCACTGGGACAAAAGTAGAGATATTCGTGAGTAGCAGATGGGTGAATAAATAGATCTATGGTAATAGTCCTATATCCTAAACTTATATAACATATGAATACATAGCTTAAGTGTGGGTGTATCTACTCTCCTTCGAGAACAAATACGTAAAACTATAAAACACACACACACACGTACATAATATTTCTTTATCAACAAGTTGCTCAGACGCCAAACTTTATTTCCGTGCTTAAAATATTTAGATCTAATTAAAAAAAATGCCAAAAACGATAACAGGAATAACCAATATTTTCTGATCCTTATCATAAATATCTAAGATAAAGAAACATAATCGCTCAAATGGACAGCTATATCGTTATAATATGCGAACTGCTGACGCACGACTCTTAAGCTTCTAAAATTAATCGATCACATTGCATATATAATCTTTTTTAATTTATTGTAATTCTATTAAAAATAAATATAAATACTATAAAATAAAATTATTTGAAATTCTCAAATATGTTAAAAATTGTTGTTTAAGCGTTAATGTGTATAATGCTCAAATATGTAAAAGAACAACTTAGTCTTGCTAGCCAGCGCGTTTCGGCCATAGGAAAAAACATTATGTCAATTAGCCTTTTTCCTGGGAAGATTTAAAACAGATACGCTAGGGGACTGCCCCTAGCCCCTAACTGGTACTGACCAGTGGGGGTACATCATGGAAGTAATAAGTACTACGTACAACAGGAATGAGCTGTTGTCGCAAAATTGAAGCCAAGCGAGAGCTCAGTAACTGTACCTTTTATCCCTCTCTGGCGATGGTATGGATATTGAAATATGATTTAAGGACAATAATTATAAAAAATTATTTATGATCTGACGTCAGCAGATCATTGCTTCAGATGGATTTTAATCAAAGATGCTAATGATAAATTTACCCTTTGCTATACATTTGCTGTTTTTGCTTGCTTTTCACACTCGCGTCCTATAGGTAGGTACTTACCGACTGGTGCTTGTGGGCCACGACACGACATGCAGCTGGACTGAGATAAAATTACGGTAAACTACCTATTGTGGTATATTTAATTAATTAGGTAACAAAAAAACAGTTAAGTTTACATTTAAGTTTAATTCTAAATCAGACATTGCTAAATAAAAGTCTTGTGAAGTTTCTGCCGTAAACCCAGCTTATTCCTCATATGTTTCATTGATTCTAATTTTGCATTATGAGTTAAACGTAAATTGAGATATGAATTCGCTAACGCCTTCACCAATTGAATATCATATGGATCTTCAAATATAGATTGAGGAGGATGTAGTGGATCTAACAATGTATGTAGTTTGCTATAAAATTCTTGGACAACATACATGATAATTTTATTTTTATGTAAGTTTTTTAATTATTGATTTGATAATGTAATAAACAGTTTTCAGTGTACTATAGAATTTCAAATACAAATCTGGAAACATGCTTAAGTTTTCCCCGATCAATAAAAGCAGTAAATGCCCAAAATTGTGATATGTCGACACAGTAGTTGTGATCTATGGTCTTGTGATCCAATAACAATATCCACACGATAATTTGAACAAGAAATTTTGTCAATCATCCTATTCAAGATATATCCAGCAATATAATAAATAATGTTCAGTTTAAAATCTGAAACTGAAACTTGACAAAAGGTTTTATTTTCTTTGTTTTAGCTGCAAGATGCACAGACAGAGCTCATTCCTGGAATAGGCTTTTGAGCGGTTTCACAATTTAGCTGTTGTAGAGCACCCCTACTAAGTTAGGGCCCTGAATATCGTGTAGTGTAATAAGCCTTTTACTGAGCTTTCGCTCGGCTTCAATTTTTCAAATTCAAATCATTTATTATGTATAAACCCAGCGGGGACACTAACATATTGTAATTTTTTTACATTTTTCTTAAAATTACCGCCGGATCAGAACGCGACCGCACTGAGAAGACTCGGCAAGAAAATCAGTGGGATTGTCTATTTTTTATTAATTTTTCTAATTTCCCTTAAATAAAATTACATCTTACAACATGCTTTTTAATAGTTCCAGTGTGATGCTATTCGAAATATTATATAATACAATGGTATATACAGAGGTGGGCATTAACTCGTTAATCGTTAATTAACGAATTTTGGTTCGCGGATTAACTTTTAAGTTAACTTCAAAAAATGTTAACGCTCTTGTTAACTTCTGTTAAACTGAACTTTCGTTAACTTTAGTCCGTTACTTTAGTCAAGTTCAAGGCGCTGCTCTGTCCACGTGACACACACCACATATTATTACTTCTTGCGATAGTCTTGCGATATGTTGATTTGCACCTACAGCAAGCATTGCGAACGAATTGAACAATTGCTCCCAACTTATAATTTTGAAACTACCGCGATCGTTTGCGCCAGAAAAATCTAAGACGATTTTCGTACACACTATCGATAAAACTGCACAAACTGTCTGCGCAGTCGAATCGCTACGGTATATCATTGTCGTGTATACCGACCCTTACTCCTCCGTCACCACACAGGCACGAAAACAGTATAGTCTAAATAATACCTAAGTCTAAGTAAAAAATAGTAAGTCTTAAATGGTTAACTTTTAACGTTTCGCGAATTTAACGCTTTAACGATTATCGAAGTTAAAATTTTAATTAACGATTAACGAAGTTAATTTTTGGATTAACTGTGCCCACCTATGGGTATATAATATATGGGTATAATATTTATCCATATTTTTTTGAAAGGAATAAAAAATGCATAGGTATTTAAGTTATTTGTTCTTGAACTAGGACTAGGATAGCATGGTCACCGTAATTCTTCATTCACAAATTATATTTAAAAATTTCATGTGGGGTTATCAGATCAGGTGTCTGTATTTCATACAAATAAAAGAAAACCTATACGCCAATCACAACATTTTTGCGTTAATAAGATTTTGCACGTAGCAACAAATAATATTGGTTTAACATGTCGGTAATAAATTATTATTTATATTTACAAACATTTTAGAAGTAAATGTTTTTACTTTATTACATTACATAAATCGCCAATTTTTCTACCAACAACGAAATAATTGAAATTAATTTGACTCTGGCAACTCTAAGTCACTGTTAGAAAGGGACACAGGGTACAGTGGTTGCCTTCTCACTCACCTTCATTTTTATTTTGCGCGCGACAAGACTCTTACGTCCTTGACATAAGGTTTTATTTTCTTTGTTTTAGCTGCAAGATGCACAGACAGAGCTCATTCCTGTTGTACCTAGTACTTATTACTTCCATGGGGTACATATGTTTTGAATTCTCTATTATAAATAATAAGTTCTCTAAGTAAGAAGTATAATTAAATAGGAATAGTAACACTAATAATAATTGAGAAATGAATGTCTTTATCAGCCTTCAATAAGACTAAGTGATAAGACTAAGTAATTTCTAGGCAGTCGCATTTCGAAAAATTTAATTTCTGAATCTTATCATAGTTATCATTTAAATACTTGCTTTTTTTCGGAACAGAACTTATGATTGATTTCTTTACGTGTTTGCGTTTAGTAGGATAGCTAACAGTTAAAATATTGTCAGGATTATTGCCTAATTTTCTGCCTTGATTCCACTCTTTTAATTTTGATGTGCTTGTGAGTGCATCATAACCGTAACGTACAGTGTAATCCTCATGTTTATAAAGTAAAGCAATTATGTGAGAGCAGTTTTTTGAAGAAGATGCTGGGCACTGACACTGAGCATCTATAATTTTGCTACTGTTTTTATCTAAAGCTATACTTATTTTGTACTTCACAGTGACTCGAAAAGAAGATTATACATCTGCTCTTAAGTAATATGCTAAATCATTCTAATTATCTTCCATATTAAACAAAAAGTCACTCAAACAATATTGCCTTCCTCTTTGAAGTACTTTCGAGTTTCCACAATTCGGAAGCTGTTCATCATCGTCAGATAAAGTAGCATTCAAATCTAAAGTATCAATAGGACCGGTAGTAATATAATTATACATTATAGCATAGCAAAAAGAACGAGGAATAGCTTGGGATGGAAAATTTGTCCAATTTTAGTAGGGAAAGTGCAGGATGTTGTACTTGGTAGAGTTGGGTTGGTAATTTCATGCGTTGCTGTTTATCCGCTAGACATTTACCCCCATCAATTCCAATAATTTTTTTTTATCATTACCATTTGAAATGCATTCTTCAATTCTTAAATATACAAAAAAAAAAATAAAACAACACAGTTTATTTAAAATAATAAAATTTTCAATAATACAATCACATATACAAGAAAATTTAAGAACCAACTAATCTCTCAACTAGGACATTTTTATTACCTGACACGGTTAAGCCACGACATGCAAGCCATCGTTTTAAGTCCCGGACAAGATGATCTTGCACTTTTGCAAATTTTAATTTCGCTCCAGGTATATCATCTTCCGTTAATTCCACTATAATTCTATACGTTTGACGTTGTTGTCAATAGAGAATTTAAAACATGTACCTCTCCGCTGGTGCTGCCCCTAGCGGCTCTTTTCTAAATATTCCCAGGAAAAAGGCTAATAGAACCGCCTGATATTTTTTATGAATGAAGTGAAACGTGTATTATGTGCTTGGTTATCACTGATGATAATATTGGGTTCCGGAGGTCCAATCACTTGAGGTTAGAGACAGGTAAGTACCCGGCAGGTCATAAAATCGCGCGCCGGTCGTCTTTCGTCGCTCGGACGGTTCGGAGGTGATAGTCCAGTCATTATAGTAAGTTCACCTCGGAATTAGAGATACCCAGCTGTAAGTCTGTAAATACTTGTATATTGACACCCTAAAAGTTGTCTCAAAACCTACATATGGTAGGGTGTACGCAACTATTAAATTTCACGGTCAAAGGTCACAAAAATCGGTTTTTTGCGCTTTTTTTGTAAATATCTCATTTCCTATGGGTTTTTTGCTATTTGTATTTATTATCAATATTGTAGAATACAAAATTCTCTATAAATTTTGTTTAAAAATTTTTAATACGGTTAACCGTTTTCGAGATAGAGGGCGGAGAGCGCGCGGTCACACCATCACTTCAGGTCAACCGGTGCCTCCGGTCGAAAACGCGCCATATACAGTTGATGAACTATCGATAAATCAATGATTATAAATATTTGTCAATTTTTATTAACTATTATATTATATTTTATCATTTTGTTCCTAACCTATCCACTTTTTATTCAGTATTAATTTATTTAACACCACTTACCTGCCCATGTAATTGCAGAATTGTTAATGAAAATATAGGAATTATATTTGAATTTTAACCTAATTAATATTACAGAGGTTACTGATTTGAAAAAATCAATTTTTCCGTCGTTTAGTTCGACACTTGCAGTTCGTAGAGATTTCATACCGCGCACTACTTCAATAAGCGATTCACCTCCCGAATCTGACTTATTACATACATAGAAAACACAAATCAGCCATAGTTCTTGAAATTGTACGTCCGTAGTTACCAAGATACGATTCAAACTGAAAGAAAGAGAAGACGGTAACTCGTAACTATACAATACAATTGAACATCTGTCCCTACTAGCTATAAATAGTGTTACACTGCGGATAGGTAACATAAAAATAAAAGGAGTTAGAATTTGTAACGTATATTATAATTAATAATTGAAGGTATAAGTAAGTAAAGGTAGAAATAAAGTATAAGTTAAAAATACAGGGGGAGTGGGGTCGTTAGTCTTTCTGGGTATTTCCTAGGCTTTGCACTGACAATGAACAGAAAACAGTACTCTCTTTACGCTTGTTGCCCGTAGAGAACCGCAGCGAAGAAGATGAGGAGATCTGCTAGTCGGCTCCGGGGGTGGTAGACAATTAAGTCTAATCTTAGAACCCCTATAGCGGGGTTTTAATATCCACGAACTGTTACTTAGATTGAAGGATTATCATGATATATAATAATTTAGTAAATGTTGGATATAGAAGAATATTAATATCCACAAATAGTTACTTAGGTTGAAGGATTATCACAATATATAATAACTTAGTAAATATTGGATATTGAAGAATAATGTAGGCCTACATTATAAAACGCCCTCATTATAAAAATGAGGGCGTTTTAACGGACGCCCGAGTAGTTATAGCAATCGTTGGTGTGAAGTCAGTGACGAAGCGGCCAGGGCGGTAGGGGTAATCGAAGCGTAGTTCGTGCAGCCTCTGCGTTCAGTGTCTACTAACGAGTTATTATTACAGCGATATAACAATAGAAAGGTCCGTAGTGTATAATAGGGCAACGGGAGCACCGTGGCTCGTTCGTAATGTCGATCTACACATCGACCTCGAATTGCCGACCAACAGGCAGTACATGAAGCGTTGCTCCCAGCGCTATTTTGACTCTGCCACGACTCACCGCAATCCACTAGTGGTTGGGGCGGTAAACTACGTCCCCTCAAAAATATCCGCGGTTCGACGTCCTTGTCATCTTCTTGAAGAAGAGGATGACGCTATTACGATGGCCCAAGAAAGGGCTTACACCACTCGCGCAGCTATAATAAATAAAACTCCGCGGTATCGACCTCGCCGGCGAGGTCGAAAACCGCGCCGCGTGGAAGTCATTATCCTAAACGTGACCACGCCCACTTTGCTTTCAGCGACGCCCCGAGCCAAGGTCCGTTCCCCACAGGGGGAGCTCTCGGGCGATGTTCGCTTAACTTACTTACCGGGTTGAGAGCCATCAGCGCTCACCCATTGACCGCGTTAAGCTGTCAAGGTCATCTGCGACGAACAGCTACACATACAAAAAAAAATGTATAATAGGGGCCCGTATAATTCCCAGGTATAATTTTTGACGTAGTGGAAGGATTTTAAAATTTACAATTTTAAAGAAGATGCACTTAATTATTTTCTATTTAAAATGTCATTAGTGTAAATGGGAATATAATTAGATTGTGATTTAAGTTATTCCCTTAATTATTTTTTAATTTTAGGAAACGGTTATCAGTATTATTGAATAGATATAGATTTAATGCATGAGGAAAATGATAAAATATAATATAATAGTTAATAAAAATTGACAAATATTTATAATCATTGATTTATCGATAGTTCATCAACTATATATGGCGCGTGATCGACCGGAGGCACCGGTTGACCTGAAGTGATGCTGTGACCGCGCGCTCTCTGCCCTCTATCTCGAAAACGGTTCACCGTATAAAAAATTTTTAAACAAAATTTGTAGAGAATTTTGTATTCTACAATATTGATAATAAATACAAATAGCAAAAAACCATAGGAAATGAGATATTTACAAAAAAGTGCAAAATACCGATTTTTGTGACCTTTGACCTTGAAATTTAATAGTTGCGTACACCCTACCATATGTAGGTTTTGAGACAACTTTTAGGGTGTCAATATATAAGTATTTACAGACTTACAGCTGGGTATCTCGAATTCTGAGATTCTTACCTAATTTAAGCTTAAATGACTGGACTATGGGGTGAGATCGGGGTGTACTATAAGCTACCTCCAAAAAAAAAAGCTTTGTACCACTATGATGAACGGGATTCATCTTATCATAAATAAAATTATTATTACAGATTTTATCTCTTTTGGATATGATTTTTGATTGGCCGAGGTTTCGAACACTTTGCTTTTTAAAACTTTCAGCGTTCATGGTCTCGAATGGCTTAAGATGTCTCATGTGCAACAAGTCATAGTTACTACAGAAATTTATATCTATCTGCTATATAATTAGTTATTAAACTTTGACCCTGATACAATTACTAGTAGAAAAAGAAAACAATTCTATATGAAAAAGTTATAATGTTTTTAGTCAGTAATTATTAAATATTACATTTCTGGTAATTATTAGAAAACGACCACTGGTACCTAGTTCCTCGTCGTCCCTGGCCAGCCTGGCGGCATACGTACCCTAACGCCCCTCCCGGAACATCGGTTGCCTTCACGCGGTCAGCCTCTCTGCGGGTGAGGGACACCCTACGTTACACTCTTATGGGATAATAATTGAATGCTGAATGAAATACGTATTTTTTGATTGTTGTTTATTTTTACTGAAGAGTATTTGTGCAAAATTTGAAGGCAATTGATGAAGATACTTGCCCTACAAATTTTGCTACTGCTCTTACACTTACCCCTTTGGGGGTTGAGTATCATAAAATCTTTTTTAGCGGATCCCAACGTCACAAAATATAACTACTGTTCAAATTTTATCTTTCAAGTTAGAGTAGTTTTAGATCTCTTTATACTTATTTATACCCTTAGGTGAAAATTGGCAAATGCTGTTTGTTAATTTTTACTAAAGAGTATTTATGCTAAATTTAAAGAAAATCGATGATGATTTTTTTGCCTCCTCATACAAACTTTCCTACAGCGGTTCACCCCATAGTTAAATTTCAAAAAATCCTTTCTTAGTGGGTCCCTATGTCGCAAAATAAAATTACGGTCCAAATTAAATGTCTCTAGCTTCAATAGTTTCAGCTTGGCGTTGATGAGTCACGGCCAGTTCACGACCTTGCCGCTGTGAGCGGCGGCTAAGCGCGGAGCGGCGCACAGTGGGAAAATCGCGTATGTTTCGTCTCAAAACTCCGTATCTCAGTTGTTTCAAAACTAAATGAGCTGTAATTTTGCACAAATATACTTGAATGTTTAAATAAAACAACTTTAATTTAAAAAAAATCTGTATATAAATTAATTAAAAATACATGAATTATATAAGAAAAAAATACAAAATATGCTTGTTTAAGTTACATAAAATGGTAGAACATAGTAATAACATATTATAAACGTATACTATACTACTACTACATACTATATATATTAAAATGGCAGACCAAACTAGAAAAAAAATTGTAAATAAAACTACTTTTACAAATTCTACCGCGTTTGTATTAATTATTTATATATGTATTATATATTAATTCATAAATTTTATTCCATTACAACGACTTTCACATGAAACGGTTTTGAGACGGCTTTTTATGGGGCTTTACCAGCGTGCGCCGCTCGGCACGCCGCGCCGCTCGGCGTTAAGACCAAAGTCGTGGCCAGACCGTCAGTCAACCAAATTCTTTATAAAAATAAAACCTCCCCTAGAGGGTGAAAATGAAGAAATGCTGAAACAAGTGATTAATTATTTTTACTGAAGAGTAGGTATATGTGCAAATTTTGAAGAAATCGATGAAGATATTTTTCTCCCCCACAACAAACTTCGCTGCTGCGGTTTATTGTTTAGGAAAAACTTTTATTATTGGGTCCCTATGGCACAAAATAAAATTACGGTCTAAATTGTAAAGGTGTAAAAGTAACGAAAGAAAGCGTACCCGTATGTATTCGTTACTAGAAGAATTAGTACTCGTTACTTCCGTATCGTTACGTTACTCGTTACTTTTGGTACTTGTATCTTAGTACACCGAATCGAGTCGTATTCCGTACCCTTACAGTATAACGTCACGGCATAGCAACATTCGTTATTAGTAGAATACATTTATATACCAAGCTGCGTAAGGTGCATTTTTCACTTTACCGTATATTGAACCAGACTTGTGTTGAAGTTAGGTATTCTAAATTTAGTTTATTTAATAAGTAACGTGTAAAACTAAAAATGAACTATTAACAGAATATACAAAATTCGCAATGGATTTATTATTTTAAAAATGTTGACAATGAGCTTAAGTTATTTCCAATCTTAAACTTTGTCTATAAACCAATACATTCAACAAACAGTAAAAAAAAATTAACGACGAATTGCCAAATTATATTTTACTTATCAAACAAATATCGTTCTTTGTAACGTACATCTTTAAATTAACAAAATAAGCGCGCGAAATCATAATATATAAGATCAGCAAACGTTACAGGCATCAACGTTACTTGTGTGAACTAAAACAGTGTAGGTACCCATAATACGAAACATGCGAGTAACGAAATGGATTCGTGAGTAACATTTCGTTACTTTGTATGAAATGGCGTACCCGTTACTCAGTACCGAATACATACGGTTTGCTACATTTCTACTAAATTGCATGTTTCTAGCTTCAGTAGTTTCAGTTCGGCGTTGATGAGTCAGTAAACCAACTTCTTTATACCTATTTACACCCTTAGAGGGTGAAAATTTAAAAATAGTAAAACACTTGTTTATTTTTATTAAAGAGTATTTGTAGGGAATTTGATGAAAATCGATGAAGATTTATTCTCTCGATACAAACTTTGCTACTGCGGTTTACTCCCTTAGGAGTGGCATTTCAAAAAATCCTTTCTTAGTATGATCCAACGTCACATAATAAAACTATTGTCAAAACCTACTTGCCTGTGCCTACGCCACAAAATGAAACTACGGCGCAAATTTAATTTTTATAGCTTCAGTAGTTTCGGCTTGGTGTTGATTAGTCAAGTCATATTATTGTTAACGGCCCCGCAACACCCCTTGTAGGTGGAATTTTATAAAATCCGTTCTTAACTGACCTCTACTTGGCGAAAGGAATATCCTTACCAAATTTCAAGTCTCTACGCCTTATGGTACCAGAGATATGGTGATGAGTCAATATATACTTAGATGGAAATCTCTTATATATGTATACTAGCTGACCCGGCCAACTTCGTATCGCCGTATTTTTTTTCGTAAATATATTTTCTAAATTTCCAAAGATATAGTCTCTAATAGAAAAACCATTACGGCACTGCCAGGAAAGGTTCAATCGTCTTGGTCGCGGCATAGTACAATCGTCTTGGTAGTGATGATTCAAAGAGAATACAAATTACTGATTATTGATTTCTGACAAAATTCTTCTTCTTCTTTTTTATTGGAAATAAGCTACAATATTATGAGCTATTGGTGACAGTGTCAACACATTTATACGTCTTTATATAAATAATAGTCATAATAGTCTTAGTCGTTGCCATTGATCAGGAGCTGATAGCCAAATCAATGTTTTTCTGGCAATTTTGCAGAACATGAAAATGCACGCAATTCACAATTAAATCATATTCACTGCACTTCCGAATATTCTCTGCGTTAAATTACATAAAGTACCAGCAAAATTATTCAATTTAACACTGTAAAACACCAAAGTAATAAATAAAATTTAAAAGCGCTACATGACATTTTGTAATGCCGTAAAATTTCGAATAAAGACTGACAAAATTATAATTATCAAATTTTCAACCATACTTAATCATAGACAAAATTACGTTTAGTTGTCATTTGCGTTTTGTTATTACATGACAGACACGTTTTTGTTATACCACATTTATATTGTCCTGTATCCTTTTTGACGTTTAATGTCACGTCATACGGGAACGTGGTCAAACTCAAGAGAGATAAACTAGAAGAAGAATAAGATATTCTATATAAATACATTTTAAATAATATGAAGAAAATTGTATCAGACTTGGCTGTATGGGCTTTGATCCCTTTGCCTGTCCGAATGGACAAACAGAAACAAAAAAATAAAATCTATTTGACATTTTTGTCACGTCACACGGGAACGCGATGGAACGGGATAAATTGGCATTTATGGTCGGTATACACGACAACGATATATCGTAGCGATATAACTGCGCAAACCGTTTGTGCAGTTTTATCGATAGTGTGGACGAAAATCGACGCAGTTATCGTTGTCGTGTGTACGCTCTATGAACGTTCGATTAACTGCACAAACGGTTTGCGCAGTCAGATCGCTACGATATATCGTTGTCGTGTATACCGACCTTATGAAGAAGAAGATGAAGAACGGGATAAAAAATATCCTATGTCTGTCTCCTGGTTCTAAGCTACCGCCCCCACCAATTTTCAGTCAAATCCGTAC
This sequence comes from Lymantria dispar, assembly GCA_032191425.1. Classification (NCBI taxonomy): domain Eukaryota; kingdom Metazoa; phylum Arthropoda; class Insecta; order Lepidoptera; family Erebidae; genus Lymantria; species Lymantria dispar. Next base: position 20,029,500 of record CM063440.1, read on the forward strand.
AGCCTTTCTTGAGTTATAAATGTAGTAACTAACACGACTTTCTTTTATATATATAGATATAAAATATATAAGCAAAATGTTTTTTTTTCCACCGCGATAAACTTGAAAACTACTGGACCGATCGACATGAAACCAATCGATAGGGAACCATTATTATTCGACGCAGAATTATTTATACTAGTGGTCGCCGAGTGGTCGAAATTCGGCCGAAATTAAATGAATTATGTCATTTAAATTAATTTTTCTGATACACAATATTCTTTTAATTTTATTTATGTTTAATTGTATATTGAGCAAGCTGTATTTCACTAATAACTAATATATAAGTACAAATGTCTATAAAACATTGATGTCAAGATTATGATTGTTTGACATTCAGTTCGACCAGAGATTTAACCGTAAACAAAAGTGTATAAGCGTTGGTGTGAGTATGTGTGTGTGTGTAGCGATTGCATGGTAGTGTGCGTAATGCCTTTTTTAAGGAATTTAATGTATTTCTAATCCATTATTATAAAATTTATGTAAAATATAATTTAAAAATTTATGTAATATAGGTATGTATGTATATATAATATTTATTTATGAAATTTGATTTTCAGTTTTATGCACTTCTCCTTATTATATACTTCAACTGGGCCAAATTTCATACTTGTCCATCCACGTAATTTTCGTAAAAAGGGGTACAAAATTTTCGCTTCACGTATTAATATTGTTTATATATGGTTTAAGGCTTTTTTTTGGTCGCGGGTGGCCGGACCAGGGATTAATCCGCCACCCGCAGAGAAGCCCACCGCGTGTAGGCGACGTCCTGGACGGCAACACTGCAATGTTGTCGGGGCGTCAAAGGTGAGGGTACCCGAAAGGGTAACCCGTCGGACCGGTCACGGATGTCAAGGACGATTCCTTGACAGTGGTCGGCCCAATGTCAATGGAGAGGGAATACGGTAGGTTATGGGGGTCGCACGCCGCTCATACGTCACCACAGACAGATTGGGCAGGGTGTGCCCAGACCATAGCCCACAAAAAAGCTATTTATTTTTTAAATTCCATCCACTATGTAATTTTTTTTTAATTTATGAGGTTGAATTTTGATATTGGTCATTACAGATTGTAGAGGCATGGGCCGTGTACTTTTATGAATCATTTTTTTTAAGAAGCAGAAGTCTTTTCAATTTACGTTCCGTTCAATAACTAATATCACCAGTCTGTTTTATGTTCACGCTACCAGTCTGTTTTATGTATCTGAAATTGAAGCCATCGAATGCAGAGTCAATTTCACTCCTATTGTTGAGGAGGCTCGAGCCCAACAGTGGGCCGTATATGAGTTGAAATGATGATGATAAATTATGCTTATTGTGTTTATCATGAGTTTTATTATTTAAAAAAATATAATTTTACTTATTATTTGACTATCAAATAAAAAGATAAATATATTTTGTTTTACAACTAAAAAATAGATATGAAATAAAAAAAAATAAAAATGATATAAAGAAAAATTAATTGCCCTGTGATTCGTCTGGCGAAGCGGGTGGGAGACGGCTAGTATATATAAAAAGCAATTTTTTTTTCACCACGAGAAACCCGAAAACTACTGGACCGATCGGCATGGGACAATGACTATTCGACGCGCAAGTATTTATAGATTGCTTTAAACATTTTTTTTTGGTCTGGGGTAGACAGGTTGATGATTAGTCTGCCACCCGCAGAAAGCCGACCGCGGGAGGGCGACGCCCCGGACGGGAAAACTGCTATGTTGCCGGGGCATCCAAGAGGAGGGTACCTGAAAAGGTAACCCGTCGGGACGGCCACGGATGTCAAGGAATCGGTACCAGTGGTTTTGGCTGAGCCGAGACTGCGGCTGAAACCGAAACTAAATTCTCGCGTTACTCAGAGTTTTACGCAGAGTTTTCACGCTACTCTATGACAAGCTCGGTAGACGTAGTACGAGAGACGAAGTGTTATTTTACCGCGCTCATAGTCATCTCACAATTTTAGTTTTTCGTTTGTGTCTGCGCGTCACGAATTTCGCAATTTGAGGTATTTACTTCAAAACAGGTGTATTTTATTTTACTATTTATCTTACTTATCACTTAGATTTCTTATAAATAGAAATTATTGATGGGAAACATTTATAGCCGCACGTAAAACCGATTGCCGGCGTGGCGAGGCGTTGTCACGCTATTGATAGTAAGTGTAGTAGCTACCAATTGTCACATTCACGTTTTATAAGTTTCCTTTTATGTTTATATTATAGTAAAGAGTAAAAAGTGACAGATTATGATAGACCATTTATTTTTATTCCCATAAAAATAATGACCTTATAATTGACACATAAGTTTCGGTTTCAAGCCGAAATTCGGTTTCGGCCGTAAAAAGTAGTTTCGGTCGGACACTAATTTTTATTTTTGATGTTGTTGAAGATTATCTGAATGTTATTATTAGTTATTAAGTGTAATAAGTAAGTTTGAAGTTGCGCCAGTGATGGAAAAGTTAAGGAGTGAACGGCTGACATGGTTTGGACATGTGATGAGGCTGGATGAAAGTAATGTTGTGAGAAAAGTTTTGGGTATGAATGTTGAAGGCTTTAGGGGTGAAGGAAGACTGCGGGAAAGTTGGATGGACTGCGTAAGGCATTACATGGATAGTCTGGATATAAGAGCAAGATGATGATGATATTATTTATTAATTACATTAATTGTGTTTTTCATGAACTTTTAAATATTAAACAAATATTATATTTTTATTTATTAATTTATTATTAAATCTGTATATATAAAAGAAAGTCGTGTTAGTTACACTATTTATAACTCAAGAACGGCTGTACCGATTTGGCTTAAAATTGGTGGGGATGTAGTTTAGAACCAGGAGAAGGACATAGGATATTTTTTATCCCGTTCGATCGCGTTCCCGTGGGACGTGACAAAAAACGTCAAAGAGAATACAAGTCACTATGAAATGTGGTATAACAAAAACGCATTTGATTTGTAATATAATAACAAAACGCAAATGACAATTAAACGTAATTTTGTCTATGATTAAGTATGGTTGAAAATTTGATAATTATAATTTTGTCAGAAATCAACAATCAGTAATTTGTATTCTCTTTGAATCATCATTAACAATGCCGCAACTTAGACCATCGAATCTTGCCCGACAAAGCTGTAATGGTACTTCCATTAGATACCTAGGTACCTACTATATTTTCGGAAATTTGGAAAATATATTTACAAAATAAATTATGACGGTACGAAGTTCGCCGGGTCAGCTAGTAAAAAGACAAATGAATTCTGTTTTATAACTAAAAGAAATTGATATAATAAAATCTTTAATAAAAAATTAATAAGAGCGACAAAATAAAATTTAAAAAGTAAAAATATAATATATAAATATAAAGAAAAAAAATAGTTGGGATGTGATTCGCATGGCGAAGCGGGCGGGAGACGGCTAGTAACTAATATATAAGTACAAATATTTATTATAGCCCGTACACATGTTGGCCGAGCCTAGGCCAACGCGAGCGTCGGCAAATAGGTACAAGGCGAGTGCTAGCGTCTACACGTTGGCCAAGTGCGGCGAACGCCAATGCGAGTGGCAAACGTAGACGAGTATTTGTAGAGCTGTCCACACGTTGGCCTCCGTCAGTGTTCATTGTGCACTGAAACACTATGGACGTTGAAATAGACGTCGCTCCAGTTTCGGCTAATTATTAAATGAGCGTATTTAACTATTATCTCAGTGTATACCGCAGTAAAGTAGGAAAAGAAGAAGGTGGTTGATACTGAGTATTCACAGAAATAGAACAATGTAAGATATATCCGTGTGGTGACGGAGTAAGAAAAAAATTCATCAGTCCCTATCTTGTCCGTGGATGTCGTAAAAGACGACTTAGGGATATAATACATAATACGCACATAACATCTATGCAAGAGGAGGAAACCTCGAAATAAAACCCTATACCAAACTGTCTGACTAGCATGGAATACTAAGGTCAGTTTCCCTCCTATTGTGGAGGAGGTTGAACCCAACAGTAGGACGTATATGAGCTGAAATGATGATGAACGATTAAGATACTTTTAGATACTATAAGTAACATATAGGGTGACTTGGATCTACTTATTTACGTCGCATATATAGAAGTAGTGATGCAAATTTGAAAATATAATCATTTGTGTTGAGCGACATTATCACATTAAACGCGTCTAACCGCAATGGGTGTCAACCGTATAATGGTGACTCGGCCAACGTGTGGACGGCATTGACCGAGCGTAGACGAGTGCCTTTGATTTGTGCACAAAAACCGACACCGAGGTGAAGTGAGGCAAATGATCACGAGCGACGGCGAGTGACGGCGAGTGAAGACAAATCAGCTATCCACACTTTGGCGCTTGTATTCACTCGGCTAACTAGGCGAGCGACGGCGAGCGTTGGCCAACTAAGGTAAATCGGGTGTATACACGTTGGCGTTCGCCATCGCTCGCCTACACTCGGCCAACATGTGGACGCTCTATAATAGGGTGCAATAGGAGGGAAACTGACCTTAGTATTCCATGCTAATCAGACAGGTTGGTATAGGGCAGTGGTTCTCAAACTTTTTAAATGACGGAACCCTTTTGGGAAGCAAAATACTTGATGGAACCCTACAATAAAACAATTATTTTTATAAGTGTATTCTATATTAATCAGCATAATAAAAGTACAATGTATCAGTTACTAATTATTATTTACTTCACCACTTGGTAAGGACAATAATAGAAAACATTAAAAAAGAAAAAATCTAACTAGTGGGAGGTATGAAACTGTTTTTTATTTTTCATCAATTGCTTGATATCAGGTTTGATGGAAGAAAGTTGGAGTCTCATATCAGCTTCGGCGTCCAGTCAATTGCGATATTTTGTTTTCGTGGCTGCGTAGGTAGAGAATCCTGTTTCGCACAAATATGTAGTTGGGAACGGGAGAAGAATATCCAGAGCCATTTGGCCAAGCATTGCATATTCATCTTGGATTCTGCACCAAAAATCATTAAGAGGCGTCGTTTTGAACAATGACTCCATACTTGTGTCTGATGACATTTCTAAAAGAGATTCATATATCTCATTTGACATGTTTTCAGGCTTTTCCAAGTTGGGTAAAAAAGGATTATGAATCCAGGAGTTCACTTTAATTTTTGTATTGTGTTCTTCGGGAAAATACTTTTCAAAAGATGTGCGCATCGAACTGAGATATTGGACCAATTCTTCAAACACATTATCTTCAAACATTTCTGAGTCGTTTTCGCTAACAAACTCACTGAGTAACGTAAAACTTTCTATTTTTTTCTTACCAATGCAAATGATCCAAAAATCTAATTTTCTTTTAAAAGCAGTTATTTTATTATAGGCCTGAAACACTGTTGTCTGTTTACCTTGCAACGATAAATTTAATTCGTTAAGTTTTTGAAAGATATCCGCCATAAAAGACAATCGGAACAACCAAGTTTTATCATACAAACGGTCCTTCAAATTAAAAGAAGTATCTGCTGAAAGAAACATTTGTAACTCGGCTCTAAGTTCAAATAGCCTTGTTAAAGTTTTTCCCCGAGACAGCCATCGCACTTCTGTATGGAGCAGCAGTGTTTTATGTTTGCTGCCATAATCTTCACACAATAATGAGAACAATCGGGATTGTAGTGGTCGTGATTTGATAAAATTAATTATTTTTACCGCTTCATCCATAACTAATTTTAGATTAGACGGCATTTGCTTCATCGCAAGTGCTTGTCTATGCAGAATACAATGACTGGAACTACAATTAGGCGCTTTATTTTTCATTCGTGACACTGCTCCTGCTGTTTTACCTGTCATCGCCTTGGCCCCATCTGTACAAATGTCAATGCAATTGTTCCAACTGAGATTATGTTCTTCAAAAAATATATTTATTTTTTTAAAAATTTCTTCCCCGGTAGTGTTTGTAAGCAGCGATGAACACATAAGCATGTCTTCTTCAAAAGAACTTTTATATGGATATCTCACAATAACCAGCAGGATAGCCAAACCAGCGACATCAGTCGACTCGTCCATTTGCAAAGCGAATCGTGTATTTTGTAGACGTGTAACTAGTTCTTGTTTGACGTAGCTTGCCAGATCATGGATTCGTCGTGAAACAGTATCGTTTGATAGCGGAACAGTAGAAAGATGCTTTGCAGATTTTTCATCAAGCATACATTTTGTTATGTCTAATACACATGGTTTTATTAATTTCTCAGCGATAGTGTGCGCTTCACCTGCTTGTGCAATGCGATAGCTAACTAAGTATGATGCCTCCGTGGCCTTTTCGTTGGTAGTTTGTGTTACATGCATCATATTTTTTTGACTTTCTAATAACTGATCTTTTTTGCGAACAAAAAATTCTTTATTCTTGTCTTTAGTCTCGGGGTGTACGGTTTCTAAATGTCGACGCAATTTGGCAGGTGCCATGGAACTATTAGGAAGCAGTTTACTACAGAGCATGCAGAGAGGTGAGCCGTTGGAATCAACAAATCCGAAACTGATATAAGATTCATCATACTTCCTTTTTTTCGTCTTTGAAACCGTCGAGCTTGACGTCGTGGCACTCGTGGCATCATCTTCTGGATCGGTGATTGCTAAATTATCCGCGCGCATTGCTTTTGAACATTCAGCGTCATTAGAAGATGTTGTTGGAACACGTTTAACACCTTTAAGCCAACGTTCCATTCTTCTTTATTTGTAATGTTACAAGTCAGGATAGTGGGGTTTAAATAATGCACAATCGTTACTGCGTATAAGAGACTAAATTTAGAACCTACAGGGAAGAAATGTATAAAACTGAGACAACAGAATACAGCAGGCAGTAAAACAATGAACACTAGTTTCTCGCTAGCGAGCTTGTAAGTAGGTAGTAACTTATCGCTCCGAACGCTAATCATCAACTGACGACGCCAACGCGCGATCGCCGCTTTTATACTTAGTCCTAGACTCGATCTCAAATATTCTCGAAAATACTCGAGTCGGCACCTTTGATAAACAAAAAGCAAAAATAAAAACAGAAATTTAAAAATAGCGTTGTAAACAATATCGACTTTATCCTTTGAAGTTAGAGACGAAAGTCGCTAGTTGACAACTATAGCGTCTAATTCAGAGGCGGCTTTTATCAAAGAGACTGAGCGCTTACAAGTATACTACCCGCTCGTTTTAAGTTTGCCGCTGGCGATAGGTATGAGTGTATGACGTTCGAAATTTTTTATTTAATTGTAACAATAAAAATTGTGTACGTTAGATATTTGGGTAAAACTATGACACATTATAAGTTTTGTTGTCACGTGGGGGAGGGTACGCGCATTCCACAGACCGGCAAACTTAGAGCGAACGCGTTGTACAAGTATAAAATTGTTGAGACCAAACTTATGAGATATTGTACCAGCTAATGTAACACAAGCTTATACAAATACAAATAAATAAATAAATAACATTCATAGCGTTTTGTCTCCGCGCGGCCGCGGAGTCCGCACAGCCGCGGAGCGACCAGAGAGAGGTGTTTTGATTTTTTTATTTCTAAATTCTTGCGGAACCCCGACAGAGGTATCACGGAACCCTAGGGTTCCGCGGAACACACTTAGAGTATAGCTGGTATAGGGTATTATTTCGAGGTTTCCTCCTCTTGCATAGATGTTATGTGCGTATTATGTATTATATACCTAAGTCGTCTTTTACGACATCCACGGACAAGATAGGGATTGATGAATTTTTTTCTTACTCCGTCACCACACGGATATATCTTACATTGTTCTATTTCTGTGAATACTCAGTATCAACTACCTTCTTTTTTCCCACTTTACTGCGGTATACAGTGAGATAATAACTATTATCTATATACTATCATTATATATAGATACTATTATATATATATATATATATAGTATATATATATACTATTATACAACTATATACGTTCATTAAATAATTAGTCGAAGCTGTAGCTACGTCTATTTCAACGTCCGTGGTGTTTCAGTGCACAATGAACACTGACGGCGGCCAACGTGTGGACAGCTCTACAAACACTCGTTTACGTTGGCCACTCGCGTTGGCGTTCGCCGCACTTGGCCAACGTGTGGACGCTAGCACTCACCTTGTACCAATTTGCCGACGCTCGCGTTGGCCTAGGCTCGGCCAACATGTGTACGGGCTATTAGAAATTGACATCATAATTATGATTGTTTGACATTCAGTGTGACCAGAAACTTTGATCATAAACAAAAGTGTATATATCTCTGCGTGTGTGGGTGTATCGATTGTATATAGCAGTGTGATGTTCTGTTTAAATTAAGAAAAAACTAAAAGGAATCTTACTTGAGATATACATATATCACTCCTATATATCACTCCAGTTCAGATATACCTCCCTGCGACGCTCGAGACTACTCCACAATGGAATAGAATTTTATTTAGAGTTTTTTGTCTTTTGCATAATAATAGTTGTTATATCCCTTAGTAGTCTTTTACGGTACCAACGGGCAAGGTAGAGGATGGTGAATCTGCCACATGGAAGATTGTGTATATACAAGCTTGCCTTGATTAGTATCCGCGTATAAAATTAATTGACAACATAAATTTTTTATCATTATCTTCGCTAAGGCAGTAGGTACTCAATATGTATGAGAACGAAAAATAATGTTTGAAACATTTTTATTTTTCAAAATTTGTATTAATTATAATCATCTCAGCCCACATAAGTCCCACTGTTGGGCTCGAGCCTCCTTCACAATGGGAGGGAAATTGACATACTATACCTCGCTGGTCAGACGTGTTGGTATAGGATTGTGTAGTGTTGTGATGTCGTGTGTTCTTTCTCTTGCGTAGATGTTATCTGCATATCATATCCCTTAGTCGTCTTTTACGACACCCACTGGAGGATGAATTGTATTCTTACTCCGTTACCACACGGAATTTTTTATTATGCAACATTATTTTATAATTATTATTCTGCTCCTAATTGTCTAAAGGTTAAGTAGTTTAGACTACATTCTTTATGTGAGTTCTATTTCGTAGTCGTAGGCATGGAGGTTCTATTTCTTACTGGCATTTTAAATGAGAAATTAACACATATTTATACATATAATTCTTCTGTATGTGTCTATGTGACTGAACTCCTAAACGGCTGGACCGATTTTATTCAGGTGAATTCTAGAATGGTCTAGATACCCTACCTTACAGATGGCACTGCTATCAATTTCAAAGGCTTATTAGGTAAAATTTGTTAATTTTTCGTAAATTAAATAAAAATTTATTTTATTGACTACGCACGTTATTATGAATTGCATGAACCAATTTACTAGATTTTCAAAATGCTATGGGAGCACTGTTTTAAGGGTTCGTACCCAAAGGATAAAAACGGGACCTTATTACTGAGACTTCGCTGTCCGTCCGTCTGCTGTATATCAAGAACGGTGATAGCTAGACAGTTGAAATTTTCACAGATGATGTATTTCTATTATAATAACAAATACTAAAAATAAAATAAGTATTTAAGGGGGGCTCCCATACAACAAACTTGATTTTTTACCGTTTCTTGCTCGATACTAATAACGATGACAGGTAGACGCTTTAACTATTCACAGAATATTTAGTTTTATTATAAACTAGCAACCCGCCCTCGCTTCGCTTCGGTTTCAGTCACTTAAACCCGCGTAGTTCCTGTTTCCGTGGGAATACCGGGATAAAATGGTTCGGTGGTTTAAGTATGAAAGCGTTACAAACAAACAAACAAACACCCTTACTTTCGCATTTATAATATTATTATGGATAATGGTACGAAACACTTCGTGCGCGACTCCGACACGCACTTATTTTTTATTTTTATTTTGAGTGGGCTTCGACACCTGCCGCCCGGCTTCGTCCGGAGCGACAGAGGCGCGGCACACGGCCCTGTAACTCACCCATGTAGCACGTCGCCTTCGTCGTTGGGCCGATCGCCAATGCAGAGTTCCTTGACTTTAGTGGGCGGTACAACGGAATACCTCGAGGGAGACCTCCCATCGACGTCGATCGCCGTCGCGAGGCTAGCCTCTCCGCGGGTGCCGCACTAAATCTCCGGTCCGGTCATCCGTAGCCTTTGCTAGGGCGACATCAGGCGCAGGTACTTGCGCCTGCACCCTCTCGGTCGCCGGCGAAGGACCGTGTCCGCTTGGAGTCGTTCCTCCCTCACACGGTCCGCCGCCTCCTTCCGCGAGATGACAGCCTCGCAGAAGGCGGCGACGGCGTCCCAGTTCCTGAAGCTGGCGAGCATCTCCCTAGCCATTGGAGCACTTAGAGTATACATAGAGTAGGTATTTAGGTTTTATATGAATAGGGATTTATTAATTATTATCGTTCTTTTTAACACGAAATTTTAATTACCTATTAGATTGAGCGCCATATGTTTGTGACTCATCATTCACTCTTTCTTATCACATTTATCGTTATCTATTGTCTTCTTGTTATTATTTAAAAAAAAACAACGTTCGCATTAATATGAAAATTGTAACTAATTAACATGAAAATATTATACGTATATACATATATAATAATTGTAATTTAATTAACATGAAAATATTATTTATATATACATAACTGCTGGCTAAAGTGGACTGTTTGGTTGTTTGATGGACAGTTTCATTAAAGAGCCTAGATGAAGCACAAAAAAACCATTCAATATCTACTGAATTTATTTTTCAATTAACAAGATAGTGTATAGATGGACTTTCCCTGTAGTAATGGTGTAGGAAAACAATTCACCACAATCATCTTGCCCGTGGCTGACGTAAAAGACATCTAAGGAATATACTATATAAAATCTAAGCATGAGAAGGAAAATTCGACATAAAACCCTAGGCCAATACGTCTGTTAATCGCGGTATAGCTGGTTTCCTTCCTATTGCCTATGTTATAGCCTATGTCACTCTCTGATATTTTAGCTTTCAATTGATGAAAGAATTTTTGAAATCGGTTCGGTGGTTTAGCGTAACAATCAAACAAACAAACTTACTTTCGCATTTATAATATTAGTAAGGATAAACAGAAATTGTGCAGAAATAGAAAACAGAAAATAGCATTTCATGGAAGAAAAATATTCGCAGAAATATTTCTAGTGCCTAATTAAAATTATTACAAAGTTTTATTTTGCAGAGACAATCCGGTGGCTCCACTGCCTAGGCCACGGCGAGTGGCCTCGTGTGGTTATACAACAGCACTTAATGTCCTCATGTACACAAATACGGATGACTACTATAGTGCTAGCGTCGCATCGAAAGGTACCTTGGTATGTGTATAAATTATTTTTAAAGTAGTACTTTAGCTACGTCATTGAGAGAATTCCATCACACTATATTTTCAGCATGACACGAACTTGCGCACGCGGCGATAAGAACCTTGAAGATAACTGTTAGCGTGTTTGTTTTTTAAGGAATTCATATTTTTTCGTTTCGTGATTGAGTATTGAAACTTTCGTTACCTAAAAATAATGTTTGTAAGCACGTTAGAAATGACAAACACATATATAACAACACATTTACATATCATAATCATCATCGTCACAGCTACCACGTCATTCGTGTATCGGTCCTAGTTGGGAATGCAAATCTCGAAATTGTCGATCACTATATTTGCCTAGGATAAACAGTCCAGTTAGATCGATCCGCTTTCAAGAAAGAGATCAGCCATTTAGGAAACTTAAGAAGATTTTCTCGTCCAATATTACGCAGTGTGTGAAGAAAACAAAGGTTTATTAAATATTAATTAAGAATTTGTGTTACCAACGTTGACATACAGTACTGAAACGTGGCTTCTAACTGTCAGCCTCATAAAAAGGTTCAAAGTCGCTGTGGAGAGTATTCTCGGTTCGGTATTTCTCCATGTGGCCTATGGAAACCCGTCGAAGGAATGTAACTGACATAGCCCGAAGAATTAAAACATTGAAATAGCAATGAGCAGGATATCATTCGTTGAACCGACAACCGTTGGGGTAGTTATAATTCTCGAGTCGCGACCAAGAATGGGATGACGCAGCGTAAGATAACCACCTACTAGTTGGACACATATCTTGAAAATCGCAGGGAGTCGTTGGATGCACGTGGCACAGGACAGTTCCGAGTGGCATTCTCGTAGAGAAGTTTATTTCCAACAGTGGAAGTCTAGGATGGATTTATGGATGGATCATCACAGTTCATATTACTGCTGGGCTCAAGCCTCCTTCACAATAGGAGGGAAATTGACCAACTATATCACTCTGGTCAGATGGTCGGTATAGGATTTTATCTCGAGTTTTTCGTCTCTTGATGGTATCTGCATATTATAATCTCTTACTTCTCTTTTACGACAGCTACGTGCGAAAAAAGGGCAATAAATTGTAGGTATTCTTACTTCGTGCAAAAATGTAATAAGCTGATTACAATTTATCTATTCAATTGCTACGTGGGTGGCATCGTGCAAAATTACGATCTCGACATAGTGATTAAAACTTATTATAAAAATTGAACCGTACATTTTATTGTTGCGTAGAAAGCAGTTTTTACTATGGATAATTCGGACATCATTCACAGTACGTTAAAGAAAGAAATAACAATAAGTTCTTAGATGGTTACATGGCCCTTACATATTAGCCATCATATTTAATTAAAGTTTAGTATTTACTTAGTAAAACTATTTAAATTCTTGTTGTGCGCCAATAAAAAACGAAATAAAACCTTTTGTTCTACTGTCTGAGCAATATTGCCCCGTGTGGTAATGGGATACAAATACAATTGTGGCCACTCCCTTGCTTGCCCGTGGGAGTCATAAGAATCGGTTAAGGGTTCACCAGGAGAGTGGGCAGCAGTTCTTGCCTGAGAAATGTATAACATCTCACTGCGATCGTCAATCCGTTCGCCAAGCATGGTGATAACAACATTATCCTCTCACATGACAAGCAGAATAGAAGTGGCTCGCAGTAACGTGGTGGGATCGAATTTGGGAAAAATACTTTCTAACCAGACTTTCAAGCTCATGGAGTGGAAAAAGGAAATGATGGTCCAGTCTTCAGCCAATTTGTTAGAACATATTTTTTTTTTTTTTTTTATCTCAAACGGTGGCAAACGAGCAAACAGTACACCTGATGGTAAGTGTTGCTGCCGCTCATGGACCTTTACAAGGCCGTTGCCTACCGCAAGAAAGCGAAGGGAATGTGAATGCGTGCATTGAGGCTCGGTGATACCAAGGGCACCACCAAAACCCTCCACACGCAATCACCCTCAGAAAGTTGGGCTTCCGGCTCTCTCGCTCACCGAACGAAGCGCAGTAACAAATTGCTACTGCTCAGACGTCGATTTTCTGCGAGAGCATGGTACTGCCCCGGACGGACCGGCCCGCGGCTGTAGACAGATAACTGTCGACAGTGTGGTCCTACCACTCCTAGGCAGCTAAATAGGCAGATCGCCAGGTGCGTCACGATATTCGTTGATTTAATGCACTCAGTATTAAAGAAGCCTTGGCTCTAAACTGTCGTCATGGCCCTCTGTGGACGCTACAAGAGAGCCCTCAGACGGACGGTTAGTGACCCCGCCCATACCGGTGCGCCGTACAGGGCCATCGACGGAGTCACCGCCGTGTACAGACGTCGGCACGTAGCGCTGGGTCCGCCCACATTCGGCATCAGCCAAGAAAGAGCGGACGCCACGCCGACAAGCCGCAGAACAAGTAGCCGGAAATAAGGCTATAGCACCATAGAACACATTCTCACGCTTCGGCGATTATTTAGAAGACCGAGGAGTACAATCGGCCTCTATAGCCGGCCGTTTATAGACTATGAATCTAAGTAAGTCGTTGATTCAGTCGAAACTTTGGGCGGTGCTGCAGTCTCTTCAGCGGTGCCAAATCATCCATTGTTATATCGAAGTGCTGCAATGTTTGTATAAGAATGCCATAATGTCAGTCCGTATCTGAAATAAGAGTAGCAAACCGATCCAATTGCAGAGAGGTGTGAGAAAGAGAGACGTAATCTCTCCGAAACTATACACCGCTGCACTAGAAGATGTGTTCAAGCGCTTAGCTGAAGTGAACTCGGCATCAACGTCAACGGCGAAACCCACCCTCGATTTGCAGACGATATTATCGTTATGGCAGAATTCATTCAAGACCTTGGCATCATGCTCATCGATCTCTGTAGGGTATCCCAACTAGTGGGTTTATGAATGAATATGGGCAAGACGGAAGTGATGTCAAATGCCCATGTGAGTCCTGTGCCGGTTCTAGTTAGGAAAGCGATTCATGAAGTTGTCGATCACTATGTTTACCTGGGCAAAGAAGTCCAGTTAGCTAGATGAAATTTTGAGAAAGTGGTGAGCCTACAAATCCAATTCGACTGGGCAACGTGCGGAAAACTTAAGAGAATCTTCTCGTTCTATATTCCGCAGGGTCTGAAAACAAAAATTTATTCCCAGTATGTATGACATACGGCACTGAAAGTTAGTCTCTAAATGCAAGCTTCATAAAAAGCTTCAAAGAAGCTCAACGTGCTATGGAGAGGGCTATGCTGGTTATTTTTCAATGTGATAGAATCTGGAATATGGCAATCCGTAGGAGATCGAGTGTAATCCACATACGGTACAAAATCAGTACGTTGAAATAGCAATGGGTTGGCCACATCAGTCGTCGAATCGATAACCGTTGAAGAAGAAAAGTGCTCGAGCAGCGATCATGAATCGAAAGACGCCACGTAGGAATACCACCTACTAGGTGAACCGACGATCTGGTGACATTTGGCGTAACTGGATGCAGGCGGCACAGGCCCGCGCTTTATGGCGAAATATAAGGTAGGCCTATGTTCAGCAGTGAACTGTAATAAGCTGAATGATGATGATGATGATGACGATAACGTTGATGATGATGAACAATAAGGTGTCGGTACCAGTACCAAATAATCTAGTAATTTCATAGATTACGTTTTGCATATGATGAGGCAGTAGTCTCAGGACAATCGACCTTGTTATAAACAGCTCCTTAAAGTTGTTCCAGATCATCTCAGGAAAAGACACTTGACAGCCACGTGGATGCTTGTCCCTTCAAGGTACGGCTTAAAGCAACCATAAGCTACGTTACACAATTTTCTATTATTACTAATGATTACGTGTGTGTTGACGGATAAATTAAGAGTTTGGGAAACGCGGTGAATTTGATACAACCTAGCAGCAACAACGACTGATTGCTCTCGAGTCTCGTTCCCAACAGTGTATTCAACGGATCGCTCTCAATAATGAAAGCTCGGTAATATTTCAAACGTTAACGGTCAAACGACAAACATCTAAAATCATTGCCAACGCTGTATCGAATACACCCAAGTATAATACTTGACGTTTCCGTGATCGATTGATTCTTAAAAACTATTAAGATATGGCGCCAGAGGTAGTGATGCTGCGACATATATATAACAGTACCTCTTGATGGTTTCTGACACTTAAGTGAGCATCAGAGTCGCCTGGATTGTAAAAAGCTCGAATGCTTTTTATAATCGTACTTAGTAGATTTAACTTCACTTAGTTACAGTAATCATATGTATATAATAAAACAATGAAAATAATAAAATAATAGATAAGAATAATTTATCATTCTCAGTTCGAAGCAAACTAGTTTTATATACATATGTACATACATACCTTTATACAGGTTTATAATGTTCTTTTAGTGTTAGCAAGTGATATTAATCTATAATATGTGTAATATTAAATGATTGCAATTCAATGATATATTTTATATGTAGGTATATAATAATTTATCTGAATTATTATACAAATTTTAAATTTTTGTTGAATCATGATTAGCGATATTATCTTTAAAAGGAGTTCAGTAAATAGCAAAAGAAATATGTGATAACTTAATTTTGCTGTATAACGTTTTTATTGTTTAATTGATTCTGAAATTTTTGAAACCAGTTTTGAAACCACTAACAAAGACTTCCCAAACAAACTCGAGCGCGTATGGCATCATAATGCTTATTTCTTCTCAATGTAGCACACAGCTGATAATTCTAATCCATTAAATTTTGTTATTATCCTCAATATATTGATAAATATAGAATAATGTCAAACCTTGTAAATTGTCGTGCTCGCTTCATAACATTATATAAGAATAACACAAAAAGAAATCCCTAAAATATATTTTTAAACGTTCCACAAAATGTTAATCGTCAATATAAATGGTGTGACGAATTAGACCCAAAACAAGGTTTATATTTTCTTGTAATTTTGGTGTAGGTTACGTACTGCTTACTTTATAATCTTATCTTATATCTTTAAACGAGCAATTCTTGTATATATATGTATATATATTTGCAGGATCTCGGCAACGGCTCCAACAATTTTGATGAAATTTGGCATACTAGAGGTTTCGGGGCCAAAAAATCGATCTAGCTAGGTTTTATTTATAGAAAATGTTGTTTTGTCGGTGTTTTTAGCTTATCAATACAATGACATAAAATGTTATTGACATTCTCTGAATAGGAATTCGAATTTCGCCGTCGCTGTCAAGAGTGACAATAGCTCAGTTGGGATGTTGTCCAGTCACATTCAAACAGCGTGAGATCGAACCTCGGTGTTATTATAATTCTGTTTTTGTAATTTTTGATATATATTTTTTTTCATTATTTCAGCATTTTTATTTTTTATTAATATATTAGATATATATTATAATAAGTTCGTCAAAAATACAATTTACGAAAAAAAATTATACCGAGCAAAGCTCTGTCGACCAGATATTAATATAGTAATTAAAAATTCCATTCATAAATAATTTCGTATGATTACCAGTGAACTTAGTATCGCCTACATTTATTTGTCCTTATTTAATAGTGTCTCTCTTTATACGTCATGGGTTAAACATCGTATTTTTCAATATACTATACTATACTTACATTAAAAAATAACGACCGACCTGCAATGTTTTTTTCTGTCAATAGCAGTTTTGGCACCATGGTCCTCGAATACCTGCAATTATTGCACCAGAGACTGAGCGAGGTAGCCTCGACCCGTCGGATTATGAGTTCGATTTCCAGAAGAAACATTTGATAATCGTGGCCTTATGATTGCCGTGGTGATTACCAGTGAAGGGGTGCTTTTGGCCGTATCTTTGGACCTCGCTGATGCATTTAATAATCTACCATTCAGCTGCATCAGGGAGACATTCTGCCTATGTCGTGCAGTATTCTACAGGGTTCGGTCTTGCTCGATGATGCGGGCAAGCTGCTGGAGAGGGTGTTGGCTGCCCGCATCGAGCGGCACCTCGTCGGGGACGGGCCCGATTTGTCGGACGCCCAGTTTGGTTTTCGGAGAGGGCGTTCGACGATCGCGGCCCTGCTGCGCCTGAAGGCCGTGGTAGCGGAGGCCGTCACCGGCGGAGGAGTCCTGTTGGCGGTGTCCCTGGACATCGCCAACGCCTTCAACAGTCTGCCATTCAGCTGCATCAGGGAGGGGCTGAGGTATCACGGGGTGCCCGTGTACCTCAGGCGGCTGGTGGCAGACTACTTGGAGGGGCGCAGCGTCCTCTACGTTGACCGAGTAGGGGACGTTGTGCGAACGCCCATGACGTGCGGTGTCCCACAGGGGTCGGTTCTGGGTCCGACCCTGTGGAACATCGGCTACGACTGGGCGTTGAGAGGAAGCCTCCCACCCGGGCTGGGTGTAATTTGCTACGCCGACGATACACTCGTCACAGCCCGGGGTGGGACGCTAGAGGAGGCGGCACGCCTGGCAACTCTCGGCACCGAGGAGATTGTTAGGCGGATCGAAGCGCTGGGGTTGAGGGTAGCCCTGGAAAAGACGGAGGCCCTTCTGTTCCATGGCCTCCGTACCGCCGGGCCTCCAGCCGGCGCTTCGATCACCGTGAAGTCGGTCACCATCAGCATCCAGGCCCACATGAAGTACTTGGGCCTGGTGCTCGACGGGCATTTTTGGTTCCGGGAGCATCTCCATCGACTTGTTCCCCGGCTTGTCGGCGCGGCGTCCGCCCTTTCGCGGCTGATGCCGAATGTGGGTGGACCCAGTGCTACGTGCCGACAGCTGTACGTGGGGGTGATCCGGTCGATGGCCCTGTACGGCGCACCGGTGTGGGCGGGGTCCCTGACCGTCCGTCTTAGGGCCCTCCTGTGGCGACCACAGAGGGTCATGGCGATCAGGGCCGTACGCGGTTACCGCACGGTGGCGACGGAGGCAGCGTGCCTCCTGGCCGGAACTCCCCCGTGGGACCTGGAGGCGGAGATGCTCGCCGACATTTATCGGCGGGTGTCGGAGAAGCGCGCCCGCGGCGGCATGGTCTCCATCACAGAGATCACCGCCTGGCGGGTCGACCCCCGCCGAGAAGTCATTGCCCGTTGGGCAGTCCGGCTGGAGAGTCCTCGGTATGGTGTTAGGACCGTCGAGGCCCTCCGGCCGGTGCTGATGGAGTGGTTGGAGCGGACGCACGGGGTGCTTTCCTTCCGACTGGTGCAGGTGCTGACGGGGCACGGTTGCTTCGGGAAGTACCTGCACAAGATTGTCAGGAGGGAGAGCACACCGTCCTGCCACCACTGCAGTTGCGACGAGGACACGGCGCAGCACACGCTCGAGGAGTGTGCTGCATGGGAGGAGGATCGCCGTGAACTCGTCGCAATTATCGGTGCCGACCTGGCGCTGCCGACCATCGCCAGGGAGATGCTCGTCAGCGTCAGGAACTGGGACGCGGTCGCCGCCTTCTGTGAGGCCGTTATCTCACGGAAGGAGGCGGCGGATCGTGTGCGAGTAGAGCTTCTATTCGGCGACACGTTCCGCCGCCGGCGACTCGGGCGGCGCAGGCGCGAGTATCTGCGCCTAATGCCGCCCTAGCCGAGGCCGCGGGTGATCGGACCGGGGAATTGTCCATCACCCGCAGAGAGGCTAACCGCGCGACGGCTACCGACGTCCCAGGTCGAGAGGTGAGGTTACCCGAAAGGGTATTCCGTCGGGCCGACCACTGACGACAAGTGACATCTGCTCCGGTGGTCGGCCCAACAACGAGGTGACGTGGGTACGGGTGGGTTATGGGCCCACGCGCCGTCCTTTCATCGCCCCGGATGGACAGGACCGCGCGTGCGCTTACCATAACCCACCCAAAAAAAAAAAAAAAAAAAAAAAAGGGTTCGGTCTTACGGTTGACCCTGTGTAATCCCTTTTAGGCTGAGTGTAATTTGTTACGCCAATAACACGCTCTTCAGCCCGGGGACGTTAAAAGAGCTAGCCCACCTGGCCACTTCTGGCATCGAGGAGGTAGTCAGGTGTGTTGAGGCGCTGGGGCTGGTGATCCTAAATAAGAAGGAGGCCCTTTTATTCCATGGGCTCCACAATAATTGACGAGCCGGCTACTTGACTACCATTAATTGGGTCCCCATCAGCATCCAGGCCCAGGTGATATAGCTGGGTCGACTGGCGATGGTAGTTCCAGGAGTATTATCGATAATTTGCTCCGCGTTTTCTTGGCGTGCTGTCGAACTTTACTGGCTGATTGGGCGCTGGACAGTTAGATTGAAAAGCCTCCAATTCGTTATTTAGACGATGAAGGCCGAGTGGGTTGCGCTGACCATAGCCCACCCCCAAAAAAAAAAACAGTACATTTTAATTACGCGTTGTGTATATGTCATCATCATCTCGGAGATATACGTCCCACTGTTGGATGCGAGCCTCCTTCACAATAGGAGAGAAATTGACCTTACTATACCATGCTGGTCGGACAGATTGGTATAGGATTTTATTTCGAGTTTTTCTTCTCTTGCATCGATGTTATATGCATATTACAGCTCTTAGTCGTCTTTTACGACACCCACGTGGTAAGAGAGGGGGGGAGGGGTTTGGTGGTGAATGGTATTGTTACTCCGTCACCCCGTCACCACACGGAACAGTGTGTATATGTAAAGTGTCATATATCTCTCGTATATCTGTTATATAGATATTTATTAAAATAAAAGCTGTTATCATAAATATACAATATACCTAATATTATCGGCATTAACTTCTTAAAATAATTTATCATATTTTAAGTCAGTCACTTTAGATGTAAGAAGGCTTGATACGCTACTATCGAAAAGTTATTTTTAGCATTATGATGTCAGTACGGTGCAAACATTGCGACCACTCGTGGCGCGTTTGGAGCCATGTGATTAATTTGAAAATTTTATTAATTTGTCTTGAAATTATTAAATTTTATTAATTTAAATTATTTAACATTAAAAACGTTAAGAGGTTTTCGCATTAATTATTAATAAAATTTATTTTAAAATTTTAAAATAATTAATAGAATATTATTTTTGAAATGAAACTCCGGCGTTGGAGAAAAATTTACCGTCACAGTTTTCGGTTATGCATCACATTTTTTCGTTACGCGCCATCTTTTTCTCGTCCCCACTACGGTCGATTCGAATAAAGAGTACTTTCTCCAGTGGAGTAGGGATAGCATGTCGTTTAAGCGGACATAAAGTGATAAAGGGATAAAGGCATAAAGGCATAAAGGCATAAAGGGATAAAGGGATAAAGGGATAAAGGGATAAAGGGATAAAGGGATAAAGGGATAAAGGGATAAAGGGATAAAGGGATAAAGGGATAAAGGGATAAAGGGATAAAGGGATAAAGGGATAAAGGGATAAAGGGATAAAGGGATAAAGGGATAAAGGGATAAAGGGATAAAGGGATAAAGGGATAAAGGGATAAAGGGATAAAGGGATAAAGTGATAAAGGGATAAAGGCATAAAGGCATAAAGGGATAAAGGGATAAAGGGATAAAGGGATAAAGGGATAAAGGGATAAAGGGATAAAGGGATAAAGGGATAAAGGGATAAAGGGATAAAGGGATAAAGGGATAAAGGGATAAAGGGATAAAGGCATAAAGGCATAAAGGGATAAGGAGATAAAGGGATAAAGGGATAAGGGACAAAGAGACAAAGGAACAACGGGACAAAGGATAAAGAAGTTTCACTTCTGCTATGCGTACTTTGTACACACGTTCATTTTTTTTTATTTAAAAGGTAACTTTCGTGTTCTGTCCACTTAATTGTAAGGTTGCTGAAGGAGCTTAATTATAATACTTAATATAACATTTGAGGATGTTTTTGTGCCGTATGTCATCACTAGTAATGTGTTTTTAGACAATGAGATATATTGGTTGAGAACATCCTGTTGAGTTTTGTTAACTAGGACCGATGCTATAATGACATGGGCATTTGAAATGGCTTTTATCCTGTCCATCGTTGGACATTATACTAAATTTCTAATTAGATTCTGCCTCAGCGATGATTATCATCTTCATTCTAGTCTTATCCCAATTATTTGGCTTCAACTTGATATGTACTCTTCCACCATGACACAATGACACATATTGCGAAAGTTTTAGCTATAGTTTAATGACCGGCCGTCAATACCTTTTAAGAGTGTAATTGTTGAGCAGACGGTATCAGATGGGGTTGGGTTGTATCAGTGTAAAGCTCTTAGTTGTCTGCCATAACTATATCGACTGAGAATAAAAGGTGAGTGAAGTGATCAGGTTTTGATATTGATGCCGAGTGCGCTCCAGTTTAAAATATTGAAGACATTTTTTAATACAGTTGCCAGCAATTTTGAAGAGATGACGTCTTACAATTAATGGTTTAGTACTTTTATCTTGGATGCGTATTGATATTTTGGCCTTCCTATATAAACACTTCGTTATAACGATAACCGATGAGGTACTGCTAAAGGGATTGCAGTACTGCCTAAGTATATTATACTGAACCAAAGGCTTTGTCACGGTCCACACACGCTATACACAGAGGCCGATTACATTCCTCGGTCTTCTGGATAATCTATCAAAACATATGGATATATTCTATGGTGCTATAGCCTTTTCGGCAATTGGCTTATTCAGATGGCTGAAAGTCATCAAGTTTGTATATGATTCGGTTTGTAATGACTCTCGAAAACAACTTGTAGATTTGATTTAAGAGTAAGATGAATGTGTAATTTTTTAAAAGAACTTTACAACTTTCATGAAGAACAACATTGTCATTGTCATACAGTAGTATATACACGCAATCATTCGTCTTATAATTACAAGACCTAGGACAATAAATTTGAGTGTTTTTGTTAGATAATAAGTCTCACTACGCCTCATAGCCCGTTGGTCCATTACTTACGGGACAACCTGTATATATGTATTATTATATCTCCTAGTCGTCCTTTACGACACCCACGGGCAAAATAGGGGGTGGTGAATTGTATTCTTACTCTGTCACCACAGGGATATTGATTTATGGTAGGTATATATTTATGATAATTGTATTCTGAAGCGTTCATAGATGAGGAATCTTTTTATTTTACAAAGTGATTTACTTCTCGCATCCGATTTGTCTCTTAAGTAGTGATGCAGCCAAAAGAATGTACCATAAATGGTAACTTTTTTCATTTTATTTAATACTAGCAACCCGCTCTCTCTTCGCTTCGGTTATAGTCGTTTTACCCGCGCAGTGCCCGTTCCCGTGGGAATACCGAGATAAAATATAGCCTAGTTTACGCCCTGATATTATAGCTTGCCATTGGTGAAAGAATTTTTGAAATCGGTCCAGCCGTTTTGAAGATTACCCGAAACAAACAGACAGACAGACAAAAAATTTTTAATCGCTATTTTAGGCATAGGTGTCGTGCAAATAACTGTGTGAGCATGAAAAAAACCTATTATTTTGACATTACAAACAGACCGATGCGAGTTATTAAACTTTTGATTTAGCACGCGGTCAACATATTACTAGATATACATCTGAACCCACCAAATGTTTTGTGTGTGTACAATGTTTAATTTGTCATTCTCTATTATCTATATAATCTTCATGTGTTTGTCGGACCAGCAACAAGATAGCAATTAATCAAACGGCTGTCTATATATATATATATATACTCTATCTAATAGCACACTAGAATTGAATACAAAGCTTCCAATTTGTCATTTCTGTATTGATAATACTGTTAGTCTATTTTGTTTAAATGCTTATTACACTACACGATATTCAGGGCCCTGAATCACTAGGGGTGCTCTACAACAGCTTCATTGTGAGACCTGTTTCAGTTTTAGCGAAATAACAGTTTTCTGAAACTGTTATTTCGCTAAAACTGAAACAGAAACAAAAACAGAAACAGTTTCAGAAAACTGTTCCATACTGTTCATAGCTGTTATGTGATACATATATATATATATATATCTATATGTATCAGGTTATGGGACAGTGGGACAACTGTTCAAGTATGTTGTAGTTTAACGGTCATAGATTGTAATTAGAATGAAACCATTACACAAAAAACAATATAACATAAAAGTTATAGTAATTTCAAAAAATGTGTAAGAGTCTATGCCTTAAATGTTACGTATTATGTAGGCATGTACAGACAAAATACATGTAGGCATGTAAAGCTTCGACAGTATAATTTCATTCATTCATACCTAGAATTGCGCGAACGTAGGTAACAACGGCGAGCCGTTAACGGTCATCGGCCGATCAGCTGTTTTAAAGCGAAGTTTGTCTTGCTTATGCGAACGTAATCATCGATTTATTCAATTTCTAACGAACATTTAACAAAGTATGAATATGTTCCGTATTAAGTATCATTGACTTTATACATTTCAATTGGATTTATACCCAAAAGCGATGACAAAATTGAAAATTTTGCATGTCTCTAATTCCTTAACGAATCGATATTTTTCGTTAAAATTTTTTTCATGGGTTTCTACCACCATTGCCTAGCTCCCTTTTGACCAGTTGCCCCATAACCTGGTACAGCCTGTATCTATATATATATATATATACACACACATAAATAATATATATATATATACACATAAATAATAATATTATATTGTATGTAATAATAATATTATATATATATATATATATATATATATATATATACATAAAATAAATACATGCTTAAATATATTAGACGCGGGTCCTTACGTTATTTTTAAGAAAGGTAACGAAACTAGTTACTTGGTCGACGTCACGTGTTTCAAAACTAGTGATTTTTGTAACGACTTATTTGTATACAGCTACTTTGATCGATTGCATATTGTATGAATAGCTGAACTAACTATATATCTACAGTTACACGCGAAATGAAAATAAATTTGTAGCTATACAGTTAAATAAATAAATTAACTTCCTTTCATGCTTTTTTCAGCCTGAGGACTGACTGCATTATATGTATTTACGATTGATTAGAGGTTATAATTAAACTATTATTTTAATTAAATTTGTATTAATGCAGACGTATTTAAAAGAAAATTGATTGTATATACAATGATTATATTTACAGTTTTTTTCACTGTTATATGCACTTTATAATGTATGATGTTTTTATTAGTAAAACAACAAACTAAAACAATAAATAAATTAAATTCTTTACTTTAAATTCAAATTTCAAAGTAACACTCGCTTCGTTTCCCGCAACGTCAAGCCGTTGAAATTACTTATAAACAAAAATCACTCTATTTTATTATCAATAAATGCAATTTTACGTATGAAAATTAAAGGTATAAAATATATTGTTACGCTGTTTGGTCTTTCTTGCATACCACAGCACGTGAGTGTTCGGTATTTGGTCGGATTACTTCGAATAATCTCGTGTCATTCGATTAGCCATCTCGCTCGCTCGCTCGGCCGCGATGCGAAAGATATGTACTTAGGGTAATCAATGTTGTGCGGTCGGCTCTTTCTCGCTCGCTCGAATGTAATACTGTTATCCCATATCTGTGAGTCGTGTTAAGTATAACGTAGTTACAAAAATCACCTTTTTTACTTGTCGACTCGTAAATAGTGATTGTTACATATCGCGTAATGGGTTATTGTAACTAATGACGTAAAATAACGCTCATGTCTAAAATATATACATAAATCAGTCCTAAGCATGTAAAGCAGGAAGGATCGTTTTCATTTTAGGAACAAACACTGAAACCACTTCTAAACATTATTCCTAAAGAATGGTTATTTCCCCTTTTTTCTCGTATTACAGCACAACAGGCTGTTATTTTGGAACAGTTTTCTGAAACTGTTATTTTGCTAAAACTGAAACAGGTCTCACAATTTAGCTGTTGTAGAGCACCCCTAGTGATTCAGGGCCCTGAATATCGTGTAGTGTAATAAGCGCTTAGTAATTTTTGATACATATAAAAGAAATAGTGTGTGTGTGTGTGTGTGTGTGTGTGTGTATGGGCGTGTGTGTGGTCGTGTATACACGTGTGTGCACGCGTCTCGAGTGGTCGTAAGTATGTGTGTTCTTTCCCATAAAACACAATAAGTCATTCTTTTGAGAAGATAGTGCCGTAATCGCCATGCTTGATATGCGGATTCAGGATTATAGTAGGAGTTAGATATTTATCAGGCAATTGGCAAGTACGGCGTGGCGATTTCGTATTCTTATTCTGTCGTTATACGGGGCAGTAAGTATTATAATTCAACAAAAAATAGTTGTTAAAATGGATTATAAAACAACATTCTTTTTAACTTCGTGATGATAGGTACGAAACCTTTCGCCAAATTGGGTTATTCAATTAGAAATGCGTAGGTTTATCCACGCAATCAAATTTTAAAAATTTAAAAAATCTGTGTGATGTGTTCACTCATTCAAAATCATGCTATTACCGGAATAACTTCGTGGAAATCTTGTAAAACATTTCTTAAAAATGAAAGATTTTAACCTTCGTGTGTATGTTTGCAAAATACGAAATTTGTATAGAAAATTTACATATTACAAATTAATGAATATTAGTAAAAAAAATAAAATAACTAAACAGTTAAAAAGTAAATTTCATGAGATTTTTAGAATAAAGCGTGGACAATCAAAATTAATTATTAAACCTAAGAATCACAAAGATAAATAAATAGAGTTCATGTAAAATAGTTTTAATGATTGGAATAGAAAACGTAGAAAAGTTGAAGCTACTCCGTACTTGCTTTAACATTTCCACATGT
Source organism: Lymantria dispar (assembly GCA_032191425.1). Taxonomy (NCBI): domain Eukaryota; kingdom Metazoa; phylum Arthropoda; class Insecta; order Lepidoptera; family Erebidae; genus Lymantria; species Lymantria dispar. The sequence continues at coordinate 20,055,486 of CM063440.1, forward strand.
TCACATATGTGTGTCTCTTTATATGGATCTACTTTTTATACCAAATCATCATCATCATCTTGCTCTTATCCCAATTACTTGGGGTCGACGCAATATGTCAAAAAGTTTCGGCAATGACTTTTATGACCGGCCGCCTGCCTGACGTCAACCCTCCTTGGGACTGTAATCGTTGATCCAAATGGTACCAGATGGAGTTCGTCCGGGTCAATCTAGGGCTCTTAGTCGTCTTTTACGACACCCACGAGCAAAGCAAGGGTTGGTAGTATTCGAAGCCGCTACCACACAGCAACTTTTTATACCAAATAAGCAATATTAATTGTACCTCTAAACATTCCGTATTACAAGCGAGTAAAACGCAAGTAGTATAACTAATTTAAATATGTACCATTATATTTTTCTTTGTTTTATTCCATAAAACGTGGCGTTAACGTAACCTCTATTTTGTTTCATATTTTCGAGCTTCTATACGCAGAATTTAATTTCCCATAGGAATTAACCTCTTGTTCGAAATATATCTAAATTTATATTATTATTTTCATGTTATTTGAATGTAAATTAGAGATAATCATGTTTATTCTAACTCAAGTTTCCAAATTTAATATGATTTGCTACACTGCATAAATTGCAGTGAATCAAACCATATAAAATTATGGACGGATATCCGTCACTATTTAATCACAATAACTTATGCAAGTAATAATCTCAGTACGTGAGATAAGTAATTGCGAGATCTTTGTTGAAATTATGAATTAGTTAGACGTTATTGTGTTATGAAAGTGAACTAAATCTAAATACAACATCAGGTAACATGTTATTCTATTATCGAGCTTAATCTGCCAGGAATAAATTATAATAATATTGAAATAGTATAGCACTCCTTTTTTCGTATTACCTTTTACATACTATTATTCGGATTTATATCATTACCCAACTCTGACCTGCGAATACAGATTGACTGACAACAGTTCCTGTCTGTCCGCATGTACAGTACGCAATGGTAGCATTTTGAGGTATTATCATTTGTCTAGGAGTGTTACGTGGCCAAATAATATTCAAGTGCTTTTTTTTTTTTGTGGGTGGGCTGCGGTCGGCGCGCCTCCGCACCACTCCGTCCGGGGCGACAGAGGGGCTTAAGCACGCAACACCCGCAACCCACCCGAAAACCACCTCGCCTTCGTCGTTGGACCAACCACCGGAGCAGGTTTACTTGTCGTCAGTGGTCAGCCCGACGGAATACCCCCTACGTGGGGTACCCTCCCATCGACCGACGGCCCCCCCTCGCAGAGGACGTCGGTCTTTTCTCACACGGTCGGCCTCTCGGCGGTCGACGGACTAATCCCCGGTCACGTCACCCGTGGCCTCGGCTAGGGCGGCATGAGGCGCAGGTAGTTGCGCCTACGCCGCCCCAGTCGCCGGCGGCGGATCTCCTCATCGAGGCTGCGCCCCTCGCGCAGGCGATCCGCCGCCTCCTTCCGCGAGATCACTGTCTCGCAGAAGGCTGTGACCGCGTCCCAATTCCCGACGCTGTCGACCATCGCCCTAGCGATAGCCGGCAGCGTCAGGTCCGTACCGATGATTGCGACGAGTTCACAGCGCTGCACTGCCCAAGCCGCGCAGGCCTCAAGCGTATGCGTCGCCGTGTCCTCGTCGCAATCGCAGTGGTGGCAGGACGGTGTACTCTCCCTCCTTACGACCTTGTGCAGGTATTTGGCGAAGCACCCATGCCCATCAACACCCGCACTAGTCGGAAGGAGAGCACGCCCCGTGCCGCCTTTCCAACCACTGCATCAGCATCGGCCGGAAGGCCTCCACGGTTCGCAACCCGGACCGAGGCCTCTCCAGCCGGACTGCCCAACGGGCAATGACGTCTCGGCGGGCGTCGACGCGCCAGGCGGTGAGATCCCTTAGCGAGACCACACCGCGCTCCGCTCGCACCCCCGTCACCCGCCGATATAGTTCGGCGAGCATCTCCGCCTCCAGGTCCCACAGGGGAGTCCCGGCCAATAGGCACGCTGCCTCCGTCGCCACCGTGCGGTATCCGCGGATGGCGACCGCCGTGACCCTCTGTGGTCGCCACAGAAGTGCCCTAAGTCGGACGGTCAAGGACCCCGCCCACACTGGTGCGCCGTACAGGGCCATCGACCGGATGACCCCCGCGTACAGCCGTCGGCACGCAGCGCTCGGTCCGCCCACGTTCGGCATAAGCCACGATAGGGCGGACGCCGCGCCGACGAGCCGTGGAGCGAGCCTGCGGAAATGCTCCCGGAACCACCATCGCCCGTCGAGCACCAGGCCTAAGGACCTCATATGGGCCCGGATGCTGATGTCAACCGAGTGGACGGTGATATTCAAGTGCTTGAATTATTTATAAATCTGAAAGTTACAAATATTTGATTTTATTTTGGTATACCGACATAATTTCTGTATCTATTAATCATTTTATTTTTAATAAGAACTACTTGGTATAGCCGTCGTATCCCAAGTAATAGCAAATTCATCTTCATTCGTCATTCAGTCGTCCATCGTTCTCTGCTAGACGTAGGCCTTTTTTTTTTGGGGTGGGTCGCGGTCGGCTCACTCCTCGCATCACTCCGTCCGGAGAGACAGAGGGGTGTAAGCACACACACTCGCAACCCACCCGAACACCACGTCGCCTTCGTCGTTGGACCGACCACCGGAGCAGGGTTACTTGTCATCAGTGGTCGGCCCGACAGAATACCCCCTAGTGGGGTACCCTCCCATCGACCGACGTCCCCCTCTCGGGGAGGACTTCGGTCTTTCCTCACGCAGTACTAAACGTAGGCCTCTCCAGAACACATTGTGCCGAGTTGCCTCCCTGCGACTTTCCTAGTCGCTGTTGGCGAATTGAGACTTGGTGCAGTTTAATTATTTAAAGCAACGTGAATGAATAATTAAAATGATTTTTGATTCACAATTGTGGAAAGAATTTAATGTATTTGTTTTTGATGTTTGATTTCACACACTTTTTTCTATGTGTGACCATGAATGAATCTATGAGCAGGAAATCCTTAGAAATAGTTTTATTTGAGGATTATTTTTTATAAATTGTAATTAAGTTAGTAATTTAATGGATTAAATTATAGCGTTACTTAATTTGACGTGTGATGACGGAGTAAGAATACAATTCACCACTCCCTCACATCATCACTCATCTTGCCCGTGGATGTCGTAAAAGACGACTATGGGATATAATATGCACATAACATCTGTACAAGAGAAAGGAAACTCGAAATGAAACCCTTTACCAACATGTCTAACCAGCATGGTATAGTAGGTTAAATGCCCTCCCATTGTGGAGGAGGTCCGAGCTCAACAGTGTTACGTATGTGGGTTGCGATGATGATGAAGTTACTTAATTGTATCAACCCATTTATCAGTCTATCGACTTCCACTGTTCGACATCGGCCAAGGGAGGTAAATGTTACAATTGGTAGATTTGCGAACACCGTTTACGTTATGTGTTGTTCAAAAAACTGTCGCCGCCCATTCGCTTGGTAGGTTCTGTCGGACAGTTTTTACGTATTCCATGGCAAAGTAAGTGCGGGTAATTCATTGTTTCCTAAATTATCAACACATAGGACCTATATGGACACCGCACACAGAATTTTTCTTATGCTGTGAGGCTCATCTGTCACGCTATAAGGGGAAAGGTCCGATCGGGTGAACTCGGGACTGCAAAGTGTATCCGAGCGAGAAGCACCGTATACAGATTTTTGTGTAGGCTGTAAATAAGGCTGATTTATCACGTTTTGAGGTGAAAGGCTCGTTCGGGTGAACTCGGGACCGTCGAGGGTACCCGAGCGAGAAAGATACAGTCAGCTGGTCTTCACTGCCACATCGCCGCCACTATTGTCACTGCCACTTCACTGCCATATCGCTGTGTTATATTCAATTAATATGTAATAATTGTTATTATTAATTTTTCAATAGCTTTTAATAGTTATTATTGATACGTATTAATAATTAGATCAACAATTATTTGGTTTACATTATGAGGTTAGAGTATGTAAGTAGTTAATGGTTTATCGGTTTATATTATATAGTGAAAAAACATTAAACATTATAAAAAACATATTTATTGTTATAATAAAGAGTGATTCGATCGTATAGGTAAGTCACTTTATGTTTATATATACACTAGCTGACCTAACAGACGTTGTTTTGTTCAAATAAGAGCCGCCTTTTTTTTTTTGGGGTGGGTTGCGGTCGGCGCGCTCCTCGCACCACTCCGTCCGAGGCGACAGAGGGACGTATAGCACGCAACACCCGCAATGGGTGGGTTGCGGGTCACAACACCACGTCGCCTTCGTCGTTGGGCCGACCACCAGGCAGGTTTACTTGTCATCAGTGGTCGGCCCGACGGAATACTCCCTACGTGGGGTACCCTCCCATCGACCGACGTCCCCCCCTCGCGGAGGACGTCGGTCTTTCCTCACGCAGTCGGGAGGAAAGACCGACTTCAAGTAAGGGCCGCCTACCGGGTCCAATTGTGAATCTAAACCATTCTCAAATTTCTAGTGTCCGACCGATGCTTTGGCTTCGGTCACCTTCGGCCAAAAAAAGCACCTTCGCCCAAATCTTCGGCTTCGGCCAAATAATAGCCGAAGCTTTGGCCGAAGCCGAAGGTTTGCTAGTTGTCAAAATTTGAAATATACTGAACGATGCTAGAGCGAGATGGAGAACGCTGCGCTGAGAGCAGCGTTTCGCCGCGCCGCCGCCGCCGGCACGAACGCATTACAATACAAACTTAAATTATTGTTTTATGTATACTTTCATCGAAAAAATGTTTGCTTTTTTTTATTTAAGAGAATTTTTAGCATTAGCTGATTAAAGTGCATTTATGACTTTAAGTCTAGTCTCTTCTACTACCTTTTTTTTATGGGTGGGCTATGGTATGCGCACACGCGGTCCATTCCGTCCAGGGCGATGAAAGGACGGCGCGCGGGCCCATAAACCACCTGTACCCACATTGCCTTCGTCGTTGGACCGACCACCGGAGCAGGGTGACTTGTCGTCCCGACGGAATACCTTTTTGGGTACTCTCACCTCTCGACATCCCTGTCCCGGGACGTCGGTCGCCGTCGCGCGGTCAGCCTCTCTGCGGGTGCCGGACTAAAGTCCCCGGTCCGGTCACTCGTGGCCTCGTCCAGGGCTGCCGCCCTGGCGCAGGTACTCACGCCTATGCCGCCCGAGTCGCCGGTGGCGGAACGTGTCACCGAAGAGGAGCTCCTCTCGCGCACAATCCACCGCCTCCTTCCATGAGATGATGGCCTCACAAAAGGCGGCGACCACGTCTCAGTTCCTGGCGCTGTCAAGCATCTCCCTGGCGATGGTCGGCAGCTTCAGGTCGGCACAGATGTTCACGGCGCTCCCCCGCCCACGCGGCACATACCTCGAGCGTGTGTTGCACCGTGTCCTCGTCGCAATTGCAGTGGTGGCAGGACGGTGTGCTCTCCCTCCTGACGATCTTGTGCAGATACTTGGCGAAGCAACCATGCTCCGTCAGCATCTGCACCAGTTGGAAGGACAGCACCCCGTGCGTCCGCTCCAACCACTCCATCAGCACCGGCCGGAAGGCCTCGACGGTCCTGACACCGTACCGAGGCCTCGCCAGCCGGACTGCCCAACGGGCAATGACGTATCAGCGGGCGTCGACCCGCCAGGCGGTAATCTCCTGCAACGTGACCATACCGCCGCGGGTGCGTGTTTCCGACGCCCACCGATAAATTCCGCCGAGCATCTCCGTCTCCAGGTCCCACGGAGGTTCTCGCCAGGAGGCACGCTGTCTTCGTCGTCACCGTGCGGTAACCGCGTATGTCCCTGATCGCCATGACGCTCTGTGGTCGCCACAAGAGGGCCATCAGACGGACGGTCAGGGACCCCGCCCACACCGGTGCGCCGTACACGGCCATCGATCGGATCACCCCCGCGTACAGCTGTCGGCACGTAGCGCTGGGTCCGCCCATATTCGGCATCAGCCACGAAAGGACGGACGACAAAAACTTACATATTTTCTTTTAATTGTAAGTTTTAATTATAATTTTTCCAAATAGGTATATTATTGATAAACGTACTGTTTCACCATTTAATTAAGTATAAAGAGCTATTTTTAGTTACTTCGGACTAGTCGAAAATAATGAGTTTATTTTTTAGTTAAGTGCCTCAAATTGTTACCAAAACTTGTGAAGTTTTTTATATTCTCCATCTAGCAACCCGCCCTCGCTTCGCTTCGGTTTCAGTCGTCTTTTCTCCGTAGTTCCCGTTCCCTAGGGAATAGCGGGATAAAATATAGCTTAGGAGTAACCTAGGCTATATTAGGGAGTACCCTGATATTATAGCTTTCCATTGGTGAAAGAATTTTTGAAATCGGTCCAGCTGTTTTGAAGATTACCCGGAATAAACAGACAGACAGACAAAAAAATATAAAGTGTATTTTAGGCATATGTATAGTGCAAATAATCATGTGAGCATGAAAAAAGCCTATTATTTTGACATTACAAACAGACACTCCAATTTTATTTATTGGTATAGATTATTGCCAAAAATGTGCAATACTTAATTATCCCAAGAAATTATTTATTTCTCAAAAATTACAAATTAAAATATATATTAAAAATAGATAATGAAAAAGCGTTTTTCGCTCAATTATTTTATAGAGATATTTTGTGTTCGTCCAATTTACGATGGTTAAAAAAATGTGACTGATTAATTGATTATTTTTGTTAAGTACATAAGTAAATAAATATTTAATTAACTATGTATATTTAAAAGTTTTTATTTTAGACAATAATTTATTACCTACCTATATATGTTGGTCACTCCGCTCGTTATTGGGCTAAATCTCTAAAGCTCTCAGAATATGTAGTATATTCTGAGATTAAAATAACTATCGCATTTCTCAAGGTCCTTCGACTTCAGCCGAAAGTTTTGGTGAATACCGATTAATCGGCTTTAGCTTCGGCCAGAATTGCATCTTCGGTCGGACACTACAAATTTCCTTGAACGTGCACAAAAAAATTCATCAACATCGGTCCAACTGTTTAGGAGGTGTTGAGTGACATACACACGTACACAAGAAATTTATATATAAAGATATATACATACATACATGCATGCATTTAAATATATAATAATATTATAATATAATTAAAAGTTAACATCATTTTTATTATTTGTTAACTTTTATTTTCCCATATTAAAATATAAATATAGTAGTTATTATAAAGAGTGATTCGATCGTATATGTAAATTGCGATTGCCAATAAAGTTTTCACTTCTGCCGTGCGGTCTTAAGTCTAAAAAGCCATAGTAATGATAACTCCTTTATTATAGGTAATTATTGACAATGCATACAACTTGCCAAATATAGATTCCCCTGTTCGAATGGTGAATCCTTCTACAGAAGTGTTAATAGCTTTGTCGCCGGAAAGAACTTACAGCACATCGGGCACCAAGGCCTTCTCTCCAGAGGAGAGACGTTGCTATTATAATGATGAGGTAATATTTGCGTTTATTTAATTGGTGGATATATACATGAAATCGATGCCTTACGTACTAATTATCTTCTCATAACCTATAAAATAGTATAGTAGTATTATTTTTTTGTTTGTCGTAACAAATGATTACATGCCTTGATGGTCTTTGCCATTGTAGCCGTTATTATGGCAACACCAACTGTTGTTACTATTACTTGACATTTTAAATGTTACTATGATAACCATTGCAATCGTAAATATTGCTTACTTAGCTCTGTTGTTAAATCTTTAATATTTTTAATTATAATAGGATTTTTTACAATAATAGTAGAATATTTAACAAAATTCGAAAAGCACGTCTTTGCAAAGAGTCAAGTGGATCGAGTTGATATTTAGACCTGCACATCCAGAAATCTGAGCTGTGGTTCACGAGTGAATGAATTACTACTTTCTACAAGACATGTCGTTGTCCTAATTTCTTCAGAACAAGTTTTTGCTTCATTTAATAAATATATATTTTTTTTCAGGTTCGAATTGGGAGATTTCGTCATTATTCTTTTCATAACTGCATGGCGTATCAGAAAGTCACATTAATAAAATCGAGTTGTAACTGTGTTCCTCTTATTTTCGTAGAAGGTTCGCATCCACAATTTAATTTATTGTTTAAAATTTTATTTTATAAAATTGTATAGATTGAGAAATATGTAAAGACAAATTTTACTGAAGTATCTATTACTGAAAGTATTTAACACGGTTAAGACGAAAGTTGTGTCAAATGCACATGTCATTTCTATACTGGTCTTGGGTGGCAATATGATTCTCTAAATTGTTATTCATTATATTATATTTACCTTGGACAAACAGTCCAGTTAGGTAGATCAAATTTTGAGAAAGAGGTTGGGCAGCGTTCGGGCAACTTAAGAGGATCTTCTCATCCAACATACTTCAGTGTCTGAAAGGACAAGTCTACGACCAGTGTGATTTACCAGTGATGATTTACCAGTGATAATTTACGGCGCAGATACATAACCCCTAAATGTGGACTTAATAACCAAGCTCCAAGTGTGCCAAACCTGCTAAACCTGCTGCTGCTGAGCGGGTTATGCCTTTTATGGCTTTGATTTCTGTGCGATATAGAATCCCAAATACGAAAATTTGTTAAAGAACGGCTGTAACCGACATAGCACGAAGAATTAGCACACTGAAGTGGCAATGGACAGGCGACATCGCTCGACGAACCGACAGCCGCTGGGGAAGAAAAGTTCTCGAGTGGCGACCACGTATCGGACGACGCAGTGTAGGACGCCCCCTTACTAGGTGGACCGATGACCTGGTGAAAGTTGCTGGGCGTCGTTCGATGCAGGCGGCACAGGACTGCACTTTGTGGCGAAACATGAGGGAGGCCCTTGTCCAGCAATGAACCTTCGATTAATTATTTACGCTGATTACTATGCAGACCAGTCTTCCTTGCGGCTTGGGCGTAATTTATTTTATTTTTACCTGTGTGTATTTTAATTAAAAAATAATTTAAACCTTTGTCGCGTATAAAAAGAGAGAATGGTATATGGCGTATAAAAAGAGGAAGATAGATTAAAGTTGATATATAATAGTAGATTGAAAAATATAATGATACAATGATGTAATTTTTAAATAAACAATGTATATACAAAGCGGACCTTGAATTATTTTGATAGATAAGCTTCAAATTATAGTTTCAAGGACTTCTTATGGTACTTACACTGTCGAAAGAGATAAGATGATCTTACCGATTTCACAGAGTAGCAGCCATTGCAAGCTTTTTCTTAAACTAATCTCACACTATAATGAATTATTACCTATAATTGATGCATAATGATTATAACCTAAAACAATACACATATAAGGAGGTATAACTACGTCACACAGTTCCTGACGGGAGGTGAGAACGTACATACGAGCGATGAGCACTAAATTTTCCACAGGAAATGCGGTGAAAATAGCCTTATAGCAACTGGGAATATATCCTAGTGGATAATACGGTTGTCACGTAGATACAAATACAAGTGAGCGCTCTCTAGTGGGAGAGATCTAGAGAGGGCTATCGTCTCTTCATCTTACCGGATTCGTGCTGTCACGGTTGAAGCGACTTGAGGCTATTTCGACATCTCGTATATGCGCAAGTTGCGCTCACAAATAAGCAATATGGCGTCTGGTATGCTTATGCTGGGGAACATGCAAACGAGAGTAGAGGTAACGTAAACAATCGGTGGAATACCAAGAAGGTACACACCGGCTCCGATCCTACTCATCCATCCTCGATGTTGCGTAGATACAGAAAGGGCGCGGGATGTTAGTATGATTTTTATATATACAGTAAGAATGATAACTTCGCGAACATTTCTATTATTTAATTATGGGTAGCTTGCAAAATATGAAATTTAATAACAAGCCTATTATTAATGACTAAGCTTTTTAACAATATGTGGTGTGATGATATCTATTTGACGTTGACAATAAATTTAGAAAATAAATACAAGAGTGTTGTGGACGTTGTTTTCAGAGGAAATGATGCGTCATAGCATACATCGGAGTCTGCCGAGTGAATGTATCGCCACAAATGTTAAATATTAAAATAAGACTTCTTATTGTGATTTGATCAAATAATTTTAATTGTTAACATGGAATAAAATCTTTTTAACGTTGTGTGACTTTATAATTAGTATTCCGTTAGTTTACAGAATGAAAATTATACCTTATACTATTATATCCAAATTATGTTTATTATATTTTCAAAACCTTAATAAAAGCATAATCGTACCAATTAGTTACCTTTCTCTCTTGCTATCGTCATTATAATACTATTCAGTCTCATCCTAGAGTATTTTATCTACGATATTCAAAATAAGAGATACTCTAAGGAAGGCACAATCGAAAAGAGAATATCTTAACCGAAATCGTCTATATGACGATTTGTACTGGTAAAAGACCACCGTAAAAGGTAATTTGTTCTTCTATTTAAGGATCGTTAGAGGAACATTAATGCATAACTGAATATAAAATTTGATTCATAAAATTTGTACACTTTCAGATGATAAGTATCGACTATGTAATTTCAAGGATATGGAATGTATGGCGAACGCGTTGAGTAAGTCTAACCCTTAGCACTCTGCACATTTTTGTACCACTGCCTACCAGCAATTCTGGCACAGTTTTGCAGCGAAGCGTGTGTGAGGCGTCTTATTTTAAGTTATTTTAAGTGAGGAGAATTACACGTGCTTGTGAATATATTTGATTTTATTTATTTTTGGCGAAACACTAAAACGTATTCTATCGGGCATATCTAATTTTTCCGTGACGTTGCGCAAGTCATCTTAGTCTTCCAACGACTCTTCGTTTTCAATTTCAATAACTATAATTTGTCGTCTCTTTGGTAGTATAATTTCGGCACTCTATTTGAAAGTCTCAGAATTATATTTAACACTAGCAACCCGCCCTCGCTTCTCTTCGGTTTTAGTCGTTTTACCCGCGTAGTGCCCGTTCCCGTGGGAATACCGGGATAAAATATAGCTTAGTTTACGCCCTGATATTATAGCTTTCCATTGGTGAAATAATTTTTGAAATCAGTCCAGCCGTTTTGAAGATTACCCGGAACAAACAGACAGACAGACAGACGTAAATTTTTTAATCTGTATTTTAGGCATAGGTGTCGTGCAAATAACCGTGTGAGCATGAAAAAAGCCTATTATTTTGATATTACAAAAAGACACTCCAATTTTATTTATTGCCTTCCATAATATCTTCTAACAATGGAAACCCAAACACAAGATGTCACTATCACTCAACTCTATCATAATAATTATTTTGGGTTCATCATAAAGGGGTTAAATAATGATTCAATCGTAACAATAGTGACACTGAGCACATTTTAACTACATATGAGTAATTGCCAGCCTAGTCATGCTAGAAATATTGGGCTCCGTAGCGGAGCAACGGAGTTACGGAACAAATGACGAATGGCTTCGCAGCGGAGCTAACGAAGTTACGTAACAAATGACGGTTGACTTGAAGCCAACGGAGTGCTAAGAGCCTGCCGGTTTGGCTTAGAGTTTAATATAATTTTCCACAAAGGAAACTATGAATACAGATTTCCTTCTACCGCGTGACCGAAATAAAATTGCTAGATTGTTTGCACCACAATCCATTGTCTATGAGGAACTTTTAACTGAATGGCAAGAAAGATGGGATTCATCATCGAAAGGTCGTCATCTTTATCTATTTTTTCCACGCATCCGGGAGCGCCTGGAGAAGGTGTGGCTAGAGGTTGACCACTTCGTGGCCCAATTTTTAACTGGCCATGGCAACTTTAAAAGTAAATTATTTTCTTTTAAACTCGTACCATCACCATTATGTCAATGTTCCACATCTGACCACGAGCATGAACAATCAGCACATCACATTCTCTGGGAGTGCGATCTCTGGCAAAACGAACCTAACCTTATGTTAAACAGTTTGCAAGTCACCTGTGGTGTAGTATACTATACGGACCTTGTAGCAACTCGAGAAAATTTCCGTGCATTCATGCGTTTCTGCCATACCTACTGTAGCAATCAATCTTAACGCTCACATATAGGCCCCGTTAAGCTCTTCCGTATCCGTGGTGCCGTACTGCTGCGCTATCGTAGCTGTACACCTTTTTACTTATTGGCTGACTAGTCATTTTGTTTTCCTGTCTCCCGCTTTACCTAGGAGGGAAGTGGAATCTCTCTTTCCAACTCCTCCTCTTTAATCTTTTCTAATTAAATTTGTTGCGGGTCCCAAGACAATTAAAATCATATCCCGGGACTGCCTGAGGGTCAAACCTCGGTGTCATTTATGGAGACCATTGTGGATCCTGGCTTACAGGAGTTACAATGGTGGGAATGTGTGGTGGGATTAGTCCCATAAAAACATAATTTTACAATAACAATCTAGGCAGTTGAGTATGGTAATGTGTATTTTCCCTAACCTTATTTAAAAAAATACGTTTTGTCTTATTATGTCAAATGAAATCATTTATTCTCTATAGGCCATTAAGGGCATCTGCACCTGATGCCGCCTTAGCCGAGGCCGAGGGTGACCGGACCGAGGATTTTAGTCCGTCACCCTCAGAGACGCTGACCGAGCGACGGCGACTGACGTCCCGGGACAGGGACGTCAAGAGGTGAGGGTACCCGAAACGGTATTCCGTTTGGCCGACCACTGACGACAAGTCACCCTGTTCCAGTGGTCGGCCCAACAACGAGTGTGACGTGGGTACAGGTGGGTTATGGGCCCGCGCACCGTCCTTTCGTCGCCCCGGATGGAATGGACCGCGTGTGCGATTACCATAGCATAAAAAAATGCCGTTAAGGGCACTTAAATATTGTCAATCGATTGAACGCAATCCAATAATCTACCACTGGATCAGAACGCGGCTACGAGCTGAGAAGATCCGGCAAGATACTCAGCGGGCTGTAACTTTTTTCATCTTTTAAATAAAATTGCACGTTTGGAACATATAATATTAGCTCCAGTGTGATGCCCTTCGAGATTAGGATATATACTTTTTTTATTTAGTCAAAATAAAAAAAGAAAGGAAAATATGGTTGGACCAGATCGCACAAGCAGCACCCGATCACAAGTTAACTACTAGAGCAGCCATCACTCCCCTCAACCACATTGGAGCGAAGGGAGCGATCTGTCCCTCGTAGCTACTGCAAACAGAATCTTGTTCAGTGAGCATGAACAAACCATAAACTACGAACCATAAAAAAGACTAAAACCTAAATTCATCAGACAAAACACGCTACGCTGTACAAACTCAAAATTAACAACAAGAAAAACTACAAATTCTTACAAGAAACAACGGCATAAAGCCATGACCATTACAATAACATAATTACAATAACAAAATTGCTGAATGACGAGCTTCTCATAATCATTCTGTATTATCATCTAAATAATACGAAATTTTATAGTAGCCTTTTTCACAAATTGTGCTCTTGATAGCCTTTCTAAACTTATTTATTGGCATGTCTTGGATATCTCTAGGTAGTTCATTATAAAATCGTATACATTGCTCCATGACAGACCTAGTAATTCTCTGAAGACGAGTAGTATCTAGTAGTATCTAGATTGTCCTTATTCCTAGTGTTTAGATGATGATACATACTTTCAATTTTTTTTACATAATATTTTTTTCGATTATGAACTGAACATCAGTCAGATTTTTTATTTCTCCGCATTTCATCCAAAGTGAAACTCTGGGGCCTAAATTATAAATAGCACGGACAGCCTGTTTTTGGATAACAAAGATGAAATTCAAATCCGCGGAGCATCGCCAAAACCAAGTCTTATGGCATACTGTCTTATGAGTGTGAAAATAAGCGAAAAACAACTCTTCTAGCTGTCTCAATGTCAGTTAATATTTTTAACAGCATAATGCGCTAAGCTAAATCTATTTGATAATTTTTCAATATGAGGACCCTATTGTAGTCTTGCATCAATGGTGATACCAAAGAAAGCTGTGGACTGCACAAAATCTAGGGCAACACCATGAACATTGGTTTCCACTTGTCTCACATTAGGTGTGGTACATTTTGTTTTCTTCTCATTAAGAATAAGATTGTTTATATTGAACCAATGAATAACGTTAGACAGTACGTTGTTCACATCGTCATAAGTAAGCATTTGTCTTCTGACTTTGAATAGTAAAGAAGTAACATCTGCGAACAAGACAATGTCTTGATTGCCCCCTATATAACAGGTTAAGTCATTAATATATACAAGGAACAGAAATGGCCCCAAAATGGATCATTGCGGCATGTCCATTTTTATAACAGAACCAGATGATTGCACACCGTTTACATCAACCCTCCGAATTATGTTACACAGATATGAAGTTAAAAGTTAGAGTCTTGTTCCTGATCCCATAGTTATATAATTCCTTGATGAGGGTTTGGTGATGTACACAATCAAACGCCTGGGATAAATCGCAAAAGATACCCAAAGCAACATGCGATCTGTCCTGGGCTACAAAGATATTTTTTAATAATTCTACACTCGCATGAGTAGTAGAGCAACTCTTGATAAAGTCAAACTGATTTTTGTGAAAGATGCCATGCTTATTAAAATGACTGAGTATTTGATTAAGCATGATTTTTTCAAAAATTGTACTAATTGTAGGTAGTATGGAAATAGGTCGAAAATGATTAAGATCTGCCATACTACCCGCTTTGAACAAAGGAAACACTACTAATTTTCATGAGTTCAGGAAATACACTTCGAGCAAAACAACCATATAACACAGATGCCAGGTAGGGAAGAAAATTATCAATTATAGAGCTGACTTTATAGACAAGCCCCATGAGCCCCATGTCTTCTTAATATTAAGATTTTTAAACGTCTTTATGATAACCTTCGAGCTAACATCTGAAAAATTAAAAGATTTTTTTTGTTGATTCTGCTAACTGGCTGTTGGTTACATCTTCTCTATTTGCTTTTCCTTTGCATTAAAGAATTATAAGAAGTTTCATTTTTAATATCCGCATTACCATTTGGAATTTGAATAAACACCTCTTTGATTCGAAAATATTTTACGAACATTTTAAGGTTACAATAAAGTAATAAGAAATGTCCAGTTTTGCATTACGATGTCTTAACTCTACAGATCTTTCAGGGAATTATTTGAAACATATCTTTATTTTTTGGGCAATTCGTAAGCTATCTGTGGTGATGATAGTGCATTTTTTATTTTAATATACAAACTAAGACAATGTAGAGCTCTTTAAAATTGTGTAGTGTTAAACTGGTATAAACATTCGTACATTCTCATAAATTTTCACCTATATATATATGTAGACGCCGGGGTGGGCTTCGGGACCCATTGGACATGCATCAGCATTGGGTTCCGACACAGTGGGTAGCCTCGAGCAGTAATAATAATGGTGCTTAGTTTAACTAGGATTTATTTAAACAATTTACACTAACACTTTACTAACAAACAAAGAAACTACTATGAAATACTCGAACATACACGTCCGCTCACTGCGAGCTCCGATAATAGAATGACTCGCTACAACGACCGCGTCCGAGCAAGACTCGTTTGTCACGATGCCGTGCTCGTGTTCGGTCGACCGCTCAATTCTCCGACATATATATATATATATATATATATATATATGTGACGTTTCCGTTAAATATGATTTTCATTATGTTGTTGTAGGGTGAATAATATCAAAGTAAACCTCACCCTTATACCCTTATCGTAAACACCCCTATTGTAGGGAGCAATGTATCTTCTGAATAACTGATTGTTTAATATTTATTTTGCTTAATTCAATTAGAGATGAAGTAAACGTATCGCAAAATTATTCTCCTATTTAGCCTTACTACTTATTTTATTTTTTAAGTCATGTCTGTTGTCTGTTGTTGCATATCCTTCCATTTATATTCATTCTATAAACGATATCACCTTTTGTGTTTCATTTACCTACGTGGCAACGGGTTAAGCAAATTGTCACCATTATTTGATCATGGGAAACTTAAACATAGAATCGGCTAATGTCTCGTCAAGAGAATGAACAACAGCTCTATCTTAGGAGACGCTATAACTTTACTGCAATCATTAACTCTCCTGTCCAAAGTGTCGAATACGGCACTATCCTCACATTTGTGGGGAGGTGTACTTCCAAAAGTGGAAGGCGGAAGGTTGAACTATGATAATCCTCTATTTCTGTTGTACATAAAGATTAACATACATATGTCAGGACAGAATCTCTTTATACACAATATTTGCTGTATTATCTCCCAGTGCAAGAGTTACCTGACTGCTGCTGGAACTGAATTTGGGACAGGCCAAGTAGAGCGGGCCATGTAATAAATAGTCCTCGGTTAACTCGTATAACTGCGTGACCACGTTATAGAAGATTAACTATTTATGTTGTAAAATGGAAAATATCAACGAGAAATATTGCTCTAATTTTAAACCCTTTGGGAGGAATATATGTCCTTGGAGGGATTGATTTCGGGAATGTTTGTAATTTTCCTTACGATAGTAATTCACTTTTTATCACTCGTAGGGATGATATTTTTATATAATCTTTTATTTGTCGAATAATTTGTAATAAATCGAAGTAGTAAGCAAAATTTCACGTTTCGGATATACGCTTCTTCGTCTTTGAGGTTGTATTGTTTATTTTTTTCTTAGTACTCGTTAACGTCATTAAAGGAAGTGGTATTTAAAATTTCATGTTCTAGGTTCCAGTAGTTACGACTGTACGTACGTTGATACTACGTTACTCAGTTTTCCCTTAGAAGAAATTATAATATTATGCAAGTAAAACGTCTAGGGTTTACTTATATACTATTATATCTCATATAATAGTAATAATAGTGTCTTATATCATCAAAAGCTTCAGCAGTTTTGGTTTTCGATACAATAGTGTTTTATCGCTGTTTGCCTATCTTGTATATACATACATACATATATACACACACACACAGAGACATATATATCTATATATATTTATATCTATACTTTTTTTCACACTCTTTTCATCATCTTAGGGGTTTAGTTGCGAAAAATCCTTTCTTAGTGCTGGTCTAGATTATTATAATTTTATAATAGTCTTATACATAAACAGAAAATCATGGTAAGCGGTAGTAAAAAAGTGGTATTTGTACTCTTAAACTTAGCTTGTAACTTATGTTAGTTTTATCAAATCTAGATAAATATCTCCAGATAGCGTTATTACTTTTCATATGAATAGAAAAAAAATTGTAAATATATATTTTTTAACTTTAGTCACTATGCATCTGCCTGGCATCAGCTATAGTAGAATTGGCTTTAACTAAATAATTTCAAAAATTGAAGTGAAAGTATCTCAAGGTTTCAGATTTGCTGTACAGACAACTTTACTTCTTGCTAATTATATTTCAATTAAATGAGTTTACATGACATATGTCCATATGCCTTCCGTGTAGTAGGCACATAATTCATCATCTCATATTTTGCCCGTGAGTGTTATAAAGACGAATAAGGGATATGATGTGCAGATAATTTCTATGCAAGAGCAGGAACACTTGTTATAAAGCTGTGACAAGTACGGTTTAATAGATTAATATCCTTCTCGATGTGGCGGCGGCCTATATCCAATAATGAGATTTCTTGTGGGCTGAGATGCTGATGACGGTCATACGCTATTCTTCTGTAATATAAAAATGAATCGCTGAATGTGTTGTTAAGCGCAAATCTTGAGAAAAGTTGAACCGATTACGCTAATTATTTTTTTAGAATATTCCTTGAAGTACAAGGATGGTTTTTACGCAGAGAAAATTTCAAAAATTGCCGAAATAGTGTAAAAGCAACACTTTTCTACACTCCCACACAAACGATTCGTAATGATACTTAAAAGTCAATTTGGACTTAAATACCATATCGTAAAGTTCAAGTGTTAGTGGAGAGGTTCCGGGAAGGCAAAACAATTGAATTTTGTGTTTGGCATCAGTCATCAGATGCCAAACACAAAATTTGAGATATATTACAATTTTTTTTACAAAATGTCTTTGTTGAATTATTAATTTTCTTTTCCTTATTTTTACCTTACTAGCTGACCTGGCGTCCCAGATAGCAGAATAAGTGTTAAAAAAATTAAAGAATCGACTGTTAGGCGGTACGCAGTTCGCCGAGTCAGCTAGTTAATTAATATAATTAATACGAATTCAGATCATTTTCAGTGACAACATATTTATTATGGAATATTAATTTATTTTCAGTCCAAGACGACAACAGTGATGGCGATGAAAATGTAAAATGTCTACCTGAATGTGAACATTATGATTATCCATACGAAGTAGCCTTGGGTAGATTAGCTGATCGTGTTCATGTCAGCGGCTTACCATTTTTGTAAGTATTTTTTTGCTTTTATATAGAATAACAGTAAGTCTACTGGTACATAAAAATCTTTATTAACAGTTAAAAGACAAAATTAGGGTCTTTCTTTAATAGCTCAACTAATATTTATTCAGTATTAGCGAACTGCCTTGCCTTCGCTTCGGCTTCGGTCATCTTGTCAAACATTTTAAATCTCCAATATCTTCTAAAATATTATTACAATACGCGACTGCTATCCATGAGACCCTGGGCGCCGAACCGAGCAAAATTTTATAGGTGGTTACTGGAGAGGAAAAATAGCCTAAGTTACTCCTTATATATAGAAGTACTTAGTAATAAATTATTATTAAAAGCGGTCTAGTTTTTTAGAAGCTTACCCGGAACAAAGGGACAGAGAGACAAAAAAATGTTAAACTGGTTTTTAGGCATAGGGGTCACGTAAATAACCGTGTGAGCATGAAAAACATTATTTTGACATTATAAACAGGTATTTCAATTTTATTTATTTGTATCGGTAATCACTATAACCATCGAAAGCCTAACACTTGGCAATTGAGGCGGCTGTCTATATGAATATGATATTTAGCGTTAATCGTTAATCGTGTAACTTTTATATAGATTGAGTATACCTACATATACGCACACAATAAACAGGTTAAGTTAACCGAGAATCCTTTTTCAAACAAGAAAATTCTGTTTGCATTCTATTACACTTTTCTACTTAACAAATGTGGGTAAAGGATCAAACAGTTCACGGGTCCTGACAAATATGTATTTAGATTTGCAAATAAATTTATTTAATTTTCTGCTTTTTCTTTTTTTCTTTTGGGGGTGGGTTACGGTCGGCGCACTTCTCGCACCCCTCCGTCCGGGGCGACAGAAGGGCGTAACCACGCACACCCGTAACCCACCCGTGATACGTCGTGATCGTCGTTAGACCGACCACCGGAGTAGGGTGACTTGACGTCAGTGGTCGGTCCGACGGAATACCCCCTGAGGAGTACCCTCTCCTCGACCGACGTCTCCCCCCCCTCGGGGAGGACGTCGGTCTTTCCTCACGCGGTCGGTCTTTCGGCGGGTGACGGACTAATTCCCCGGTCGTGTCACCCGCAATTTAATTTTCTGCCTATAAATTCGTCGTAATCACAGACTATCTCATAATAGATGTACGACTGGTATTTTGGTAATTCTGTCGTCACGATACATTAGGTACGTATGTTGGGGAGAGAGGTAGAATTATAACATAATGATTTTTGATTTTTACATGAGTATTTAACATTTGAAATAAAACATTTTTTACGATTTTTATCGGGTTTGTATTTGTTTTTTGATTGCCTGACGTTTCGCATACTTTTCAGCGTTATGGTCACGTGAGGGCCGGTGCCCAGTACTTGTTATCAGTGTGGTCATCGGTGGCCCGTTGTTAAACTGGGCACCGGTGGCCCCCTCACATGGCGATGGTGAGGTACGTGTATGAAGATGCACGAAGCCCCTTCCGTCACCCCGGATAGATCAGGTGTAGTGGGACCATACCATATACACTCGATTCCCTTCCAAAAAAAAATAATTGATACGATATTTATAGATGTTGTTAATTTTATGACATATTTTCCGTTTTAAGATGTTAGCAATATAATTCAGACCCTCGAGGTATCTGTTATTATTTTTAAAATTCTATCAGTATTTACTGTCTTTTATTTCAAAAATGTTAAACTCAATTATGTGGCTACCTGCCTATAGTGGCTGTATTTGTATTCATTGCAATTCTTATATTATGTATAAATATACAATTTTTGAAGATTGGCCCTATTCTGTTGTCCTGGATTAACATATAAATTACCTTTTTTGTTGTCATTTTAAATAGAACCTCTATTAAAATGCGACTAAACAGTGTGCGAAATCTAATTATTTACAATAAAGTTTAATTTTAGTAGTTCTTCATGGTATAATTTAAGGGAAAATGACAAAATAATGCAATTATATTTCGTTTTTATGTTCTTATTCGGCTATAATCATAGCTGGTTATCAAATGAGTATCGCAAAATAATGAGAACAAACAGTGTTGTGTACACTTGACCAGCAGATAATTGCATTGATTTTTCATTTATACGAAATGTGTGTGTGTGTTCTCGTCTTACCTAAAGGGATCATCCATTTATTTGTTTTATATACAAAATAAAGTGTATTTTTAATTAAAAAACGACCTTAAATCATTTTTTTTTATCTTTCTACATGATATTTTGTATTCCACTCTGCCTTACAGCATAATTAAATTATTTCCAAAAGTGCACACAGCTCAAAGATTAAAACGCCGCATTTCTAACTCAGAACACAGAGAGACGCTACGTGCGTATATTTTAAACTAATTGTATTATTTTAATCTATATATTGTATGATAATAGATTAATTGGTAACTTAAGTTTTAATGATATTTAGACAGTTCGAGATGTAGCCTAATTTGGATATCGATTTTGAGTCAAAATTTATACCCATAAATAAAATTGGAGTGTCTGTTTGTAATGTCAAAATAATAGGCCTTTATCATGCTCACACGATTATTTGCATTAGACATATGCCTAAAAATCACTTTATAATTTTTTTTTGTCTGTCTGTCTGTTTGTTCCGGGTAATCTTCAAAACGGCTGTACCGATTTAAAAATTCTTTCACCAATGGAAAGCTTATAATATTAGGGCGTAACCTAGGCTATATTTTATCCCGGTATTTCCACGGGATTGGGAACTACGCGGGTAATGTGACTGAAACCGAAGCGAAGCGAGGGCGGGTTGCTAGTGTATAAAATAAATATTACATGATCTATACCAATAAATAAAATTGGAGTGTCTGTTTGTAATGTCACAATAATAGGCTTTTTTCATGCTCCCACGGTTCTTTGCACTATATAAAGAGTGTATCAGGTTATGGGGCAACTGGTCAAAAGGGAGCTAGGCATTGGTGGTAGAAACACATGAAAAAAATTTAAACGAAAAATATCGATTCGTTAAGGAATTAGAGACATGTAAAGTTTTCAATTTTGTCATCGCTTTTTCGTGTAAATCCGATTGAAATGTATAAAGTCAATGATACTTAATACGCAACATGTTCATACTTTGTTAAATGTTCATTAGAAATTGAATAAATCAATGATTACGTTCGCATAAGCAAGACAAACTTCGCTTTAAAACAGCTGATCGGCCGATGACCGTTGACGGTTCGCCGTTGTTACCTACCCTCATTGAAGCGTTTGCGCAATTCTAGGTATGAATGAATGAAATTATACTGTCGAAGCTTTACATGCCTACATGTATTCTGTCTGTACATGCTTACATAATACGTAACATTTAAGGCATAGACTCTTAGACACATTTTTTTGAAATCACTATAACTTTTATGTTATATTGTTTTTTGTGTAATGTACATTCTAATTACGATCTATGACCGTTAAACTACAACATACTCGAACAGTTGCCCCATAACCTGATACACCCTGTATATGCCTATAATACGGCGGGACCAATTTCAAAAATTCTTTTACCAATGAAAAGCTATAGTATCAGGGAGTAACATAGGCTATATTTTACTCCGGTATTCCAACGGGAACGGGAACTACGCAGGAAAGACGACTGAAACCGAAGCGCAGCGAGGGTGGGTTGCTCGTTATTATATTAAACTGTCAATTAATATTAAATTTTATTACAACTGAAAAACATTTAGATATACAGAGTGTCCCTAAATTAAACGTCCGATGATAAGTGGGTGGTAGATGACTTTATGACAGCTATGAAAAAAATAATAAAAATAATCCATGTCACTTTATTTTTATATGAGCATATTACGACGCCATCTTCTTATACAATGTTAGAATCCCCTAATATGCATTTGATCTATGGAGAGTACAGATGCAATGATCATGCTGCAAGTAGATTATATTGTGAGCGATATCCGAATACTGAACGCTATCCAGACCATCCAGTGTTCATTAATGTTCCTCGAGCATATTCGGAGGGACATTTACCTAGTGCCCAATAAAATACAATAGGCGTCACTCTCAGTCTCTCTTTCACACACGCAATAAGATTTTAAGACGCTTTTATTTGCTTCCCTGTATGTTTGTTTGTAACGTCCACCTTTGAGCTCGATTTTGCTCTACTTTTGGATATCTATCAAAGACCGATGACAATGCAATAATCCGTTTTTTTTAACTATATGTTTAGTTTCATATGCTGTGCGTGTTTTTTTAGTTTTTTAAACTATATTTTAAATATTTTATATGAGGTCTAATAAAATAGAACATAAAAATACACTTAATCATTTTTCATAAATTTCGTTGTCTGTCACAAATTTTTTTTTTTCTAAAAGTTACGATAACATCTAGAAAGTATTATACCATTTTGGAATAATGAATAATTTGGCCATCTTTTGAAATTACTTGCCACTATGGTTACGGTACATTTTTTTACAGGGTGGTGTGTTAAAATCAAATGATTAACGTTTTCTTCGAAAAAACTAATTAATAGCCATTTTTTTTTTTTTTTTTGTGGTTGGGCTGCGGTCGGCGCGCCTCCGCACCACTCCGTCCGGGGCGACAGAGGGGCTTAAGCACGCAACTCCCGCAACCCACCAGAAAACCACCTCGCCTTCGTCATTGGGCCGACCACCGGAGCAGGTTTACTTGTCGTCAGTGGTCGGCCCGACGGAATACCCCCTATGTGGGGTACTCCCATCGACCGACGTCCCCCCCTCGGAGAAGACGTCGGTCTTTCCTCACGCGGTCGGCCTCTCGGCGGGTGACGGACTAATCCCCGGTCACGTCACCCGCGGCCTCGGCTAGGGCGGCATGAGGCGCAGGTAGTTGCGCCTGCGCCGCCCCAGTCGCCGGCGGCGGATCTCCTCATCGAGGCTGCGCTCCACGCGCAGACGATCCGCCGCCTCCTTCTGCGAGATCACTGTCTCGCAGAAGGCTGCGACCGCGTCCCAATTCCCGACGCTGTCGACCATCGCCCTAGCGATGGCCGGCAGCGTCAGGTCGGCACCGATGATTGCGACGAGTTCACGGCGCTGCACTGCCCAAGCCGCGCAGGCCTCGAGCGTGTGGCGCGCCGTGTCCTCGTCGCAATCGCAGTGGTGGCAGGACGGTGTACTCTCCCTCCTTACGACCATGTGCAGGTATTTGGCGAAGCTCCCGTGCCCCGTCAACACCTGCACTAGTCGGAAGGAGAGCACCCCGTGCTGCCTTTCCAACCACTGCATCAGCACCGGCCGGAAGGCCTCCACGGTTCGCACCCCGAACCGAGGCCTCTCCAACGGGCAATGACGTCTTGGCGGGCGTCGACGCGCCAGGCGGTGAGCTCCCTTAACGAGATCTCACCGCCCTCCGCTTGCACCCCCGTCACCCGCCGATACAATCCGGTGAGCATCTGCGCCTCCAGGTCCCACGGGGGAGTCCCGGCCAATAGGCACGCTGCCTCCGTCGCCACCGTGCGGTATCCGCGGATGGCCCTGACCGCCATGACCCTCTGTGGTCGCCACAGAAGGGCCCTAAGTCGGACGGTCAAGGACCCCGCCCACACCGGTGCGCCGTACAGGGCCATCGACCGAATGACCCCCGTGTACAGCCGTCGGCACGTAGCGCTCGACCGTCGTCCGCCCACGTTCGGCATGAGCCACGATAGGGCGGACGCCGCGCCGACAAGCCGCGGAGCGAGCCTGCGGAAATGCTCCCGGAACCACCATTGCCCGTCGAGCACCAGGCCCAAGTACCTCATATGGGCCCGGATTCTGATGTCAACCGAGCGGACGGTGATCGAGACGCCGATGGGAGGGCTCATAAGGCGCCCATGGAACAAGAGGGCCTCCGTCTTGTCCAGGGCGACCCTCAACCTGGGGTCACGATCCGCCTGATGACCTCTTCGGTGCCATAGGTCGCCAGGCTTACCGCCTCTTCTAGCGTCTCACCGCGGGCTGTGACGAGCGTGTCGTTGGCGTAACAAATCACGCCCAGCCCGGGCGGGAGGCTCCCCCTCAACGCCCAGTCGTAGCCGATGTTCCACAGGGTGGGTCCGAGGACCGACCCCTGTGGGACACCGCACGTCAGGGGCATTCGCACAACGTCCCCTGCTCGGTTGGTACAGAGGACGCTGCGCCCCACCAAATAGTCTGCTACTAGCCGCCTCAGGTAAGCTGGCACTCCGTGATACCGGAGCGTCTCCCTGATGCAGCTGAATGGCAGACTATTGAATGCGTTGGCGATGTCTAGGGACACCGCCAACAGCACTCCCCCACCGGTGACGGCCTCAGTCGCCACGGCCCTCAGGCGCAACAGAGCCGCGATCGTCGAACGACCCCTCCTAAACCCAAACTGGGCGTCCGACAGATCGGGCCCCGTGCCGACGAGGTGCCGCTCGATGCGGGCAGCTACCACCCTCTCCAGTAGCTTGCCCGTGTCATCGAGCAGCACGATAGGCCTATAGGCCGAAGGCGACCCCGGAGACCGTCCCGGCTTCGGCAGGAGCACCAGCCTTTCCTCCTTCCAGCACCCAGGGAACCGTCCGGACGCTAAACACGCGTCGAACAGCTCCCTGAGGCGGGGACCCAGGTGGTCGAGGACCAGGCCCAACACGCGGTTAGTAACACCGTCGGGCCCGGGGGCGGTGGACTTTGCGCACATGCGCGCCACCGCCACTCCCATCTCGGGTTCCGTGATGGGCGGAACACTGTCACGGGAACAGGTCCTCGACGACCCGGGTGAGAAGGCTGGGCTGGAGAGTCTCGGTGAGGGGAAGGCCCCGCGCGCGGAGCTTATTCAGCACCGCACGATAGGGGCGTCCCCAGGGGTCACGGTCGAGACCGTCCAGCATCTCCTGCCGACTGACGTCCTTGGCGGAGCGGACGGCCGGCCTGAAGGCCGACCGCGCATTGCGGTAGCCCTCATACAGCAAGGCCTCCCGCTCCGCGTCGCGTTGGCGCCGCCGGCTGCGGGTGTAGGCCCTCTGGGCGCGAATGCACGCGGCCCGGAGATCCGCCAGCTCCCGGGACCACCAGTGGACCGCCCTCCTCGGGATGGCCGCATCGCAGATCTGCGTCAACACACTGCGGATGCAGCCAGCCTCGGCGTCCACCCCGTCCGACTGGTTGGCAGAGGACAGCCACGAGTAAAC
This sequence comes from Lymantria dispar, assembly GCA_032191425.1. Taxonomy (NCBI): domain Eukaryota; kingdom Metazoa; phylum Arthropoda; class Insecta; order Lepidoptera; family Erebidae; genus Lymantria; species Lymantria dispar. The sequence continues at coordinate 20,081,028 of CM063440.1, forward strand.
GATGGCTGTCCCCGCCAGCTGGTCCCGGTCTAAGCGACCCACAGCCCATCGCGGGAACGCAGGACGTCCATCCGCCTCGTGACCCCTGCTGGGCGTCGGGATTGCCGGGGAGACCTCCATCCGGATATACCGGTGGTCCGACAAGGTCTCCACCTCCTCCACGACGCGCCAGCTCCCCACGCGTGCGGCGACCTCGGGGCTAGCGAACGAAAGGTCCACTATCGACCCGCCCCGTTGTACCAAATTAATAGCCATAACAAATGTATATTTTTTTTATGTTATTGTAACATGTCTAGTTTTAATTGTACTTGTGGTCGATAGTGCAGTTATCAGCGCTTCCAACAAGAAATATCCGATGCCAAAACTAGCCTATTTGTCGTTATAGTACTTGAAAACATCGTACAAGATCTGATTTTTCACCGTTTTTAGTAATATGCTCATATCAAAAAAAAAAAAAAGTGACGGATTTTTTAAATATTTTTTTCATAGCTGTCATAAAGTCATATACCACCCACTTACCGTTGGACGTTTAATTTAGAGACACTCTGTATATAAGGCGAGGATTAAGGCGATAGCATTGCTAATATGTCCGAACGCGCTAAAACAACTATTTTATTACAGCGATGGTGTCACATTGGTAAATCGATCTTTATTGAATGTGTTCTTCAACGATTTGGTATCTACTATGTATAGGCGAGATGTTTATTTAAGCTGGCAAAATCTTTTATGTAAGTATTTAATATATCATCTGTGAAATATGAGTCCGGAGAATACAAATATTGTAAATTCGTTATACTTACTGGATATAGTATGGCATGGTCTCGCGAGAGTTACACAAATTTATTCATTTAAAAATTGCAAAAATGTAAATGGAAAATTTCATGTATTTTTACTTTTAATGTGTTTAATTTTATCTTTAGGCTGTTATTAAATGGGGGGCGCGGCCGGAGCACCTCCTCGTGGTGCTCCCTGGTAACGTCCATTTGGACGTCATGTGTCCATTTGGACGGCCAAGATTCTGGCAGGTGGGGGTCTCCGCGTGCGGCTCTGGTGGCAGAGCGCACGGCGGATCTGACCGGCCAATGGGGCGGATGTGCCTCATGGCACTCCGTCGCCAGGGACGGTTGCGTCACGGCCCGGGGGCGTGACGGGTCGGTCGCTCGCGAGCAGCCAGACCCGGAAGGCCCAAACCGTAATCCTGAGTAAGGGGGTCAGGACCGGGGGTCTTCGGACCGCGGGGAAGAAAACCCCTATAAAAAATTACCCCTAATCCTAAGTTTGGCCACTCGGCGAGGGCATGAATGGTTGGTGGGTTAAAAAGCGCGCGAGCGTCCAGCCGTTAGAGTGGTAGTCAAGGCAAGACTTAAAAACGTCCAACAATATGGCTGGAGTTAAAAATGACGCATATACTCCAGAGGGTCCCGGCCAAGCCGGGGAGTCCCTCACTGTGCCGGTTTCTGAGCGCGAGAGGCGCACAATCACCGACACAGTCAGTCTCCATACGTATGGGAGGGAGACAACGACTGCTGTGTCCGCCCAGAGCCCGGCGCAACAACAAGAGGCTCACCGGGGGGAGGGGAAAGAGGAGATGAAGGAGAAAAAGAAGAAGGCCCGGAAGAAACCACCACCACCCCCATCTCCGGCTTCGTGATGGGCGGAACACTCTCGTTGTTGGCCTCCCGGAGCCATGACCGGGGGCGTGTGCTCCGCCCGCCGTGGAAAGAGGTCCTCGACAACTCTGGTGAGGAGACTGTGCTGGAGAGTCTTGGTGAGGAGGGGGCCCCGCCCGCGGAGCTTATTCAGCGCCGCGAGGTAGGGGCGACCCCAGGGATCACGCTCAAGACTGTCCAGCATCTCCCGCCGACTGACGTCCTTGGCGGTACGGACAGCCAACCTGAAGGCAGACCGCGCACTGCGGTAAGCCTCGTACAGCCTGCCTTCCCACTCAGCGTCGCGGTGACGCGCTCGGCTGCGGGTGTAAGACCTTCGGGCACGTATGCACGCGGCCCGAAGGTCCGCCAACTCTCGGAACCACCAGGGGACCGCACTCTTCGGGGCCAGACGCCGCACACGGGGCATGGCCGCATCGCAGATCTGCGTTAACGCACAGCGGATGCGGCCAGCCTCGGCATTCACCCCGTCCGCCTGGGGCGGTGAGGACAGCCACGATCGAACGATGGCTGCCTCCGCCAACAGGTCCCGATCCAATCGGCCCACAGCCCACCGCGGAAACGCGGGAGCTCCGTCCGCCGTGTGTCCCCTGCTGGGCTGCAGGAGAGTCCGGGAGACCTCTATCCGGATGTATCGGTGGTCAGATAGGGTCTCAACCTCCTCCTGGACGCACCAGCTCCTCACACGTGCTGCGACATTAGGGCTAGCGAACGATAAGTCCACTATCGACCCGCCCTGCTGCCGCACGCACGTTTTCACCGAGCCCCTGTTCAGCAAACAGAGGCCCAGTGCCGCCGCCCACTCTTCGACCGCCCGCCCGCGGTCATTCGTCCTGGGGGACTCCCACGCCATGGCCTTGGCGTTGTAGTCCCCCAGAACGAAGACTTGGCGCGGTGCCAGTCGCCGTATCGAGGCCCCCAGGATGGTGAGGAAGGCCCCGAAATCCGTCGCGCTCCTGTTAGGGGAGAAGTAAACACCAAATAGCGTAACCTCTCCCCATTCCGCCGCGACATACCCATCGCCCCTGTCCTTGAGCAACAAGGGCGGGGAATGCCACGACGTGGAGGGAATGCCACGACGTGGAAGCAGCAACGACGTGGAGCAGGAAGACCTGTTGGTATAGGGTTTTACTTCGAGACTGCCCTCTCTTGCAAATATTTTATATGCCTTAGTTGCTGCCTATGGTTTACGACAATCATCGGGAAGATATTGTGGTGAATGCTATTCCTTCTCCGTCACAACACAGTGTTTTACTGTAACCGAATTACCATATGTTAGAATGAATAGTCCCGTATGGTGTAACTGGAGTTGGAACAGCTTTATTTTAAATTATTTTATGAAATTGTCAGGAATCATATTGAGCTTGAAGAACATGAGTTATGTAAATATCTAAAGCCTAAAATTATTTAATAAACTTTTCTATTCTCCTATATATACACGAGCTGTTACTAATAACCGACTGTGTGTGAGACGCGCAAACAATGTATACGGTGAACGCATGGCTACCTACATGGTCCCGAGATTTATAAATGAATTACTAACCGAAGTTAGAAATATTATTACAACTTCAAACATAAAACATAAATTGAAATCGTATTTTATATCTACACTAAAAACCGCTACTGACAATGACATAAATTTTAACAAACCTAAGTGGTTTTAAATGTCATTATTTGTATACCATTGTAACTTCTTTTTTGTTCTGGTAAAATAAATAAATAAAAAAAAAATATTAGTTGATATAAATTATTTGTTTTTGAAACAAGTTCAAATTTGACGAATCCGTTATCGCACGTTTAAGTAACACACCACATCACGTAGCTAAAAGTATCATCATCATCATCATCTCAGCCCATATACGTCCCACTGTTGGGCCTCCTCCATAATGGGAGGGAATTTGACCTACTATACCATGCTGGTCAGACATGTTGGTATAGGGTTTCATTTCGAGTTTTACTTCTCTTGCACAGATATTATGTGCCTATTATATCCCATAGTCGTCTTGTACGACATCCACAGGCAAGATAGGGAGTGGTGAATTGTATTCTTACTCCGTCACCACACGGAAAAAGTATAGATCATATAAAAATGTAATAATTCTGAATTTGTTTTTATTTCTTTACAGCTTCCTTTGGTGGTCTTCTAAGTCTTATGATAGGCTTCACTCTTATATCAGGATTGGATTTGATTTTTTTCTTTTTAATCAGAGTGGTATATAGCTCATTGTCATGGTTTTTAATTAAAGAAAAGGCAAGCAATAGAATTAATGTACAATCATACCATAAAAAGGATAATTGGATAAATAATCAAAAATGCCGAAATAATAAAGATGGAAACGATTATCATATTCATAGTAGATACTAGATAGTATAAATATTGTAATTTGCGTTATACCGTTGATTTATAATAAATCATAATTATCAATAGCGTGTCTTCTCGAACACGATTTTACACAAGCACGTGACCGATAGTAGGTACATGTAGCATTGCGAAAATGCGGCAGTTTTAGGCTTCTTCCAGAAGGAAACTATATTGTATCCATTTTGTATAAATTAAGGTAGCGATGAGGAAATTTATAATAATATCATAATTGATGAGTCATTATTTAAATAAATTGTATACATATTTTATATACATATATAATTCTACTGTATGTGTCTAGATAACTACATTTTTCTTTACTTAATTGTGTATGGGTTAAATAACGTGTAAAACGTTGAATTTGCCTCAATAATATTTGAATGTTGCCTATATTCCGTTTTATTTTAAGTTATACGGTATTGACGTACCGGGAGGAAGGGTGAGCTTTTTGTCTCATTTTAAAACTCAATTCAAAATGTCTGCCCATATACGTCCCACTGTTGAGCTTAGGGCTTCTCCACTATGGGAGAGGAATTGACATACAATGTACACTGGTCAAACGTGTTGATACAGAGTTTTGTTTAGGGTTTTTCTTCTCTTGCATAAATATTATATCACTTAGTCATCTTTTACGACACCCACGAGTATGAGTGGGGGCGGTGAATTATATCCTTACTACATCACCACAAGTAAAAACTCTATGAAGATTAATTTTCTAAGGTACATTTTTTAAAACAGCATATTTACATATCAGATTATCACATTTATTGATATTAGAACTGGCAGATTAACATATTTGCCGCCAGTAGGCTATTAAAATTTTGCCGCCCCTTCTGACGTCAGCATTGCAATACTCTTTTTGTTTGGCCGCCCCATGATGCGTTGCTCACCATCCGATCTGTCCGGGCCGGCGAACGAGCTCATAACCCGCCGGGTGCCAAGAGGGCGGGCCACCAGTGCTCGACCTTGTCATCAATGGCCTGTCCAAGTGGGTTACCTTTTCCACACAAACGGCCACTCCACGGGCAAACAGACTACTCCCCAGTCGAGTCACCCGCTGCCACTGCTAGGATGGCGTCAACGAATAATTCGAAGAGTATATGTATTTATTTCCGTGTGATTATGGAGTAACAATATCATTCACTACCCCCTTTCTCACCCGTGCTTGTCGTAGATAGATAACAAGAGAAGGAAAATTCGATATAAAACCCTATATCAACACGCCTGAAAGCCCTGTATAGTAGGTAAATTTCCTTAGGTAAATTTATTTAGTGCATCTCCTTCATAATTATTTTGCTATTGTATCAAATTGATCAACTCATATTTTTTACCACCTAGAATTGTATTTAACTAGCAGCTCGCCCTCGCTTCGCTTCGGTTTCGGTTGCCTTATCCGCGTAGTTGCGATTCCCGTGGGAATACCGGGATAAAAAATAGCTTTCCAAGGGTGAAAGAATTTTTGAAATCGGCACAGTAGTTTTTGAGTTTATTCATTACAAACATACGCACAAAGACAAAAATACAAATTCTTCCTCTTTATAATATTAGTATAGATTTAATGTTAAAAGTTCGTAGCTACCGTACGAAACAGAATGAACAGCATCCTTACTAATATTACAAATGCGAAAGTAAGGATGTTTGTTTGTTTGTTACGCTTTCACGTTTAAACCACTGAACCGATTTCAAAAATTTTTCACCAATGGAAAGCTAAAATATCAGGGAGTAACATAGGCTATATTTTATCCCGGTATCCCCACGGGAACGGGAACTACGCCGCGGTTAAGGCGACTGAAACCGAAGCGAAGCGAGGGCGGTTGCTGGTTTTCAATAAGTGTACACCGAATACAATATTATGTATGTAAATTAAAGGTTTTTAATAGGTAACATCGAAAATCGCTAGCATTGATAACATAGATACCTATTGTTTTCCATTATCTTCTAACATCATCAATCATTATTAATCGATATTATTTTTAGTCACGGTTGAAGTATGATTGTTTATGTTGATATAAGGCTATATAATATAATAAATGTACATATTATTTTTCGCTCTCTTGTAAATATAATGCAGGAACATATATATCAGCATCGTAGTCGAAACTCAGTAGTGTTTGCTTACCAATCTGTGAAATGAATAAGTGAGTATACCTATATTAACGTCGTTTACTGTTGAATAAGGCCTCTTCACAGGGAGGGATTAGACATTATCACTACCGCTTGGTAAGCGGGTTGGTGATTACAGCTGATTGCGCAACTGGTTTTTATTATATATATATATATATATATATAATATGTAGAAATAATATAATATTTGGGGATATGTGGGTGGGGGATTATCTAAGTTATATGTCTTAGTGACAAATATATTCAATATATCAAATTTAATATTTAATCCTTTGATAATACTGTACATGAATACAAGGTATAAAATATACATATTTATTTAATGACACTTGTGCACACGTGCAATGTATACGTCTGGTTCATATCTGATAACATAAAGCACTGATGGCCTGTGGTATGGTATTTTTCATTCATTTCATATTAATGATTTGAATGAGAAACACCATACGTATTTTATTTTATATCAAAACTTATTTTATTATATATAAAAAATAGATCTCAATGAAACGATTGATGCAAATTTTCAAAAACGAGATATCACAAATCTATGGAGCTAACTGTCATTGTTAAATTGTTTTAAGTACTTCGTCCATCTTAATCATATAGCAAAAAATATTGGTTAACAATTCTCAGAAGTCTAATTAGTATTTTATAAAATATTTGGGGAACATTTTTTCTAAAAACAATATTTTTACCAAATCATTTAGGAAAACTGCTAAATAATATAATTAATTTAACTTTGACTTTGAATAACTTTTGAATGAGTTGATTCATCGAAAAATGATATTACAACTTTTTTGTAGAGCGTTCAATTCTCTACAAAAATATATTATAACTATATATATATTTATTTCTTGTGTACGTATGTATGTCACTGAAATTTTTGTGTGTGTTCAAGGGGTTCGAGAAAGGTTTAGATTCACAATTGAAGAATAAGAATCAGAATCCTTTTATTTTATTTGAACAGAACAACGCCTGTTGGGTCAGTGTATTATAAAACTCTATGTGACTCTCTCTCACTCTCTGTTTTTTTAAATTGCATTTTGTCATAACAAAAGATCATTTTATATATTTTTTGCGTAGGTATGTTATTCGAACAAATACATTTTTTATTTAAGTATACTAACGAAATACGCAGATAGGGGATAATGTGAAACAATACGAGAAATGATTAGGCACCCTCATCCTTATTATATAAGATAATAAATACAAGTGAAATTATTTAGTGGTATAGAGTGGTAGGACCACACTGTCGACAGTTATCTGTCTACAGCCGCGGGCCGGTCCGTCCGGGGCAGTACCATGCTCTCGCAGAAAATCGACGTTTGAGTAGTAGCAATTTGTTACTGCGCTTCGTTCGATGAGCGAGAGAGCCGGCAGCCCAACTTTCTGAGGGTGATTGCGTGTGGAGGGTTTTGGTGGTGCCCTTGGTATCACCGAGCCTCAATGCACGCATTCACACTCCCTTCGCTTTCTTCGCGGTAGGCAACGGCCTTGTAAAGGTCCATGAGCGGCAGCATCACTTACCATCAGGTGTACTGTTTGCTCGTTTGCCACCGTCTGCAATAAAAAAAAAAAAAAAAATTATAAAAATACTTACCTAAAATATTCTTAAATTCACGCAACCACCTTAAATGTACGCTTCACGTGTAATTAAACCACATGTTTGACATTAACTATTTATGAATTAATTAGAAATATATAGACAAACTAGCACTCAATGTTTTAAAAATGTATAAAGTATATTAACACATTAAAAATATTGCCATTGATATTTCTTTTATTCATTACTAGCAACCCGCCCTCGCTTCGCTTCGGTTTCAGTTGCCTTACCCGCGTAGTTCCCGTTCCCGTGGGAATACCGGGATAAAATATAGCCTATGTTTAGTGTTGCCCAAAAAAGTCTTGGTCTTGCGGTCTTGGTCTTGGTCTTGCGAGAAATGCGAGACCGAGACCAAGACCAAGACTACTTAATTTTTGCAAGACCAAGACCAAGACTGGCCCTGCAAGACTTGAGCAAGACCAAGACTGAGCCTGCAAGAGTCTCGCGGTCTTGCATTTAATTCAAATCACCATTTCAGCTCTTATACGCTGGAGCTCGGGTCTTCTACATAATAGGAGGGAAATCGGCAGTGGCCGAAGGGGAATCGCCACGGTGATCGGCCGTGTTGTTATAGGGTTCCATGTCAAGTTTTCCTTCTCTTGCACCGATGTTATATATTATAGCCCTAAGTAGTGGGTTTGCACTCACGGGTAAAATAGGGGGTGATGAATTATATTCTTACTCCGTCACTACACGGCAAGTCAAATCAGTCTTGAGATATTCGTATATAATCGATTCCCAATGTTGGTGTTGGCTTTTCAGAATTACTCTTCGGCAAGGCTTAAGGACAATAATACCGTAATCACGAGAGTGCACTTGCCCATTATACATATTTATATATCTGTTTCTTCATTAGCCCAATGACGTTCACTGTTGGACATAGAAATATGCCTACAATTAATCTACATAAATGTCCGTGTAGGGACAGAGTACGAATACAATTCACCACTCTCTTACCCATGGATGTCGTATCAAATCGGACCGAGGCAATGGTGTTAGGAAGCCATTATTTTTTTTTAATGGATGGGCTATGGTAAGCACACGCGCGATCCATTCCGTCCGGGGCAATGAAAGGACGATGCGCGGACCCATAACCCACCCGTACCCACGTCGCCTCGTTGTTGGGCCGACCACCAGAGCAGGGTGACTTGTCGTCAGTGGTCAAATAACTCCGTCGCTTGCCAATCAAATTGAAAAAATATTTTTGTTGGAAAGGGGGAATGTTAAATGACATAAAATTTATTGTATCAACTGCCCCGTGTAGTAACGTCTTAAGAAAACAGGGTCGAAATTCCTTCCTTTGTCATAGGAGTAGTAACTCTGTCTAATGTAACACCAGGAGAATAGGAGAGTAATTTTCCCCAGTGGTAAGGGTTATATTCAATAGTGGACTATAGGCTAGCAGATGGATAGATAGGATAGAATGATATTTGATTAATTTAGTTGGATTTTTCATTGCCATGATAAATGACTGTTACGTTATTCCAACTGCAAGACTTGCAAGACTTTGCGAGACTCTTGCTGCAATACCAAGACCAAGACCAAGACTCGAGTGTGCAATACCAAGACCAAGACGAGACCAGGTGTGCTGTTGCAAGACCAAGACCAAGACTGGTCCAAGTCTCGTCTTGGTCTTGCATTTGGGCAACACTACCTATGTTACTCCCTGATTTGATGGTTTAAGAATACAGTGTGGCCCTATCTCATACCATCGTTTTTTGTAAGTTATGGTTGGGGATTTTCAGTCTAACGACTGCAATTGAAAGAGAATTTAAACTTAGTCTGTATGAATTCACCTACCCAGTGTCATCATCATTGCAATTCATATAATTGTCCATTGCCGGGTTCGAGCTTCCTTCACAGGAGGAAGTAAATGAAATTGCTAATATACCACGTAGGTCAATGGGTATGGGCTTTTATTTTGAAGTTTCAATTCTGAGCTGCCCTTTTAATAAAATAAACTAATACCTTTTTTTCGTGCTAGTTCAGATAGCCGTTGCTTAATTTTAATTTTATACGAATTGGAATTTATGCTCAGAATACACTCCCCTATCGATCTTTAATAATCCCCAAACTACGTATTTTCATGTTTATTCAACCCATTCTGAGCCGTAATTTGAACTCAACGCAACTCATATATGTCCCATTGTTGGGCACGAGCCTCCTCCACAATGGGAAGGAAATTTACATACTATACCATCCTGGTCAGATGTGCTGGTATGCTTTTTTTTTTTTTATGGGTTGGCTATGGTAAGCGCACGCGCGTTCCTGTCCGTCCGGGGCGATGAAAGGATGGCGCGCGGGCCCATAACCCACCCGTACCCACGTCACCTCGTTGTTGGGCCGACCACCGGAGCAGATGTGACTTGTCATCAATGGTCGGCCCGACGGAATATCCTTTCGGGTAACCTCTCACCTCTCGACGTACTGGGACGTCGGTCGCCATCGCGCGGTCAGCCTCTCTGCGGGTGACGGACAATTCCCCGGTCCGATCACCCGCGGCCTCGGCTAGGGCGGCATTAGGCGCAGATATTCGCGCCTGCGCCGCCCGAGTCGCCGGCGGCGGAACGTGTCGCCGAATAGAAGCTCTACTCGCACACGATCCGCCGCCTCCTTCCGTGAGATAACGGCCTCACAGAAGGCGGCGACCGCGTCCCAGTTCCTGACGCTGACGAGCATCTCCCTGGCGATGGTCGGCAGCGCCAGGTCGGCACCGATAATTGCGACGAGTTCACGGCGATCCCCCTCCCATGCAGCACACTCCTCGAGCGTGTGCTGCGCCGTGTCCTCGTCGCAACTGCAGTGGTGGCAGGATGGTGTGCTCTCCCTCCTGACAATCTTGTGCAGGTACTTCCCGAAGCAACCGTGCCCCGTCAGCACCTGCACCAGTCGGAAGGAAAGCACCCTGTGCGTCCGCTCCAACCACTCCATCAACACTGGCCGGAGGGCCTCGACGGTCCTGACACCGTACCGAGGACTCTCCAGCCGGACTGCCCAACGGGCAATGACTTCTCGGCGGGCGTCAAATGTGCTGGTATAGCGTTTTATTTCGAGTTTTCCTTCTCTAGTTATATGCATATTATAATCCTTAGTTGTCTTTTACTACGCTTATGGACAGGAAAGAGGGTGGCGAACTGTATTCTTACTCTGTTACCACACGGAAAGGTTGCCTGAGAATCAATTGATTTTCTAATAATGCATTAACTTTAAAATGTTTTACTTATTATTATTGGTTATTAAAGGCGAAATTAAACAAACGTTATATCAAATAATATATTATATTGATACACTATTGTTGATCGTATTATGACCGATCAAATAATACCTATTAAAAATAATTCTTATCCTTACTACTTAATATTACAAAAAACAAAATGACTTTCGCCTCGAAACCACAGGACCGCTTTTGATGCAATTTGGGCCAGAGACAGAATAAAGCTTGAGAAAGGATATAGGTTACCTTTTATCACACAAATTGGTTAGAAGGGGTTGAAATCGGTGATGATATTTTGTAAGGATATTCGCCATTGTTGAAGATAGAGCCATGAATCTTTGTATTAAACACTTGATATTAAATAAATAAATATTTGTTTTAGTGTTTTTTAAACTTCGAGGAGGAGCGATAACCGTAAAACCACTGGGTCCAGAAACGTGAATTTTGGACCACAGTTGTCTTACTTAGGATAGGCGAGCACTATCAGCAAATATTTGGCAACTCAGCTCCGTAAGGAGTAGAAAGATTTTTTGGAAATCCCAACCCTTTTTTTTTGGGGTGGTTACGGTTGGCGCACTCCTCGCACTACTCCATCCGGAGCGACAGGGGGGAGGGGCGTAAACGCGCACACCCGTCACCCACCCGCGACACGTCGCCTTCGTCGTTGGGCCGACCACCGGAGCAGGGTGACTTGACATCAGTGGTCGGCCCGACGGAATACCCCCTCGAGGGGTGCCCTCCCATCGACCGACGTCTCCCCCTACAACCGCGATACACCCGCCACGAACCGCGAACCCCCTACAAGCGATAACCGTACAACCACTGAGTACAGAAACGTGAATTTTTGTACACAGTTGTCTTTCTTAGGATAAGCGAGCACTATCAACAATTCCATCCCTAAGAGGGATAAAAAGCGTGTAGTCGAAAACACTTAGCCTAGGAATGTCCGTTTTAGTAATATTTAATGACCGGCTGCCTGCCTGTTGAGGTTGTTTACCAGACGACCTCAGCAATTAGCCCAGTTCGATGTAAATCTAAGTTTTAGTAGTTTTTTACGATGCTCACGTATAATATATAGTGTTGCCCAAAAAAGTCTTGGTCTTGCGGTCTTGGTCTTGGTCTTGCGAGAAATGCGAGACCGAGACCAAGACCAAGACCGCTTAATTTTTGCAAGACCAAGACCAAGACTGGCCCTGCAAGACTTGAGCAAGACCAAGACTGAGCCTGCAAGAGTCTCGCGGTCTTGCATTTAATTCAAATCACCATTTCAGCTCTTATACGCTGGAGCTCGGGTCTTCTACATAATAGGAGGGAAATCGGCAGTGGCCGAAGGGGAATCGCCACGGTGATCGGCCGTGTTGTTATAGGGTTCCATGTCAAGTTTTCCTTCTCTTGCACCGATGTTATAAATTATAGCCCTTAGTCGTGGGTTCGCAGTCACGGGTAAAATAGGGGGTGATGAATTATATTCTTACTCCGTCACTACACGGCAAGTCAAATCGGTCTTGAGATATCCATCTATTGGCCAATCGATTCCCAATGTTGGTGTTGGCTTTTCAGAATTACTCTTCGGAAAGGCTTAAGGACAAAAATACCGTAATCACGAGAGTGCTCTTGCCCATTATACATATTTATATATCCGTTTATTCATTAGTCCAACGACGTTCACTGTTGGACATAGAAATATGCCTACAATTAATCTATATAAATGTCCATGTAGGGACAGAGTACGATCACCATCAGGCATGAAGAGTTGCTCCCAGCGCTATTTTGCCTCTGCCACGACTCACCCCAATCCACTAGTGGTTGGGGCGGTAAACTACGTCCCCTCAAAAGTATCCGCGGTCCGACGTCCTCGTCATCTTCTTCTTGAAGAAGATGACGCTATTATGATCGCCCAAGAAAGGACCTACACAGCTCGCGCAGCGATAACAGATAAAACTCCGCGGTATCGGCCTCGGCGTCGAGGTCGAAAACCGCGCCGCGTAAAAGTCATTAACCTAAACTTGGCCACGCCCACTTTGCTCTCAGCGACGCCCCGAGCCGAGGTCCGTTCCCCACAGGGGGGACCCCTCGGGCGATGTTCGCTTAACTTACTTACCGGGTTGAGAGCCATCAGCGCTCACCCATTGACCGCGTTAAGCTGACAAGGTCATCTGCGACCAACAGCTACACACTCACAAAAAAAAAGATAGATTACGAATATAATTCACCACTCTCTTACCCGTGGATGTCGTATCAAATCGGATCGGGCAATAGTGTTAGGAACCCATGAAAAAAAATTGAAATAAAAATATCGATTCGTTTATGAATTGAGAGACATGTAAGTTCTCAATTTTGTCATCGTTTTTTCGTGTAAATTGATTAAAATGTATAAAGGAATGATACTTAATCTACAACATATTCGTATTTTGTTAAATGTTCATTAGAATTTGAATAAATCAATGATTACGTTTGCATAAGCAAGACAAACTTCGCTTTAACATAAATCAGCTGATCGGCCGATGACCGTTGATGAGTCGCCTTTGTACCTACGTAACCATTGAAAGGTTTGCGCAAATCTAATACCTATTTATACTGTCGAAATTTTACATGCTTACATATATCCTAACTGTACATACCTACATAATGCATAAAATTTAAGGCATAAACTCTTAGACACATTTTTGTAATCACTATAACTTTTACGTTATATTGTTTTTGTGTAATATACATTCTAATTATGATCTATGACTGTTGAACTACAACATACATGAACAGTTGTCCCATAACCTGATACACCCTGTGTATATAACATATGTGCAAGAGAAGTGAAACTAGAAAGAAAACCCTGTACCAACATGTCTGACCAGCGTGGTATAGTAGATCAATTTTCCTCTTACTGGAAGGAAGCTTAAGCCCAGCATTGGCACTTTTATGAGCTGTGACGATGACGACGAATATCATACATTTTACAAGTATTAAAACCATAAAATTTTAAATCAGTTTTATATGTTCTTGAATAAATAGTATATTAAGAGCTACATGGATCCAGCGGCCAAAGTATTTATATAGGCAATAGAGCAACAGGTTTTTTCAAGTATCCAGAGTATCAGTAACTAAACTGGAAATACAATAGATACATACCACTTAACTTGAAGGGGAATATCAATCAACAAACAATCGCATTAATTGTAAAATATCGCATTGATTATAAAATGACATAAAATTTATTGTATCAACTGCCTCGTGTGGTGACGTCTTAAGAAAATAGGGTCGAAAGTCCTGTCATAAGAGTAGTAACGCTGTCTAATGGAACACCAGGGGAATAGAAGAGTAATTTTCTCCAGTGGTAAGTATTGTATTCAATAGTGAACTATAGGCTAGCAGATGGATAGATAGGATAGGATATTTGATTAATTTAGTTGGATTTTTCATTGCCATGATAAATTACTGTTACGTTATTCTAACTGCAAAACTTTGCGAGACTCTTGCTGCAATACCAAGACTCGGGTGCGCAAGACCAAGACCAAGACCAAGACTCGGGTGCGCAAGACCAAGACCAAGACGAGACCAGGTGTGATGTTGCAAGACCAAGACCAAGACCGGTCCAAGTCTCGTCTTGGTCTTGCATTTGGGCAACACTAATAATATAACCCGAATGGACATCCCACCTGGCCACAGACCTTAAGGATTCGGTACCAGTGGTCGGCCCTATAGCGAAGGGGAGGGAATACGGCTGGTTATGGGGTCGCCACGGACGGGATGGAGGTCGTGCGTCCGTACCATAGCCTGCCATAAAAAAGTGTGAGATTCATCTACCTTATATGCTGGTCAAACCGGTCGTGTTATTTAGAGTGTATCACCTCTTGCATATATGTTATAGGCGCATTGTATCCCTTAGTCAACTTTTACGATATCAGCGGGCAATTAAAGGGGTAGTAAAATGTAATCTTACGATGTTAATTTATTAAACAAAACGTCTTTTCTTGTGAGGTTTATCAATAAAGTCATGATTTATTAGTAGTACTAGTATAAAAAAAGAGTTTTTGTATTTTGTGCACACTATCGATTCCACGCTATAAAAGCTAGTATTATTAAACAGATAATTTACTCCTAAAGTCTATAGACAATAAAAGAAAATCCACCGATATTAAGGAATCGGTACCAGAGACTAATCCCGTGGCGATAGAAAGGGATAGGGCAGTTTATGAGACTACGCGTCGTCCTTCCTTCGCCTATAGTTGGATGGAGTGGAGCGCACTATGTCCGGACCCATAGCCTATAAAAAAAGAGGTGTAAATATATTAAATACATATCATATCAAAACCAATAAGCCTGCAGGAAGAAGTAGTATTTTGCTTTCTTTATACGTAGGTCAGCACATGCACATGGAATAGACGTGTAATACGCAATTTAAAGTTGTATACCTAACTGCAAGATAGCTAGGTAATACATATTATAAACACAAAAAAAAATTATTTTTGTTTGCTGTACGTCCCAATTTTAGAGAGTGTTACTTTTATTAAAGTTATTTTAATGACCATATCATTACATTAGTGGAACTAGAAATAACATGTGTTAATAAGTATTATTTAACATGTGTTATTATCATTTCGTGTGATTACGGACTAAGAATACAATTAACCACCCCCTTGCACGTGAGTGCTGTAAAAGACGACTAAAGAATATATGCAGGTGACATCATGCGTGAGAAGGAAAACTCGATCTAAAACTTTTTCCAACAAATCTGTCCAGCGCGGAGAAGTTGGTTAGTTTCCCTCCCATTATGGAGGCGGTTTGAGCCGAACAGTGGGACTTATATAAGCTGATATAACGATTATCATTATCATTCCCAAGATACTTTTAGAGGTGTCCACTCCCTATCTTGCCCGTGGATGTCGTAAAAGACTAAGGGATATAATATGAATATAACATCTATGCAAGAGAATGAAAACTCGAAATAAAACCCTATATCAACCTGTCTGACTAGCATGGTATAGTTTGGTCAATTGCCCTCCTAGTGTGGAAGACACTCGAGCCCAACCGTGGCTTGGGCCTGGTGCTCGACGGGCATTGGTGGTTTCGGGAGCATTGCCGCAGGCTCGTTCCGCGGCTCGTCGGCGTGGCGTCCGCCCTATCCTGGCTCATGCCGAATGTGGGCGGACCGAGCACTGCATGTCGATGGTTGTACGCGGGGGTCATCCGGTCGATGGCCCTATATGGCGCACCGGTGTGGGCGAAGTCCCTGACCGCCCGACTCAGGGCTACTCTGTGCCGACCACAGAGGGCCATGGCAATCAGGGCCATTCGCGGATACCACACGGTAGCGACGGAGGCGGCGTGCCTGTTGGCCGGGACTCCCCTGTGGGACCTGGAGGCGGGAATGCTCGCCGATTTGTATCGTCGGGTGTCGGGAGTGCGAGCGGAGGGCGGTGTGGTCTCTTTGAGGGAGCTCACCGCCCTGAAGAGGCCTCGATATGGTGTCTGGACCGTGGAGGCCATCCGGCCGGTGCTGATGCAGTGGCTAAAACGGCGGCACGGGGTGCTTTCCTTCCGACTGGTGCAGGTCTTGACGGAGCATGGATGCTTCGGCAAGTACCTGTACACGGTCGCTAGAAGGGAGAGAACACCGTCCTGCCATAACTGCGATAGCGACGAGGACTCGACTCGCTCGAGGTTTGTGCCGCCTGGGCATCGTCGTGAACTCGTCGTAATCATCGGTGCCGATCTGACGCTGCCAACCATCGCCAGAGCGATGCTCGATAGCATCAGGAACTGGGACGCGTTCGCAGCTTTCTGCGAGGCAGTAATCTCGCAGAAGGAGGCGGCGGGTCACGCGCGCGAGGAGCGCAGCCTCGACGAAGCGCCGCCGCCGGCGACTGGGGCGGCGTAAGCGCGACTAGCTGCGCCTCATGCCGCCCTAGCCGAGGCCCCGGGTGACGTGACCGGGGAATTAGTCCGTCAACCACCGAGAGGCGGACCGCATGAGGAAAGACCGACGTCCTCCCCGAGGGTGGGACGTCGGTCGATGGGAGTGTAGCCCATTGGGGGATATTCCGTCGGGACGATCACTGATGACAAGTAACCCGGCTCCGGTGGTCGGTCCAACGATGAAGGTGACGTGGTGTTCAGGTGGGTTGCGGGAGTGCGTGCTTACGCCCTTCTGTCGCCTCGGACGGAGTTGTGCGAGGAGTGCACCGACCGCGACCCATCTCAAAAACAAAAACCCGAACGTGGCTCGTATATGAGCTGAAATAATGATGATGACTTTTAGAAGTAGCCAAGAATGCTCAACGAAAATAATTATTTTTAATTCACGTGAAAAATGCTTACGACATTTGGTGGATAAAATCAGAAGTTGTGTATCAAATTGTTGGTTATTGCGTAAATAATGTATCGTTGTCTTCGATCATTATGTTGTAGTAATTAAGGCTATATCAATAGTACTATTGTAGATAAGATGAGTGATAATGATAGAATAAGATTTAATTTTATTTTTCATTTAGTAATATAAATATTTAGCTGTTTGCGCAGTTTTGAACGCGTGTATTACTCATGTATTTGTTGCTATTATTTTGTGATAAGCATCGCCTGAGAATGAGTATCTACATATATCATGCCGCAGTATCTAATTATACAGAATCTCTTATTCTTGACGCAATTTCTTACTAAATAGTAGAAGCGATCAGATATAATTCTTTATTTCGTTATTATTACCCATTATATTTAGATCAGCATTTGCATCTATCATATTTTATACTATAGTCCATAAAATATAGGATGATCTCTGTGACAGTTGTTCCTAGTGCTGTCACGCTTACGATAAAGTCCGTAGTTTTTTATCGATATAACTCTTTATTTTTATAATTGTGATTTTCTAGTATAATTAAAATACAATCAATGAAAATCTTTTTGAATTTATTTCAAACAAAAACTGTTTTTTGACTGTTTTAATTATTCAAAAGGAGTACAAACAAGGTCTAGGTCACTATTATCGTCATCACTGGAGCGTTTCTGCTAGAACATTTATCATTTTTTGCCAAAATAGGAATAGCCGTTAGGTCTATCGATCAATTACGATTGTTTTATAAATAAATATGTCTAGTTTATTGACAATAATATTAACATTTATTCTAAGACGAAAAGTAGTTTTTTAGTGTTTAATTAATTCAATTTATGTATTTTGTAATGTAACTGTCTGTTTTATTTGTTTAAAATATGTTGAACGTTTTATGTAGGTAATATATATTGGGTTTATTTCTTTTATGAATAATTTAATAAAGATCAGTTATCGATTTACGTATATCGACTCTCCCATCTCTTTTTTATTTTCAGTCCAGTATGACCTTGTACGTGCGTAAGCGTTATTTGTGTATAAAATGTTTACTAGGTATTACGAGGTACATTTTAGGCATGAATATTAATATTTTTATATTTATAATATATTGCAATTCAGTTGCAATAAAACTAGCTGAAAACAACGAAAATATATTTGATACAAAATGAAAATGTAAACATGTCACTCGCTCAAACTTACTTCGTTGGTTTCGTTGACATCTGTCACAGAGATCAAGCTATATTTTATGGACTATAGTAAACCGCTCTCGCTCCGCTTCGATTTCAGTCGCCTTGCCCCCACATTTTAAATCACCATTATCTTCTAAAATCTTACGACACGCGACTATATTCCATGAGGTCATGAATTCGATTCTTAGATTGGACAAAATTTTATTGGAGTTTCGCTAGAGAATAAAAAATAGCCTTATATAGACAGGGTACTTGGCAACAAAATGTTATTAAAATCAGTTTGGAATATTGCACGATATATATATATATATATATATATATATATATATATTTATTATCTCAGCTCATATACTTCTACTACATAAATTTACGTACTAAACCACGCTGGTCAAACGTGTTGGGAATGGTTTTATTTCGAGTTTGCCTTGTCTTGCACAGTTTTTGTTTAATAATTATAATTTCTTAGTCGTCTTTTACGACACCCATAGGCAAGGCATGGGGTGATAAAGAGATACACCGTCACCATACGGAAACATGATATTTACATATTTAAAATATTTAAATGTAGTCGTTGTTTGAATCATTTTATGTGGCATAAATAAATATATGATCTACCTTAACACCACGATTAAAAAAATATAATCTATTTATTAATAAAGATTACGGTAGCTGGTCCGGCTAATGGCGCGTGAGATGACAAAGGCCTGAGAGTAAGAATATCCTGTCGGGTGTGAAACTTAAGTCAAGGTATATATATATATATATATATATGTCTATATGCGTGGTATATATGTACACATATATATATATATATATATATATATGCGGCAAATATAGTATATATGACAGTAATACGGTATTTAGGATGGGCACGGCATCAAAGTAATATTTTTCCACCAGCTCAATTTTTGGATGTTGTTTTATTAGTAAATATATGATCATGAGATTGATGAACAAAGCTGTAAAACTGGTAATGGACGATGGCTGAGTAAGTACACACAGACTTAGGTTAATTCATAACGCAATCATGTAAAGAATAATCTATCTAATAGAAAATATTTTTTTTAACACGCTTTTATTAGTTTCATCTATATGTAGGTATGTATGAATCGGAATTTTTGAACGTCACTTTGCTTTGAACGAACAGATTTTATTTAAACTTTGCACACCCGTCAAATGCCCATGACAATCCATAGTTTGATCAAATAGCCGAATATCCTTATTAGATTCATCAGGATTTAGAAATTTTTAATCGTATCCTTTGCATAAAAGCAAGAGAGATAGATCTAGTTTGCGAAATACGCATGCGCGAATTTCGAGACTTCTATGATTCGGGTTGATAGCTTAGCACAATGCGGCAAAGACTAGCTCAAAGTAGATGCGTACAAACTTGTAAGATGAAAGTAAACTACTATAATCCATAAAATATAGCTTGATCTCTGTGATAGATGTCAACGAAACCGACGAAGTAAGTTTGAACGAGCGACATGATTAGAATTTTATTTTATATCACATATATTTCATCATTTTTAGGTTTGTTTTAGGTTATTGAAACTGAAGTGCAATATATTATAAATATAAAAATATTAATATTCATGCCTAAAATGTACCTCGTAAGCACTGAAATACCTAGTAAACGATTTATAGAAAAATGACGCTCACGCACTTATTGCGAAGCATTAAAAAGTAGTGATAAGGATAAATGGATGGAAGCGATGTTAAGTGAAGTTAACTCTTTAAATGAATATCATACAAAGAAGTAGTTGCGGCTTCAGAAGCTACTCGAGAAAATATATGGCTCGACCAAGGATTGAAAAAACTTAGTAAAGCTATCGGCATGAGCTTCTAAAGAGGAGTGGATGTAAAGAGGTGTATACCTCGGTCGTTACCATAAATATATATTCATATTTGACAGTAACTTGTATTTTGAGAACATATTGACATTACATATAAAATATAATTCGTCTTCTACTTCTTTAAATATTTTCCTTTTAATTATTTAACATTTCAATTATAATAGAAAATCACAATTATAAAAATAAATAGTTTTATCGATAAAAAACTACAGCCTTCATCGTAAGCGTGACAGCACTAGTGACAACTGTCACAGAGATCAAGCTATATTTTATGGATTATAGTAACTACTGGACGTGTAACTTATAAGCGTGTTCTTTAGTTTTTTTAAACTATAATTTATTCTTATTATTCATGCCGACACGGTTATTTACTCTATAACACAGTCCACCCCACTTTAAAAATTTAAAAGTCTTTTATCTGTCTGTCTGTCTGTTTGTTTCGCGTAATCTTGCTGCCTTATTATTCAAATCGGTATAGCCATTCGACCCAAAGGGCTGGACCGATACTATAATATTTTACTACCAGGTACCTAAGGAGTAACTTAGACTATTATTCTTGTGTCGATCTCTTTTAATCTCTTTTAATCTCTTGCTCGGTCCAGAAATCTAACCCAAGGCCTCAAGGACTGCAGTCTGTGTATCGTAATACTTTACAAGATGCTTTAAAATGCGCGGGCAAGACGACTGAAACCGAAACGAAGTAAGGGCGGATTGCTAGTGAAATATATTTATGCAAAAACACAATAATTATCTAATTCTTAAGAGAATTCAAGTTAGTTCTTGACTATTTTTCTTTTTATAAAGAGTAATGTGCGTTAGCCAATCATCATCATCATCAACTCTCTGCTCTTATCCCAATACTTGCATCCGCCTAATATGTTATCTTCGTTCATAGTACATATGGCAAAAGTTATTGGCAATAGTTTTAAAACTGGCCGTCTGTTTAATGTCAACTCTCTTTGGGAAGTTACCAAATTGACGATCAGACGGCATCAGATGGTATTGACCACAAGTCAATGTAAAGGTCTTAGTCCGTCTTTTACCACACCCAAGAGTAATTTAAATTGTTGTTTTGTGCTTTAGCTAATGTTAAGGTATATAACACGTCCACATTTTATCCATTTTTGTAGTCAGGTATTTATAGTTGGCTAATAGAAAATCGTTGTGATGACGAAGTAAGAGTAGAATTCATCACTCCCTATCTTGCCCGTGCATATCGTAAAATACGACTATGGGATATAATATGCATATAACATCTGTGCAAGAGAAGCAAATCTCGAAATGAAGCGACATGTTTGATCAGCATGGTATAGTAGGTCAAATTCCCTCCAATTATGCAAGGAGGCTCGAGCCTGGCCGTGGCATATATCTGAGGTGTGATGGTGATGGGTAGGTTTATTATGTATGCTTACTTTAAAGACAAAAGAAATATTATAACATAGCGTAAAACTCATTACATCGGACTCTACAACGTACGCTGTGATATTTAAAATTAAGCAGCACAGTTGATTGAAAAGGTACGAGATTTTTTCTTTGCATGTATTCATACTCTGAAAGTCATGTTTAGTCATAGATAGATGTAAAAATAGTTACAAATATATAACTAGTTCTCACCGAGTTTTCTTCTAGAGATTAGGCAAGGATGACTCTTAAGTGTCAGAGTTTTTGACAAATTCGCACAATTTACAGTTTAGTTTCGCAATATAATTTCCATGCAATGCTGTTGTCAGCTAAAGGATGCTTCGTTATTAATCATTCACACCCGAGATAACCATAAAATGGGGATAATTTGTATTCTTACTTTTAAAATATAGGAATTAGGATACACATAATTACTGAAGTTAAGAAATCGATTCTGGTGACCATAACCCGCCCCAAAAATTTGTTTTTTTTAGCTAATATACGTTATAAAACTTCCACATGCATTATATATACATTGAATGTCTTGGCGATAGCTCATTAGCACGGCTATCGGCAACGCGTCGATTGAAATTTTAGTCTGCGATAGTGTATATCAGGAATTTAATTTGATTTAACAAGCAATAATAGTATAAAAGTGATTTATGCAACTATTACAATTTAGAAATTGTATATATCTGTATATTCAAGTGCTGTACAGTTAATATAAATCTTGTAAAAACTCAACTTACATGGAATTGCTAACACTCGATGAAAAAAGATAACATTGTCTACAGTTGAGGTAAATGTAGATAAAATGTAATATCTATCGTCATTATATTAATTCTAGAGCGCAAACAGTGTTCGTCCGGTACTGAAATGCAGTAATTATAGCAATTGAATCAATAATCGCCATAAATAAGTCCCTTATCAAATCTGATAATCTACTTAAAAATCCCTCACATTGATATTTTCTTTCAGTTTCTAAATCCTTTAAGATAGCGATGTGACATGTATCGCATTAACAAAGTATTTAATAACAGTAGTGTTTTATAAATATTAGTTGCGATACGGCACCGCAGCAACCAAGATTCTTTTCGATATAATTCTTTTCGAGGGCAGTCGATCCAAAGTGAGTACACATTCAAAGGTATTTTCTGTTTGTTTATTATTATAATGTGTAGCAATTTTTCTATTAACACCTTTGATAAATACGAGTAAGAATTAGACCATTGACTTGTTTTAAATAGTATGCCCATTTTTTTGGTAACGCCTGCACTGTATCGTTGCATTATGTGTAATTTTCTTTAATTATACTACAAAAAAATGATTAGTATAAAATAATAAAAAGAAATAGGATCTTCTATAATAATACCTACAGTTGTCCAAAATGTAAGGATTATTATAGTTTTCATAAATAATGAAGCAAGAAAATGAATAAAATATTTAATTGGATTTCTTAATCACAGCGATATCGTTTTAATCTGGATATTTGATAGTGTGTGTGAGAGAGGATTAAAATATACTGCATAGATAAAAGGAGATTGGTTATATCTAAGCTTGACAAGGCACTTAAATTTTAGGTACTACCTAAAACTATTAACATAATTATTATAACATCTGCCATTGTTTGATATTATGTGTCATTTAACATATAACATTGATGTTTCAATGGTCTTTAGTTCCCTAAATTAAGCGAAAAGGGCATTGTTAATTAAAAACTATTGCCTTCTTTTCCAGTGTTGATTCTTGTAGTGTTACTTATACGTATGTGGACCAGTCTGTTGGTCTATTACTATAAGTATAAAAATAATAACCAAAGGCAAAGTATAAAATATTATTTATAGATTACTATTACTCAGGACTAGCTCATAAATTTAAAAAAAAATGTGACTATGAAATATAAAATGAACATTATTAGATTATTTAAATAACACCTGTGTTGTCCTTAGGAGTTATTTAAACTTTAAAGATCGTTGGTAAAAACAGGTGTAAGGCAACGTATATTATCATCCGAAAAAACCTAATAAAATATTTATTAGGTTGTTTATCTTTTATTAAAAATATATTAGACTTTAAAATAAAATATCCTTTAAGTATTTTATTTTATATATTACAAAACTTGCGATAACCTCGCAGGTTATAAATTTAATAAGTTTTTTGTATGGCTACTTTTCTTTGGCCTTCTTCTCGTTTTATGGACCCGTATACATTCCACTTTTGACTTGCTTCTTCTACACAAGGAGACTATAATGGGCCTAAACAATACGTTACCCTGACAAACTAGCGCAGGACTTCATTTAGAATTGCCCTTTTTCTTGTAATGTCATTAATAGCTGAAATCTCTCATTTGTCATTCATTAACTCCATCACCCACGGATTTTGCTATGTAGTTGCTACGAAGTTTTAATAAGAGGTATTTTAATTAATCACGTGTAAGTATTTATACAATTTAAATTGACTATTATAATAATAATACCATAAATTAAGTTATTAATCCAAAAATATTTTTAATTCTTTGAAGATTTTTTCATGAAACATAAATGTTTTTAAATGCTTTTGCGATAAACACTCCTAATATCATTGTAACAGTTTCTGCAGTTCTTGTATTTTAATTCTACAAATTTATTATATGTTTTGTCATTCTCTGAGCTTTTTGTAATATTCTTTTCTGCATGCGAACGTTGCAATAAACAAATGTTAAATTTGAGCCAGAACTGAGCGAACAAGTAAACATAACAATGTATTATAAGCGATTGCTAAAACAAATGCTACAGCTACATGCATTAATTGTACCGCGTCATCACTGAAACCAACGACGGTAGCACGATTTTAGTCTTATCCTATAACATTATCATCATTATCATTCAGCCATTTGCCGTTCCCTGTTGGACGTAAGTTTCCCTAGTATATTGTCTTAAAGTGTGGTCCTGTGCTGTCAGTACATTTTCACCATTTCGTTGGTCCACTTCGTTGGGGGTGTCGTACATTCCGTAGTCGGATTGTTGGTCGAGATTCGGTAACATTCCTTCCCCAGGCTATCGGTTCGTCGAGCAATGTGGTTTGCCCATTAGTACTTTAGCGCACTAATTGTTCGTACTATTTCGTCCCCTTTCGTCTACGGATTAAGGTATTTCAAACACTATCTCGTGGAAAAATTTCGTGCATAGCCCGCTCCATAGCACGGCTGTGCTTGACGTCGTTACTTAACTCGGTTATGAGGTCGTAACTTGGTTATGAGGTCGACATTTAAGGCCAACGTTTTCGTGCCATAAGTCGTCATTGATAACACGTACTGGTCGTAAGACATAAGGCTGTGCTAGCAGTGCTTGAGCACTGGGGTATGTTGAATGAGAAAATTCTTGCAGGGTAGCTCAAGCAACCAAGACCCTACAATACTTACATTAGTACTCCGTGTCAGCAGAGACGCAGCGTGTAGAACATGCACGCATTGGGCGTCGTACTGCACATATTATTCCGTACCCGATATTTTTAATTTCTCCTGACATGTGGTTTCGGAAATGGAGAATCTAGATTAACTTCAAAAAGAGTAAGGCGGTCAAATTGCATGCACCCTTTTATGAGCTTCGAACCACCAATCCACATCGACTTACACTTCCTGTGTATACGGCAATACATGGAAGAACAATAGTGTGCTCGATATTTTGATTCTGCTATAACATACCCAACACTTTTGTGGTAGGTGCGGCTAACTATACCCCGTGGCGGAACTCGAATGTTTCTCGGCTGACAGTCGTTATCAATGAGATCGATGATGAGATGACTACAGCTCATTATGATCTGTAGACTGTGGTTTGATTTGACATCGTATTAGCATGTACGACCCGCGAGGCCATAAATAAAAGTTTACATTTTCGCCGTCGTACCCGACCAAGTATAGGGGTAATCTTTGGGCCGTTTTGCTTAATGTTTTGGGATGAGAGCTTTCTGCGTTCACAACTAGTTCACCTAAGGATTTAACAATTATCCAAGGTTAACATCCAAAGTCCAATAAAAAAAAAACAAAAAATAGAGAATTTGTTTGAATTGATTTGAATACCGTAGCGGGGATTTTATTTTCAATTTAGGTTAGAGATAAAGATTAAACGTCGTAAATGTATTTTAAGATATGTATCCTCTGTATAAATTATTAATATATTTTGTATTATTTATATTTGATATTGGGGAATGAATAGAAAACCAAACCAAGCAAGTCTAAAGGTTACGTTTTTGTACAAAAACAGTTTGTATGGTAACTACAATAGTTGAATTGTATTCGCATCGTTGGTTTTATTATAGCTTAGTAGGTATTTTATTTGATGGGATAAAAAATATTTGTCTTGCGGAAGGCACATTAATTGTTACTACACTTGGTGAAGCATTGGCGTACTTCCGTTAATTTGATTGATTATATTGATTTAGGATTAACAATGAAGATAAGAAATCTGTAGTATATATATTTAATTGTTATCAATAAAATTATTTCATTCTGTCTAATCAAATAATGTCTTTGTTTTATTTCACAGCTTATAATTGCCATAATATTACGAGTTTTTTTTTTTATAGTCTTAAGTGCCAAGTATAAATTCTAAACCGATATATTTAAAAAAAATCTTTGTTCAGTTTGAAATATTGAAGATAATTATTAGGTTTATTTCTAGAAGAGTGATAATCGCTTAGGTTTTGAGAACGCTAGATAGAAGTGTTAGATTCGTTGTTTACGGCATACGTCTAATACTTTTTACCTAAGTATTAAATCTTAAATTAATAGTTATTAAGCAGTAATTGCTAATATAGGTACAAATTACGGGCAGCCAAAAGAAGTCAAATCCTAAGAGTCTCACCATGTGGTGTTAAGAATACAATGTTTCGCCACCTCATACTTTTCTCGTTGAAGACGTAAAAATCTGTTGATTGGGTGGTCTCGAGTGCTCTTATTAGAATGTTATAGCATTTAAGGTGATCGCCAACTTATTTACCTCGCTTGGCATTTATATCATTACCCTCTATGGATATGTCTATATTCAACAGTGGTTATCGGTAGGTTTATGGTTGGTTAATCTTAGAATGGTCTAATCCTTGTATAGGGTTATTTCTTAAGTGACTGGGCCTGGGAATAGTCTGTGACTCGCGGAGGGTCTGACTGCATAAGGGCGGCCGACATCCCGGGAGGGGCGTTAGAGAGGGACTGTACCTGTAAGCGTATCCCGCCGGGCTGACCACGAACGAATAGGAAGTCGGTACCAGTGGTCGGTCCATCGCTATCGAACTGGCCGATTCCTTGACATCGATGGCTCAAAAGCCCATCAGGATATTTATTACGTTTGTTTTGCGCATAAATGTGATAGAAGTCGTATCAGATTTAATTTGATTTGTAACACTAATTATGATGATAATCATTTCTCATTTTCTAATTAACTCTAATCATTTCGATATGCGAAAAAAGATAATATATTTATTTATTCTATTAGTATAATAATATTGAAAACATAAAAATAAGGTGTAGTAGATTAGAATAGATATACCTACTTGTTAGTTAATATAATAATATTTCCATCTTAAAATATCTGATTTATTTAAATGAGAATTGAATTTAATTTTTATGTAGCATGACAACCTTAAATCACATGGTTACTAAACTTTTTTAAACAACAATGACAAAATAAAACCCGGTATTGTCGGGGACTTCACAAACATTGTGACTGTCTCGAAAAAGGACAAATTTTTTGTCACATTACAATTAAAAGTTAATTACGATTCATAGAATAATACTAAGATATACAATTTAATGCGATGTTATGCCACGCAAATGTAATGTGACCATACGTCCCGTTCTCAACGGGGCAATGCCGTTTTCAGTCTGTATGGTCCGTTGTCTATAGTAACAAAAACCTATCGTCGTCGCAAACAGTTCTAGTATTTTTTAGATTTTAAATGCATATTTTACCTATTTCTGAAGTCTCTGTGTTCGTGTTCTTGATTTTTTTTTTGAGCTTTTTAGATCATACTTCTGCAAGTGTCCTTTTCTGAGACAAATTACGCACACATTAGCCAAGAGTTCTTGCTATTTGATACTTTTTTAACATTACAACAATTATAAATTCTTGAAAATAGATTATTTTAATAGCATTTGTTAGGCTAGGTTCAGTGTTTATTCCTATTTGCTTTCAAGGATTACATAAATTTGATCTATCAAAACCTCACAAACAATTGGGTAATTTAACAGCAAAATTAGTTAGGCACATACTTATCTTAATCATATAAAATGTTTAAAATGGCACTGAATATGTGCTAATGAAATTATTACTGAGTTAGTTGTACTGTTTATAGCCGTAATACTAAAGTTTCCATCATGATTACCAACCGCACACTTATTCTAATCATTTTATCAGTAAATTCATATATTTATTTTAAGTAGATAACAATTATAATTGTGATTGTGATTAAAATTGTAATGATAATTATCAGATTTTTGTCCTGGCGTACTTGTATAGCTATGTGGTAACGAAGTACCAATCTCAATCATCAATCCACCACCACCTATTTTGCCCCCGGGTGTCTTATAGACGATTGACGGATATAATATGTATATAACGCAAGAGAAGAAAACTCAAAATAAAACACTATCAACCCGTCTGACCAGCATTCTGTAATGGGTCAATTGCTCTCCTAATTTGGGTGAATCTCGATCCCGGCACTGGGCATGAGCTACGATGAATATGAGTATAAGACTTCCTTAAACAGATTTTCTTGTGAGTAATTTATTCAGGATACCAATAATGATTTCAGTATGGTGACTGACTAAGAATACAATTCACTTCGTCCTATCTTGTCCGTGAGTGTCCTAAAAGACGACTAAGGGATATAATATGCACTATCTGTGCAAGAGAAGGAAAAATCGAAATTAAACCCTATACTAATATGTCCGTGAGGGTACCCGTAAGGGTATTCCGTCGGGCCGACCACTGAGGATGACACTGGCGGTCAGCCCAAAGACGAAGGCGACGTGGGTACGAGTGGGTTATGGGCACGTGCGCTGTCCTTTCGTCGCCTCGGACGGAATCGACGGTATGTGGGCTTACCATAGTCTGACCAGCATAGTATAGTAGGTTAAATTCCTTTCCACGGAGGAGGAGGCCTGAGCCCAACAGTGGGACATATGTGGACTGCGATGATGATGATGCCCAATAATGAATATCGTTACGAAGAATTATCCACGATCTTTTGTTATAAATATTGACTAACTACTGTAACACTGATTATAATAAGAAAAAGCAGATCAAAGTTTTATCGTTATAGTTGCATACTATTTTAACTTGCCTCATAAATATTATTTATATTCCGGTATCAATTTACTATTACAATTATTTAATATAATTTGTAGTTATTTTCATCTTAGTAGTTCTTATCATCATCATTCTTAGTAGTTCTTAGAGCAGTCTTTAAAAAAAAGGCAGCCGTCGCTCAGGATGCCTGGCAGATGTAAAACTTCGAAATTAAGTTGTACAAGTATATATGCATAAAAGAACAGATTACGACGGCTTTTAATATGATATAAAGTATTAATAAAATATTACGATATACCAGGTGTGGCGGTTAATAATTCTTAATTTTTTTCAGAGATGGTGCTGAATGAACGCATTAATTGGCACCCTTATTTCTTATGTCATTTTGTTGCTACGTCAATGCGCGTCAAAACGACACAAATACTTGTGAGGTATCGCGTTAGTGTCATTGTTTTTTTGTGTTTTGAAAATGTCAAGTTACCAGCCAAATAAAGAGCATTTGCGGCTCGTGTTGCTTTTTTGTACAACCAAAAGAAAAACGCGAGTGAGAGCCGACGGATTCTTGTACAAACTTACGGCGACAATTTCCTCACGCAACACACAACGCGATGGTATAGATGCTTCAAAAGCGGTGATTTCGCTTTAAACGACAAAGAACGTCGAGGTCAACTGAAAAAGTTTGAGCCGATCTACAAGAACTGTTAGACGAAGATGATACATAAACCCAACAGTAAATGGCAGAGAAGTTAAACGTTTGTCGCCAAATGGTTGGTGATCGTCTGCATGCTATGGGACAAATTCTGAAGGCAGGAAAATGGGTACCACATGAGCTCAACGACAGACAGATGGAAAAGCGAAAATCAGTGTGCGAAGTTTTGCCTTCTCGACATGAACACAAAAGTTTTTTGCATCAAATCGTGACTGGGGACGAGAAATATATCTATTTTGAGAACCCAAAACGTAAAAAATCATGGGTTGACCCAGATCAGCGATCAACATCCACCGCGAAACCGAATCGCTTTGAAAAAATGGTATTGCTGTGCGTCTGGTGGGATCAGAAGGGTGTTGTGTACCATGAGCTTCTAAAATCGGGTGAAACAGTTAATGCTAACCGCTACCGTCAACAAATGGTCAGTTTGAAGCATGCGTTGGAAGAAAAGAGACCAGAATGGGCATCAAGACACGGAAAGGTGATTTGGTAGCACGATAAGGCTCCCTCACACACAGCGAAAGCGATCAGGGACATCATTTCTACGTATAACTGGGGACTGTTACCACACCCGCTATGCGCACCGGACCTGGCTTCATCAGATTATCATATGTTTTCATCGATGTCACACGCACTCTCTATGCAGCACTTCGAGAACTATGAAGATTTCAAAAAATGGGTTGACTAATGAATCACGCCATTGCCGTCGGTAAACTCTTACTTCCGTCTGAAAAATGATTTAAGTTATTTCTAAGTCACGGCATAAGAAGTAAAAAAATCCCGAGTTAAGCTCGTTTTATGTAGATATTGATAATTAATGTATGAAATAATAACATAGATAGTTGATGACATAACTAAATTTTATTCATAAATTTACGCACATATGTAGAGTGAATATATGGCTTATTAGAAATGTGCGTCACCTTTTAGAGATTCAATAAAACCTTTTTTTGGGGTCAAGCTATGGTTCGGACACATCCCTCCCAAGTCGCCTAGGGCGGATTAAGGGATGTGCCAGCTTACCTGAGGCGGCTAGTGGCAGACTATTTGGTGGGGCGCAGCGTCCTCTGTACCAACCGAGCAGGGGACGTTGTGCGAACGCCCATGATGTGCGGTGTCCCACAGGGGTCGGTCCTCGGACCCACCCTGTGGAACATCGGCTACGACTGGGCGTTGCGGGGGAGCCTCCCGCCCGGGCTGGGCGTGATTTGTTACGCCGACGACACGCTCGTCACAGCCCGCGGTGGGACGCTAGAAGAGGCGGTAAGCCTGGCGACCTATGGCACCGAAGAGGTCGTCAGGCGGATCGAGGCGCTGGGGTTGAGGGTCGCCCTGGACAAGACGGAGGCCCTCTTGTTCCATGGGCGCCTTATGAGCCCTCCCATCGGCGTCTCGATCACCGTCCGCTCGGTTGACATCAGCATCCGGGCCCATATGAGGTACTTGGGCCTGGTGCTCGACGGGCAATGGTGGTTCCGGGAGCGTCCGCCCTAACGTGGCTTATGCCGAACGTGGGCGGACCGAGCGCTACGTGCCGACGGCTGTACACGGGGGTCATCTGGTCGATGGCCCTGTACGGCGCACCGGTGTGGGCGGGGTCCTTGACCGTCCGACTTAGGGCCCTTCTGTGGCGACCACAGAGGGTCATGGCGGTCAGGGCCATCCACGGATACCGCACGGTGGCGACGGAGGCAGCGTGCCTATTGGCCGGGACTCCCCCGTGGGACCTGGAGGCGGAGATGCTCGCCGGATTGTATCGGCGGGTGACGGAGTGCGAGCGGAGGGCGGTGAGATCTCGTTAAGGGAGCTCACCGCCTGGCGCGTCGACGCCCGCCGAGACGTCATTGCCCGTTGGGCAGTCCGGCTGGAGAGGCCTCGGTTCGGGGTGCGAACCGTGGAGGCCTTCCGGCCGGTGCTGATGCAGTGGTTAAAAAGGCGGCACGGGGTGCTCTCCTTCCGACTAGTGCAGGTGTTGACGGAGCACGGGAGCTTCGCCAAATACCTGCACAGGGTCGTAAGGAGGGAGAGTACACCGTCCTGCCACCACTGCGATTGCGACGAGGACACGGCGCGCCACACGCTCGAGGCCTGCGCGGCTTGGGCAGTGCAGCGCCGTGAACTCGTCGCAATCATCGGTGCCGACCTGACGCTGCCGGCCATCGCTAGGGCGATGGTCGACAGCGTCGGGAATTGGGACGCGGTCGCAGCCTTCTGCGAGACAGTGATCTCGCAGAAGGAGGCGGCGGATCGTCTGCGCGTGGAGCGCAGCCTCCATGAGGAAATCCGCCGCCGGCGACTGGGGCGGCACAGGCGCAACTACCTGCGCCTCATGCCGCCCTAGCCAAGGCCGCGGGTGACGTGACCGGGGATTAGTCCATCACCCGCCGAGAGGCCGACCGTGTGAGGAAAGGCCGACGTCCTCCCCGAGGGGGGGACGTCGGTCGATGGGAGGGTACCCCGCGTAGGGGTATTCCGTCGGGCCGACCACTGACGACAAGTAAACCTGCTCTGGTGGTCGGCCCAATGACGAAGGCGAGGTGGTTTTCGGGTGGGTTGCGGGAGTTGCGTGCTTAAGCCCCTCTGTCGCCCCGGACGGAGTGGTGCGGAGGCGCGCCGACCGCAGCCCACCCACAAAAAAAAAGGGCGGATTAAGGGATAGCGTATAACTCCATAACCTGCAAAATACTACCTCTATATTATCCTTTAGGCGTGGCACCGCTATCGAGTCTTTATTTTCAGTAGCTGATATTCAACTGAATATAAAGTCAATTATATTATATAGATATATAAGAATTAAATTTTTTAACGTTTAAATAATTTAATAATACTTCATGTTTAGTTACCATCTCATAATCTTCATCTCAGCCGACATTAGTCTCACTGTTGGTCTCTGGCCTCCTCTGCAATGGAAGGAAAATTATACCGCAATGGTCATACGTATTGGGCTTGATTTTATGTCGAATATTATAGATGTTATCTGTATATGATATCCTTTAGTCTTTAACGACACCCACGGGCAAGATGTGCGCTGAATTGTATTTTTACGCCGTTACCACACGAAGAGATAAAAATGATCTAACCAAATAGATAACAGGATTATAGAGCTGTATATAGATAGAGTATTTAAGGGCAAGGGCGAAACTCAACGAATAGATACAAATTAATACAGTTTTAAGGTGGATAGAGCGTTGGTAACAAAAAACATAAAGCAGTTCTGAGGACTATCGAGAGAAGTGAACACTTAAAACTATGAACCAAAAGTTGTTATTTTTGGATATAATCTTAAATTAACATTATTTATAAAATTTGTAAATTAAAACTTTTTGCATTTATCTGGTTTTGACATCTATCGGCACAGATAAGTGACATTGACATGGCTAAAGATATAGTGTGTGTAGCGTCGAAGATGTTTTTAGACTTTTGACAAGAAGGACTTTTGACGCGAACGTCAAAATGTCACGTAGTGCTTTTATATTTTTTTTTCATTATTTTAGTATTTTGAAGTGTTATATTGAATAATTCTGCTGATACGTTATGTAATATAATGCCGATAAAATTCTGAAATGTAGTGAATATGATACAATAGTGAATTGCGTGCATTTTGACATTCTGCCAAAATTCCCAGAGAAGGCATGACATGGATATTAGCACCAAATCATGCTAACGACTGACTGAGAGACGAAGACTGAAGATGTGAATAGGTAATAAATATAATAACTCGAGACTGGCACCAATAGCTGATATTATTGTAGCTCACTGCCATCAAATAAGAAGAAGAAGACTTTTGACGCGAATGTCAAAGTGTCACGTAGCGCTTTATATATTTATATATTTTTCATTATTTTAGTGTTTTGAAGTATTATATTGAATAATTTTGCTGATATTTTATGTAATATAATGCAGATAAAATTCTGAAATGTAGTGAATTTGATATAATAGTGAATTGCGTGCATTTTAACATTCTGCCAAAATTCCCAGAGAAGGCATGACTTGGATATCAGCACCAAATCATGCTAACGACTGACTGAAAGACTAAGACTAAAGACGACGACACTGGCACCAATAGCTCTTATTATTGTAGCTCATTGCCATTAAATAAGAAGATGTTTTTCATAAATTTCCTCCTCATCCAAATCTTATAGAAGTTTTCACTTCAGAAAACTGTGATTAGGTACTTACGGTCTCTGCGCAGGTTAATGATGGACATATGTTCGTTACATGCTTATATCACTACCTTTTTTTTCTTTTTTTATATGGGTGGACTATGGTAAGCGCACGCGCGGTCCATCCCGTCCGGGGCGATGGAAGGACAGAAGACAGACAGAAGGAAATTGGTGGGGGGGGTACCCCCACCAATTTTCAGCCAAATCTGTGCAGCCGTTCTTGTGTTATAAATAGTGTAACTAACACGACTTTCAAAAAAGAATGTGATGGAATTGTTAAACTTTAATAGATATAAGGTTAGGTTGTCCGTGTGGTGACGGAGTAAGAACACAATTCACCACTCCCTATCTTTCCCGTGGACGTCGTAAAAGACGACTAAGAGATATAATACGCATATAACATCTATGAAAGGAAAGGAAAACACGATACAAAACCCTATTCCAACCTGTCTGACCAGCATGTATATCATGGAGATCAATTTCCCACCTGTTGTGGAGGTGGCTCGAGCCCAGCAATGGGACGTATATGAGCCGAGATGATGGTGATGGGATTAGTGTTATTCGTGCTAGCCTTTGTTAGTTTTGGCAAGTAAAAATCAGCGGGCGATAAAATCTTGTAAACATGATATTCTAATAATTAGATATAACTTTATTTATATTTTTAATTAATATTTTTGTTCTAGTTCCAATAATTTTGGAACGGTCGAGTAGAGAAGAATTATGATGAGCATGGCACGTATCCTGGCATCTGCTATTTTAGTCGCGACGGTGTTACTCTCGCCCTGCTGTGTATATGCTGAATCCTCTGAAGAATACAGTAAGTATTTCATACCAAAGATGTTATTAATTATTTTGTTAATCTTAATAATATAATTTTAGACAACTTTAAATAATTGTTAATGACTATGTAATTATTAATTATCACTTTTTTTTGGGTTGGGCTACGGCCGGTGCACTCCTCGTCCGCTCCGTCGGGGCGACAGAGGGACGTAAGCATACACACACGAAAGTAGATTATTGCATTTCTGCAAAATGAAACAAAATGTAGGTATCTACATACGGGATTTCGGTCAGTATCGGCAAGCCTCAAAGTATAACGTGGCAACGTGAACTAAGTGTAAAGCCCCCACTATACGTCAGCAGATGCGTCCGCAGATGTCATCGGCGGACGCGTCCGCCGACGTGTAGAGGGGGTGATTTGCTCGTCTGTGGTAGGTATTTGACGTCCGCAGATGCATCCGACACTCATCCGTTAGTTGTCGGTTTTTGTAGCACGGATCAAAGGGTTTCAACGCCAGCGTGGAGTGTTGCGTCCACACGTCTGACGACGCATCAGTGTTCGTCGGGAAGCGGATGAGAATGCACGCGTGATTTCTGCAGTATTTTTTCGTTCTTTCTTTTTTACTTGCTCGTTAAAATGGCTAACACGAGTACTGACAAAACATTCAAATTCCTGGAGCTGTATCAAGCAGAAATTCGAACAAAATTATCAAATTCTCGGGGATGGCTCTGCATATATGTAGTTCTAAAAGCTAGTTATCCACGCTATTCCTGCAAAAAAAAATGGCGTCCAGGAGGATGTGTTAAAAAAATTGCAATAAATCATCATCTTCATCATCTCAGCCCATATACGTCCCACTGTTGGGCTCGGGCCTCCTCCATAATGGAAGGGTATTTGACCTACTATACCACGCTGGTCAGACGTGTCGGTATAGGTTGGTATAGGGTTTTATTTCGAGTTTTCCTTCTCATAGAACATCTATGCGTTTTATATCCCTTAGTCGTCTCGTACGATCACTCACGGGTAAGAATGAATGTGTGGGGGATGGTGGTGAATTTTATTCTTACTCTGTCACCATAAGGAAGGCAAAAATACATTATGGAATTGTTTTTTTTTTCCACATTATTCGGTTTCTATGTATGCTGATTACAGCGTCCACCACGTTCCTCTTCTCCATTTTTTTTTAATAACTACTGCGATGGACACTTAAATAGTACTTAAAGGTCCTAAATAAATATAATGCTGCAACAGCTACGGTCTCAATATCCATTTCGCGTGCGTACGCACGTACGTGTTGCGTCCGTCAAGAATCAATACAGACTGATCGGCCTGCAGACGTGTGGACGGTGCACAGAGATCCATCCGCGGATGCATCTGACGACGTCTGCGGACGCATCTGCCGACGTGTAGTGGGGGCTTAATAAGACATACAAAGATCTATTCTTAGGAGCCATATCAAAGATTTTATTAAAAACAAAATCTACATACATAGATTTAAAAAATAACTTATGTTTATGGAATCGAATAATTTTGAATAATACCTAAGATTTACATTATTTCTATTTAAATATCGATTGTGTAAGATTACTATGAAACATGCCAACTAAAATGAATAATTTTATTTCAACGTAATTTTATTAAATAGATGTTTCAAATGTTAATAGTTTTGTACAATACAACATTTAACTCGTTTAAGTAACAATTTTACTATTGTATCTGATATCTTTCAGTGGTAAAAATTCATTTAAAATTGAATCTGTTCTTTTTAATAGTTCTGCAATGGTGTCGTAGTTTATTTTGTAACTTCACCCTCAAGGTACTTTCACACAATGTAATCAAATGAGGTTAAATCAGGTGAACTAGCGGGCCATTTGTATCAAACCATTTATATACTGTTATTATTTAAAAAGTTTGCATGACAACAAGTTACGACACCACTGAAAAAGACAAAAAATAAAAGATGTCTTAAATAATAATTTTATTCGAAAATTCTGGGTACGGTTTCAGCCAACATGGCTTCTGAAAGGAATTACATCACTCTTTAGAAGAGGAAAGTAATATAAAACACTTACCGCCCTATTTATACGGAATATAGTTTCTTGAAGATTTTATTTTTGTTCCTAAACAATTAATTAATTTAATACTAAGATATTTTACTGATATTTTATTTAAATACACTACTAAATTGAGTACATTTGGAAATTTATTTCGTTTTCAGGGATTTTATTTTACACGCATTTGTTGCAAACTTATCGAGAAATTTCATATTAAACATATAATAAGAAATTTCTCGTATTTTCGTTGCTGCTCCGCTCATTTTGATGTTGAACTTAAGCCCTATATGATCGAACGCGGCACCGATTAGCCCATAATATTTATTATCACTAACATAGGATTCTCATTCAATCGATATCGCATTTAGAATTACAGCATATATTATTTCACAGTCGACCTGACTTGTTGTGTGTAATAAAATTGTGTGATTGATTCAGATGAAACACTTTTGATAAACCCTATTAAAAGAAATGGTGAAATCGTGCTCATGCATGAGCAGTTAATGAGGAAGATTAAGGAAGAACAAGAAGCATGGCATTGGAAACCTTGGTTGCGTACGAGATTGGAAGTAGTCGACGGCGTGTTACAGGAACTGGAATGTTTAAACAGGGATTCAGTTGACAGCTTTCCAGAGAGTGTGTTTGAGGGTGAGTGAAATATCTGCTATTCTTGCTGCAAGAATATTTTTAGATATACATATTATATCTTTTGTCGAACGAAAGTGACGTATATCAAAATAACGCACATATACGTATACGTAAAACCCTTACGGTAGTAGTCTAACTGTACTGTGAGTATATGGGTTATTTATAAATTAGTATATAGTTTTTAATCAAATACTTATTCATATAAAAGTTATAATAATAATAAAAATTG
The DNA here is from genome assembly GCA_032191425.1 of Lymantria dispar. Taxonomy (NCBI): domain Eukaryota; kingdom Metazoa; phylum Arthropoda; class Insecta; order Lepidoptera; family Erebidae; genus Lymantria; species Lymantria dispar. Next base: position 20,118,634 of record CM063440.1, read on the forward strand.
AATTAGATAATTATAGGCTATTGAAAAATAGCGTGTCTTTGATATTTTAAATTTTGAAGCATCGTTGCATTTGTCGTTGTTTTTCTATATTTTTAATTTATCAACATCTAGCAAGATGTCAATAAAGTTTTCTTTTAACCGCGTGTAATTCTTACGCGCGCTTTACTTTTTATTTATTGCTACGAAGCAAAACAATAGTTCGACTTTACAATTTTCAATTTAAACTACTACTTTACTCATAGTTTGTAATTGAGAACATATGCCAAATATATATATGTATAACCCAAATATGGCTTAATAGTTTTGAAACGCCGAGTTATATCAGCTACTTTTCAATTTTTCAAGTAAATTAATTAAATTTTCTTTCTATTTGTGAATCATCGTAACATATTATCTCATTTATTATACATGCTGTTTAATATACATAGTTTTTGACATTAAATTACATTTAATTTAATTTTAAACTTATCAAAAATGTATGTATTTCATATAATTTTTTTTATATATACATATATTTTATTGCAGATGAGCAGCTCAGGCGCGGTGCCGTCATTTTATATATGTTATTTGGTATTTATGCTTTTACACTATTGGCAATCGTATGCAATGATTATTTTATACCTTGTGTGGAATTAATATGTGAAGATTTGAAAATTCCTCAGGTAAATATAACTTAATCTGACATATACAATATACATATGAGCTAAATTGATTCATAGAGCATTTAGAGGTTCTAGCAGACATTTACATAATTTTTTAATGTGAACTAGGCTTTTTAAACGATAATCCTTTCTATGATATAAAAGCTTATCATGAATCAGTAACTAATCCCAGCTGATATACATACATATGTCCTGTTAGTATGCTCGAGCCTCCTCCACAATAGAAAGGAAATGATCAGATGTCTCGATATAGTATTTTAGAGTTTTATTTCTCTTGCATAGATATTATATGCACCTTGTATGTGCCTTACTCATTTGTTATGTCACTTCGTGCAAAATAAGGAGTGGTGAATAGTATTCTCACTTCATCATCACACCGAAATAAGACAGGATAGATAGAATAATAATAAAATGAAATTATTATGGATTGTCCTAATTACTTTGTGGTCGACTTTCAGAATGTTGCTGCCGCTACATTTATGTCTGTCGCTACTTCATGCCCTGAGTTTTTCGTCAACGTGATTTCAACTTTCATCACTGAATCCGACATGGGTATCGGTACTATAGTTGGTTCAGCTATTTTTAATGCTCTTGGAGTTGCCGCTGTTGGAAGTCTTGCTGCTATTGCGGTAGTATACTTAATTAAAACTACTAAAATATTTAAGACATACATTTGTGGTGTTAATAAGTATTGTTTCTTTTCATATTTCAGCCTATAAAAATAGACAGGCGTCCTGTTACCAGAGATGTGATTATCTATATGTTTAATGTTAGCGTCCTCGTAATATTTGTGTGGGATGGCCAAATAGATTGGTATGAGGCGCTCATCTTGGGAATTCTTTATATTTTGTACTTTGTTATTATGTTCAACAGCGTAAGACTATTTGCTTTGTACGATAAATGCGCTGATATGATATGCAAGAAGAATACATTAGGAAGTAAGTATGGTATTATAGTATGTTCTGTTATTGCGTCACGACTATGTCATAAATTCTATAATAGAGAATAACATATTCGAATTTTAGTTTCGAAAGATATGACAGCGGAAACCGGAAAACCTGTTGAAAGCGGTTTAGACAACAAAGCGTTTGCTGACAATACGAATGTTGCGAGCCTAGAGAAAGTTACAGTGGCCAACGAAGGTAAGATTTCTGTAATATAAGGAACATGTGCCTTTCAAAAACATATATCAACTTGAAGATCGGCCGCTTTTCCCAAGTTTTCAATCATTTTTGCTAAGCTGATTTAAATTTATAAAGATTGTTGTTATAATTTATAAAGAATTAATAAATATTTAAAGATTGAAGGTCCAAGTTTTATTTATTTATAATTAATAATCAGGTCTCAAGTCAAGAATAACAGTCGTATGATGAAAAATATTACATTATTTTTGTACGTTACTTTATTCTAGTTTCAGTTATTCAGTTCCAAGTAATTACATTATTTTATTATGGATTGATTCAGATTAAAATATTAATTACTTATAATATAGAATTTATTACAAACTTTTAATACTATTTCATTTATTTTATATTTTATTTCAGAAGATATAAAACCAAAAAGGGGTCTTTTCGAATTTCCTCGTACGAAATCATTGATTTACAAGATATGGTGGCTTTATACTTTGCCTTTGAAAATAATTTTAGGCATAACAATACCGTCACCAGTAACATGCAGAAAGTTTTACCCCCTATCTTTCATTATGTGCATTATCTGGATTGGAGTTAACTCTTACTTTGTAACATGGAGTATGTCTGTTATAGGTGTGTATAATAAATGATTATTAAAGATGCAATCTAACTTAAAGCAAAATAAGTGTCATTTTTATCTTTTGCAGTCAATAAGAGTCATAACGTGTAAAGATTATTGGTTTGTGTTAAATTATATACAAGGTGTATCAGGTTATGGGGCAACTGTTCGAGTATGTTGTAGTTCGACGGTTATAGATCATAATTAGAATGTAGATTACACAAAAATAATATAACATAAAAGTTATAGTGATTACAAAAATGTGTGTCTAAGAGTTTATGCCTTAAATGTTACGTATTATGTAGGCATGTACAGACGGGATACATGTAGGCATGTAAAGCTTCGACAGTATAAATAGGTATGATTTGTGTGAACGCTTGAATGGTAACGTAGGTACAAAGGCGACTCGTCAACGGTCATCGGCCGATCAGCTGATTTAAAGCGAAGTTTGTCTTGCTTATGCGAACGTAATCATTGATTTATTCAATTTCTAATGGATATTTAACAAAGTACGAATATGTTGCAGATTAAGTATCATTGACTTTATACATTTCAATCAGATTTACACGAAAAAGCGATGACAAAATTGAAAACTTTACATGTCTGATACACTCTGTATATTGATGATTATTCATTATTATTTTAGCTTATATATGTCCCACTGCTGCGCTTGAGCCTTCTCCATAATAGGAGGGCAATTGATCTGCTTTCTCTGTGATGTCGGAGTAAGAATTGAATTCATTAGCCCCTCTTTTTTACACCTGGGTCTTGTAAAAGACGACTACTTGAATATAATATGCAGTTAACATCTAGGAGCTAGAGAAGGTAAAATTTAAATAAAACTTTATATCACTTATGACCAGCGTGATATAGTAGGTTAATTTCCCTTATATCGGCGGCTCGAGCTGATCTCAAGTGGGACACATATGAGCTGAGATAAAGATGAAAATTATGAGGCAGAATATTAATACTTTATGAATTGTATTATAAAAAGTCGTTCATGACATGCCCACGTATAATATTTTGTGCAGATGATATGAATATGTATTAGCATCCTAAATATTTTTAACTTTTTAGGATATACATTCTTCATTCCGGATTCAGTAATGGGAATGACATTCTTAGCTTTCGGTGGATGTTTGCCTGAAGCTTGCTCCATCTTCATTATGTCCAGGCGAGGTATGTATAAACGTGAAAATTTAAAAAGTGTGGTGTGGTTTTAATGAAACCAGGATCAAGTGAAACTTTTTTAAGACTGTAGGCATTTAACTGAAGATTATCGGAAAATTATTTAATTTTTAATCTTAATAATTGAAAATATATATATATATATCGCGGACAAACAACATGACACGTAATTCATATATATATAAAGAGTTATATATGTATACATATATATATATATATATATATATATATATATATATATATACAGCCACGGTTCGGTCACCTGCAGAGACGTCATTTATTTGCATAAAGTAGATAGTACTAGTATAGAAAGAGTGACATTAAAAATAAAAAGTGATTTGTGTGATTATGATGCCGTCTTCTTAAACAATGTTAGAATCCCCTAATATGCATTTGATCTATGGAGAGTACAGATGCAATGATCATGCTGCAAGTAGATTGCATCGTGAGCGATATCCGAATACTGAACGCTATCCAGATCATCGATTGTTCATTAATGTTCCTCGAGCATATTCGGAGGGACATTTACCTAGTGCCTAATAAAATACAATAGGCGTCACTCTCTGTCTCTCTTTCACATACGCAATAAGATTTTTTATATGAGGTCTAATAAAATAGAACAAAAATATACCTAATAATTTTTCATAAACTTCGTTGTCTTTAACAAAAACATTTTTTTTTCTAAATTTTACGATAACACGTAGAAGGTATTATACCATTTTGGAATAATGAATAATTTGGCCATCCTTTGAAATTACTTGCCACTATGGTTACGGTATTTTTTTTTTACAGGCTGTTAAAGTCGAATGATTAACGTTTTCTTCGAAAAAATTAAGGAATGGCCATAACAAATGTATATTTTCTTTTATGTTATTGTAACATGTCTAGTTTTAATTGTACTTGTAGTCGATAGTGCAGTTACCTGCGCTTCCAACAAAAAATATCCGATGCCAAAATTAGCCTATTTATTGTTATAGTACTTGAAAATATCGTACAAGGTCTGATTTTCACCGTTTTTAGTAATATGCTCATATAAAAAAAAGTGACATGGATTTTTTTTTTTTTCATAGCTGTTATAAAGTCATCTACCACCCACTTACTGTTGGATGTTTAATTTAGAGACACTCTGTATATCCTTACTAATATTATAAATGCGAAAATAAGTTTGTTTGTTACGCTTTCACGCTTAAACCACCGAACCGCTTTCCATAATTCTTTCACCAATGGAAAGCTATAATATCAGGGAGTAACATAAGCTATATTTTATACCAGTATTCCCACAAGTTTATACTGGACTGAAAATAAAAAGAGATGCGATAGTCGATATACGTAAATCGATAACCAATCTTTAACATAGGTAACATAGGCTATATTTTATCCCGGTATTCCCACGGGAACGAGTACTACGCGGGTAAAGCGACTGAAACCGAAGCGAAGCGAGGGCGGGTTGCTAGTATCTATATATATCACAGTCAGCTGGTGCTAGCCATTGGCACCGCTACGCCATATTGGCCTAGACTGCTCTTCCGAGTGCCTACTTCGCCCCTTTGCAATGTGACATGCGTTAGACAGACCAAAAATTTTGATGTAAAAAGTTTCACTTTAAAACAGAATAAGATATTAAGTTCTCATGATTTTATAGCGTGTAGAGGCTTTTTGTAAGGGTCTCTTATTTTGTATTGAATCTAAGCAATAAGATGGGTCACTAGGCCATGGTTAAATTCGGGGATCGTTTCGGTTTCGGCAGTCTTTATTTTTTATACTGCTGCCGCTATTAGCAATGCAAGTGACTATACGAGTATCTCATGTAGTGTAACGAGTCTAGCTTGTTTAATAATAGTATAAATAGGGCGCGAAGTAGACTAGAATAATATTTTTATAAATTGTATTATAATATCTTCTACTTTATACTTAAACAAAAAAAAATCACTATCAATTTAAGTATTGAATTATCGATGTCTAGTGATTACAGTTATATACATATATATCTATATAGCCACTATTAATTCTCAACAGGAAGTCAATTTATAACATAATTGCGATTATAAAATTTAATAGGAAAATGGAGTACCCTAGAAATTTGTAGGCCTTTTGCATCTATGTCATAGTGTAAGATCAGCGAGTTTAGTAATTCAATGTCACTGCCATTATTGAAAAGCTCGTATGCAATATTAAGATTTTATATGAAATGTGAAGCAAATCATATATTGTTAACATGATTCCAGTTCCATAACTTTTTTCATAGTAAAACTAGTTTATGAAACATAGGAAATCTTTTGTGCGACAATGCTACGTATAAATGTGCATAACAGCCTAGTTACGTAACTAAGTTTTCTTGATAATACTATCGATCTAAGATTATATTGGTTGTCGATAATAACCGTGGCGGGGGAAACATGATATTGTATATTGCTCATTAAAATATTAGATGTTGGCATTGAAAATGACTTAATAAGATTAAATATTATTATAATAATTTAACATATCAGTATCGTAACACATCCACATTTTCGTAAATATAGCATAAATCGGCCTGGAAACGTGACTGGATATACTTGTATATTAATGTACGTATATTGAGATAAAAAAAAAACATATTGAGAAACTTCGAAGTGGGTTAAATTTTTTTAAGAGTGAGGATGTTTGTCTTTAGTTGTGGGACGTATATTATAATGATTGACATTACAATATTTTATTTATATCGCAGAGGAAGCATAGAGTTCTAGGGTTTGATGTAATTTATAATAGGTATAGTAGAAACTCGATTAACCGGACTAATTGTTGTCGTTAAGCATTCGGATAATCGAAAAGCCAGATAATCCAATGTATGAAAAATCTGCTTTGGTTTTGTGCATATGTAGTATCTACCTAATTTTATGCGTTTATTAAAACACGAATACATATCCCGCGGTCCACGCAAGTCAAAACAGAGTAACAATTACTAACTAAAACAATAACGAAACGCGTTGGGCAGCGGTACTGCGGGGCACGGGCGTATCAAAAAATTTCAGACACGTTCTTGTTTGCATAAATTCGGTTTGTAGGTATAATACATAGATAGTGGCTGGTAGTCCAGATAATTGTAAATCCGTATAACTGAGTTTCTACTGTATATACAATATTTTTCACAACTGTTACTATCTAATCCATACTAATATTATAAATGCGAAAGTTAAGATGTTTGTTTGTTTGTTTGTTTGTAACGCTTTCACGCTTAAACCACTTAACCGATTTCAAAAATTCTTTCACCAATGGAAAGCTATAATATCAGGGAGTAACATAGGCTATATTTTATCCCGGTATTCCCACAGGAACGGGAACTATGCCGCGGGTAAAGCGACTGAAACCGAAGCGAAGCGAGGGCGGGTTACTAGTAATTAGATAAATGCGAATATTGCTAGATCTATTGTGATATGATGATCATATTCATAGCGTGATTTTAGAATAATGCAAATAACAGTTACAAATAACTTCGTATTTATTGTTGTTGTAGTCTTTAAAATGGTAATGTATTTAATCTGATGACAATAAAACTAATATATCTATATTTTCATGATCATCATCACCTCAGCCCATATGCGTCCCACTGTTGGGCTCGCCTCCTCCATTGTGGGAAGGAATTTAACGTACTAAATAATACTGGTGAGACGTACTGGCACATGGTCTCATTTCGAGGTTTCCTTCTTTTGCATCGATATTATATGCATATTATAATAGTTGTCCTTTACGATACGGTAAATTGTATTCTTACGCCGTCATCATACGGATATTTAAGTAGGTATTAAATTAATTTTTCAATATTGTTTTAGGTGAAGGAGGTATTGGAGTATCAAATGCTCTTGGAGCTAATTCTTTGGCGATCTTGTTTGCTTTGGGATTACCATGGCTTATAAGGACTTTGGCTTTGGTATTTCAAGGGGCCGACGAAACGGCCGTCCTCATTAATTCTGCCGGCATTGACTTTGTCGTTGGATCTCTGTTAGTTGCTGTCGCTTGTTTATGGATCACTCTATATATCGGCAAGTTTGTACTGAGAAGAAGCCTTGGTTTTGTACTTACAGTCTTTTACGTTATTTTTATTACTTTCGCAGTCCTTGTGGAAATGGGTATCATTCTTGATAGGGGATTAGAATATTGTTGTTGATGGAAAATTACACACGTAATGAGGTAGTTATATTTAATTTCTCTGTGATTTTCTATGAGTAAACTCATTAATTAAAAAAAATGTGAGATGACCCGAAGAAGTCATTCTACTGTGTACTAATTATATACTCTGTAAAAAGTACCGATAGTAAAGTATACAACATTTCTTCACGGTCAATATTTTATTGTGAAAGCGAAAAAGTCACAATGATTTAATTTTGTATATATTTATGATATTACGAAGAACCTGTTAGAAGATAATTCTAGTAGCAGGTTTGCTAATAAATATGAATAAAGAGTTTACAATTTAAGTAAATTTTGCATTACCCATAAAATTATTTCAAACCGAAGGCGGACAAAATGCTTTAACGCTTCTTTGAAAGATATTATGAAGAGAGAAATTTTAAATTTGCGTAGATCAAATATCTTCATACTTGTAGAAATGACAATAGATTAGGATCTGAAAATGTGTACAGGTGTACTATCATTGATTTTATTTCATAGGCGTCGAAAATAGAGTTTAGATACTGCGAGACAACGAAGGTTGATAATTAAATTATGAATCACTAAATACGTATTAATGTACTGGACCTTATTTATAATAATTATCAAATAATAAAGTCAATTATGGCCTCTTTTATTATATTTATTTGTATAAAATGATAATTTTACCTCCTCCAAAATAATAGGTAATTATTATAATTTATAGAGGTTTTATATGTAGAGTAACCGTTTAACTGAAAAGTGATTTACCTTTTTTTAATGTATTTATTATTTTAAGTTATTTTTCTGTCTATGTTCTATTTATTAACAATTAATTTATGTAAATATTGATAATATAACACAGCTTCTGGTAACAAGAACTTTCATACTAATTATCCAAATAAAGATTTGTGTGATGTAATATTTTAACATATTGAAATGCCAAATTAAAACTCTACGCAATACATGGTTAATCACACTGTCTCGAAGTATAATATTGTAACCAAATTACTTATGTATTAGGAAACGTGTTAAGGAAATAAATATTAATATATAAAAATAAAACTGCATGTGGTACGTTATTGATTCCAGTACATTTATATAAGTTAGATCATTTAATTACATTATTTTATTATGTTTAATGTATTAAACATTGTAAATATCATACAACGATCTCTCTTGTATTTACTAAACTCTCACCCCCCGTTACACCTGAAAATAGTAAAACAAGCATTATTTCATTATAAAGCAGTATATACTTTCGAGTTAATCAGAATTAGAAAATGAAAGTGTCCTATACATTTTTGTAATAAATATTAATTTACTTATGAGTCATTGAAACGAGTGATCATACTTTTAAATGCTTTGAACTTCTCGCTTAAATATTTATTCTTATCAGCGAGTTCATAAAAAAAAATTAATCACAATCGTTATACTGTTTTATGATTTACAATATAAATTTATACAATAGTTAGCATACTAAAATAATTCTTACACCTTATTACTAATTACAAAATTCATCTTTACTTAAATTTTCTATTAGGATTTATTATACCATTTATATTGCGATTAGCTTTTTGTATAGGTCATTTTTTACATTCAATAATTGATTCAAGTGTTATTCGCATGTTAGTAACGTTAATTAGGAGAATCATAGTGCGAAAACACATTTAGTAATAAAAAGTATATTAAACCGACCCAGTTAAGGGGTAAGTGTTACCAGTCATAGCAATAGCCTCGTTTGCTCTTCGTAAACGTGATATAAGCGTCTTAGTAGCAGTCATCACGTCATGGTTGGTGAAGCAGAACAATATAGCCACGCATAAACCCTGTTGAAAATAATTATAAATCAATTTCAATCATTAATGTGTTTTGAAAGGAAAAGTTTAAGATATTATGAATTTTTTGAATGATACATTATGAAATTATTGAAAACAGTGATAATTCGATGTTTTAACGACTTAATAATATTTCTGAACTATTCAGAGACCGTTCGGTAACTCGTGATACCTGGTGGCTAGTTTTTCTTTGTCTTGCTCGTGACTGTCGTAAAAGACGACTAAATAATTAAATATACATATAACATCTATGCAAGAGAAGAAAATCTTGAAATAAAACCCTACGGGTTGGTAACCCGTCTGACCAGCGTAGTGTGGTAGGACAATTTCACTCTTGCATGTTTATCAAGAAGGGGCTCGTGCCCAGCAGTGGGACGCGCTGAAATGAAAATGAAATGAATGATAATTTTTAATTCAATTTGAACGTTTAACGAATTTGTCGTCTAATAGAATAACTATTAAACGAAGATATTATCTTCGTTTAATAGAATAGTTTATTTCTCTTTGAGAATTGTTAATTGTTCTTAAAATCAAAATTAATTTACAACATTACATGTTAATTATTATGAGATTGGATTTGACTTCAGACAGTTTTTGCCCTTTTATCGGTCACTGGTTAAGGATTCATCTAGGTAAAGAGGCCTTATGAAAAGATCTGTGTTACAGCACAGATGTTTTCTAAATTTTTACAGAAATTAATGCTCGGGCATGCACCTCTGTTTACCAATACTAGAGATCAGGAGTGGAACCCTTTCTATTATGATTGCAAATATCTTGTGATACTGGCCTATTAAAGGTGTGTAAATACTCCTCTACCTCATGCTGTACTGTTGCCTCAGGGCAGCTCGTGCAAATGATATTTTCTCACACGAAATAGATATTTTTCTAAACATTCGTGTTTAAAAAGCACCCGTGTTTTTCTTTAGCAGACGATCGCTCTGGCTATTCCTCCAAGACGAATCGCGCTGTTCATTCATATTTACATAATGCCGCAAGAACTATTGCTTTAATATAGTTAGAAGCTATTTCCGTGAGAAGTTTCGCCACTTTGAAAAGGTTCTGACCCCTTTGGTCCTCGTCGTTTTTCAATGTTACGAGCTTTTAGATTTTATGGCTCGATCGAGGACTCTTTTAATCCTATAATTGGGAAATACTCGCAAAAGCAATTCACATGAGACTTGTGATCAAACACCGAAAATGACATGTAAATTTGTGCCTGATTTTGATTTTAACCAAGGATATCACATACACACATACATCTATATTTATGGCACTAGAAAAGGTTTCATGTTATATCCATATGCAAATTATTACTTATTGCATAAATAGTATACGCGATTAGCCCCAAAAACCACCAATTATGTTAGTCATAAATATTTTGTACAAATCTCGATCATTTCATTAAATATGCTTAGTGCCTTCCGTAACTTATTAAATTAAAAAAATCATAATTCGCATGACGAGTGACTGAACAAATATTCTGAAAATTCATTGCTTTCATTTTTGTTACTGTCAGCTATTATTACGCTTTGTAACAGAAACCATGTCATTTTCATCTTTCGGATACCCTTATTTTAAATGAGTTTTCGCCCATTCTACATGGATTATGTTTCGTGAATCTTATAAAATACTTTCTTATCCAAACGTTTTTTATTCAATTATTAACATTACCTAAACCACATTTAGGACATTAATAATTCTGATAATTTTGTTATGAATACTGTTGTTTTTCTTTATTTTAATACAAATGTAAAAATAATTCTACGTTACTTTAATAAATCATAAGTATTAATAATATCAATTGTAATTGTAAGTTGACTACCCTCATGGTAAAAATATATGATAGTCGCTTACTAATGACATACCACTAACAAAATATAGGATCATCGCCTGCTACTTATTTAAATATTACTTTATTAGGTATCGGTTGTTGCCAAGATATGGATGTATTAAAAATTAGTTATTGTTGGCTACACAGAGTATTCTCTATCAAAATTTGCTCCAATTTATTTTATTAGGCCAATAAAGCGTAATGTGATTATGTCGCAGTCATTCACTGCCGTCAGGGCTTTCTGCCTAATGATTCTAATCGAGATCATAGTAATTGTTAAAAACCCCGCCATAAAAGTTAGTGTGACAGTATGGCTGGATATAGTTCATAAGAGAATCAAGGTTGATATGTGTATATGTATTAATATACATAATTATAAATTTTTAGTCACTAATGACGAGGAGGCTAAACGCTTTGTACTGCTTTATCAATAGTAGGTAATATGAGCGGATTGATACACTTCATCCAAAATTTAATTATTAGAACCTTTTAAACTGCCAAGGTTATGTTTACTTATAGATATAACTTTTGCTAATATAACATTTAAAGGTATTATAGTAATGGAACAGAAATAAAATGATCACCTGTAAGCTCGTTAATAAGGCTGATACTACTTGATACAGCTTTTCTCCTGGTGTGTCGGGCAATGGTCGTAATGGTATCAAAATGAAGTGAAGACCAAACAGAGGAATCTGTATAAAAATATCTTAATCAGTTATCTAGCTATATATACAGGATGTATCAGGTTATGGGACCACTGTTCGAGTATGTTGTAGTTTAACGGTCATAGATCGTAATTAGAATATACATTACACAAAAAACAATATAACATAAAAATTATAGTGATTTCAAAAAAATGTGTCTAAGAGTCTATGCCTTAAATGCTATGTATTATGTAGGCATGTACAGACAGAATACATGTAGGCATGTAAAGCTTCGACAGTATAATTTTATTCATTTATACCTAGAATTGCGCAAACGCTTCAATGACATGTAGGTACATCGGCAAGCGGTCAACGCTCATAGGCCGATCAGCTGTTTTAAAGCGAAGTTTGTTTTGCTTATGTGAACGTAATCATTGATTTCTTCAATTTCTAATGAATATTTAACAAAGTATGAATATGTTGCGTATTAAGTATTGACTTTATACATTTCAATCAGATTTACACGAAAAAGCGATGACAAAATTGAATACTTTACATGTCTCTAATTTCTTAACGAATCAATATTTTTCGTTCAAATTTTTTTTACGGGTTCCTACCATCATTGCCTAGCCCCCTTTTGACCAGTTGCCCCATAACCTGATACACCCTGTATATGTATGTGATAGCGGTTACCAATACTATCAACCCTTACATTGCTCGTGGTCAACGTAAATATCAATCATCAACATCATCCTACCACTACTGTTGGGCTCGAGCCTCCTCCACAATAGGAGTGAAATTGACCTTACTATACCATGTTGGTCAGGCTGGTTGGTATAGGTGTCATTTCGATAATTTCTTCTTTTGCATAGACGTTATGTCCATATTTTATCCCTTAGTCGTCTTTTACGACATCCACGGGCAAGGGAGTGGTGAATTATATTCTTACTCCGTCACCACACGGAATATCAATAGTTATGAATATTTAATATAGACATTTAGGGCCTGCCAAATAAATATCTATATGATTACAGATATCTATAATTGCCAATCTGAGTTATCTTTAATAGTATTTTGAGACTTTATATAAGACATAAATGTTAATGAAAAATGATAAGATTGTGTCTAATATAATAATTTCATTAAAATGATAGTATTACTTCTGCTTATAATTACATTGCTTGCGACAATTTAAACGTTTATAGGTATATAGTTTCGCGATTATTTCCTAAATGCGTAGGATGCAATAAGATATAGCATTACAACAGAGTTTGCAAATATATAAATGCTACCTGCGACACAAGATTAACATAATGTCTATTGGACTGAATAGGCTCTGCAGAAGAAAAATATAACGTGAAAATTATATTGCCCAGCTAGGCATACAGATAGGCATACTATTCTGTAGTAGTCGTAAAACTGGCTGGCACTGTCTTAAAACTTATGATGTTTCATAAGATTTTTATTTATATTCCTACTCTTATCGCAACGAATTGAGGTCGACGCATAATGTACTCCTCTTCTATCGTACATATTGCAGAAATATTGGCAATAGTTTTGTGAACAGCTGCCTGCCTAGTATCCACCCTCCTTCGGAATGTAATTATCCACACGAGCATTAGATAGAGTTAGCCTAGATCGGTGTAAAGTTTAGTGGTCTTTTACGATAACCTAGATCAATGTAGGGGTTGGGAGTTTTTGTTACTGCTGTCACACACCAATTGTAATTTTATTATAAACTAATATAAGATATATATTCCTGCAATGTAATTTCATATATTCTTTCCAGACTGTACGAATTTCAATCAACAATTTTAATTAACTTATTTCTATCCCCAGGATATAACATAACAGTTATGATTGAAAGCGCCACTGAAAATTATATTTCTTGTTTGAATTTACGAATTTTATTCGTAATCGTAATGAATGAATGCATATTTAATAGAACAAGAATAATAATACAAATTTTAATAATGCCTTGTCCGTGGATCGTAAAAGGTTACCAAGGGATTATAATATGCAGATAATATCTATGCAAGAGAAGGAATACTCGAAATAAAACCCTACACCAATCCGTTTGACCAGCGTCGTATATGGGATCAATTTGGGCTTGATGCTATACCAAATTGTCTAACCAGCGTAGTATATATAGTAAGGTTCTTCCGTGTGATAACGGAGTAAGAATACAATTCACCACCCCCTATCTTATGCGTGGATGTCGTAAAAGGTGACTAAGGGATTAAAAATGCGTATAACATCGATGTAAGAGAAGGAAATCTCGAAATAAAACCCTATACCAACCCGTCCTACTAGCGTGTAGTAGGTCAATTTCTCTCCTATTTATTATAGAGGAGGCTGAGTATGAGCTGAGATGATGATGATAGTAAGGCGATTTCTCTCTCACTTTGAAGGAGTCTCGAGCTTAGCATAGGGTCGTGTATAAGCTGTGATGATCTATTTGCTCAGTGTATATATTGTTAGGGGTTGACGCGTTTTTTTTTAGTGATATCGTCTAAATTCCTTTCTATGCTGGGGGAACTTATTATAAGAAAGGGCTAAGCAATATATGAATATAACACTTTTTCTAAAGAAAAAAAAAGCTTTTTTTTCGAAATGAATATGGTGAACACGACATAGTTGACCAATTTCGCTGCCGTACAAGAGATGATTATAGGCGCAAGTGGGGCATATGGGGACTGCAAAGAAGGAAGTATGTAAATGCCTTTTTGATTCTATACTAGCAATCCGCCCTCGCTTCGCTTCGATTTCAGTCGCCTTACCTGCGTAGTTCCCGTTCCCGTGGGACTACCGCGATAAAATATAGCCTATGTTTAATTTATTTATTTATTTATTTATATTTGTAATATACACATTTTATTCAGAATTATCTTCTGCCAAACTGCATAACAGTTTGTCGGCAGTGTTCTCATGGTTACGTACCATACATTATATTATTAAACACCTATATAAATGTAGGTATACACATCTAAATCATATTACTTATCATATTTATACATGCAATTTCTCTCATATGTTTTGATATAATCTATACCAATAAATAAAATTGGAGTGTCTGTTTGTAATGTCAAAATAATAGGCTTTTTTCATGCTCACATGGTTATTTGCACGACACCTATGCCTAAAATAGCAATTAAAAAATTTTTGTCTGTCTGTCTGTCTGTCTGTCTGTTTGTTCCGGGTAATCTTCAAAGAGGCTGGACCGATTTCAAAAATTCTTTCACCAATGGAAAGCTATAACATCAGGGCGTAAACTAGGTTATATTTTATCCCGGTATTCCCACGGGAACGGGAACTACGCGGGTAAAATGACTATAACCTATAACCGAAGCGAAGCGAGGGCGGATTGCTAGTTATATAATAAAATTTAAAAAGAAAATAATAACAATTATCTATACCAATAAATAAAATTGGAGTGTCTGTTTGTAATATCAAAATAATAGGTTTTTTTCATGCTCACACGGTTATTTGCACGACACCTATGCCTAAAATAGCAATTAAAAATTTTTTGTCTGTCTGTCTGTCTGTTTGTTCCGGGTAATCTTCAAAATGGCTGGACCGATTTCAAAAATTCTTTCACCAATGGAAAGCTATAATATCAGGGCGTAAACTAGGCTATATTTTATCCTGGTATTCCCACGGGAACTACGCGGGTAAAACGACTATAACCTATAACCGAAGCGAAGCGAGGGCGGGTTGCTAGTCTATACCAATAAATAAAATTGGAGTGTCTGTTTGTAATGTCAAAATAATAGGCTTTTTTCATGCTCACGCGGTTATTTGCACGACACCTATGCCTAAAATAGCAATTAAAAAATTTTTGTCTGTCTGTCTGTCTGTCTGTTTGTTCCGGGTAATCTTCAAAACGGCTGGACCGATTTCAAAAATTCTTTCACCAATGGAAAGCTATGATATCAGGGCGTAAACTAGGCTATATTTTATCCCGGTATTCCCACGGGAACGGGAACTACGCGGGTAAAACCACTATAACCTATAACCGAAGCGAAGCGAGGGCGGATTGCTAGTGTATAATAAAAAAAGAAAGACTAAAAACAAAAACTCCATTCATAAATAAATTTATCTATACATTGATTTCTCCTATATTTTATTTTTATATCCTTACACATTGATTAACTTTACCTATTCCGTTCACTATGGACACATACTCAAATAATGTTTTAATAGTAAGTTTTTAGATGTTTTTTTGTAACGTCATGGGTGATTAAATGTGATGGCAGGTCATTTAATAGTGTAGGAGTTAGCCACTTTCGCATGCGTTCACCAAAATAATTGTTCACTCTTGGAACCTTATATTTAATTTTTCGTGCAACCTTACGACTTGGTTGCCCATGGACTATCTCATTTTTGTGTTCATTTGAATTATATTGTTCTAATATTATCATAGACTTTACTTTCATTTCTACTGGTAAAATTCTACAAAGTTTAAATATTTTTTCATAATGCTGATTAAGACTGTTCTTTGTTTTCTTATTTATTAATAATTTTAGTAGTCTAAGTTGTATTTTTTTAATCTTGTTTAGATGCGTTGGAAAAGTTAGTCCATAAGCTCCCAACCCATAATTTATAATTGACTCAGCTAGAGCATGATAAAGTATATATAATATACGTTTACTGATTATGTACTTTAGGTTGTTAAGTTTACCTAGCACCGAGCGCAAGTTTTTGCAAACATTTTCTATGTGAGTATCCCAGGTGAAGCGGCTGTCGATAGTTAATTCTAAATGTTACTCCCTGATATTTTATAGCTTTCCATTGGTGAAAGAATTTTTGTAATCGCTTCGTTGGTTTAAGCATGAAAGCGTAACCAACAAACATACTTGCTTTCGCATTTATAATACTAGTAAGGATGTATATAGAGGAAATCAAAACTATAATAATTTTAAGCATTACACATCATATTAAAATTTGTGTCTTAATGAAAGTTTGTTTTAATTATAATGAATATTTGATAATGAGAAAATAATACGTTACTGTTCGAAATACATATGACTTACCAGTATAAGAGCGGCTCTGGCAGCTTTCTTTGCCGCAACAGACATGTGTTGGTTTGGAGCTGGGTGAAGTTTAGTCAGCAGTATTCTTACTACATTAATCAGGAACACTATAAATTATTACACACACTATAAATTACAATACTTGCAGAGTTCCTTGACTTCAGTGGTATAAATTACAATACTAATTGTCGTTCTGTACTTTTCGTGTGGTGACGGAATAAGAATACAATTCACCACTGCCTATCTAACCCGTGGATGTCGTAAATGACCACTAAGGAATATATTAAGCATACGACATCTATGCAAGAGAAGGAAATCTCGAAACAAAACCCTATACCAACCTGTTTGACCCACATGGTATTTAGTAAGGTCAATTTCCCTCCTATTGTGGAGGAGGAGGAGAGGATCACATAAAGATAGAGTAGTCAATGTTTCTTGGTTCTATTATGTGCCATTTTCCATTGGTTAAAATGATGACGCCTATATTTACGGCTATATTTTATCCGGTTCAGTGTTATGCTATTGTAAGTTTTTATCATTAAATATAATTCTTCGAGTAAATATATTTTTTAAAGAATGGCCTAATGATTTCAGAAATTAGTACGCACAAGTAAATACACTCTTACCGGTTTATATGACGGATTGGAAGAAAAATTCAAAGGCTTAATACTGAATAATTGTTGGTAATTACCATAATATTAATTACAGTAATTAATGTTCCGTATGTCCTCTAACTATTATATCTTTCTATATTATCTTTTTCCTCATCTATACACCTAATTTTTTCAATTTTCAACCTTGCCTCTCTTCGGTGAACACTCGTAGTACAAATTAAGACAATTTTTTTCAAACTAAGTGTTTTTGAAGAACCCCTTAAATAGGTCACATAATATAGGTACGTTTTTTTTATATTGCCAACGGTGGCAAACAAGCAAGCAGCACACCTGATAGTGATACTGCCACACATGGACCTCTTCTTAAACCTCGTTCAAATTAATATTTCAACCTCGTTCAATTTTCTTTATCAAATTATTGAAGGTGCAATGTTGGGTAGAGATTGTCTACCTAACTTGTTTAAATTCATTTATGTCTTGAATTTTAAAATTGACACGGTATACTAGGTAATAGCCTAACGCTAAGGAAACATCTTTGAGCTTTTTACCCAGTTTATGGTTTACAAGTAATAGAAGTTTTATCTCGTCTAAACATAAATAAGACGTCGTAAAATTGGACACGTTGAAAACAATTGTATTTAACGTAATTTACACGTTTGTATCTTACGTAAGTAGTTATTGCCTTATAATTCGTTAACCACTTAACAAGCATCAGGCATAATGTTTCACTGTGTTTGGACATGCGTCCCTCAACGCTAATTCGAAATTGGCAGTATCTCGTATCAACAAATTAGGTATACATACTGTGGTAATGAGTACTGAATACAAGTAAACTTTTTGACACCAAATTGAAGAGCAATGAGTTATAATTTACGACAGAACATAATCTTTGTATGCATAGCGTATCTTTGTAACGTGTATAAACGTCACTAAATTAACGCTCTTTTCCTTCTTGATCCATCAAATGAAATAACTCGTAATTAAGTAGCACAGACTCGAGCTACACAATTACTAAATTGTAATTATTGTACAAATTGGCAAAGAATGTAAATATAATTATTAGGTTTTATTATATTTATTTTCTCCCTGTGGTGAGGGAGTAAGAATACAATCACCGCCCCCTATCTTATCCGTGTTTGTATGTAACTTGTAAGCAAAGAGAAAGCAAACTCGCAAGAAAACCGCCAACCCGTCTAACCGTGGTATATCAACAGTGGGACGTATATGAGCTAAGATGATGATGATTATATTTATTTCATTTTATTTATTAACTTACCAAATGAAGCTAGTAAAGAAATCACGACTGGAATGATAATAATCCAAAAGGTGTCACTTTCGTCCATCCAACATCTGAAACATAAAAAAATATTGTTGTTTCTGAAATAATTATCTACTAATCTTCCTTTGGGGTGTTTTCGTGGGTGTCGCTAAGAATTACTAAGTGTATTAATAGATAAATAACCCTGCAAGAGACAGAAAAGTTGAAATGAAACGGTGTTAACGATTACGATTTTGAAGGTTAGCAGGGTAGTCTGTTTCCTTCATAATGTGTAGGAGACTAGTAGTATTAGAATGTCTAGCATTGAAAAATTTGTGGATTGAAACGAAGAATTATAAACAGACGTAATATATACTATATGTATAATGTATATGCTATATTTACAGTAGTCGATCTATGGTGGAGAAAAACTTTTATAAATGCAGATTCTATATCCACAAATTATTGTTCTAAGTTTGTATGTAATTTGTGTCTGTTAGTTATTTTCTCGTAAAAATTTTCTCGTAAAATCCTCGGTAACACAAGGATAATTGCCTTAATGCCAGGATGTTATCCTAAAAAAATCACCTTAGTTTCATATTTAGGATACATGTGACAATTTTGTGCGAGACTATATCAGGCACTAAATAGAGTAAATAGTATATATTTACGAATTTCCACAGTACTTTTATAGTTAGGGCAACTATTTAAGGAGTGCATAAATATGTATATTACAAGGGATTGTGTCTTCGATAACGAAAAACATTGAATATAGTGAAATGTGAAAATTAAAATATTATAATTAATAAATGCATAAACTTCAAATAAAGTGGATAGAAAGTAGACGAACTAGTTTTTACTTCAAATTATTATAATATTTCACCTTTGAGTTTCGCCACCCACATATTCATCCATCACCCAGCTGCTCATTCACCAGCCATCCATTCAACTTCTCCAAATATATATACCCATGCAACTGACCTATTAATCCATTCAAAGGCACACTTATCTGCTGACCTATTCAACAGAAATCCACCTATCTAAATTGATAAAACGAAACATAATATATTTTGGTAAATTAGGTTGAGCATCGCGCAGCACTACAAAGAAGAACTTCAAAACTCTTTTGTTAGACATCTGACTACGCTGCGCCATGTCATTCAGGATAATAAGAGGCTCCAAAATCTATGAGAGACCATAGCATTCGTCTTCGGTGATACAAACAGCACGTTACTTTTTCAGATACTCAAACGCTTCTGAACGACAACCAGGTATACACATTGACGATACCAGCATTCGTGCTGTTACAGTATATTTGCGTACGTCATTTAATAATAAGGGACAGCAAACACTTCCACCGTCGTGAAGGAAGACTACAAAATATCGATTTAATGGTTAGTCTTGTTAGGAGGCTTTTAATGAAATCTTAAACGACAATGTAAACTGCGAAAGGACAGAAAACGAGATAATAATTTATGTAAGTTCTTATTTTATAATATCTCAATGAAGAGAAAAAAAAAGGTATATAAATATACACATTTAGGGCATAGTGTTATGCTTCCATAATTTTTGTGCTTAATGCATTTATTTAGATGAGAATTAACATACAGCTTAATATTGAGGCCTTTTGCGTACTCCTATAAAACGAATATATAATATCTTCTATTTTGATTGTCAATATAATCCAACAATATAAATATATATTGTTTAATGGTAAGCGCATTAAATGTTGAATGATTGATATTATTCAGAGAGATACGAACATGTCTAGAACGTAGTCTCAGATTGGTAATCAATTCAGATGTGTTTAATATCTGTGTCTGATGATACTTTATGTAAATATCTAGGGCAAGAGAACGCGAGAGAATAGATGATTTATACGATATTAAATATTCGCAGTTAAAGATCTCCCATAAACTTTACTAAAGTCACTGATTTTTTTTTATTAATCATTTGAATCAAGAGGCAGGCAAAGGATCAGCGGATCAGCATTCCTATTATATATATATATACATATAACTTCTTTGGCTAATTGGTCTCGATTTATACTTAAATGCAAAACCATAATCCAGGTGACGATAGATTAGGAATGTAGAAATATTACCAGCTCTGCTGGTAATTTAAACCCTAACATTAGGTTAAATAGTAAAACAAAAAGAGAAGAAAACTTAAAATAGAACACAAAATAGAAAATGATACTCATTTAGCGATATTAATTTCCTACAAGCACTGATACCTTTCCGTAGCTCCGGGGGTGTAGTATCGGACGGTAGCGTAAATTATGGTGATGACGAGCGATACGCCCCAACCGAGCACTACAAACCACCTCATGGCCACCTCTTCCTTCACGAACACCTGTGTATAGGTAGTTTATATTAACATTATGAATTCATAACACTCGTAAATAAAGCTAAACAACACAATGCCGAAATTTATATACAACACTTCATTCCTGTTAGCGTTTGTTTTGTTCAGAATTAGACTTGGATGCGAATTTCTATCGAAAGATTTCATTCACACGCCTTGTTTGGTACCTCAATAATATGGCAAATTTGTTTCTTTTTTATTCATATATCTTCTAATCATATTAAGCTTCTGATTGAATATTATTTCATTTGATTTAAAAAAAAGAAGCGTACGACGACAGCGTACATCTATTCTGTTATATTTGAAAATAAAAATAATCCACTAGTTTGTTCTACTCCCTTATATTTCGTAACAGAGGTCGAGGCAAAACGCTTTCTTTGTGTGAACAGGTGGAATGTCGACTATAAATCAGTGACGCTGAGCACTAAATTCGTCGGTAGTGAAATGGAGATTAAACAATAAAGTCATGCCATTCTGCGGCACGGTTTCTGAATTAAAGGCGATAAAATCCCGATAGACTCGCTATACTACGATTGTACTCAAGTCGCTAAAGTAAAATTGCTAGATGAATGTGACCAGATCGATTATTTAATCAAATAGATTATAAATAATTTTATATTAATGACTTTTTGCAGTGTTAGTATTAATAGTGTAATCTATCTAGCAACAAATTATAGAAGCACTTAAGACTAACTTAGTTTGCTGTATTTAAGTGTGTCCCACATAGACATAAATTAGTAAATAAATGTCATAATTTTAGAACGGTATACTTCTGCGTGACGACGGAGTAAGAATGCAATTCAAATAAGGGTACTTGCACGTAGGTGTCGTAATAGACTATTAAAAGATATTATATGCATGTAACATTATTGTATGAAAAGGAAAGCTCGAAATAAAACGCTACCACCACGATGATTTCTGATGTTAACGCCAGTATTATTTTAAATAAAACTACTTTACGTATTTTATCGCGTTCGTATTTGGTTTTTGATTGCACTACGTTTCGAACACTTTGCAGCGTTCATGGTCACGTGCGAGCTAAGATGTCTCACGTCCAGCAAGTCATTTTTATTACAGAAAGTTTATAATTATCTACCCGATACAGAAAATTAGTTATTAAATATTGACCCACATGCACACACTGGTAATAAATTTGTATCTAAATGTGTGTTATCTTGTTGGACGTGAGACATCTTAGTCCACCCGTGACCATGAACGCTGCAAAGTATTCGAAACGTCGGGTAATCAAAAATCAAACACAAACGCAATAAAATCTGTAAAGTATTTAAAACCTACCAACACGTTTGACCAGGGCGGTGTAGTAAGTTAATTTTCTACTATTTTGAAGAAACTGCCGCCAAATAACGGGACGTATATGATGAGCTGAGACGAGACCATTCTTTTTATTAATTAATTAACCTATATCTTAGAGATCACACATGTGTGAAATATGTTATCAATACAGATGAATATAATAATTGTATGTTGTCTACTGAATGTTAAAACAATCCTACTATCCTATTCTACTATCCTACTTTCAATATTATTAATGTGAATATTCGTGAAGATATTTGGATGTTTAATACTCAATCATGCATAAACCTTTGAATAGATTTAGATGAAAATTGGCACATAATTAATCCATTTCGCGATTTAACATATAGATATTTTATCACGGCAATGTGTGCGTTTGGGTTAATAGTCCAGCTTTTTTTACTGCATGAAGCACAACCTTTGAACCTGGCGAAGGTGCAAGCAATACCTAGTTGTTTACTAAATGCATATCTCAGTGATATCATCGATACTTATATTATAAGAGCGAAATATTTCTGTCTGCCTATTTGTTCTTGCTAATCTCTGATATGGCTGAACACATTATGATACGACTTTCGTTATCAGATATCTGATGTTATAAAGTATCACTTAAGCTACTTTTATTTTAGAAAAATATCTAACCACGTAAAAATCCTCCATAGAAATGTGAACAATTTTTATTTAAATATTATATTAAAATAATAATAAGTCTGCCTTTCAGTTTAGTTTGATATTATATTACTATTTTTTGGTTATAGAACTATATATACGTAGTGTACGTAAAGTTAAGGAACTACTAGAACTCATAATACGAAATTATGTAGATACACGTGCCAATGTTTGTGGAGTGAATATGTCCTGAACTCTGCGCAGTACGTGCTTATTTCAGGTTGAAGTTTGAAATTTAGTTTACATATAAGACTTAAAACATTTGTTGAATATTGGTTAAAGTTAGAGATAATACAGGGATCAGACTCAGCTTTAATGAATTAATTAGAATGTTCTGCTCATGTTACACAAAGTAGGTATTTAGGAATACTTAGGCATGTTGCTGATTTTAGCATCGCTGGACCAAAATATTTAGGCGATTTTTCTCTGTCAACTATTGATAGAGTTATGTTCTGCAATCATAATAATTGCAGTCGTAGTTCGTATTGTAGGCGTAGTTTCGTGGCACTTATACCGTGGAAGAACGAGGAGAAAAGGTGAGGGAGGATATTCTCTTTGCTAATTTCATGAGTAAAAGGCGGACAAGATATGGGGACCATGAATATTGTGCCCGAGGCCTCACTATCTGGATATTTGTTATCATTCATATATATTAAATATCTTACTTAAGGCTTTTATATATCTCGCTGGGTAAGCCTATTGATTCTAAATAACTAATAACACAGTATTTTATTCGGTTGTAAATAAGGTTAAAATAAAATAGGCAGTCATTTTTGGAAGTTAACATTGTTTCACAATGCTATCATCCGTTTTCGAAGTGCCAATGTATTAACATCCAATGGTGACAATGCAAGAATTTAATGGATTTACAAGATGTATATTATATAAATAAATTCTTACATATTAGGGTAAAGGCACCTATTGTTGGCACTCCACCAATTTATCAGCACCTTTTTTTTTAGGGGTGGGTTACGGTCGGCGCACTCCCGGGGCGACAGAGGAGCGTAAGCACACACACCCGTAACCCACCCGTATAGCACGTCCTCTTCGTCGTTGGGTCAACCACTGGCGCAGAGTTCCTTGACTTCAGTGGTCAATTTATTAACACTCTGCAGTTATTTATCAATAATAAGGATGTCAGTTCACGAACATCGTATTTTGCCGGTAATAAATAGTAGGTTTAATCTTCTATAGTACTGGCAACACAGAATTTGTTTCTTTTTAAAGATAGCATCGCAACAAAAACGTGTTCAGATCTGAATAAAAAACTAATAAAATTCCAGTATTTTTCTAAGGTAATACGTTCACTAAGGTCAATAATTTTCGTAAATCTTTTGAGTTTAAATTTCAATACTATTTAATTCGACTATTTAGTTAAGTAACTAACTTTTAATTATTATTATTAATGTTTAGGCTTATTTTCAATTCTTTTTTGCGGTACTGTCATTTGGATTAGTGGTAATAGAACATACACCAATGCTGAAATAGAAAATAACGTTGACCGGATTAGATGATACAATGATCTCAATATGTTGACTGATTTAGATGATAAGTATGTATTACCTCAGTTTATTTCATTTGTTAAGATGTTGATTTTTGTTTTTTTTTTTTTATGGGTGGGCTATGGTAAACGCACGCGCGGTCCAGTCCGTCCGGGGCGATGAAAGGACGGCGCGCGGGCCCATAACCCACCCGTACCCACGTCACCTCGTTGTTGGGCCGACCACCGGAGCAGATGTGACTTGTCGTCAGTGGTCGGCCCGACGGAATACCCTTTCGGGTACCCTCACCTTTCGACAGCCTGGGACGTCGGTCGCCATCGCGCGGTTAGTCACACTGCGGGTGACGGACAATTCTCCGGTCCGATCACCCGCGGCCTCGGCTAGGGCGGCATTAGGCGCAGATACTCGCGCCTGCGCCGCCCAAGTCGCCGGCGGCGAAACGTGTCGCCGAATAGGATCTCTACTCGCACACGATCTGTCGCCTCCTTCCGTGAGATAACGGCCTCACAGAAGGCGGCGACCGCGTCTCAGTTCCTGACGCTGACGAGCATCTCCCTGGCGATGATCGGCAGCGCCAGGTCGGTACCGATAATCGCGACGAGTTTACGGCGCTCCCCCTCCCACGCAGCACACTCCTTGAGCGTGTGCTGCGCCGTGTCCTCGTCGCAATTGCAGTGGTGGCAGGACGGTGTGCTCTCCCTCCTGACAATCTTGTGCAGGTACTTCGCGAAGCATCCGTGCCCCGTCAGCACCTGCACCAGTCGGAAGGAAAGCACCCCGTGCGTCCGCTCCAAACACTCCATCAGCACCGGCAGGAAGGCCTCGACGGTCCTGACACCGTACCGAGGACTCTCCAGCCGGACTGCCCAACGGGCAATGACTCCACGGCGGGCGTCGACCCGCCAGGCGGTGATCTCCTGCAGGGAGACCATACCGCCGCGGGCACGCGTCTCCGACACCCATCGGTAAATGTCGGCGAGCATTTCCGCCTCCAGGTCCCACGGGGGAGTTCCGACCAAGAGGCACGCTACCTCCGTCGACATCGTGTGGTAACTGCGTATGGCCTTGACCGCCATGACCCTTTGTGGTCGCCTCAAGAGGGCCCTCAGCCGGACGGTCAGGGACCCCGCCCACACCGGTGCGCCGTACAGAGCCATCGACCGGATCACCCCCGCGTACAGCTGTCGGCACGTAGCGCTGGGTCCGCCCACATTCGGCATCAGCCGCGAAAGGGCGGACGCCGCGCCGACAAGCCGGGGAACAAGTCGATGGAGATGCTTCCGGAACCAAAAATGCCCGTTGAGCACCAGGCCCAAGTACTTCATGTGGGCCTGGATGCTGATGGTGACCGTTTTCACGGTGATCGAAGCGCCGGCGGGAGGCCCGGCGGTACGGAGGCCATGGAACAAAAGGGCCTCCGTCTTTTCCAGGGCTACCCTCAACCCCAGCGCTTCGATCCGCCTGACAATCTCCTCGGTGCCGAGAGTTGCCAGGCGTGCCGCCTCCTCTAGCGTCCCACCCCGAGCTGTGACGAGTGTATCGTCGGCGTAGCAAATTACGCCCAGCCCGGGTGGGAGGCTTCCTCTCAACGCCCAGTCGTAGCCGATGTTCCACAGGGTCGGACCCAGAACCGACCCCTGTGGGACACCGCACGTCATGGGCGTTCGCACAACGTCCCCTACTCGGTCAACGTAGAGGACGCTGCGCCCCTCCAAGTAGTCTGCCACCAGCCGCCTGAGGTACACGGGCACCCCGTGATATTGATTTTTATGTTTGCTTGATTTTTTGTAATAGGGAATTTGTAAGAATTTTAAAAGATATATGTTAAACAATGATTTTGGATAATATATATATTTTTTTTATATTCCTCCAGTACTTTAATTTTGTAATATGTAAACGCTTAAATTAATAAACCACTAGATTGAAATCAGTTAATATTCCGTATATTGTACCTATAACGTAAAAACAGGTGTGCCAATAATAGGTTTTACTCACTGTCAATAGGAGGAATATAATCAAAGTACTATGTCAATAACTGGTATTTATACTAAGCTACATTTAATTAAAAAAAAGTTAAATCAAATTGCCTAATGAACATGGCATGGAATTTAAAATGACATGCATTTCGTTTAAGAAGAGTTTAAATCATTTGCCTTTATTTAAATTTATATTATATGAGCAAAATTAAAAGTTTTAGTGGAAAAACCGCTTAAAGTGCCATTAAATGGGTGCTTTATATTGAACTGATATATACTTTAATACCAAGATTTTACGTGTGGTAAGTATGAATATAATTCACCACCCCCTCTCTCACCCGTGGGTGTCGTAAAAGATGACTACGGTATATTTTGTGCATATGCAATGCAAGAGAAGGAAAACTGGAAATGAAACCCTATACCAACCCGCCTAATCAGCAGGTATAGTAGGTCAACTTCGCTCCCAATATGAAGGAGGCTAGAGCCCAGCAGTGGAACGTATATGAACTTTAATACTTACCACTACCAGGGCTATGTGAAGGTGAAGGCCCTCGCAGAACATCCAGAAGTAACTAGTGACCATAAAATAGTTGGTGATAATGTGCAACCATTGACACCAATCCTGTGTGAAAGAACATTACAATAATGTATACTTTATATAATAAAATGTATGATAGCAATAATTTGTATAATAATATGAATTAAAATCTGATAATAGTTTTACAGAAGTTACATTTTGTTTTATAATGTAAATAAATCCTTACCGACAAAAATTCGCCTTATAAAGTGCCCTTTGGATAATTAGTATGCCAGTAATAGAATATAATGATGGCACAGATGACGTAGTGGTTAAGATACCGACCTACCGTGCCAGTGTCATGGGTTCGAATCCCACGCAGAGCAATACTTTGTGCGATCCACAAATATTTGTTAAATATACGTTTGTAAAGTCCTCCACTATACATGGATTATGTCCGTGGTGCGGGATCTTTAAAGAAAATCGTAATACGATTTTGCCTTCCGGATAAACGTTTGAAAATATACTCCTAAAAATAGACTATATATAGTGTTATGATAAATGGATATTGGCAAGACTTGTATAATTTATAGATAAAACTAGTTCAGCTAGATCAATCGGAAATAAATGTAAAAATGGGTTAAGTTGAAATTTGGGTAAGACATTTCAAATTTAAAGTTAAATGAGAAGTGTTACAAGCAATGTTTGTTCTAGTTTCTGACCTTATTTTCCTGAATCACGTTGATTTTGTTGACAACAACGCGGTACCAAGCTATCCATAGCATGTTGTTCAGGGCGAATGAGGTGAATAGGTGCATGTGGATACGGATGCGCATGCACTGAAGTGACCTATTAATTAAAGGAATAATTATTTTAATTAGTTATAATATGAATAAAGACGGTATAAAATATAAAAGTGAAGCTATAAGAGATCTTAAATTTCTAAAAATCTTATATTTATAATTTAATTTGGCGTTAGTTGTATTAGAATAAATTAACATGCTTTATTTTTAAAAGTTCTATTATATAAAGTGTACTCAGAAAAATTATTTAAAATATAAAAAAATATGGAATGTTAAATCTATTGTCCGTGTGGTGACGGAGTAAGAATACAATTCACCCCTTATTTTACACGTAGGTAAAAGACATATAAGGGCTATGATATGCATATATCATCAATGAAAGAGGTGGAAAACTCGAAATGAAACCTATAGGGTTTCATTTATACGTCTTACCAGTGTGGTATAATAGGTCGATTTCCCTTCTACTGTGAAGAAGGCTCGAGACCAGCAGTGGGACTTACATATATGAGCTGTGATGATGATGAATTAATCTATGTACTCATATATAATTAATATTTCTGCAACGTTTTATATAAGGCTGATTAAGTTACACACATAGGTATCCAGAAATTAACACGAAACAAAATTAAAAATGTTATAAAAACTTGCTCAATAAAATGAAATGGCTCCACAATATACATATATTTTTGCTACTGCTTTTTTGTGGCAATTTCTTTGTTTTTATTAACATTGTAAATATGATTAACATAACGCTTTTAAATATGTAGATTTAAGGATTTAAGGATCCATCTAAATATAGCTGTTCAATAGTACTGCATATATCTTACCTGAAATATAGAAAAATCATTAAAGACAGAAGCAGAGCAGCCACGGATATAGAGTATCCTACCATGTATATGGTATTAATCACTGTGCGAAACTGAAAAAATAAATTAAATATTATATTTCATAGTTTTATAGTCATTTGTAAGGATAAATAGAATGATGGTCAAGTATTTATTATTTCAACATCAGGACAATTAACATAGAGTATTTTTTATCGCCTTTAGTGCTAGATGTGCAAGCAACACGCCTGATGGTGAGTGATATCGCCATTCCTGGAGCTTAGTAATAACAGGGATACTCCTAAATCATTGCACGAAATTGAAGGCTTTTGTTCTTAATTCGTCTGAATTGGAGTTATTATGACTAAAGAAATTAGTATGCATACACATTTTACACACTGTGTTATCATGAAGTCTGTATCTGACCCAGAAAGAAATGACTCGTTATCTAGAGGTTGCAATCTTTTTATTTTCTAATATCGCCAATGCTAGTTTTAGTTTAAATTTATTTATCAAAAACATGTAATTTACTTTAAAAATATATCTTAATATATATAAATTACGTGTCACGTTGTTTGTCCGCAATGGACGCCTAAACTACTTAACCGATTTTAATCAAATTTGCACACCGTGTGCAGTTTGATCCAACTTGAAAGATAAGATAGCTTACATCTTAATTTATAGTCGCAATATTATTTTATTGCAAATTATTTGTCTATTATTTGACATTCACAATTATTTGTTAACTCCAAACGATTTTAACAGATGGCGATATCTGTTGACTGGATTGAGTAATTAATTAATAGATGGCACTGCTATGTCAAACCTACAAACGTGTCATATACGATTTTAACTTGCTTTTTTACATAGATGCCATTTGTAAAAAAATATGACGACCTCCATGACAGATGTTCTCCTACAGTTCCACTTAAATAGTTTAATAAAATGTAATATAACAAAAACATTAGCCACAGCAATGCGTGGCCGGGTCTGTAGTTATATATTTAGATAACAGTAGGTTATATATTTTATAATAATCTAATTTAGAGAAATAGGGCAGTCGACGAATCGACCTCACACAGAATATATAAAGGGATCTTCTCATACAGCATACCTCAGTGTCTGAAAACACAAGTACCACTAAGACTAGTATGTGTTAGTCAGTGATGACTTACGGCATGAAACCGTGGTCCTTAAATGTAGGCCTCATAACAAAGTTCGCTTTGGAGCTTTGCACTATGGAGCAGGAACTATGAACTATAGAGCAACTATTGCAGTGCTATGGAGCAGGTTTCGCTCGAGATTTCTCTATGAAATAGAATCCGAAATACAATCCATAAAATCCTCTTATTGATTTCCTTATTTCGGACCGCACGAACAATTAGCACGCTGAAGTGGCAATGGACAGGCCACATCGTTCGACGAACCGACATCGGCTGGGGAAACAAGGTACTCATGGAGCAACTACGCAGCAGACGACGCAGTGTAGGATAAATCAGGTGGACCGATGACCTAGTGAAAGGTGCTGGACGTCATTGGATGCAGGCAACATAAGACCATACGTTGTGGCAAAACATGAGAGAGGCCTATGTTTAGCCGTGGACGGCGATAAGTTAAATGATAATGATGATCATATATTATAACATATGTATAAGATTAGAGGTAGGTAACATTAGCTAAAGCGAAGGTAATATCAGAAATACTAACTTTATATTGAACTTGCATCAAATTCCCAAAGCATAATAAAGCATATAATATTAATTATTAGTTCGGTATTGAATTAGTTACCAAGTAAAACATTGAGTCAAGAACTGCTTACATATACAAGGATCCAAAATCTATAAAAATATTAGGTACATTGAATTTTAACATGCAGTAGAGACCAAAGTAATTTTGGTCCAATTTGACTTTTGGGCATTGTGACCTAATCTAATTGATAATCCCCATTAAAAATAATAACAGCCAATTCCTACATTGGACAATATTTTTGTTATTCACAAATATATTTGGAATAAGGCTACACTTATGACTTTCTTGTTCTTATCCTTACTAATATTTTAAATGTGAAAGTAAGTTTGTTTGTCGGTTCCGCTTTCACGCTTAAACCACCAACTAATTTCAAAAATTCTTTCACCAACGGATAGCTATAATATCAAGGAGTAACATAGGTTATATTTTATCCCAGTATGCCCATAGGAACGGAAACTATGCGGATAAGGCGACTGAAACCGGAAGCGAAGCGAGGGTGTGTTGCTAAAAAAGAATAACTTCCTTTTGTTCAGAATAATATCTACCAAACTCTTGTTCTACAAGGTGGCTGCAAGCTGCAACCACTAGTCAGAACGACTAGTCACTTAAGGGTGACGGAGCTAGGATAGTTCACTATCTTAGTATGTATATGTAAACCCCAGACTGCTGAGTGCATTCTTTCTGCATGTAGGCTTGACTCGAACTAGAAGCCACTTGTAATGCCAACCTAGACTTATCATGAATAGAGCAATGGCTGAGCTGAGCGTAACCAATAGCAGGAATACGAAAAGAACACCGCTTCGTTTTCGGTTTACGAGAGTTTGAATCGGGAATACGGCATTAAACCCTTTGTCTGGGTACTGGTACAACAGGTACGTAATAAAATCATACTTTTATATCACCCTAATTACGCGGCAAAACATAAGGTTCAATTCTTCCTTCATCAGCAATGATGTAAGTTTCGCTTTTCTTTCCCAGTGGACTCTTATTCCACGTGGTGCTTAATTAATGTTATAATCAATTTAATTCGTGTGGCCATTTTAGTTGATGATTGATGTAAACGATGTATCTAGGCCACTTAGTCATACTTTAAATAAATGAAATGACTTTCTGGTCAGCGTAGTACTGTGGATCATTTTTCTTCTATTGTAGTGGAGACTCGTGCTTAGCCGTGCATCTATATAGGTTAAGAATAAGAATAAATTTACCATTATAAAATCTTCAGATAGGATCTTGTAATAAAAATGTCATCGTTTAGTACCGCCGCGAATTCAGGCCAGGTTACTAGTAACTGTTATAAATAGCGTACCTTTATAAAACAGATATGAACTATATAAAGTCCATATTAATATGGTTCAATGTTAGTGTATGTATATTTTTATTTTCCATTGATAATTAGGGCAGAAAGGAAATTTATTTATTATCGTGCTCACTTTTCAATTATTGATAATAAATTTAATAAGCGACCGAGTGATTTATACAATTGTTTTTATGTATATTGGATTCATCATCATTTCAGCCCAAACATGTCTCATTGTTGGGCTCGAGCCTCCTCTAATGTGAGAGGGAAATTGACCTATTATAACACGTTAGTTAAACGTAGGTTTTATGTATAGTTTTTCTTCTCTGGCATCTATGTTATCTCCATATCATATCCCTTATTCGTTTTTGACGTCAACCACGGGCAAGAGGACAATAAAATATTACATGAGTGCGAAATTATAGTTACGTTAATATCTCAATTTACTTAAAATATTGACTACCATTTTTATAGCAACGAGATACATAATATCTGAATTTTTCCTTTAAAGTTGCCCTATTAATAAATCCGCAGGGTGATAGAGATCAAATACCAAATAACATGATTACAGAGGCAACGATTCAATGTTATTAGTTTTCAATCGTTGAATAGCCCAAGGTATTATCGTCGTTAAAGGATTTATGTTTTCCTAGAGCGGTGATAAGCCACTGAATAACCCAATGGCCAATTGCTTTAGTCGATCACTTCTTATAACGACCTTCTTTGTTACCGTGTCGATCTCGGTTCGTTCGTGAAAAAATCGGTATTGCTGTATTGCATTTAAAATCATAGCTCAATTTTTTTAGTATGACAGGTTTTTCGTACTAAAAACTAAATAGCCCATTAGCTTTTGACTACACTTGTAGGCCTATTATTTAGCTAAGTTTTAGCTAAGTCCTATGAAGTATTTAAGTCAATCTTTTTATTGAAGCCTTTTTAGAATTATTCTTTTTAGCAATGACATATGAGATTGTCATACATGCACTTCATATCGATTTTTTCTTGTATGAGAACTAATACAGATCATGGGGCCTAGTACCTTTAATTACTATAATAATGAAATGGCAAGGAAATAATCCTTGTGCTTGTGCGGGGGCCTTTTACAAACTCCCCCGCAACACAAGGATTACTTATTAACGTACACAAATAACAAAATTGCACGTGTCCTTAGAACTCCTTGCCTTGAAATCAGTAACCCAAATCTTTAATTCTAAGAATGAACATTTTTTTCTGCTTTGCTATCTGATATCATAACATATTTATATATTTTAATATTATGAAGGTGAAGAGTTTGTTGTTGAAGTGTTTGTTGTTGAAGTGGTTTGTTGTTTGGTGGTGTGGTGACAGAGTAAGAATACAATTCACCACCCCCCCTCTTGCCTGTGAGTGTCGTAAAAGAGGACTACGGGATTAAATATGCATATAACATTGATGCAAGAGAAGGAAAACTTTAAATGAAACCCTATAACAATGCGTCTGACCAACGCGATATAGTAAGTCAATTTTCCTTATAGGTATTGTGGAGGAGGCTCGAGCCCATCAGTGAAATGTATGAGCTGCAATGATGATGATGGTGAAGAGATTTTTTGGTTGAACGCGGTATACTCAGGAACTAAGGATTCAAATTAAAAAATCTTTTCGTAACGGCAAGTCCATTTATGTTGAAAGTTTGAGCTATTACAACACATAACGACCAATAAGAGCGGAGCATCATTAAGAAATATCGCAAAAACGATTTGATAAACTTCTGAAATATAAAATTTATTTGACTTTTAAACTAAAATTAAACTAAAAAAGTTTTAGTTGAACATATATAATGTTCAACTAAAACTTTTCTACGATCAGGCGTACCACGCACAGGTGAGAAATGTACCACACGTAGGTACTTAAATATTGCTAAATAACTCTTAAATCTCATATAACGGAGAGAGTGATAGATTTTTTGTTAGCTCAATCGAATTTTATAGCGTCAGTCGTTGTGTCACAAAATCCACGGAACAGTCCAAAATTAGTGATGAAATACGTAGGTATTTTTAGTTTACTTCGTTTTTAAACCTGCAATTCAAAATTGATATTATGTTTGAAAGATAATGTTTAAAGTCTATGTATTGCTTGAGTAGTTATTGGTAATTCGTGATGAATGATGAGAAATGTAGGTATCATAGAGCTGAGAGCTTTAACCACGTCCTATCATTACACCATGAACGTTTATTTATTATTGCCGCCACTCTGTTTACATCATCATTAAGATGAATGGCGAGAATAGTTTAGCAGTCAGATCTATTTTTACAAAAGTTTATTCTATTGAGACACTTATTGAACCATAATTTTTGAGTTTGCATTGCCATGTTCTTTTAACGTAAATAAGTTATTATAGCTTAATTTTATAATAGGCGTGCCCGCCAATCCGCTTACGTCGATCTTTTTGTGCAATATTTCATGATTAAAATAATCCTATATATTGCACAAAAGGTGTAATTATATCATAATAAAATATAATGTAATTATATTATATTTTTAGGAAGCCAACCGAGCGGTTTTTTTTATACATGATTCGCAAAAAAACTAACAGACAAATAAAATTGCCAAGAAAATTGACAATCATCCATCAGCCTACAGACGTCCACTGCTGGACATAGGCCTCCCCACGAGAACGCCACTCGGAACGGTCCTGTGCCACTTGCATTCAATGGTTCCACCGGGACTTTGAAAATGTCGTCAGTCCAGTTAAGTCGTCCTACGCTGCGTCGTCCACTCGAGAACATTTGTTCCCCAATGGTTGTCGGTTCGACTTACGAGGTGGCCTGGCCATTGCCCTTTCAACGAACTAATTCAGCGGGCTATGTCGATTACACCCGTTCGTGTACGAATTACCGTATTCCGGATTTTATCGCGTAGTGAAACTGGCCCTGTTTCAGTGCCGTACCTAAGTCATCGCTGGTAACCACAGAAAAATTAATAAGATGGACCGGCCTTGTGGGCAGGGCAAAAGTGCCATAATTGCGATAAATCGTTCTTAATATTGACGAAATTCGTTTTACCGCCTAATAGTCGCGCTCATGTAGTGACCTTGAACGAAGCTCTGACAAAAAAAAAAAGAAAATATGCCCCTTGTGCTGTTATAACGTGTCGAAAAAGATGTCAGTTGTGTAGTGTCGTCCAAGAAGGAATTTCTTTTCATCGGTAAGTGCATAAACTTATTAATTCAGTGATATTTGTTAATTTTGTAATAGTATTATGTCATTTGTAGACAAGAATAATAAAATCATAAACATTACTACATCGTCTGCCATATATGGATGCCATCTTTTATTATTTGAGCAACCGCGCAATGTACTGTGTTCAATGCGACGTCACCAAACACCGCAATAACACCGTGGCAGCACTGTCGCTCTAATCCACAAACGGTAGACACAAAGGCCGATTATACACCTCGATCTTCTGTATAATCTGGCGTAAGGTGTGGATGTAGTCTATGGTACTATAACGTATTTGGCAGCCTTATTAGTGCAGAATTAGTCATTAATAGTTCTTCATAAGCCAAAAATAATAAAAATAATAATCTAACAGCTCGACGACAAAGATACTTAGTTTTCACTTCTATCGGCAATACTAAGGACTGCCCCGCAATTTTTTACCTAGCTATGGTCATATATCATAGTATAGCTAATCGTAATAGGGCGACGAAAGGACGGCGTGGGGCCTCACAACAGTGTCATATTGACGTATTTTTTTTGCTTTTCGCTTGAGCGAGCATTAGAATCGATTCATTGATTTCGGCGAAGAACAACGTTAGAATCAAAATAAACTTTTGTGTTATAAGGAAGGTTACAACTATAGAACTTTTTGAATTTTTGCTCCCAAACCTTTGTTCGACGTACGAAGTACGCTGCCCATTATCACTTCAGTGCGCTAATTTTTGTGGCTATGATGATGTACCGTTCTTCTACGAATCTCCGTATGCCGGATTTTAGAACATAGAAAAATTAGCAAGTTGAGGTGTTTTTAAGTATAGTTTTGCGTCCATTTAGAGACCCCGTTTGAGTTTCATCAATCCTTGCTGGTAGCAGACATTGGCCGCAGACATTTGTTTTCAGACAACGTAGAATATTAGACGAGAACAGTATCGTAAGTTTCTTGATAACTGCCCATCTAAGTTAGATTTGTAGGCTGGTTTCCTTCTCACATTTCGTTTTGGATCGCTTATGTTAGTCATCTTTAACTAGCGATCAACAAGTTCGAGGATCGCTTGGCCAACTGGGACCGCTACAGATGAAATATGGGAATTTGAAACGAAATTTTGTTTTTCTTCACGTCTTATCCATGTGCATTTGTAGTGGTCGCAGTTGAGTGAGGTACTAAGGTGTTTTATGAACTTTAAACAAGGAAAGGCTAACTTACTTTTCACATATCTTCTACAATAGGACGAAAACTGTATATCAAAATATATATATTTAATATCTTTTAAGATTGTTCTACCTAGTTCACAATTAATATGAGAGCAATCGCTAGTAGAGCTTTTCGCTAAAAAGAGTAGGTACATAGTTACTTGTAGTCTAGTAGTGAATTTGGCTAAATTCGCGTAGTGTATATATGTATGAGATTTGAATATAATTATATCTAGGTATTTTTTATTAGAACATGCACATTATTTTGCAATCAGTAAAGAGCTCTCAAGTTAGGCAATTTGTTGGTATATTTAGTAGCCTTTCAGTAGACCTGCCTGAGTCACGTCTATTGAAAGACCAGCTCATCTATAGATCAATGTATCAAGTTGACATACTTAGTTTGACATAATTATGGCGATACATGCTCTGGCTTTCAATCTTGTATTAATTTAGTCTTAGGTCATGACTTGACTATGTTGGTCAATTTGATATAGCGTTTCATTGGGCCGAGCAATATGAATATTAGTTGATTTTTGGCGTTACTGCCATTGTGCGTATAGTGAATTTCTAGAGTCTGTTATTTCAAATCATAGTTTCATTGTAAACTGTGATTTCAATAGTATTAAAGCTATAACTTATAAAGAGTTGTATTTGGGTACATTTCGTTTGAGTGGCGAATGTGCGCCGTTCCCCTTTTATGCCTTGGATAACATACAATTAATATAATAAGCTAGCTGACTCGACAGATGTTATTCTGTTCAAACCCAAAAAAAGAAATCCTCCTTGAAATCGATCGCAACGTCACCTATTGCTAATCTAAACATTCTCAAATCCACTGGAACACACACAAAAAAAATCATTAAAAACGGTTCAGTCGTTTAGGAGGAGTTTAATCACATACCTATCAAAAGAAGCATTATATGTATGTATAAAGAAGATAAATATTGAGGAATGACTTACATCTAAATCTTCAATGTCGACACACGTTGTGTAATTTGTCCATGGTTTGTTGGTGTGCGGACTTACAAACCATGTACCATTCTCCAAACATCTGTGAAAAAATAGAGTTACATGTTTTGTTTCCCTTTTTCAATTGCCGATTTTCTTGAATCTTCGTGTGGTAACGATAAATTTGTAATTATCGTATAGGAACCTAGATATCGTTTAGATAAAAATAAGTTGTGTTCGAGGTTATTTACGTGTCATTCTAAAAAGTTGTTATATAAATAGGTATCTACATATCGACAATATAGAAAATGACTGGTTTTAATAGCATTCAATGTTGTTTTTTTTTAAATACAGTTGTCTTATTTCGCCTTGTTTTATCATTATGTTAATTGATTACAACATGAAAGTAAATAATATCTGTTAAATATACATACCTAACTTCAATGTTAATAAGCTAATTAAAATTTATTTATTGAGGCTAATTTTTCAGGCTGTTTTCACTTTAAAATTATTGGGTTGGGACATTGTATTTCGAAAACATACTTATGAAAATATTTTATGAGCGTTGTACTCAGTTATTAATAGATTTATAATTTTAAAAATCTAATAAAATCAAAACGCGATAATATTTTTAAAACAAGAATAACTTTCATTTAAATTAGTACTATTTGATTTGCCATATTAATATTAATTATTTACAAAAATTAAAATATAATAGTTCCTATAATTGTATTATTTTTTTGAACAATATACAGCAATAAGGAAATTATTCTTATACTGTAGTGAACTTTATAAACAAATAATTAACGGATACAAATTACATCCAGATTGAGGACTACCATGGTGGTGGATCAGATAAAGGTCAATAGGTCCTGCTTGGCAAGCTTTGGTAGCGGAAGAACAAGTAGCCCATCTGATGGTAAGTGGCGGCTGTCATTCTGGTCAAAATCTTAATAACTTCGCCATCTGTATTATACTTTCATATTATTAGCATTAGTTAATATTTGGCAATAATTATATAATTATAATTTTCCGTGTGGTCACGGCGCAATAGTACAATTCATTACCCCAGTAACTTGCCATGGGTGTCGCAAAAGACGCATACAACATCTATGTAAGAATGGGCAAACTCAGCATCAAACCCTGTACCAACCGTTTTGACTAGCATGGCCTAGCAGGTCAATTTCTCTCCCATTGTGGAGGATGCTTAAGCTCAGCAGTGGAACGTGAGCTGACATAAAGTGTAATATTCGCATATACGTCAAGATTAATTATGTGCAGGACATGCTGTTATGTGCATTATCTACGTATGTAGGTACTTAGATAGGCTCTTTATAATAAAAAAATACTACTGACCTCGCATTAACGTTTTAAACTCCTTTTAATATCCTTTTATTTTCGTTTATTACACTCCTCCTTTATTATACCCCTACTTACTCCTATATTATATCCCAGAATAACGTTTTGTGATGTTGAATCGTTCAAGTTTACATTACTCAGTGATTGAATATACGATTATATATAGATACTAGCAACCCGCCCTCGCTTCGCTTCGGTTTCAGTCGTCTTTCCTGCGTAGTTCCCGTTCCCTTGGGAATACCGGGATAAAATATAGCCTAAGTTACTCCCTGATATTATAGCTTTTCATTGGTGAAAGAATTTTTAAAATCGGTCCAGCCGTTTTGAAGATTACCCGGAACAAACAGACAGACAGACAGACAAAACACTATAAAGTAATATTTTAGGCATATGTATAGTGCAAATAACCGCGTGAGCATGAAAAAAGACTATTATTTTGACATTACAAACAGACACTCCAATTTTATTTATTGGTATGGATATATCGTGTAATAGATTTCAGCATACACAACTTAAAAAAATGCTCTTTAAAACATACTCAAGAAATAACTGCTGACGTAAATTGACAGATTTTTTTTAACAGCAATTCTCAAGTGATTCATATTGATCGCGGTTTACATTACCATCGTATAAGCAGTTTTAAACAAATCTAACTCGGGGTGTTGTCTGCTAATAAGTACACATCTACTTATAGGTCAAGATCCTATTAAGATGAAATTGACAGATTTATAGTTTACTTTATTTTTAATTTATTGTTTGCGTTACCTTGACTATAAATTTCTTTATATCGTTCATCTAACTGAGAGCCGGTTTTTTTGTTCGGTTATATACTGCGAAAACTACTGAACCGATCAGAATAATACTCATACTATAAGATGGAGAGTGTTTCGGAAAAGGTTTTAGTATATGACTTATTTATTTATTGTGTTCAAAGACACGAACAATATTATGTGCTAATTTATAAGCCAAATATTAATAAGGCTGTAACCTATTTAACCTATTGATTGATTGATTGATTGTTTTATATTGGGCTACTCTAAGCGGCAGCGCGACTATATATACTTATAAAGACTATATAATTATAAAGACAAAGGAATATTTAATATATTAATAGAATTTGGTATTAGATCAATCATTCAATTAGTTGCTGTATTAATATATTGATAAATTTAATTGAGCCTGTACATTTAATATGTGCGCTCCTTATATGTCTTCCACACAACCCTATCAGAATCCATCTCTGTGGTCACCTTTTGTCTATCCAGATCATGCTCTACGCGGTCCATCCATCATTTCTTTGGTCTTCCCATACTACAAAACCTTCAAAATTCATATTTAAAACCCTTCTAACAACATTAGTTTCATTCCGTCTCATCACGTGTCGATACAACGTCAAACGTTCACTTCTCAACTTTTCTATCATTTTCGCAACTTGCTAACTGCCTCTAATACCATCATTATCTCGGCTTATATATGTCCCGCTGCTGCGCTCGGGCCTCCTCACAATAAGAGGGCAATTGATCTTACTATACCAAGCTTGTCAGACAGGTCAACATAAAGTTTTGTTACGTGTTTTCCTTCTCTAAATGTTACATGCGTATTATATCCCTTAGTCGTCTTTTACGACATCCACGGGTAATATAGGTAGTGGTGAATAGTAGGTATACTTATTCCGTTACCACACGGATAAAAATATGGATTATATTTTTATCTTATCTATCTATATACCTATATATAAAAATGAATTGCGGTTCGTTAGTCTCGCTAAAACTCGAGAACGCCTGGACCGATTGGCCAGTTTTGGTCTTGATTTACTTATGGAAGTCTAGGGAAGATTTATACGGTGAGAAAATATAGCAAAATTGCAAGTAAAATACTAAAAAAAAATATTTTCGCATACAAACTGTTCTTACCTTTCAAACGTTTGACGTTCGTCCCGTCGGTTCGGCATTTTTGGTATAATTACATGTAGATCTAGATTAAAAAAGGTTTTGGAATCGATAAGAAAAAGCGGTATATTAAATAGCTAGAGTACAATTCACCATCCGTGGGTGTCGTAAAAGACGACTATGGGATATAATATGCATATAATATCTATCCAAGAGAAAGAAAACTTGAAACAAAATCCTATATTGACACGTCTGACCAGCGTGGTATAGTAGGTTGATATCCCTCCCATAGTGGAGGAGGTGCGAGCCCAACAGTTGTACGTGTATGAGATGATGATGATGATCTATCAGCCTCCCACAAATAGTGTAAAGTTGCGGACTAAGGAAATATAACACTTGTCGTAAATTCAAATTCAGTTGGATTATCAATAATTCCATTATATTGATACGTTTGAGGCCGAGTCCGGAGACCGCCCCAGCTTCGGCAACTTTACGCCATTTGTAGGAGGCTGATAAATCATCTTCATCGTCTCAACACATACATGTCCCACTGTTGGGCTCGGGCTTCCTCCACTATGGGAGGGATTCGATCTACTATACCAAGCTGGTGAGACGTGTTGGTATAGGGTTTTGTTCCGAGTTTTCCTAATCTTACATAGATATTATATTATATCCCTTATTCGTCATTTACGGCACACACAGCTGGTGAATTGTATTCTTACTCCGTCACCGCACAGATACTAAAACCAAACTGATAAATAATAAAATAATTAGGAAAAAAGGCGGTGCGAAGTACCGGGACAGCTAGTATCTATATATTAATACGTGAAGCAAAAACTTTGTACCCCTTGTATATAATGAGGAGAAGTGCATAAAACTGAAATTTCATATAATAATGGATTAGAAATACATTAAATTCATTAAAAAAGACATTACGCACACTACAACACAATCGCTACACACACACGCACACATGCGCGCGCTGATACACTTTTGTTTACGGTTAAAATCTCTGGTCAAATCGAATGTCAAATAATCATAATGACATCATCATTATGATTATTTATTGACAATGTCCAAGGACTTTTGACGCGAATGTCAAAATGTCATGTAGTGCTTTTATATTCTTTTCATTATTTTAGTGTTTTAAAGTGTTATATTGAATAATTTTGCTGATATTTTATGTAATATAATGCAGATAAAATTCTGAAATGTAGTGAAAATGATATAATAGTGAATTGCGTGCATTTTGACATTCTGCCCAAATTTCCAGAGACGCATGAGGTGGATATCAGCTCCAAGTCATACTAACGACTGACTGAAAGATTAAGACTAAAGACGTGAATAATAATCAATATACTCGACACTGGCACCAATAGCTCATATTATTGTATCTCATTGCCATTAAATAAGAAGAAGAAGAAGACAATGTCTAATAGGCATTTGTACTTAGTACTTTATACATTAGTTATTAGTAAAATACAGCATGCTCAATTTACAATTATACACAAATAAAATTAAAAGAAAATTGTGTAGCAGAAAAATTAATTAAAATGAATTATGGCCGAATTTCGACCACACGGCGACCACTAGTTATAATATTATAATATAATCCTATAATATAATCATTCCTAATTTATCCATTCTTGTCACACACACATTCGTATTAACATTCGCATCTACGCTACATGCAGTCGTCTCTCGTCCGTCGTTCCAGCCCAACAGCATTTTACACACAGCATACCCCGTATGGCCATGGGATACATTTTGTCACTCCTTATTTGCTCTTAGGAGCTGTAAGAATCGGCTATGGGTTGGGATCCTGCGGATTGGGCAGCAGCTACTTCTGGGCAAACTTATAACATCTACTGCGATCGCCAATTTGTCTACTACGCATGGCGATTATACCAGTACAACCTAAAAAAATATAAACGTAAAAAAAGAAACGGTCCCAAGTCTCGGTAGTGTTGCTTTTCCACGGGCTCATCTTGGTAGCGGACCCGCTGTTGGCGGGGCAGGGAATGCTAAGAATCTTCGGTCGCGATTCGGCTACCAAAAACATAGATCTTTGGCCTTGGTAACATAGAATAAGTGTCAGAATACACTTAGGACCGACGAGAAGGTCATCGAGCTGAAAGAGAAATTGAGCAAAATCCGCTGGGATATTATAGCACTATTAGAGGCACGAAGAGAGGGCGAGGACACGATAATCCTTTAGTCCAGTAATCTGTTCTTCTACCCAGAGAGAGATCAGCCATCCCCAAACGATGTAGGGTTTCTCGTTCGAAAGTCTCTCGTGGACAACGTGAGCCTCTTCATGTCATCGAGAGTGTATTGAGAAATGTAGTGTACCTTATAATTAGAATTATCAAATGGTATTCGTTGAACGTCATATAGATTTACGCACCGACCTCGACATACTCCGACGACGTAGTGGTGACCTCATACGAGAACATCTCGAAAGCCATTCACATGTTCAAAACTCACTTCACGAAGATTAAGGAAGACTTCAATCCAAAACTAGGCAATCATCGATGAACTGAGTGTGGGACAATATTTATATGAACTAGGTCTTAATGCCTTTAATGAAATGAGATAGATTCAAAACAAATATGTTTTCATGCTGCTGGATCAATATTTGTATCCACTCAATTACAACCGTATGGGCTAAACATGTTTTGTGTTGAGGATATCGTTAATTAAATACAAAGGTGTGTTGAAAAGATCTATTTGTCTGATTAGATACGTGGTAATATGTTTAGGACTCAAGGTCCGACATGAAAATATTTTTTTCAAACAGCTTCAGGATTGCTTCATTATGGTACCTCGTCAATAATATTTTGTTGAGTTCACATTATGAAAAGTTCTTTATCATCCTGTAATAACAGCCTTGACTATTAGTCTCAGATTATGTAAAAACAGTGTAATTTTATCCTTATCCTGTTGATCAATACAACCTTGAGTTTTCGTCGATACCAGGAGACTTATTTTTTTGTTGCTGGCACTTGTATATTTTGTTAAATAGCTTTTGTTTATAAGAGAAACGGTTATTTGCATAAACATGGCGGATGTTCTTATCGCAATTGTCACTAGTAGGATGCTTAATTTAAATTATAGCTTTCTTACAACTTACTTCGTCCTACGAAATAAATGCTAGTATCACGTAGAACGGAAATAAATACCATAAAGACTCAGAACCACCACCTGTGGATCACAAAAAATGCCCCGCGTGTGAGGATCAAACCCATGACACGATAGGAAGTCCCTACGTCACTCGAGCATTATTTCTCAATATTTATCGATTCTCGTCGTCTTCCGTTTCAGTTTTTATTTGGTAGTATTTTATTAATGCGAATGAATGACGTGAACTTAATTTTAGTTTCAATCTGTTTACAGTTCGTAATTGTATTTGCGCTAATATATTTCTTGAATCAAATGGACGGGCATTCTGACAGCGAAACGAAGGATCCTTAAACGCTAACTGATATATGTAGTTGTAATTTTTTAGAAGGATCTACGCTAGCTGACATATGTAATGGCATGTGTAATGTTACTGTCCGTGTGGTGACGCAGTAAGAATATCATTCACCACTCCCTATCTCATCCGTAGATGTCGTAAAAGACGACTAAGGGATATAATATGCATATAACATCTATGCAAGAGATGGCAAACTCGAAATGAAACCCTATTCCAACCTGTCTGACCAGCATGGTATAGTAAGGTCAATTTCCATCTTATTGTGGAGGAGGCTCGAGCCCAACAATGGGGACGTATATGAGCTGAAATGATGATGACGAT
The DNA here is from genome assembly GCA_032191425.1 of Lymantria dispar. Classification (NCBI taxonomy): domain Eukaryota; kingdom Metazoa; phylum Arthropoda; class Insecta; order Lepidoptera; family Erebidae; genus Lymantria; species Lymantria dispar. The sequence continues at coordinate 20,162,980 of CM063440.1, forward strand.
GATGATGTGTAATGTTTATTGTTGTGTGACTTAATTCAATTGGAGGCATGAATTCAAAACCTTTTGACTCCTACACAAGCATTGAACAATTTTTTGATTACATGTGTTACGATTCTAGGCGTATTTGTTTGACATTGAGATCGGTAACAGTGATGATGGCGCGTCTGTAATAATTACTGAGTTCGTTAGTCCAATAGCTGATCTTAGCATAATAGATTAATTGCGCGAATTTTATCACCCAAAGACAAATCGAAATCCACCATATAAGATTTTTCCTTTAAGGAAAATATGCTAGTTTAGGCATTTTTGGGGTACTATCTGTTAGCATTCATGTTAAAGGAGGGGAGAGATGGGGGTGAAGAGTGACGTATTCGATTAGTAGATATAGTCCTATTGACTTACAGGTCTGCTTTGGCATTTCTATGACATTATGCTGCAGCCAGGGGTCTCAGTGTTGAGCCTTCTATCTCAGAATAAAGAGAAAGTGTAGATAGGTAATGAACTATATATCTACCATTCTTAATTTTTTTCTGATGACGCTGTGGAAACGATTTTACACAATCTACACCGCCGATGATAATGCAAACGGGGGCTATGTGTGAGATTCGCCGGTTACCTGCGCAACCAAAATACCCACTAAAACCAGAATTATCCCTGTCACATTTTTATAAGATTCTGGCGATATCATCTGATGATATTCAATCACCGACACTCCCAAATAAACCTATCTACATACCATAGTTAGTCTTAAACAAGTATCATAAACATCTATGTTTAATATTTATAAATATAATAGAAAATAGCTGTAGTTCATAGCTATATTATTATTAAATGTGTGCGTGTTTGAATGCACAAATCTCAAAAATTGATATTCGGTTTAAAAAAAAATATTATTGATAGCTTTTTATTGAGAAACGCTGCATTTTGATTGTTAAATATTGGTGTTCGTCTTATTACAATGAGGTAGTAATTATGAATGTTAGCAAATCTGTAATGTATGATTGAAGAAACATAGCTGTTTCTCTTATTTTGAAGATTATTATAATCCTTATCTTGTAGAAGACTTAACATATAAATAATGGACATAAACATCCAGATTCAGAAAAGTTATTTGTGCATCGAACCCACCGCATGAAAATGAGAAATCTATAATTAGACCACGCTACCACGCATGCAGTTAATTAAAGCGTTGTTCTCACAATACTTATGATAATGACAAATATTAAAAATAGCTTTAATTTAAAATGAAGACATAAGACAGGTAGGAGGAATTAGAGAGATAATAAATACGTGGATGCTTAAAATAATAAAAGATGTGCATAATTTATATCAGTTAGCAAAGCTGTTGGTGCAGGTATTGACGGGGCACGGTTGGTACGCCAAGTACCGGCTTACGGTCGTGAGGAGGGAGTGCACGCCGTCCGGCCACCACTACGATTGCGATGCGGACCATCGCTAGAGAGATGCTCAATAGCGTCAGGAACTGGGACGCGGTCGCCGCCTTCTGAGAAGCAGTCATCGCAGGGAAGAAGAGGCGGAGCGTGCGCGAGACGAATTCCTCTGTGGCGACACGGTTTACCGCCGGTGACTCGGCCAGCGCGTGTACCTGGGACTGATACCGCCCTAATCGAGGCCACGAGTGACTGGACCGGAGATTAGTCCATCACCCGCAGAGAAGCTGACTGCGCGAGGATGATCGACGTCTCGAGAGAGGCGTCAGAAAGAGAGAGTACGCGAAAGTGTATCCCGTCAGGCTGGCCACGGACGACAAGGAACTCGGTACTGGTGGTCGACCCAATGACGAAGGAGAGGGATTACAGTGGGTTATGGGGCCGCGCGCGGTCCTTTCGTCGCCCCGGACGGAATGGACAGCGTGGGCACAGATCAAAGCCCACCAAAAAAAAAAACTAGAAACGCTGTTGACACAAAGACTATATCAAGCATCAGCTATTAGACTGATTAACTCTGATATAATTCTTAAACATAAGTCTCTTTAAAGGGGAAGCATGCTATAATTGCTGGGCAGGCAAGTTGGCAATGGCAGTTAGGGGTATAAGTTTGCCAGGAGAGGGCTGCTATTCTTCTGTTGATTTTTCAGGCAACTTTTATATTTCCAACGGCAAACTAAAAGCTGTTGCATGCTGCATTGTGCTTTTCACAAGGAGAAGTAGTCTGGATCAATTTTATTGTTATATACTTTCAAGTTCTTTAATTTATTATATATTATGAGTTTTTAAAATAAACGCATAATCCGGCATCATCTATTTCTAAAAAATAGATTTGTCGAATAAGTTTTCCTACCAATCATAATGGACTATATTCTAAATGGTTTTGTCTTACCAAACTTTTCTTAAATAGTTAATACCTTTGGAGTATTTGAAAGACACCCCGGACTAAGAAATAATTAATTCTGTCGTGGAGGGACCTACAAACGTGGAAATTAATAGATGCACATGAACTTCGAAGAATCGTAATTATGTCTGATTCACACAAAGAATTGTCCTGCCCGGCTATCGATCTCACGACGCTTGGCGTTAGAGGTCAAAAATAATCTAAATTATCTTGATATTTGTTTTTCTCAGCTCTGTTATATAGTTTTAATTTTATGTTTTACCTGCGTTATATAATGGTTGTCTGATGGAGATTAACTTCCACGATAAGACCAGCTTTTGTTTTTAATTAAATTACGTTTTAACCGTGTGGAGAGTATAATTCACAACTCTCACGGGCAAGATAGCCCGTGGATGTCGTTAAAGACAACTGAGTGATATAATACGCATAAAACATCTATGCAAGAGAAGGAAAACTCGAAACAAAACCCTATACCAGCCTGTCTGACCAGCATGGTACAGTAAGGTCTATTTCCCTAGTATTAAAATGATTATATAGGACACGAGTAAAATGGTGGACCATCACTCTGTAATAATGGAAATTACGATCGTATTTTATATTTCTACCAACAGGCAATTTTGAACATCCGAAATTTATAGCAAATTTATCTGTATTGAAGCACAAAATTTCGTTTATATATCTGTTTGCTGTATTGTACAGTATAGTATAGATATAATCTGTGATTGAAGTACGAACATTAGTATTAATGTCAACAATAGGTTTAAATGTGTAGCTTTTGGACTTCGTGTATAAATAACAAAAACTTTTTTATTTTTTTCCGCCTCAGTGACATTCATTTATGAGAATAAATAATCATATATAATAGAGACTCTGATATAATCCTTTACATTACCTATGGTACTTACATATCTATACTAATATTATAAAGAGGAAAGGTTTGTATGTATGTTTGTAGCGAATAGACTACGAAACTACTGGACCGATTTCTAAAATATCAGGGAGTAACATAGGCTATATTTTATCCCGGTATTCCCACGGGAACGGGAACTACGCAGGTAAGGCGACTGAAACCGAAGCGAAACGAGGGCGAGTTGCTAGTATTCTATATTTTTCTATTTTGGGTACATTATTCGTCAGTTATTTATAACTAAACTTGGATTTGAATTCTTATCTTTAAATTAGAATTGTAAATTCTTTACGGTTATGTACTAAAATGTTCAGTTCTATAGTAATATATTAATAAAATATGCACCGAGTAAGTTTTACAATAGTTCAGTAATATCGCAATCATATTACGTGTAGTAAGATAGCAATCTAGTTTTATGTTATTTACGCGAGCATTTTGTTCTAACGATCAATATAAGAGTGTTTACACGAGAATATTTATTTTTAAATCTTCCTCGAAGATATTATATTTATTATATATAAAAGTTAACTTATTCAGGAAATCGAGTATAACACTACGCGATCGACTTAGCGACTAAGTATATAAGAAACTAGCAACCCGCCCTCGCTTCGCTTCGGTTTTAGTCGTTTTACCTGCGTGGTTCCCGTTTCCGTGGGAATACCAGGATAAAATATATTACTCCCTGATATTATAGCTTTCCATTGGTGAAAGAATTTTTGAAATCGGTCCAGCCGTTTTGAGGATTACCCGGAACAAACAGACAGACAGACAAGACAAAAATTTTTTAATCTGTATTTACCGTGTGAGCATGAAAAAAGCCTATTATTTTGACATTACAAACAGACACTCCAATTTTATTTATTGGTATAGATAATGATGTATTTAAAACCGCATTTTGCTGTATTAAAATTTTACTTCAGCATTATCATCATGCAAGTATTCCAATTGCTCAGGGTCCACGCAATATATACTTCTCTTCTACGGCACGTATTGAAAAAATTACTGATTACCAATATTTTATGACCTACTTGGGAATGTAATTGCTGACTAAGCGGCTAATGGATTATGCCCGGCCGCCTGTCTGACCTTCCTTGGGAAGACAATGCCCAGGTTTGAAGTAGAGCTGTTAGTTGTCTTTTACGAAACCCACGAGCAACTTAAGGGTGGTAGGGTCACCACACTGCACTAAAAAAAAATCACCTACTATATGTACCTTACCTCATTTAAACATAAGATCTTAGCTAATTCTATATTTACGATATAATCTTAAGAGTCAGTCAGTCCACCTTATCTTCTAGTTACATAAAATTCCACAGATATTGCTAACAAAGGTCCATGACCAGTAAGCGATGCGCAGCCTTACGGCATAGCAACTTGGTCGCTTATATATCTGTACAAATTCCAATGACACAGAGTGCTATAGGTATAGACTGGCGATAGGCTTAAGATATGAAGATCGATAAATTAGTGAATCTAAGCAATATAGTTTACAAGATTAACATGTTGGAAGGGAATTAAGTCCACGATCGATAAAGTTGGCGATTTCCTATCATATGACACAATGTAAGATAAACAAAATTAATTTACAACGATTTATTGTAATTCGCATTCATTCGTTGAATGTGGATACTGCTGGACTGTTCAACTAATTATTCTTGTGAAAAATGCCAGTAGCATAAATAAAGCAGTGAATGTTGATGGGTAGGTAGTAGTTGATAGGTAGTCTTTTTTTTTTTTGGGGATGGGCCGCGGATGGCGCGCTCCTCGCACCACTCCGTCCGGGGTGACAGAGGGGCGTAAGCACGCAATACCCGCAACCCACCCGAAAACCACGTCGCCTTCGTCGTTGGGTCGACCACCGGAGGATAGGTAGTCTTGTGGGTTGTGTACTAGTTTTCAGTCCAACTGCCCACGGCTGCGTCTGAAGTGAACTCTCAAAACTTCTTTTTATAATATAAAAATTATTGTATTAATGTATTTACAACACAATAAAAATTTTACAATCAAATGACTACAAGTAACAAGCCCTTTATGTCTCTGTAAAGTGCGGGTATTTTTAGAATATTATATCATCTATGCCACACGAAACTCGACATGTGGCAGTAATAGCTTTAGATCGGGTCTAATACGGGCACTCCAAATGGAACACTTGAATATTGCACAAGAATACTGTTTTGCCATGTTATTTACGTATCTATCATTATTTCTGATGTTTTGATTAATTTTTTTTTATTAGTAGGATTTATTATATAAATTCTACTGTAACTGATAAAATACAATGAGATACATACAACAGCAAAGGAAGTGGCTGTTCACATTAAGCCTTCGGATTGTTCAGTTTCCTTGAATGACAAAGTGTTAATCTTACATCCTGGCTCCAGAATAATTGCGTCATTCATCCATTAGCCCATATGCGTCCACTGTTGGATATAGGCCACCCTACGAGAATATCAATCCTGATTCTGTGCCCAACGCTTCAACGGTTCGCAGTAACTTTGAAGATGTCGTCAGTCCACCTAGTAGGGAGTCGTCCTTGAATCGAGATCGCCAGTCGAGAACTGTTCTCCCTCAACGGTTATCGGTTCGACGAGCGATGTGGTCTGCCCATTGCCATTTCAATGAGCTAATTCCGCGGGCTATGTCAGTTAAATCCGTTCTTCTACGGATTTCCGTATTCCGGCTTCTATCACATAGAGAGCATAGTCCTCTCCATAGCACGTTGAGCGACTTTGAGCCTTTTTATGAGGACGACATTTAGAGACCATGTTTCTGGCCGTATGTCTTAGCTGGTAATACACACTGGTTATAAACCTTTTTTTCAGATACTGCGGGACATTGGACGAGAAGATCACCTTAAGTTTCCCAAATGCTACCCAGCCGAGTTGGTTTCGTCGGCAAATCTGTTTCTCGAATTGGATGTATTTAATTTATTTTAGGTAAACATAGTGACAATTTTGAGAATCACATTCTCATTGCGCCTTTGTAAATTACAAAGACGCTCCTTTAAAATCAAAAACTGGATTTGTGAAAATGTATGCCTTAAGTATTGCCCGTGTTTTAAAAGAGGCTTTATGTATTGTGATGGAAAATTGAAGCAAAACGGATGGTAATACTGTATTAGTAGATGGACCACCATCATTCTCCGTGTGTAATATAAAAAAATCAAACCATGGCCATCATTGCATATACTGGAAAGGATTTACGTTATTGATTCAAAGGTGAATGGGAGCGCTACGTTCTACACATTGTCGGTTATTTAACTACTTATCAGAGATAGCCAGCCTGTCGTAATAGATGGACAGGGCACGGACTTTAAAGAACTCGATACCAGTGGTTGATCCAATGGTGGAGAGGAGGGAGTATGGTGGGTTATAGGCCCGCATGCATAACTAATAGCTTACCTAGTTCAACAATAGCAAAACCTTGCTTGTGGGCCCATGCCCACACATCGTAAAAGACGACTAAGAATTTTTCATCGACCTAGGTCCACCCCATTTGATACCGTCAGAACAACAATTACATTCCCATGGAGGGTTGGTGGCAGGTAGACGGCAGGTTATAAAACTATTGTTTAAAACTTTTGAACTGATATTATAATGAACATATTGAGTTAATCTCAAATAAATGGGATAAGAGCAGGATAATGACGATGAACTGAAAAGCAATGGCGATTATGAATGAGTTAGTAAAATGGAAAAGTATGACTATTGCCATGTTCGCAAAATTAGTTTATAGCTTTGTTTTTAATACAGATTATGTTGAAACGTCTCCTTCAACCACAACAACAACATCGGCAAAAGAAAACACATGACAATACGAAAAAGCACGTGTCACATCTAGTAACACCGATCTCGAGACATTCTCATCTGGATAAACAGGATGTAAGATACAAAACATTTTTTTTTAATTCACTACACTAGTGTAGTAGTTAGTGAACTACTCCATTGGATAACTGCCAAATACTCGGTGGCATTTGGCAGTGTCCGATAAATTATCTCAGATATACAATCCCTCTTAATAATTTTTATTAATTTTAAAATGGATATGAAATATCAAACGAGACATAATGTGTATAAGCAGATGTCAACTGATTTAAAGCTGTAGGTGTAAACCTTATAAGAGTGTCTGCAGATTTTAATTACCTACTAGAGATAAATGAAAATTTTGAAAAGATACTCTATGTCCTATGTCTATCTATGTTTTGACAATCCTAACTAATATTATAAATGAGCAAAGAAGTTTGTTTGTTGTGCTTTCACGCTTAAGCCACTAAACCGTTTTTAAAATTCCTTTCACCAATGAACTTAACTCATTTTATCAGCGAGTAACATAGAGTTATATTTTAACTCGATCTTCCCATGGAATTGGGAACAATACTGGTGAAAGCACGAGATGTTGACCAATTTTAAAAATTCTTTGTGAGCCCAGCATTGTGACGCGTAAGAGATGAGATAAAAACGCTAAAAAACGAGATTTGATCGATTTTATTTATTTTTTATACAAATGGAAAAAGCTGTTTTATCAGCGAGTAACAAATAAAGTTCACTTTTTATCCCGGTATTTCAAGAAAACGACAACTATGCAAGTAAATTCACATGATTACGATCGATTTTAAAAATTCTTTCACGAATGGCAAATTATATTATCAGTCAGCATTATATGTAGGCTATTCTTTAACTCAGTATTCCCATGGAAACGGACACTAAGCGAGTGTAATCGCTAAATCTTGAGGGATTTTATAAATTATTTCACCCATTTTTTTTTTTTTTTTTTTTTGTGAGTGGGCCGCGGTCGGTGCGCCTCCGCACCACTCCGTCCGGGGCGACAGAGGGGCTTAAGCACGCAACTCCCGCGACCCACCCGAAAACCACGTCGCCTTCGTCGTTGGGCCGACCACTGGAGCAGCGTTAACTTGTCGTCAGTGGTCGGCCCGACGGAATACCCCCTATTGGGGTACCCTCCCATCGACCGACGTCCCCCCCCTCGGGTAGGACGTCGGTCTTTCCTCACGCGGTCGGCCTCTCGGCGGGTGACGGACTAATCCCCGGTCACGTCACCCGCGGCCTCGGCTAAGGCGGCATGAGGCGCAGATAGTTGCGCCTGCGCCGCCCCAGTCGCCGGCGGCGGATCTCCTCATCGAGGCTGCGCTCCTCACGCAGGCGATCCGCCGCCTCCTTCCGCGAGATCACTGTCTCGCAGAAAGCTGCGACCGCGTCCCAATTCCCGACGCTGTCGACCATCGCCCTAGCGATAGCCGGCAGCGTCAGGTCCGTACCGATGATTGCGACGAGTTCACAGCGCTGCACTGCCCAAGCCCCGCAGGCCTCGAGCGTATGGCGCGCCGTGTCCTCGTCGCAATCGCAGTGGTGGCAGGACGGTGTACTCTCCCTCCTAACGACCTTGTGCAGGTATTTGGCGAAGCACCCATGCCCCGTCAAAACCTGCACCAGTCGGAAGGAGAGCCTCTCCAGCCGGACTGCCCAACGGGCGATGACGTCTCGGCGGGCGTCGACGCGCCAGGCGGTGAGATCCCTTAACGAGACCACACCGCCCTCCGCTCGCACCCCCGTCACCCGCCGATATAGTCCGGCGAGCATCTCCGCCTCCAGGTCCCACGGGGGAGTCCCGGCCAATAGGCACGCTGCCTCCGTCGCCACCGTGCGGTATCCGCGGATGGCCCTGACCGCCGTGACCCTCTGTGGTCGCCACAGAAGGGCCCTAAGTCGGGCGGTCATGGACCCCGCCCACACCGGTGCGCCGTACAGGGCCATCGACCGGATGACCCCCGCGTACAGCCGTCGGCACGCAGCGCTCGGTCCGCCCACGTTCGGCATAAGCCACGATAGGGCGGACGCCGTGCCGACGAGCCGCGGAGCGAGCCTACGGAAATGCTCCCGGAACCACCATCGCCCGTCGAGCACCAGGCCCAAGTACCTCATATGGGCCCGGATGCTGATGTCGACCGAGTGGATGGTGATCGAGACGCCGATGGGAGGGCTCATAGTGCGCCCATGGAACAAGAGGGCCTCCGTCTTGTCCAGGGCGACCCTCAACCCCAGCGCCTCGATCCGTCTGACGACCTCCTCGGTACCCGAGGTCGCCAGGCTTACCGCCTCTTCTAGCGTCCCACCGCGGGCTGTGACGAGCGTGTCGTCGGCGTAACAAATCACGCCCAGCCCGGGCGGGGGGCTCCCCCTCAACGCCCAGTCGTAGCCGATGTTCCACAGGGTGGGTCCGAGGACCGACCCCTGTGGGACACCGC